>JAUIMM010000530.1:1762500-2432500 GCA_031769625.1 Taudactylus pleione
GTTTCCAAATGGTTTTGATGGAAACTGTTCCTTTTCCACAGTCCTACCACCACCACCACCACCAGCATCATCCACTCCACCACCTGGCCCCAGTGGCTTCTCCATGCTGCGTAAGTACAGTACACCACATTGTTTTCTACAGCACTGTATCTCTCTCCTTTTTTCCCTTGTCAGTCTCTCTCTCTCTCTTTCTCTCTTCCTCCCTCTCCCCCTCTCTCTCTCTTTCTCTCTCCCTCTCTCTTTCTCTCTCTCCCCCTCCCTCTCCCCCTCTCTATTTTTCTCTCTCTTTCTCTCTCCCTCTCTCTTTCTCTCTCCCTCTCCCCCTCTCTCTCCCTCCCTCTCTCTCTCTCTCTCTCTCTCTCTCCCTCTCCCCCCCTCTCTGTCTCTTTTTCTTTCTCTCTTTCTCTTTCTTTCTCCCTCTGTCTTTCTCTCCCTCCCTCCCTCTCCCCCTCTCTCTCTCTTTCTTTCTCTCCCTCCCTCTCCCCCTCTCTCTCTAACTTTTTCTCTCTCTCTTTCTCTCTCCTCTCTGTCTATCTCTCCCTCCCTCTCCCCCTTTCTCCCTCTCTCTTTCACTCTCCCTCTCCCCTCTCTCTTTCCCTCCCTCTCCCCCTCTCTCTCTCCCTCCCTCTCCCCCTATCTCGTTCTCCCTCTCCCCCTCTCTCTCTTTCTTTATCTACCTCTTTCTGTGTTTGTTTTTGTTGTTATGGAGGCTTTGTTCAAGATTTATACAGTTTATTTGTTTCCAAATGGTTTTGATGGAAACTGTTCCTTTTCCACAGTCCTACCACCACCACCACCACCACCAGCATCATCCACTCCACCACCTGGCCCCAGTGGCTTCTCCATGCTGCGTAAGTACAGTACACCACATTGTTTTCTACAGCACTGTATCTCTCTCCTTTTTTCCCTTGTCAGTCTCTCTCTCTCTCTTTCTCTCTTCCTCCCTCTCCCCCTCTCTCTCTCTTTCTCTCTCCCTCTCTCTTTCTCTCTCTCCCCCTCCCTCTCCCCCTCTCTATTTTTCTCTCTCTTTCTCTCTCCCTCTCTCTTTCTCTCTCCCTCCCTCCCTCTCCCACCCTCTCTCTCTCTCTCTCTCTCTCTCCCTCTCCCCCCCTCTCTGTCTCTTTTTCTTTCTCTCTTTCTCTTTCTTTCTCCCTATGTCTTTCTTTCCCTCCCTCTCCCCCTCTCTCTCTCTTTCTTTCTCTCCCTCCCTCTCCCCCTCTCTCTCTAACTTTTTCTCTCTCTCTTTCTCTCTCCCTCTCTGTCTTTCTCTCCCTCCCTCTCCCCCTTTCTCCCTCTCTCTTTCTCTCTCCCTCTCCCCTCTCTCTTTCCCTCCCTCTCCCCCTCTCTCTCTCCCTCCCTCTCCCCCTCCCTCTCCCCCTATCTCTCTCTCCCTCTCCCCCTCTCTCTCTTTCTTTATCTACCTCTTTCTGTGTTTGTTTTTGTTGTTATGGAGGCTTTGTTCAAGATTTATACAGTTTATTTGTTTCCAAATGGTTTTGATGGAAACTGTTCCTTTTCCACAGTCCTACCACCACCACCACCACCAGCATCATCCACTCCACCACCTGGCCCCAGTGGCTTCTCCATGCTGCGTAAGTACAGTACACCACATTGTTTTCTACAGCACTGTATCTCTCTCCTTTTTCCCCTTGTCAGTCTCTCTCTCTTTCTCTCTTCCTCCCTCTCCCCCTCTCTCTCTCTTTCTCTCTCCCTCTCTCTTTCTCTCTCTCCCCCTCCCTCTCCCCCTCTCTATTTTTCTCTCTCTTTCTCTCTCCCTCTCTCTTTCTCTCTCCCTCTCCCTCCCTCCCTCCCTCTCTCTCTCTCTCTCTCTCTCTCCCTCTCCCCCCCTCTCTGTCTCTTTTTCTTTCTCTCTTTCTCTTTCTTTCTCCCTATGTCTTTCTCTCCCTCCCTCTCCCCCTCTCTCTCTCTTTCTTTCTCTCCCTCCCTCTCCCCCTCTCTCTCTAACTTTTTCTCTCTCTCTTTCTCTCTCCCTCTCTGTTTTTCTCTCCCTCCCTCTCCCCCTTTCTCCCTCTCTCTTTCTCTCTCCCTCTCCCCTCTCTCTTTCCCTCCCTCTCCCCCTCTCTCTCTCCCTCCCTCTCCCCCTATCTCTCTCTCCCTCTCCCCCTCTCTCTCTTTCTTTATCTACCTCTTTCTGTGTTTGTTTTTGTTGTTATGGAGGCTTTGTTCAAGATTTATACAGTTTATTTGTTTCCAAATGGTTTTGATGGAAACTGTTTCTTTTCCACAGTCCTACCACCACCACCACCAGCATCATCCACTCCACCACCTGGCCCCAGTGGCTTCTCCATGCTGCATAAGTACAGTACACCACATTGTTTTCTACAGCACTGTATCTCTCTCCTTTTTTCCCTTGTCAGTCTCTCTCTCTCTCTTTCTCTCTTCCTCCCTCTCCCCCTCTCTCTCTCTTTCTCTCTCCCTCTCTCTTTCTCTCTCTCCCCCTCCCTCTCCCCCTCTTTCTCTCTCTTTCTCTCTCTTTTTCCCTCTCTCTTTCTCTCTCCCTCTCTGTCTTTCTCTCCCTCTCCCACTTTCTCCCTCTCTCTTTCTCTCTCCCTCTCCCCCTCTCTCTTTCCCCCTCTTCTCTCACTACCTCTTTCTGTGTTTGTTTTTGTTGTTATGGAGGCTCTGTTCAAGATTTATACAGTTTATTTGTTTCCAAATGGTTTTGATGTAAACTGTTCTTTTTCCACAGTCCTACCACCACCACCACCACCACCTCCACCATCATCTACTCTACCACCTGGCCCCAGTGGCTTCTCCATGCCACATAAGTACAGTGCACCACATTGTTTTCTACAGCACTGTACCGTATCTCTATCCTTTTTTTCACTTGTCAGTCTCTCTCTTTTTCTCTCTCTTACTTGTGTAACAGTAAGTAACATAATTTTTTTCAACAGCATCACCAACTGAAGGGCCCCAGCCCTTTCAAACCTTTAAAAGGCGACTTGCCACCCTGAGTAAGTACCGTGCACTACTGTACTGTACATTGTGTTCTACTGTATTGCTCTCCTTTTTATAGTGTTTCTCTCTTCCTCCTGTACTCCAAAGACCCATCTCCAACCTTTTCTCCTTACACACTAATTCATTCTGTACTTGTGTAACAGGAATATATTGTTTTATTTTTCCCCCACAGTGCGGGAACATGGAAGGCCCCGGTCACGGCCCACCACCACCCAGGAGCCTGATCCCGGGGCCAAGCAGGCCTCACAGGCTATGTAAGTTCTGTACCCTACACAACTGTACATTGTTTTCTACTGTACTGTACATTATATCCATCTTTTTTTTTAATTTTCACAGTGTCTTTTTCTCTTCTGTACTACAAAGACGCATCTCCAACCTCTTCTCCTTACACACTTTGTGTTTTTATTTTTTAGAAAGGACATCACTGTAAAGGTGCCCATCCACTTAAAGATATGAAAACCACTGCACGATTACGACATTGTAATCATGCAGTCGTTTGTCAGTATGTGATGAGCCTACTGTGAACAAGCAGTTGTTCAGTGCAGAGTCATCAATAATCTGCAAACATGCTTTGCACATACAGTAATAGTCATTAAATTGTGGGAGGTTACTGTACTGTTTCTACTCCCCACCTAAAGTATCCCTCTGCCAGCCTGAAGCTTCAGTCAGTGTAATATAGCAATGTTTAGACTGTACAGTACTTTTCCTGCATTGTACTGTATTTTAGTGTATAGTACTGTAGCCATTGTTTTGTTCGTTTATGTACTGTACAGTATTTTGTTAGGAGCTAGCCAAACCATGTACAGTAGCACTATACCGTATAAAGGTAAATACAGCACTGTTAATGTGAATATATATTTTTTTCCCAATACAGTCTTCCGTCAGGGAGACTCCGAAGGGAGCCAGGGACCACGCCTGACTCGAGGTACAGTAGAGTACAGTATTTACAGTAGTGTCAAGATTGTACAATATTGTAGATTAGTGTTGTAATGTAATACTGTACCCTTTTTTTTCTCCCCACAGAACAAATACTATTTTTTATGGACCTGTATATGCAGATGGGCCTCTTTCTGTTAGATTTATTTTTTCATTTCTTGGTTACATTATTTTTCTTTATTTATGATTTTTCTTAAAATTATTTTTACAGTACAACTTTTTCTGTCTTTTCTTGGTTCAGTGAATAAAGTACAGTATACTGTATTTAAATTTGATACTGTAGCAACAATACGGTAAGAAAATAAAGTACAGTAAGTCACCCATACAGTACTTTTATTAATTGCACAACACTCTTAAGGGGTGATTTAATAAAGCTTGGAGAGAGATAAAATTGGAGAAACAGTCAATACAGTAGCATCAACCAATTAGCTACTACAGTAACTGTCAATTTTAAAACACAGCTTGTAAAGTGACAGTTAGGATCTGATTGGTTGGTGCTATTTATCTACAATTTTATCTCTGTCAAAGCTTTATTAAATTACCCCCTTTAAGCTTTAACTAAATAAATACACGACAACAGTAAAAATAGGAAAAGAGGCCACAGGCAAATTTATTAATAAAGATTTATACTGTGCAGTAAATTATACATTACTGGAGGGTGTCCCAACCACAGTCCTCAAGGCACACTAACAGTCCATGTTTTAAGAAAAGCCATACTTGAGCCCAGGTGACTTAATTAGTACCTCACTTACTTTGATTGAATCATCTGTGCTTAAGCATGGATATCACTAATAACAGGACTGTTGGTGTGCCTTGAGCACTGCGGTTGGGAATCAGTGCAGTACTGTGCATACATTACTCAGGGCTGCAACTAGGGGGTGTGTGGTTAGAGGTGCACATGCACCAGGTGCCAGAATGCAGGGGGTGAAAAAGGGATGCTGGAGAGTCCGAAAACGGCCATCCAAAAATGGCCACCGCCAAGGAGGAGACAGATGCTAGAGGTCCTTACTGGACCTCTAGTGTCTGTTAGGCCAGTGCAAGTGCCAGGAGAAGATGCTGAAAGCTGGATCTTCTCCCTTGAAACCCCCTGGCAATGAGCATGAAATCCCCCTGGCAATGAGCAGGTAATTATAAAGTAATTAGAAGCTTTACTGTGGGGCATACAATGTTGTCAGGCAAATGTGTACAGTAAGTGGCACTTTGGTAATAGGCATTACAGTGTGTGGCATAATGTGTAATGGGCATTATTGTGTGTGGAATAATGTAAGTCACTATACAAGAGACGTTTGACTAGTGCACTGCCTTATGGAGGAGCAAGAACAAAATCCAGGTACAGGAAGGGTGCTACAGTACCTTGCACCAGGTGACAGATATCCTAGTTTCGGCCCTGCTACTTTTTTGACTTTTTTTTTTTACAAAGTCTTTATTCAACAACTGTATTACACTATGACATTATTAGTGCATTTCTAAGAGGGGTGTGGTGCCTGCTGCTGTGCAGGTGTACTTCCATAGCATGCGTCTCACCATCAGCCCGTATGTTGCTCATATGGCCCTGGAATTCCAAGCTGAACACGTACATGACTACTGTACAGTACCTAGGAGGAAGGAGATGACGTGAGAACAGTCCTTCCTCAATGCCGACTGATACGCCCTACCGGACCAAGGACTACACAAAAAGATTAGGCTTTTACGTTAAAATCATCACTGGCACTTTTGGCCAGGTGCAGACTCTACCTCACATAAAAGGCCTACTGTACACCCTGAAGAAAGGAGGATAGGCAGAGACAAACAGACAGTAAAAGACAGACACACAGGTTCTCACCAGAGAGGCTCTTGTTCTTCATCCTGCTCGATCCCACACACCCTGTACTGTAGGAGAGAGAATACGCTGTGCAGGGCCCTTTCCTGCTCTAACAGTGTCAGACTAATCCACTTCTCCACATTAATATATGCCCTGACTAACCAGCCTAACAAATTTATTAATAACAAATTTGTATTATAATTAAGCCTGGTGGTGAAATTCTCTAAGCAGTGCCCCTAGGCCCACAGCCCATATAACGATAAAAAAAAATACATGAAACAAGACGGGATTTGGGTGCCCCAGATGGAGGTGAACACCACCAGTCATTTTGAGGTCAAAAGTGAAAATAACTCAAACACCCCTACTGTAGCAGCGGGTGGCCCTGGGTTTTCCAAAGAACAAACTGGCAGAGAGCTAGAAGTATCAGAAAATTCATCTGAATGCCATAACAGAGCACTAACATTAGCAAAAATGCTTTTCTCACCTGATCCTGATGTCGAAGAGACCACCGCTCCAACCATAGATGTACAGTACTGTATGTCTGCAACTATGGATGTGGATGTTGAAGCAGCCACTACTACTGTACTGTATATGAACTAAAGGAACCTGAAAACTTGAAACATCTGCAATACAAACAGCAACATGAAGCGCAGTAGCAGAAACTGGCAGCTGCAGCACAATCTGTGACGATGCCAATGCATGCCTTGGAACAGGGGGCAATGTACAGTAAAGTAGGTGTACTGTAGGAGCCAGTGGATGGGGTGGTTGAACCATTAGCTGTGGGCTTGCACCCTGACTAGGCACATACTGTACAGTATTGAACCTGCTGTGCATAAGGGTTAAACAGTGTAGGGGCAGTGACATAATGAACAGAGGTGTGTGACAGCAGAAATGCAAGGACGGGGAGGGGAAGAGAGAAATTAATGAAATTAAAGAATGAAAGGAAAAGAGGAAAAGTATGAAGTACAGTAAATAAGGTACAGTAAGGGAAATGTATTGTAAATAAAGAGCTTATAAAAGAAATTAGGAGAATATTGTATAATGTAGGGACAGGAAGCACAACCACGATAATGTACATACCGTACAGTACAGTATGGACACAGTGTACAGTACTTAGCAGTCTGGATCACAAACTGAAAAGAGGAAGTTAAACCCCTCCTCCACATTACAAATTATATAAAGTATAGTATAAGCTACATAGCAGTTGCTTGACCGTTTCTTTCGATGACAACTGGTAAGACTCTATGGAGATGATCAATATAACTGTTACACTGGGCACATGTCAATACTGTTCTCCAAAACTTCATTATCCCATCCAAAAGTTCCTGTTTAGTTGTTGGTTTCACATCAGACCTGATGAACCTCTTCAACTGGGCCCAGACCAATTCAATGGGATTCATGTCCGGTGACCTACAGGAAAGTAAAAAAAATCAAATATTCAGTCACAGTACTGTACTGTACTTTAATAAAAAGTGTACTAGAATAATTGCTGCTTGGTACTGTACATACCGGTACTTTATTGAACAATAAACAGTTAATACAGTACTATAGGACAATACTCACTCTCGTGGTATGTGTTCCCAATTTATCCCTCTCTCTTCCATGAATTTTGCTGAAGCTGAATGTTTTGGATCATTATCCTGGAATAATCGATGTCCCGATGGAAAGCATTTTCTCACAAATGGCACCATACAGCAATCTACTATTTGCTCTTGGAAGAAGGTCTTATCCATGATGCCTAAAGAGATGAGAAATTATTGTCAGTAACAAGCGTACACTGTACAGGACTGTAAATAATTTTTACAACAAACATTACTGTACTGCACCTTCAAAAATATAGATCGGTCCTGCACCCCAACGAGATATACCTCCCCATACATGGACCTTTAACGGATGCTTCGGATGTGGTTGAAGTGAGAGATGTGCACGGTTCCGGAAGGACAGTCTTGAAAACCTCTCGAGAGAAACCGAAGTTTCATCTGTGAAAATTACGTCATTAAAATTCTCTCCACTCTCTATCCACTGTCGTGCTTGTTCAACTCTCTTTACTTTATTAACATCCCTTATCATGGGATTTATCTTGTGGAATAAAAACAAGTTTTAGTTTACTGTCATGTAAAATCAGTGCATTATTAATATATATATATATATATATATATATATATTTATATATATATATATATATATATAGTATTTTATGTACAGTACCTTGTAGGGCCAAAAGTCCATCCCAGTTCCTTACGCATCCGTGTGATGCTGGAACAGGAGATGTTCAGGTCACATTCTGCTTTTAGAATATGTTTTATTTGTAAAGCTGTACGCTCATCATCCTCACAAGTCAATTTGTGCACAATCTTTTTGACGCTCCTACGGTAGAACACATACAGAGCATATAGCAATTATTGGACAGTTAGTGTTGAAATTGGAACACAATACAGTAGCAATCTAGCATCATACAGTATAATAAAAAAAGGTTGCTGTAAAGTACCTACCATGTGCATTTAGAAGGAAATCTATATCTGGTCCGTGTTCTCTCAAATGCATGATAGCATAGAGTCTGTAAACTAACAAGAACACCACACTCTTTCAGCCAGGCCTGGATCTGTCGTGTTGTTTTGTGTTCTTTTTTCATGTTTGCAATTATCTTGCTGATGGCTTTGCTGATTTTTGCCATGTTTGACGACAAAATCTGTGGAGAGAACAAGAGAAATATGGTACAGTTGCTGAGTATACAGACTGAGTACAGTATACAGTACATAATTTAATGTTCAGAATCTTAAAAAATATATACTGTATAACACGGTACTGTACAGTCTTTTAGAACACAGGGGGTATTACATTCTTACCGTACATCAGCTGTAACATACTGTACTGTACTTTTTTTAAACAAAATACGGTATACTGTATACAGTAGTACTGTACTGTATATTGAGACGTACCGTACCTGTACAATGTACTGTACAGTGTACAGTAAACTGGATACACAAATATGCGTCTAGGGCCAGGGACATTGTAGCAGCACATACTGTGTTAATGAGTTAATGGGTCAGTATGAAACAGCAATATTGTGACTCACAAGATGGGCGCCAACCATACACAAGATGGTTGCGAGGCAGTGGGGGGCTATGGAGTGTTCATCAGTATACAGGGTATGTGAAATGTGGCGTGCTGCTGTAGATAAAAACTCAGGGGTCTATTTACTAAGCAGTGTTAGGAGACATTGAAAAGTGATAAGGTACCAACCAATCAGCTCCCAACTGTAATTTTTCAAACACAACCTTGAAAAATGACAGTTGGAAGGTGATTATTTTGTACAGTATGGTATGGTACCTTCTCTCTTCACTGTATACGAACACTGCTTAGTGTACAGTGTGTATACCATATATAATATATATATATCATATACACATATATAAATACACACACATACTGTATATATATATATATATATATATACCGTATATATATATATATATATATATATACACACACAGTATATAAATATATGTGAAATGTGGCCTGCTCAATGGAATTTAAGGGGCATGTACTGTATCAAAGCGTGATGTGAGATAAAATAGTGAGATACAGTACCGGTATATAAAGTATAACCAGCTAGTAAATTTCATTTTGCAGGCTGTGTTTAATAAATGATAGTTTTGAGCTAATTAGTGATATATATTTCCCAATTTAATCTCACATCAAGCTTTCATACAGTACATACAGTATGCCCCTTAATACGCAAAGATGCATCTACTGTATGAAGGAGACAAACAGGACAATAAACACAGCAATACTGCGACTGAAACTAAGACGGCCGCTGAGCAAAACAAGATGGCGGCGGGGACAGGACGGTCATTTACGGGAGACTATAAGGGACAACAGGTGGCTGGGAATCGATCAATGGTATACGGTGTGTTTGATTGAAGCTCGATACGCAAATAAACGACTACGGGGATGGGGCATGGCGAGGCAGCGGGATATTAAACACAGCAATATTGCGACTGAAACTAAAATGGCCGCTGAGCAATACAAGATGGCGGCGGGGACAGGATGGTCACTCACGGGAGACTATGAGGGGCAGCGGTAGGCTAGGAAACGATCGGTGAGTGTGATAGTTACTCGATACAAAAATAAGCGTCTACAGGGATGGGTGAAGGACGGGGCATACCGAGGCAGCAGGATATTAAACACAGCAATTTTGCGACTGAAACTAAGATGGCCGCTGAGCAAAACAAGATGGCAGTGGGGACAGGACGGTCACTCACGGGAGACTATGAGGGGCAGCGGGAGGCTAGGAAATGATTGGTGTGTGTGATAGTTACTCGATACAAAAATAAGCGTCTACGGGGATGAGTGAAGGACGGGGCATACAGAGGCAGCGGGATATTAAACACAGCAATATTGTGACTGAAACTAAGATGGCCACTGAGCAAAACAAGATGGTGGCGGGGACAGGACGGTCACTCACGGGATACTAAAGACAGCAAAACGACTGTGAACCATACATACAGAACCGTACGTTTAAGTAACAGATTCACAGTGTGGATCAGTAGGCCGGTCTGAGATGCTATATTATACTAAAACAAACAAAAATGGCAGCTGCTCAATCAATCTAGCAGTACTAATCAGGTGCATGAAAGGGAGGGGTCACACTAAGTAGAAAAAGAAGGAGGATTTAACCCCCTATTGTACCTCAGCACACTGAATAATACCTGCAACAATATATGAAGACTATATGGTCATAGAAATTCAGAGATATTAGTTGCATGCATTTGCAAATACATGGGAGGCTGCTGGGCCACGTCACGGCTTCTCTGTTACCAGCAGTCCCTAACACTAAGGGGTTCACGTCAGGGCGCAGTGCACCCCAAAAAACGTCCAGCCCAGAACCCCCCCAGGGCATCACACGAAAATGGAAAAAGAGTGACAGTGCAGTGTAAAGTATAGCTGTGTGTGAGTAATCATTAAGTGTGGAATGAGAGGTTAAAATATATGTGAAAAAATACATGAATAATAAACAAACATAAAAGGTGATGTGAAAAGCAACTATGTGTATTAAGTGGTGATGCCCTGAGGAGGCCCAGCCAGACTAGTCCCGGGGGCCCTATGTCCAAACGCTCACCCCAAATGTAAAATATACCAATTATAAGGCCTCATGATAAAGGCACATATATAATTTTGTCAAATGTAAGGCCTCATGATAAAGGCACATACATAAATGCATCCAAATTGAGAGCCAGCTTACCTGGGAGTCACCCCTGGGAACTCCAACTAGCATTACTAGAACCAGCATGCCCTACTAATGCTGGCTCCTTCATGCAACTCATAACAAAACAAACAAAAATGGCAGCTGCTCAATCAATCTAGCAGTACTAATCAGGTGCATGAAAGGGAGGGGTCACACTAAGTAGAAAAAGAAGGAGGATTTAACCCCCTATTGTACCTCAGCACACTGAATAATACCTGCAACAATATATGAAGACTATATGGTCATAGAAATTCAGAGATATTAGTTGCATGCATTTGCAAATACATGGGAGGCTGCTGGGCCACGTCACGGCTTCTCTGTTACCAGCAGTCCCTAACACTAAGGGGTTCACGTCGGGGCGCAGTGCACCCCAAAAAACATCCAGCCCAGAACCCCCCCAGGGCATCACACGAAAATGGAAAAAGAGTGACAGTGCAGTGTAAAGTATAGCTGTGTGTGAGTAATCATTAAGTGTGGAATGAGAGGTTAAAATATATGTGAAAAAATACATGAATAATAAACAAACATAAAAGGTGATGTGAAAAGCAACTATGTGTATTAAGTGGTGATGCCCTGAGGAGGCCCAACCAGACTAGTCCCGGGGGCCCTATGTCCAAACGCTCACCCCAAATGTAAAATATACCAATTATAAGGCCTCATGATAAAGGCACATATATAATTTTGTCAAATGTAAGGCCTCATGATAAAGGCACATACATAAATGCATCCAAATTGAGAGCCAGCTTACCTGGGAGTCACCCCTGGGAACTCCAACTAGCATTACTAGAACCAGCATGCCCTACTAATGCTGGCTCCTTCATGCAACTCATAACAAAACAAACAAAAATGGCAGCTGCTCAATCAATCTAGCAGTACTAATCAGGTGCATGAAAGGGAGGGGTCACACTAAGTAGAAAAAGAAGGAGGATTTAACCCCCTATTGTACCTCAGCACACTGAATAATACCTGCAACAATATATGAAGACTATATGGTCATAGAAATTCAGAGATATTAGTTGCATGCATTTGCAAATACATGGGAGGCTGCTGGGCCACGTCACGGCTTCTCTGTTACCAGCAGTCCCTAACACTAAGGGGTTCACGTCGGGGCACAGTGCACCCCAAAAAACGTCCAGCCCAGAACCCCCCCAGGGCATCACACGAAAATGGAAAAAGAGTGACAGTGCAGTGTAAAGTATAGCTGTGTGTGAGTAATCATTAAGTGTGGAATGAGAGGTTAAAATATATGTGAAAAAATACATGAATAATAAACAAACATAAAAGGTGATGTGAAAAGCAACTATGTGTATTAAGTGGTGATGCCCTGAGGAGGCCCAGCCAGACTAGTCCCGGGGGCCCTATGTCCAAATGCTCACCCCAAATGTAAAATATACCAATTATAAGGCCTCATGATAAAGGCACATATATAATTTTGTCAAATGTAAGGCCTCATGATAAAGGCACATACATAAATGCATCCAAATTGAGAGCCAGCTTACCTGGGAGTCACCCCTGGGAACTCCAACTAGCATTACTAGAACCAGCATGCCCCACTAATGCTGGCTCCTTCATGCAACTCATAACAAAACAAACAAAAATGGCAGCTGCTCAATCAATCTAGCAGTACTAATCAGGTGCATGAAAGGGAGGGGTCACACTAAGTAGAAAAAGAAGGAGGATTTAACCCCCTATTGTACCTCAGCACACTGAATAATACCTGCAACAATATATGAAGACTATATGGTCATAGAAATTCAGAGATATTAGTTGCATGCATTTGCAAATACATGGGAGGCTGCTGGGACACGTCACGGCTTCTCTGTTACCAGCAGTCCCTAACACTAAGGGGTTCACGTCGGGGCGCAGTGCACCCCAAAAAACGTCCAGCCCAGAACCCCCCCAGGGCATCACACGAAAATGGAAAAAGAGTGACAGTGCAGTGTAAAGTATAGCTGTGTGTGAGTAATCATTAAGTGTGGAATGAGAGGTTAAAATATATGTGAAAAAATACATGATTAATAAACAAACATAAAAGGTGATGTGAAAAGCAACTATGTGTATTAAGTGGTGATGCCCTGAGGAGGCCCAGCCAGACTAGTCCCGGGGGCCCTATGTCCAAACGCTCACCCCAAATGTAAAATATACCAATTATAAGGCCTCATGATAAAGGCACATATATAATTTTGTCAAATGTAAGGCCTCATGATAAAGGCACATACATAAATGCATCCAAATTGAGAGCCAGCTTACCTGGGAGTCACCCCTGGGAACTCCAACTAGCATTACTAGAACCAGCATGCCCTACTAATGCTGGCTCCTTCATGCAACTCATAACAAAACAAACAAAAATGGCAGCTGCTCAATCAATCTAGCAGTACTAATCAGGTGCATGAAAGGGAGGGGTCACACTAAGTAGAAAAAGAAGGAGGATTTAACCCCCTATTGTACCTCAGCACACTGAATAATACCTGCAACAATATATGAAGACTATATGGTCATAGAAATTCAGAGATATTAGTTGCATGCATTTGCAAATACATGGGAGGCTGCTGGGCCACGTCACGGCTTCTCTGTTACCAGCAGTCCCTAACACTAAGGGGTTCACGTCGGGGCGCAGTGCACCCCAAAAAACATCCAGCCCAGAACCCCCCCAGGGCATCACACGAAAATGGAAAAAGAGTGACAGTGCAGTGTAAAGTATAGCTGTGTGTGAGTAATCATTAAGTGTGGAATGAGAGGTTAAAATATATGTGAAAAAATACATGAATAATAAACAAACATAAAAGGTGATGTGAAAAGCAACTATGTGTATTAAGTGGTGATGCCCTGAGGAGGCCCAACCAGACTAGTCCCGGGGGCCCTATGTCCAAACGCTCACCCCAAATGTAAAATATACCAATTATAAGGCCTCATGATAAAGGCACATATATAATTTTGTCAAATGTAAGGCCTCATGATAAAGGCACATACATAAATGCATCCAAATTGAGAGCCAGCTTACCTGGGAGTCACCCCTGGGAACTCCAACTAGCATTACTAGAACCAGCATGCCCTACTAATGCTGGCTCCTTCATGCAACTCATAACAAAACAAACAAAAATGGCAGCTGCTCAATCAATCTAGCAGTACTAATCAGGTGCATGAAAGGGAGGGGTCACACTAAGTAGAAAAAGAAGGAGGATTTAACCCCCTATTGTACCTCAGCACACTGAATAATACCTGCAACAATATATGAAGACTATATGGTCATAGAAATTCAGAGATATTAGTTGCATGCATTTGCAAATACATGGGAGGCTGCTGGGCCACGTCACGGCTTCTCTGTTACCAGCAGTCCCTAACACTAAGGGGTTCACGTCGGGGCACAGTGCACCCCAAAAAACGTCCAGCCCAGAACCCCCCCAGGGCATCACACGAAAATGGAAAAAGAGTGACAGTGCAGTGTAAAGTATAGCTGTGTGTGAGTAATCATTAAGTGTGGAATGAGAGGTTAAAATATATGTGAAAAAATACATGAATAATAAACAAACATAAAAGGTGATGTGAAAAGCAACTATGTGTATTAAGTGGTGATGCCCTGAGGAGGCCCAGCCAGACTAGTCCCGGGGGCCCTATGTCCAAATGCTCACCCCAAATGTAAAATATACCAATTATAAGGCCTCATGATAAAGGCACATATATAATTTTGTCAAATGTAAGGCCTCATGATAAAGGCACATACATAAATGCATCCAAATTGAGAGCCAGCTTACCTGGGAGTCACCCCTGGGAACTCCAACTAGCATTACTAGAACCAGCATGCCCCACTAATGCTGGCTCCTTCATGCAACTCATAACAAAACAAACAAAAATGGCAGCTGCTCAATCAATCTAGCAGTACTAATCAGGTGCATGAAAGGGAGGGGTCACACTAAGTAGAAAAAGAAGGAGGATTTAACCCCCTATTGTACCTCAGCACACTGAATAATACCTGCAACAATATATGAAGACTATATGGTCATAGAAATTCAGAGATATTAGTTGCATGCATTTGCAAATACATGGGAGGCTGCTGGGACACGTCACGGCTTCTCTGTTACCAGCAGTCCCTAACACTAAGGGGTTCACGTCGGGGCGCAGTGCACCCCAAAAAACGTCCAGCCCAGAACCCCCCCAGGGCATCACACGAAAATGGAAAAAGAGTGACAGTGCAGTGTAAAGTATAGCTGTGTGTGAGTAATCATTAAGTGTGGAATGAGAGGTTAAAATATATGTGAAAAAATACATGATTAATAAACAAACATAAAAGGTGATGTGAAAAGCAACTATGTGTATTAAGTGGTGATGCCCTGAGGAGGCCCAGCCAGACTAGTCCCGGGGGCCCTATGTCCAAACGCTCACCCCAAATGTAAAATATACCAATTATAAGGCCTCATGATAAAGGCACATATATAATTTTGTCAAATGTAAGGCCTCATGATAAAGGCACATACATAAATGCATCCAAATTGAGAGCCAGCTTACCTGGGAGTCACCCCTGGGAACTCCAACTAGCATTACTAGAACCAGCATGCCCTACTAATGCTGGCTCCTTCATGCAACTCATAACAAAACAAACAAAAATGGCAGCTGCTCAATCAATCTAGCAGTACTAATCAGGTGCATGAAAGGGAGGGGTCACACTAAGTAGAAAAAGAAGGAGGATTTAACCCCCTATTGTACCTCAGCACACTGAATAATACCTGCAACAATATATGAAGACTATATGGTCATAGAAATTCAGAGATATTAGTTGCATGCATTTGCAAATACATGGGAGGCTGCTGGGCCACGTCACGGCTTCTCTGTTACCAGCAGTCCCTAACACTAAGGGGTTCACGTCGCTGCGCAGTGCACCCCAAAAAACGTCCAGCCCAGAACCCCCCCAGGGCATCACACGAAAATGGAAAAAGAGTGACAGTGCAGTGTAAAGTATAGCTGTGTGTGAGTAATCATTAAGTGTGGAATGAGAGGTTAAAATATATGTGAAAAAATACATGAATAATAAACAAACATAAAAGGTGATGTGAAAAGCAACTATGTGTATTAAGTGGTGATGCCCTGAGGAGGCCCAGCCAGACTAGTCCCAGGGGCCCTATGTCCAAACGCTCACCCCAAATGTAAAATATACCAATTATAAGGCCTCATGATAAAGGCACATATATAATTTTGTCAAATGTAAGGCCTCATGATAAAGGCACATACATAAATGCATCCAAATTGAGAGCCAGCTTACCTGGGAGTCACCCCTGGGAACTCCAACTAGCATTACTAGAACCAGCATGCCCTACTAATGCTGGCTCCTTCATGCAACTCATAACAAAACAAACAAAAATGGCAGCTGCTCAATCAATCTAGCAGTACTAATCAGGTGCATGAAAGGGAGGGGTCACACTAGTAGGGCATGCTGGTTCTAGTAATGCTAGTTGGAGTTCCCAGGGGTGACTCCCAGGTAAGCTGGCTCTCAATTTGGATGCATTTATGTATGTGCCTTTATCATGAGGTCTTACATTTGACAAAATTATATATGTGCCTTTATCATGAGGCCTTATAATTGGTATATTTTACATTTGGGGTGAGCGTTTGGACATAGGGCCCCCGGGACTAGTCTGGCTGGGCCTCCTCAGGGCATCACCACTTAATACACATAGTTGCTTTTCACATCACCTTTTATGTTTGTTTATTATTCATGTATTTTTTCACATATATTTTAACCTCTCATTCCACACTTAATGATTACTCACACACAGCTATACTTTACACTGCACTGTCACTCTTTTTCCATTTTCGTGTGATGCCCTGGGGGGGTTCTGGGCTGGACGTTTTTTGGGGTGCACTGCGCCCCGACGTGAACCCCTTAGTGTTAGGGACTGCTGGTAACAGAGAAGCCGTGACGTGGCCCAGCAGCCTCCCATGTATTTGCAAATGCATGCAACTAATATCTCTGAATTTCTATGACCATATAGTCTTCATATATTGTTGCAGGTATTATTCAGTGTGCTGAGGTACAATAGGGGGTTAAATCCTCCTTCTTTTTCTACTTAGTGTGACCCCTCCCTTTCATGCACCTGATTAGTACTGCTAGATTGATTGAGCAGCTGCCATTTTTGTTTGTTTTGTTATGAGTTGCATGAAGGAGCCAGCATTAGTAGGGCATGCTGGTTCTAGTAATGCTAGTTGGAGTTCCCAGGGGTGACTCCCAGGTAAGCTGGCTCTCAATTTGGATGCATTTATGTATGTGCCTTTATCATGAGGCCTTACATTTGACAAAATTATATATGTGCCTTTATCATGAGGCCTTATAATTGGTATATTTTACATTTGGGGTGAGCGTTTGGACATAGGGCCCCTGGGACTAGTCTGGCTGGGCCTCCTCAGGGCATCACCACTTAATACACATAGTTGCTTTTCACATCACCTTTTATGTTTGTTTATTATTCATGTATTTTTTCACATATATTTTAACCTCTCATTCCACACTTAATGATTACTCACACACAGCTATACTTTACACTGCACTGTCACTCTTTTTCCATTTTCGTGTGATGCCCTGGGTGGGTTCTGGGCTGGACGTTTTTTGGGGTGCACTGCGCCCCGACGTGAAGCCCTTAGTGTTAGGGACTGCTGGTAACAGAGAAGCCGTGACGTGGCCCAGCAGCCTCCCATGTATTTGCAAATGCATGCAACTAATATCTCTGAATTTCTATGACCATATAGTCTTCATATATTGTTGCAGGTATTATTCAGTGTGCTGAGGTACAATAGGGGGTTAAATCCTCCTTCTTTTTCTTTTTATGCTATATTATACTACCAGAGACAAAAGAATTCCTTCCCGCTGAAAATCTGGCCGCTGATTGGTGTATTTGAAAAATGCACTTCCAATGCATGGCAGAGTCTCGGTGGCAAGGTTTTCTTTGTCTCTGGTAGCATAAAAGAGCGTCTCAGACCGGACTAGCTATCCACACTGTGAATCTGCTACTTAACTGTATGGACTTGCTGCTCAGATTGTCTCATCGGCACGTATCAACAGTACGAACCCTAGAGATAATACTACTATCTGCAACGCTGAATGTTAGTATAGCTAATTCCTCCTTAATCTAATGCACTCAGTATCTAAAGGTAAAATGGAAGGTTTAGTAGGACTTGACCAATGATAGGACTCCTGGGAGGAACTAAGCTAAATATAACCATTTTTGATGGTTTTCTGGGATGTACCGCAGTATGAAGAGGACAAGGAGGTGGAGGCACATCTCATGTTCAGGGATGCTGATTCTATAGCACCACTCTCCTTGGATGCTTTGAATTCAGCACGTTGGCCCTTGAAAACTTGACCTAGTTCAGATTTCAGGGAAGTGGAGGACTCAGTTCCTTAGTAGAACCAACAGACTGCTTGGCCTGATTTTCAGAGCTGAGAATTTCACTAGAATTTTGTTTGACAGGTTTAAGAGCAAACTCTTTAATAACAGCTTCACTGAAAGTTTTTATACTTAGTAGCTCAGGATCTTTTGACTCGATGAAAGGGTTGGCCCAGTCCAATGCATTACCTCTAAAGGAAGCGAAAAGGTATTTAGTAAAGTTGGTAGGAGTGATACCCCAAGCTGGATCTGCTTCCATGATTGCAGCATAATGCTTTAGTAATGCAAAGTATTGTGATAAGTCCCGATCGAAGTATATGCATCCTGGAGTATCTGATGAAGTTTGTGTGTTCGAGGATTGTGAAGTTGATAGCTGTTCGATACTGAGGAGCCAGACAGAGCAGCTTCAACAATCGAGGCTGAGAACAGACTACAGGAACTGTCATCCTCTGGAACGATATTTTCAGGAGATGCTGAACAGGAGCCATTATCAGAATTAGTAGTACATGACACTTCTCCCTGGGAACTGGAACCTGGAATCCACTCCTGGGGCATGAGACTTGAGACCACCTCCTGGGGTGCGAGACTTGAAACCCCCTCTTGGAGTACGAGACTTGAGACCCCTTGCTGGGGTGCGAGACTTGAGACCCCCCTGGGGCACGAGAACTGAGACCCCATCCTGGGGTGCGAGACCTGAGACCCCCTCCTGGGGTGCGAGACTCGAGACCCCCTCCTGGGGTGCGAGACTCGAGACCCCCTCCTGGGGTGTGAGACTGGAGGCCCCTTCCTGGGGTGCAAGACTGGAAGCCCCTTCCTGTAGTGTGAGACTGGAGGCCCCTTCCTGGGGTGCGAGACTGGAGGCCCCTTCATGGGGCATGAGACCTGAGACCCCCACCTGGGGCACGAGAACTGAGACCCCTTCCTGGGGTGCGAGACCTGAGACCACCTCCTGGGGTGCGAGACCTGAGACCCCCTCCTGGGGTGCGAAACTTGAGACCCCCTCCTGGGGTGCGAAACTTGAGACCCCCTCCTGGGGTGCGAGACTGGAGGCCCCTTTCTGGGGTGCGAGACTGGAGGCCCCTTCCTGGGGTGCAAGACTTGAGACCCCCTCCTGGGGCATAATTCTTGTAACCCTCTCCTGGGGTGAGAGACTTAAGGTCCCCTCCTGGAGTAGAGAATTTGACACTCCCTGTTGGAGTATGGGACCCAAAATCCCCTTCTGGGGAAGCTGACTCGACTTTTCCTTTTGGGGTATGGAACATGAACCCCCCCTTTTGGGATGCGAGGACAGAGACTTCCTCCTGGGGTGAGTGACACAAAACCCCTTCTTGGGTTATGAGACTTGGGGACCCACCTGGGGTTGAGACTCTGGAGACCCCTCCTGGGGTTGCCAACTGGAGTCCCCTTCCAGAGCAGGCAGAATCTGGGCTGGGACCGGAACAGGCAGAATCCGGGCTGGGACCGGAATAGGCAGAATCTGGGCTGGGACCGGAACAGACAGAATCCAGGACGGGACCGGAACAGGCAGAATCCGGGACAGGACCGGAACAGGCAGAATCCGGGAAGGGACCGGAACAGGCAGAATCCGGGCTGGGACCGGAACAGGCAGGATCCGGGACGGGACCGGAACAGGCATTGAGACGTTGATACATTGTTATACTGCTGGAATTGCAAAGGGGACAGCCTTTGATAAAGTGGTCAGAAGCTCCACAATAGCGACAGAGATGTAAATCTGGGAGCCGTGGGTGAGAGATGGTAGCGTGGAAGCTACTTGGTGTGGCCTGGGAGCCGTGGGTGAGAGATGGTAGCGTGGAAGCTACGTGGAGCGGCCTGGGAGCCGTAGGTGAGAGATGGTAGCGTGGAAGCTACTTGGTGCAGCCTGGGAGCCGTGGGTGAGAGATGGTAGCATGGAAGCTGCATGGTGCGGCCTGGGAGCCATGTGGAGAAGCTGGTAGCATGAATAGCTGAATGCAGCAGGCTTACGGATAGCACTGGTCTAGGAACCAGCAGGAGCCTGGGACATACTGGTACTCGGAGGTACAGCTATAGCACAAGTTGTACACAACGGGAATTAACGAGATGTTCAAGCACTGAGTGCTATTAGAGGAGGAGGATCTATATACCTAGAGTCTGGCAGCGGTTGGTGGATACAGACAGGTGGTCTGGCAGTGGCATTCAGAGTGGAGCAAGGCACAACATGCAGAGGGAGAAATCATCTCTGCAGCCCTTGAAAATCAGGACCACACCTGGGATTCCAATTAAGACTAGCAATGCTCACAGACAGGGCAGAGTCCAGGTGATTAACCAGTGTGGGGAGGAGAGCAGTCTGCACACACACAGGGTTGTCACAGCCAGCATGATTCAGCTAGAGCAGATCTCCCAGGGGAATTACAAACACAGATCCATGGAGCAGCTGGCAGAGGTAAGTCTCAAAAGGTAAAAACTAGCCAGGATTGTGACACTTTCTTTGTGGCGCAACTCATGGCATGGTGTGTGGCACGCTATGCGTGGCATGAGAGATAACGCTGTGATGCCACATGATAGCTGGGCACATCTGTAAGTATAATCAAGGTAGTCTTGCATTCATATCAGTCTTGGTGCGACCCATTACCCCTTTCCCTGTTCCCTTATATTTAAATTGACATTATATCATGTTGTCATGTCATCCGTGTAGACATTATGAATGTCAACATGTCACTGTTGACATGCTAATCATGCCAACATGCTGACCTAACATACCACATCTCTCCAACTCATCTCTAGAACTGTACAGTCTTTTAGTCCATAACTCAGGAAATCGTTATTATTATAGAAAAATTATAACCACTTTGCTGCTGAGCCTACTGTATTTTGGCACTTTTTGGGCTACTCATCAATATAAGTAATTAATTTACTGATATTAGTAGGCCTATTGCTTATTTCTCCTGAAAATGCTACTATAATCTACACAAAATAGCCAAAACTAACATATTTTTTTATTTTGCAAGAAAGTGAACTCAAAGCCAATATGTGTATTTTTTTATGTATTTTTTATTTAATTCTTTATTTTGTAACCAAAAAAATGCTTTCTTACTCTTGCTTAGGCATTAATCCATCTTTCCAAAACAGCAAAAAGCCAGATTCTACATGTAAGACTCCCATAAAGAACATCTACACTAGAAAATGATCATGCATTTTTTATTTTTGTTTTACATTACATGTTTGAATGAAGCGCATAAATTGTGTAGAAATAATATGGTAATACAACAAGGCATACAGATGTGTCATCATACACTCTGGCTCTAGTCATTGCAAATATTCCCTCTTGGTGCACCAGGACCCAAGTGACTTGGCTGCACCAAGCGTCCGTATCTCTCAAAATGTGCAACTTATTTGCATAAATTAATCAACTGGAAGAGACAAATCAACATTGCTAGCTTGCATGAACAGTTTGGTATGCAACATTTGTCCATCTGTGTGCGACTGCGTCTGAAACTATATAAGTAGTATTATTATGTAGCGGCTGTGGCTTTTTCTTGTGCCATTCATCTATGACTTTGTACATATATAATAAAACTAATTCATATGCTGTTAAAGTCCATCCCATTGTCTCTATTCCACTTTTTGTGGTGTTTCGCTGCATAGGCAATGTGACTAAGACACATACATTACAGAAAAAGATGGCACAGCACCTCTTGGAGTGTCTTAGTTGTGCTGGGTGTTTCGTGCCTTATGGCATATGGACTGTAGGTGTACGAGGACACACTTCTACAGTTTTGAAAAATAGACTCCTTACGACATACAGGGGTCTATTTACTAAGCAGTGTTAGGAGACAGAGTGAAAAGTGATAAGAAAATGATAAGGTGCCAGCCAATCAGCTCCCAGCTGTCATTTTTCAAACACAGCCTGTGAGATGACAGTTGGGAGCTGATTGGCTGGTACCTTATCACTTTCTTATCACTTTTCACTCTGTCTCCTAACACTGCTTAGTAAATAGACCCCCAAGTAACTCACCCTTGTGCTTATAGGTGCCAGGGTGTGGGAGATATGGGTATTAGTACACCCCATCTCTGAACTTCTTAATGCTATCTATAACACAGGGTATTGTCATCTGGTGATCACCAGAAAATACCTACTAAGGAGGCACACCTTTTTAGATAGAGGGGACTCTGCAGTAGAGATTAAGGGGTCTATTTATCAAGCAGTGAAAAGCGTGTAGAAGCGGACCAGTGGTGAAGTTGGCCATAGCAACCAATCAGCTCCTACCTATTATTTTATAGACATTAATTGATAAATGCTACTTCAAAGCTGATTGGTTGCTATGGGCAACTTCTCCACTGGTTCACTTCTCCAAGCTTTTCACTGCTTGATAAATAGACCCCTAATGCTCTGTATTGGAAATTAATGATTTCTGGTGATCACAGGTGATCATCAGATAATAACCAGTAATGGGGTCACATCATTTAAAAGAGGGGACTTCTCTTTGAAATAAGGGTACCCCTGAGTTAATTGATGATGACATGATTTCTGCATTGCAGGGGTGTCACATGATCATCAGATAATAACTTCTCAGAGGAGACTCCCCTATTTCAAGCAGAGACTATCCTGGAGTCTGTGGGTGCAAGAATGAAGGAGATACATTAAATCACTTTCAATCCTTGAGTCTGTGGGTGCCAGGATGAAGGTAATACATTAAATCACTATTAATCCTCTATCTCCTATTTCATTGGTTTTAAAAAGCTCTGCAATGTTTATCTTGGAAGTGAAAGGCCTAATCGCATCATCGTGGGTCAGATGTGATGTCATTAAGCCTTGCCCCCTTCTGCCTCTGAGTGAGAGCTACTGGAAAAGGGGAACTTTTGGGTAAGTTTCTCACCCAATTTGAACCACTGAAGTGCATAGGATGAGTTTCTCTGGTCCTTAGCAGCAAAGTGGTTAAAAACTTTATTTCAGCCATAAGTCACAAGTAATATTGATAGCAAGGGTTTACATAACATATGATCAAATTCAGTTAGGAAGCTGCAAATTTCTCTACTACATTCATACAAATCTTGATTGTGCTGATGGTATATAAAGCAGTGGTGTCACTGTGGTGGGTGCAAACACACTGGGTGTCACCTTCCGAGAGGGTGACACCAAAATGTCGGCTACTCCTCAGTGACCGGGAGCCAGGTGCTGCACTATGATGTTATTGCACAGCGCATGGCTCCCAGTCACCGTGGAGGAGTTGGCAGTGCTGGGGGAGTCTCCCTGGGGCAGTCCGGCAGAGTGGCAAAAACGGGGGTGTGCCATGACCCTTCCCTCCCCCACAATACCATGCCCCCTTTTTGGGTGCTTGCAGGTGGTCTATTTGGCATACTGGGTGTCACTGAACCCAGTGACTCAATTGATGTAGAGTACTGTAAATCTAAACTTTCTTTAAAAACAAAGTTTAAAGCACATCCTTATTTGTGATACTAACTATGCCTCAACATTTGAACTTGCTCATATAAATATTCTTCCATTGTACAAAGTATATGGTCATAAACATTCCTCTGTCTCTAGCTTGACTGAGTTCCTTTAAAATTTATTTGTACATGATTACTGCTAGCATAAGTGGCATCTCTCTCTTTTCTCTTCATTTCTGTTGTAATTTATATGAGAAAACAACCTTATAAAGAAAGTGATTACAAGACTTCCTTCTCAGCAAATTGACTTATTCCTCCACAAACTCATAGATTTGCTATAATTGCTCACGAGTTACCATTCAAGTATTTTTCTTCTTGTTCTTGTGCATTTATCTGAAAATGATCTGTAATATGTTATTTATGCTGCCTGCTAGCTCGTTTTATCTTTTGTATTTTGCATTTACAGTCAATTTAGGAAAACCTTGAGAAACACAGAATTATTGTAAAAGTGAATAAAATCAATGTTTTTTTGATTCAGCTTCGATTTCACATAGAACACAGCAGCGAAAATATGCTAATTTCTTGCCAAAGCTCAGCCGGCATACAGACAACCACTGCTGCCTTCTCATATCTGTCCAATGTCGCTCTTCTGCTTAAAGGTCAGTACCATCGAAGCCCATCGCACAGGTACGCAGCATTTACACCAACTCTGACCAGCCGCAGACACTGCAAGTCTCCATGCATGGGTCTCCAGCGGCGTATGCAATTACTGTGGCTAATTTATGCATTCCCAAGCAACGTCGTTCAAACAGACAGGCAGCGTTTTTTCCGACCACTCCCCTGCTACCACCCCCAACGCTCACAGCCTGTCACTTACTCTGTGATGGATTCTTCTGTGCGTGCGTAATCACACAAGCAACGCGGTTTATATGCAAGCGCAATGGCTAACAATCGCTTGATCGTAGCTGCATTTGCGATCGCTGCTGAATCAGACCCTCTGCTTGCTATTCAAAACATGTCCCAATTCCTTCTCATCCAGTGTAATCCCTTGCAATATTAAAATAAGCAGCTTTAAGCATGTAAATAGTATGTATATAGTTATTATATATATTTATAAATATGTATAGTGTGCCACTGTAGTGTAATGTAATGTATATGCAGGGGTTTAATCATTACAGTGGTGACAGTGGTATCATTTATTGGGAGGACGATGAACTATTGCAGTATCCCTGGCACTGAAGGCTGCGATTGGCAGTTTGTGAAGTGACAGTTGGATCTGGCAGAGAAAACAGTTATTGGAGGGGGCTCAAAAACGGCTGCGTACCTGAATAGAGGATGGTGAGCCATGGTGTTTGAGAGCTGGAAACCAGTGATTGATAGGAGGGACGCTGAGGTGAACACTGCTAGATATTAGGGGGAGGATCTGGAGAGTGAGTGCTGCCTATAACTCGGCTTTGTGGAGGAGAAACTTGAAAGTCAGCAAACCAGAGGGTCTGAGGCCCAGCCCCAAGGAGGAGTATAGTCAGCCTGTGGAAGAGACGGAATGAGACAGAGATAAGTCTAAAATGAGTCCTGCTGACAGGTCTCTTTATTACAGTAATACTAACTTTACATACCACATGAGTACTGGACAGCAGTTCAGCAGTCCATAGACTGAAATTGCATTGAAGCGGATAGGTGGTACTGTTTGTTGTACTGAGTGCATTAGATTAAGGAGGAATTAGCTATACTAACATTCAGCACTTGCTCAGCATTATAATTCTGGCCTTCAGACAGCATAGACTCCTGCCTATTGTATTTATATTCAGGCACAATTGCTAACATAGCACCAAGGATTATAAGGAATAACTCTACAGGCTGGTGCATATCACTACTAGCGCCCATTGGATGAGAAGAGATTAATTTTAGGAATTCCCTATAAACCCGGATTTTACTACTTAAATGCATACTACTCTACTAATATGTGCACCAACAAGCATGGCCATTCACATTGACTAATAAGGGGAATTTAAGAACCGCATATGAGAGGGTAATCTCTTTAAAGCTTTAAAGAAAACAGGTTATTGGTTATTTGTATGTAATTTGTATAGAATAATATTGTGACAATTTCATTCATGTGGGAATGTTATTCTGAAAATGTTATGACTAATGCATTGCTCATTAACCAAACTCATCTTCAGCAGAACAGAGAGTTGCAGTAAAATAAACTATGTTACCTATTCGTGTGTAATCCTGAGTATGAACATAGATGTTAAATTGAAGTGAATTATTGCTGCTGCATATTTGTAAGTGTCACTGGTGGGTTAAATCATTTGATATTAAGGTATAACTTGACATAACCAATACTTACCAGCGAGGGGTGTTCCCAAGTCCTCTCCAGGTTAAGCATAATGAGATACAAGACTTCGGTGGAGGCACTAAAGGGAAAGAAAGATTAGAAAGGTTTATAGTAGCAAGTAATGGAAAGAGAATACCTGCTACATAATGGAGGCACTACTGAGATGGGAACATCCAAATTATAGGGGTCTCTGGGGGTCATTCAGACCCGATCGTTAGCGCCGATGCACTCTGGCCATGTCAATGGCCCCCCACAGAGCATGCGCATGATGGTGCCGTCGCCGTCGTGTGCATGCGTGAGACCCGCTACGACCGACAGCGCTGGTCGTAGCGGGTCTCGATCCAAAGGGTCAATGTTGATTGACAGCTCGCCCCGTTTGGAAGGCAGGCCAGGGGGGTGGCAGCCCAAATGGGGGCATTCCAATGGGAATGCCTACCATTTGGGGGTGGCCCCACTGACATCACTAGTGATGTCAATGGAGAGCTTCCGGCTCAGACAGAGCCGAAAGCTCTCCGGGGCTTACGACAAGGGAGACCCTACCCTAGGGTCTTGTCGTAAGCCCCGATGGTCGTGATGGTCTTGACCATTGTGACCATCACCTTAGGCGGTCGTAAGGCTGTGGGTGTTAACCCACAGCCTTACCACCGCAAAAGAGGACGTCTTGAAAATTCAAGATGTCCTCCCCTCATTCAGACCGACCGCATGCTCTGTGCGACTGGCTCTGAATGAGGTCCTGAGTCCTAACTGTAAGGGCACCATGAATACAGAGAAAGAGAGTATCACTAGGTATGATGTATACACATGGTGTCAAAAGTATGGGGAAGAGTTAGATAGAGGTTTTGGACTGAGTGGGAATTTAACAGACACCCCTAAGAAGGAAGTGTTAGGGGTGTTGAGTAAATTGTATAGTATAATACAACCACATATAGTAGATCAATGGGTAGGAGAGCATGAGTTTATTAATGCCCTACTCAATGAAAATGTGAACAAGCTAGAACCTGCAGTACTCCCTTCGATAATTGTTGCTGAGAATGATCGAGGAAAGTGGTGGAAATTAGTGTGGCCTTAAAAGCCTTCATTGAGTTCTCCTCATGTAATAACACAAATTATAGACTCTCAAGAACATACTCCATCACATGATAATTTGCCCTTTAACCAAAGTGGTAATAATACGGCAACCTTGAATTTTAAAAATGACCCCTTTGGAAATCAGTTTGAAAACTTTGTAGAAAAAGTGTTGTCACAACTAGAAAGGTGGCATTATGAGGGTGGTTATTGTAAACTTCGTATATTCTCTGGAATAATACCAATTCCTACTGGGGAAGAAATTTATGAGGTGTGGAAGGAGGCCACCATGCATCAAATTGAAGAATGGCAATGTCCAGACTACGTAAAAATACAGAGAGTAGTGGAAAGTTTGCGCAGTCCAGCTATGGGTCTAGTACAAGCTACTAGACAAAATAATCCAAACTGTACTGTGCATGACTATATTGAGGCCTTGGATTATGTTTATGGAACAATAGAGGAAGTGGACGATTTAATCTGTAAATTTAGCAATACGTTCCAGGAGCCTGATGAGCATTAACTGCCTATTTATATATAGGATAGATACAATTCTTTTTAAGATAATAGAAAAAGGAGGATTTCAGAGAAGAGATGCTGATAAGCAAAGGATAAAACAGATTATCTGTGGCACCTCGACATCTGACCCAGTTTCTCAAAGGATTCGTTGTTCAGTCCTTAGTGTAAATAATCCAACTTTAAGTGAACTTATTAAAGAAGCCAAGCAGGAAGAGGTGCTGATTGAAGCTAGAGAAAATACTCTTAGAAAGGTTAAAATGGTGATGCCTGGGCCAGAGACCAGTGGCATAAAAATGCAGTTTCTTCAATTGATGGAAGACCAGAACCAGAAGATAGACAAATTAATTGCTCTACATCATGAGAAGTTAATAAACAACAATCCACTGTATCAGATGAATGGGACACGTGAGATTGTGAGACGAAGAGAGGGTTTCCAAATAAAAGGGTGTTTTAGGTGTGGTAAACAAGGTCATCGTGCAGCCAAATGTGTACTGTTGAACTCACACAGACCCGCTGGAACATCACAAAGTTTAGCAGCTTTGGGAAACGACCAGGGGGAGTCTGAGAACTCCAGACAAACCCCTCAAACTGTAAAGATTTGCATGATGGGGAGTGCCCGTTGGAGTAGTACTCTACCTGAAGGATTGACGGGACCTACTCCACTGGTAACAGCTATAGTGAATGGACATCGATGCAAGGTTCTGCTTTATAGTGGATCGCAAGTGTCAATAATCTTTGAACATTTGTACCACCAGTATTTATCTGATGTCCCAATGCAACCTCTCACAGGTCTTACTATCTGGGGACTAAGCGAGCATAAATACACCTATTTAAGATATGTAGTGGTGAACATCATGTTCACTGAAAATTCAACCAGTATGATGGAAAAAATCCTAATGATTGCCTTAGTGTGTCCGGACTCCCCAGGAGATAAAGGAGAGGTTTCTATAATTGTGGGAATAAATACCCATTTGTTTAAACATCTGGCTCTTTGGTGTCAGAAAGAGGATAAAGAGACCCCCACAACCCTGGGTATGGATGCGTTGTCCCTTAGTCTAAAGATGACAAACATGAATCATCCTGAGACAGATAAATCAAAGATTGACCGATTGGAAATTTGTTTTGCTGATAGCCAACTTTTATCAGAAGAGGAAATGTCACTGTTACAGATCATTCAGCATCCTGAAGTTTTTTCATGGGAAGAATGGGACATTGGGACAGCCACAGGAGTCGAACATTCCATCAAGTTGACTGACAATGTTTAGGGAGAGATCTAGGAGATTGGCTCCAGCTGATTTTGAGGATGTGAGGGAACATCTAAAGAAGCTAATTGAGATGCATGTAATAACACACTCAGAAAGTCCTTATGCTTCACCAATTGTTGTAGCAAGGAAGAAATCAGGAGAGATAAGAATGTGCATAGATTATAGGACACTCAACAATCGCACAATTCCTGATCAATATACTGTCCCTCGGATAGAGGAAGCACTTGACTGTCTTGTAGGCAGCAGTTGGTTTTCCGTGTTGGACTTGAGAAGTGGATACTACCAGATACCAATGCATGCATCAGATAGAAATAAGATGGCTTTCATCTGTCCATTGGGTTTCTTTGAATTCCTCAAGATGCCTCAAGGAATTAAGGGAGCTCCTGCAACCTTTCAACGAACCATGGAGCAAACACCTGGGGACATGAATTATCGCGAGGTGATTGTTTATTTAGATGATATCATTGTTTTTGGAACCACTTTACAGGAACATAACCAACGACTCATTAAGGTGTTAGACTGATTGATGAACAAAGGACTCAAGTTGTCATTAGATAAATGCAGATTTTGTCAGTCATATGTTAAGTATCTAGGCCATATAGTAAGCAGGGATGGAATCCCTGCTTACCCATCAAAGGTGGAGGCAGTAATGAATTGGCCTAGACCAAAGAAGCTAAAAGAACTCAGATCCTTCCTAGGATTCTGTGGATACTACAGAAAATTTGTACCCCAATATTCTAAGATTGCCAAGTCCCTCACCGATCTCACCAAGGGTTATGCTCTGTGAACAAGAAAAAATGAGTAGCTACAAATATTTATTATCGATCATCAGAGGAGTTTGGGGAACGGTGGACAGATGCCTGTGAGAAAGCTCTTGCAGCACTAAAAGACAGCCTCACTAAAGCTCCTGTGCTAGCTTATGCTGATCCAAAGTTGCCCTACATATTACATATTGATGCCTCCTTTGATGGGTTAGGAGGAGAACTATACCAGCGGCATGAGAATGGACTTCGCCCTGTATCCTATATAAGCAGAGGACTGTCTTCTAGAGAAAGAAATTATCCTGTACATAAACTCTAGTTTTTATCTTTGAAATTGGCAATTATTGATCGATTGCATGACTATCTATATGGAGCCAAACTGGAAGTACATACAGACAATAACCCTCTGACTTACATCCATACAAGTGCCAAGTTAGATGCCACAGGACATCGCTGGTTAGCCACTTTAAGCATCTATGATTTTAGTTTGAAATAGCGCACAGGTGTGAGTAATATTGATGCTGACAATCTTTCCCGTATCCCAGGTCAGTCAGAATCAGGGGGAGAAGAATGGGTGGAAGTTCCTGCCTCTTCAATTAGGAGCACCTATCAGTGCATGCAAAGTAACAGTGGAATTAGCGTGGCAGCAGTAACTTACTTAGGTGTTTCTGAAAAAGTCCTTCCTCCAGTCTACTGTTGGCTTAGTACTATGGAATTGGATGGATTACCTAAAATATCTTACGAACAAATGAAATTGGAGCAGCAGAGAGATCCTGTAATTGGTATAGTTTGGAAGTTAATCCAAAACAAACATCCTTCAATTGATTCTAGTAACCTCTTTAAAGAGTCAAAGATATTATTAAAGCAGCAAAAGCAGATAATTGTGAAAAGGGGATTAATGTACAGAAGATGACTGAAAGCCCATGGACAGGCATATCTCCAATTGATACTGCCTCAGATATATCGACCCCTAGTTTTGACGGCTCTTCATGACAAACATGGCCATCTTGGAGTGGATAAGACATTTGGGCTGATCTCTGATCAGTTCTTTTGGCCATGCATGGACCAAGAAGTAAGTCAACATTGCAAGAATTGTGGAAATTGTGTATTGAGGAAAACATTACCACAGCATGGAGCCCCATTGGTCAATATTACTAGTCAAGGGCTCTTAGATCTAATCTGCCTAGATTTTCTGACTTTTGAAGGGCCACCAGGTAAGGGGTATCACATCTTAGTTATAACAGACCATTTTACTCGTTACGCCCAAGCCTATATCACACCAAATCAGAAATCCACACTGTAGCGAAGACGTTGTGGGACAAGTTTTTTATTCATTATGGATTGCCAGCAAGAATACATACTGATCAAGGCAGAGAAATTGAGAGTCAATTAATCCATGAACTTTGTGCATGCTGTGGGATAACCAAGTCACATGCAACTCCTTACCATCCCCAAGGTGACCCACAAACAGAAAGATTTAATAGAACACTATTAGATATGCTGGGTACACTGGATCCTCAAGCCAAACATCAGTGGAGTAAGTACTTGAGCCAGCTAGTGCATGTGTATAACTGCTCAAAAACTGAGTCAACCGGATACTCCCCTTATGTACTGATGTTCGGGCATGAGGCTCGTCTACCCATTGATGTGAGTTTGGGGATTTCTGCCAACAACACTTCTTTTCAACCCCATACCAAATATGTACAGCGATTAAGAAGGGAGCTAAAGGAAGCCTATGAACTTGCCAGTCAAATTTCACAGAAATCTGGAGAACGCAACAAGATTTACTATGATAGAAATGTGAAAGGGCATGCATTGAAAACTGGGGACAGAGTGCTACTATGACAGTTAGGACTGGCTAAAAGGAAGAAATTATTGAACAGATGGAGGGAGGAACCATATGTAATTGTTGAAAAACTTCCAGATCTTCCTGTTTATCAGTTAAGATTGGAGAATGGATCAGGACCTATTGTGACATATCATCGCCAACATCTTTTACCTATCAGCTGTGAAATTCAGTTACCTAAGCCCAGTAAAGAAACTCAGCAGCCACGTGAGAAGGAAGTTAATCAATTAAAGAACAGAGCACGTAGACATCAACCTATATCTGTAGACACACTTCCTTATAATGAAAATGGTGATACGGGGGACAATAGCTATGAGTATAATACTGGAGGGTAATATTACAAAGATAGTTTGCCCCATTGTTAGATGATAAAGCTCCTTTGACAAAGTATAATCCCCAGACTGGTAGTGATATAGATGATCCTGAAGAAGGCCCATCTGATGGTTTTAAGGAGGGTAGAAATGTGGAGAGAATTTCAAGTTCTGGGGATGTAACAGAAGGATTACTATCGAGTGATTCACCAGTAGTCTCGGAAATAGAAATCTCTCTCGAACCAGTGAGGATTCTCAGTGACAGTCCTGTATGAGAGCGAAAACCTCCTATGATATTTACTTATGAAAAGCTAGGATTACCTGTAGAAATACCAAGGGTAATACAGCCGTATTTTGAAAATTCATGGCCCTATTTTGGGAGTATTTGCTAGAATTAGGATAATTGAGAATACTGGTTATGTTATGCAGAAATAGGAAATGTAATACAGGTTATGTACAGAAAACAATGGTGCCCTGGATCTGAAAATGCATAGTATATCTGTTTCAGTACCTGAGCACCAGGGGGAGAATGTAATCCCTTGCAATATTAAAATAAGCAGCTTTAAGCAAGTAAATAGTATTTATATAGTTATTAAATATATTTATAAATATGTATAGTGTGCCACGGTAGTGTAATGTAATGTATATGCAGGGGCTTAATCATTACAGTGGTGACAGTGGTATCATTTATTGGGAGGACGATGAACTATTACAGTATCCCTGGCACTGAAGGGGTGCGATTGGCAGTTGTGAAGTGGCAGTGGGATCTGGCAGAGAAAACAGTTATTGGAGGGGGCTCAAAAACGGCTGCATACCTGAATAGAGGATGGCGAGACATGGTGTTTGAGAATGGAAACCAGTGACTGATAGGAGGGACGCTGAGGTGAACACTGCTAGATATTAGGGGGAGGATCCGGAGACTGAGTGCTGCCTATAACTCGGCTTTGTGGAGGAGAAACTTGAAAGTCAGCAAACCAGAGGGTCTGAGGCCCAGCCCCAAGGAGGAGTATAGTCAGCGCTGCTGTGCCTGTGGAAGAGATGGAATGAGACAGAGATAAGTCTAAAATGAGTCCTGCTGACAGGTCTCTTTATTACAGTAATACTAACTTTACATACTACATGAGTACCGGACAGCAGTTCAGCAGTCCATAGACTGACATCGCATTGAAGCGGATAGGTGGTACTGTTTGTTGTACTGAGTGCATTAGATTAAGGAGGAATTAGCTATACTAACATTCAGCACCTGCTCAGCATTATAATTCTAGCCTTCAGACAGCATAGACTCCTGCCTATTGTATTTATATTCTGGCACAATTGCTAACATAGCACCATGGATTATAAGGAATAACTCTACAGGCTGGTGCATATCACTACTAGCGCCCATTGGATGAGAAGAGATTAATTTTAGGAATTCCCTATAAACCTGGATTTTACTACTTAAATGCATACTACTCTACTAATATGTGCACCAACAAGCATGGCCATTCACATTGACTAATAAGGGGAATTTAAGAACCGCATATGAGAGGGTAATCTCTTTAAAGCTTTAAAGAAAACAGGTTATTGGTTATTTGTATGTAATTTGTATAGAATAATATTGTGACAATTTCATTCATGTGGGAATGTTATTCTGAAAATGTTATGACTAATGCATTGCTCATTAACCAAACTCATCTTAAGCAGAACAGAGAGTTGCAGTAAAATAAACTATGTTACCTATTCGTGTGTAATCCTGAGTATGAACATAGATGTTAAATTGAAGTGAATTATTGCTGCTGCATATTTGTAAGTGTCACTGGTGGGTTAAATCAATTGATATTAAGGTATAACTTGACACATAACCAATACTTACCAGCGAGGGGTGTTCCCAAGTCCACTCCAGGTTTAGCATAATGAGATACAAGACTTGGGTGGAGGCACTAAAGGGAAAGAAAGATTAGAAAGGTTTATAGTAGCAAGTAATGGAAAGAGAATACCTGCTACACCAGTGGATCACAGCTAAAACTGACCCCAGTAAAGGGTATATCTCCTACAGTTCGATTTTGTTAGTTTTACAAAAGGCAAAATTGAAGGTAAAATTGAATATAAAACCGAATCCCGTTCAAAATCGAATATTGCCAAAATATTGGTATTTTTACATAGACTAACATAGGATCCCCTGATTTACTAACATTTGCTTTGAAAATCTAACACAAATCCCACAAGCAATCCAACCCAAAATCCCCAAAATAATAGACTGATAACAGACAGGAGATTTGAGCTTCTAAACAGCATTATGTTGGTTGTTACTTAATTGTGCTCCTTATAAAAGTGGACACACGCATGTGTTGTGTAAGATGTTTTGCCTCAACTATTCCAACCTTACGATGCTGTATGACCTCATCAAGACTCCACTTGACCCAGACACTGCTCGGTCATGTGCTGTATCTGGTCTGCACATATTGCTATATGCTCTCCATTTTATCACCACTGGCTCCTTTCAATCAGTGTCTGGGAGAGTTTTAGGTATTTCTCCACCTACTGTACCTTTAGCAGGCACCTCTCACACGTTATGGCTGCACTGACCCCCCTCTGCAATAACTACAGTACATCTGCTTTCCCAGCCAGAAGTTACAGTGGCATGAAGTTAGGGAAACGAGCTACAGACTGCGTACACATTAGGACTACCCATGAATACTACACATCTCTACTTTAATCGTCATCATGCAGCTATGAACTTGCAGCTGGTCTGTGATGAAAAACAAAAAATCATATTTGTATCTAGTATTGTAACTAGAGATTTGCAGTTCGGTTCACCAGAAATCCGAATTCACCCTAATTTTGTGAATCCGGGTAAATCCGAGTTGCGGTTCTAATCTCCTGAGAAGGTCCGGGTAAATCTGGGTCGCGGTTCTGATGTTTTTACAGTTCGGAATTCAGATTTTAAATCCAAATTTCAGGTTTTGGATTGCATAAATTACATGATTTTAGCTGTTTTTAAAACTTTTTATCTATTTTTTATTTAAAAAATCCAGATCCAAAACCAAAACCAAAACACTTTAGGGTGGTTTGCAAAACTAAATCCAGATCCAAAACCTTAAAGGAGATACAGATCCAAAACCAAAACCCGGGGGTCGGCGCACATACTTAACTGTAACTAGAGATTAGCGGGTCCAGTTCTCCCTGGGATCCGGGATTTCCCTCCCTACCCGGATCCCTAATCGAGGCAAAACCTTGCAATCCCGCTGTTGGATTGTGAGGTTTTGCCTTTAGCGGGCTTAACGCTTTTTGGCTGAGAGATCCGTCTGTCACAGCTCTCAGCCAGTAAGCATTGAATATGGGCACAGAAAGATAGGAAGATGCCGCATATCCCTCTTGCCTGACACCACCGGCAACCCCTGCTGCCGAACCCCATGTGCATCATCCCCCGCTGCCGACACCCCTGCTGCTGACACAACTGGCACTGAGGACACTGCCAGCACCCCGCACTGCTGACACTGCTGTCACAGTTGGTGTATCGAACCCACACTGTATAACACACTGTATCTGTGTTGGAACTTGGAAGCTGAACTGCCACATGTTAGTGCCACCCACTACTGTCGCTTAGCATAGTCAGCAAGCTAGCTAGATGCAACCTTTTGGCCTTAAATAGATTAAAAAAATCAATATTGTGAGGTGGTCAAAATTGAAAATGACTGGAAATAAATTTTATTGAGATGAACAATACTGTAGGAACAAAAGCAGGACCAAATTATGTGTTTTTTGCTGTTTTTATGATTTTTTAAAGAAAAAATACAAATCCAAAACCAAAAACAAAACATGCAAGGGCGGTTTTGGCAAAACCAATGCAGATCAAAAACACGAGGAGACAAAGATCCAAAGCCAAAACCGAAACATGGGGGTCGGTGCATATTTCTAATTGTAACTGGGTATCCTGGCTCATGTCAATATGCCTACATCCTCAGTACTTCATCCCTCTTTGCAAAATTCGAGGTGGCACAAATGCAATAGGGATGGCAGCTGGGGGTGAGCTGTATATTTTAAATGGCAAGTTAATTGCACTTGTTAATAATATTGTGACAAGAATAACATAGACCAGGTAAAATCCATCAGTAGCTTTATTGCTCACTAGAGGCAGGTACGCAGGATAAGGCAGTTTCACAGGCAAGATGTTACACAAAGTCTTCCAAACAGCAATATTTCTTCAGTGGACTCACAGGTCCAGGACCCCTAACACTAGTCACCCCCTGGCCTATAAACTGGACAACTTCCACCATCAAAACTTTCGATGCGATGGTAAGTAACCATGGCATCAACAGTATTCAATGGAAAAAACTATTCATTTGCCTGCGCATGCACAAAAGACCTTGTTTGCGCATGTGTAATAACCTTTCACTGGCTGGCAGGGGACAGGACTTGGGGCGAGACGAGATGGGATTGGGGGAGGCCCTGGAGTGGCTCCAGTGACAAGATTCCTGATGCTGAGGAAAGTGCAGCTCTCAGCATTATAAAAAAAAAGACAACCATCACAAGACGATAAAATCATTACCATTCAATGGTGGCAAACATCAGAATGCCACCATCAAATGGTGAAAACACTATCATCACAACAAAACCATTGATGGTTGGCAAACATCGACCATCGATGTCCATCCCTAATTCCTGGCCCCCTTCTGAACACTTTCAGCAAATGCTGGTTTCTACTCCTCTACAAAAGGCCTTCTCACAACCACAGCCCTCTCCTCCACCTCCCTCTCCTCTCATTCCCTACTCCTACCAGCCTCCATAACAAAGTTTCTAAAATAATAATCAACCTAGACCAACAAACTCTTTTCACTCTAAATTGAATACCCCTCTTTCTGCTATAAAACTCTGCTTCATCCACAAAACACCCTTTCACTTTGATTTTGCAAGGTTATCTCCCAGGGTTTTTAATAATCATTTTGTGCATGTGGTATACAGTAGTTGAACTAATGGTAATACATGAGGAAGTCTGGAATTCGATTTTGTTTTCAACTTAATGTTTGATTTTGAAAGGTACATTCAAAACCGAAAAAGAAACCACGAGCCGAAATCAACCATCATCAATCATCAAATAAAATTTTGAAATCGATTTCAAAATCAAATCTTTGTAAAGATTATGACATTGAAAACAAATGTCGATATGATTCGATTTCAGTCAAATTAAATCAACCGTAAAATAAAAAGCAAAATCGAACTTTAGTAAATATACCTCCTACCATCTTTCAACCACTTTTGTGGGAGCTGTATACCAAGTACAAAGCAGGTAAACACTGAAAAGATAGCAAAAGCATTTCACACCATGATTTTATTTTGTAAATTATAAAATACAACCAATCAGTATTGTTTTGATGGTGCAATATAATCTAGTTCACAAAGAATGCATTGAATACTGATTACTAATATAAAGAATTATAAAAATTCTCCAACTTCCATTTCTTTTATTATCAGTGAATAATGCAAACCATGCTAACATTGCACTATACAGTAATGGCTGAAACAGTATTCACCATCTTTGACATTTTTCAAATGTTATTTCCTTGCATTAGGAAATTAAAATGACTATATTTGAGAATTCTTACTGCTAATCACATCAAAAACAGTCTCCATGTCATTTACAGAAAGAAAGTATGTATACATAAAAAGTTTTGCCTAGCAGTCAGTAGCAATTGTTAGATGAAGAGATGGGAAATCAGCAACAGACACCTTTACATTCAACGCGTTTCACCGCACCAATGACATATGAACTTGAGATGAGAGGAGCACTTTTACTGGTTTTGGTTCTAATTTGATGTCCGGTTTTGGTTTTGCCAAGATGCTGTGACCAGCTTTGGTTTGGGATTTTTTCCAAAAATTGATAAAAAAAAGCTAAAATCACATAATTTGAGACATTTTTTTCTTAGGATATTATTAACCTCAATAACATTAATTTACACTAATTTTCAATACATTTTGAACACCTTACAGCCTACAATATTGTTTTCATCCAGTTTAGGCCAAAAGGTTACAATGAGCTAGCTGGCTGACTGAGCTAAGCAACAGCATTGCGCGGCACAAACATGTGGCAGTTCAACTTCAAACATGGCACATGGCTCACACTGCTTGGAGCCACAGGGCTAATATATGCACATGACCAAAATGCACCAAACAGTATAATTATTATTTTTTTTAATGTCATAGCTCTATTCCAGCATGGACTGGAGCCACAGGGCTTATATATGCATGTGAATGTCTTTACTGACACAGCACAGCTTATATACAGCAGAGTACAGCACAGCATTCAGAAATGTGCACCCCCTATACACATTGACTAAGCAGCACAGCCACTTTTGAATTGGGAGTGTGGACACAGCCTATACAGCAGAGTACAGTACAGCATTCAGAAACGTGTACCCCCTATACACATTGACTAAGCAGCACAGCCACTTGTGACTTGTGAGTGTGGACGCAGTCTAGACAGCAGATAACAGCACAGCATACAGTGCTGGAGAACTTATTACATTTTATGCACTTATAAAGACAATTGGGTATATTTACTAAAGTGCGAATTTATAGAAGTGGAGGTGTTACCCATAGCAAGCAATCAGATTCTACTTATGATTTATCTAGCACCCTCTAGAAGATAATAGCTAGGATCTGATTGGTTGCTATTCTCTTCTATAACCCTGCACGTTAGTAAATATACCCCAATGTGTCTTTTACTTCGGTGAAAGCTTACACATTCTTTCTATGTTGCAGTGCCACATAGGAAAGTGTTACAGCTGTAAACTCTTTCCCTTTGGAGCATTATTATTAGCAACTGAATGTCTATTATATTACACTCCTGGTAGTGATTAGTATTTTAAATGTTTTCCTATTTAAGTGAATAAACATTGTATCTTTATGTACAGTAACTGTGTATATTGGTGGTGTAATGTTCTTAGCACCACAACATACTTTGTTCTATATCTTTCGAATGTGAGGACTGGCATACCTAAAGGTCCCCATACATCAGCAATTGATTGCAGCAATTGTGCAATTTGCCATCGATTGTGTATAAAAATCTTTCCCTTTTTCAATCGATTGCAGATGGCAGAATTGCCACAATAGATTGAAAAAGGGAAAGATTTTTATACACAATCGATCGCAAATTGCACGATTGCTGCAATCAATTGCTGATATATGGGGGCCTTTACTTGTTCTTGACTGCTGATATATTCCTAAATTATTCATTAACATGTGGTCCTAATTAGAGGGTCAATTTGCATGTCATTTTTGCTCTAAGCAGATGATTCTCAGTTGTACGTAATGTGGTTGCAATTGTGCAGTTGGAAGTTCCAATCAATTAACTGATGCTATTCTTAGTTACATGTATTTAGAGATGAGCAGTTTGGTTTTCCTGGAACACACCCAAAATGAAGGGTTAAGAGTGATTCCAAGTCCCAGCTCGGTACCTCCAGCTAAGTCTGGATACCAAAACGAGGCAAAGCATCATCTTCCCGGCATCAGATCTTGCCTGTTTTGGATTACAGTCCCTCCCTCGTGATCAGGCGCTAATTCACACAGGAGTGCAGCAGGAGAAGGTGTTGAATGTACTGAAGCACTATGTTGAAGAAAACGCCACTAGCATGCCATCATGGGGCCATTAGTGTGCTAGAACTAGGAGAAGTAGGTAGGAGTGCAAATAGTTATTTAAGTAGTAGTAGGTGTCTGGTTGAATGGGACAGGGTCACTTAAGCATTCTCTTTGTCAATGTGGTTGTTTAATTTGTCACACACACTGCACATTGCAAACAAACAAGCTACTGTACTGTCTGTGTGTGTTGTGTTGTTGCTTGTGTTTTTTTTGTTTGTTTAAGTCATACTTGCCTACTCTCCCTGGGAACTGCGGGAGGCTCCTGATTTTTCGGGTAACCCCCGCACCCGTGGAAGAGTAGGCACCTCTCCCGCATTACGTCCACTTCCTAGTGAAGTGGACAAAATGGGGAGAATGTTCCTGGGGTTCGGCGGTTGGGCGAGTAGGGGGCAGAGCTTAATGATGCGATTTTATAAAAATTGCGTAATTTTTTTTTATCTGTCCAAAAAATCCTCTACTGTGTCTGAGTCTGCTGCACCTGAAGAAACATTTATTTTCCTGTTGTCCAAAACTGTAAAACCTGCAGCATTTTCTAATTGAATTTAAAATTTTTATTGTGTATTTCAAGAAGAGTGTGTTTAGATGAGTGACACAGCGTATATTACTGTTCTGTGTGCGGTTGTGTCTATCATCTGCACCCTAAAATAATTCTCACAAAGTTGACCTGTTCCTCCTGGTGTGTGATAATAATTGCCAGTATTCGTGTATAAAAAAAAATGACTGCAAAAAAAAAAAGTCTGTTTTCCCTCCTGTGTAAGTGACAGTGGACCTTATTCAGAGTCGATCGCAAATGCCGATGCGCTTGTTACCAACTCGATGGTTAGGCCTGCGCACGGGCAGCAGCCGCACTGCACGTGCGCAAGCCCTGGAGCGACAGAGAAACTCTGTCACTCCGGAGCTCACTACCAAAGGGGCGGCTGTCGATGTTGATCAAAAGCTGCCCCCGTTTGGTAGGCAGGCCAGGGAGGTGGTTTCCAAAATGGAGGCGTTCCTTTACGAATGCCTACCATTCTGTGGGCGGCTGCACTGTCATCATCAGTGATGTCAGTGGGGAGCTTCCTGCTCCATCAGAGCAGAAAACTCCCTGGGACTTACGAGTGCCCAGACCCAACCTTAGGGTCTGGTCATAAGCTCTGATGGTCGCGATGGTGATCACCATCATGACCATCAACCTGGTCGGTCATTAAGCTGTAGGTGGTAACCCAGAGTTTAACAATCAACAAGGAGGCGACCGTTCAGGATGCAAGCGGCCACCCTGATTCAGGGCGACTGCTTGCATCTAACGATCACCTCTGAATGAGGGCCAGTGTGTGGTGGTTCTACCATCATCTGAACCCCAAAACAAGTCTCAAATTTTAAAAATGTTATGGCTGGTGTAAAAAAAAAACTCCAGTCTTTAAATAAAATTGCATGGTAAAGGTAACTGTCCCTCATTTCCCTATATTTTTATTTGGTGTACGTTCATTTTGTATGGTGGTATGGTGGTAGAAAAGTCCACCAACAATAGATTTATGCCTGTGCTGGTGTAAAAAATAAATCCAATTATGGATCAGTCGATTAGAAGAGCAAGAGCAGCAACCCAGTATTAGAGCTAGGGCTACTGCCAGTCATAGTAATTCAACATCCACTAAAAGTAGTTAATTAAGGTGATCTAAATAAGCTTCATTTTGAAAACATTTTTAATTTAGTATAAGATTTAGCAGTCATTTTGATACATGAAATTGATAACAAAAACACAAGACAAAATGTTATTTTGCTTATTAATCCTACATGTGATATAATTCTTTAAAATAAATTCTCATTAAACTGAATGACTACAAAAGGCAAGTTTTCAGTGCTCAAACACATTCACAGATAGTGAATCAATAAATTAACCAATCAATCAATCAATCAATCAATAAAACAATGCTTTACCTGGCTTCCACAAAATAGTACTCCACATCCATTTTCCTGTGCTGGCCTCAGACCTCAGATATAGTTTTTGATTAATGAAAGCATTCTATAGCATGGCATAGTTTCTATTAAACTGCCATACTATCTGCCACTAAATGCCACTATGTTTCTAGATGTGCTACATTTTTTTCAAACTGCTGTGTGTTGGTGCCGCTGCTCTGTCACTTAGTTTAGCCAGTCAGCTCTCTGCAGCCTTTGGCCAATATGGGTGGAAACCATATTGTGTGCTGTGAGGTGGTCAAAATGTTCTGGATATTACTGGAAATTAAGTTTATTGATGTTAAAAATACTGTAGGAACAATAGCATGCCAAGATTTTAGCTGTTTTTATAATTTTTTTTAAAATAATCCAGATCAAAAACCAAAACCCTCGAGGATGGCTTTGTCAAAATCAAAAACTTAGAGGGGTGGTTTTGTCTAAACCAAAACACAGAAGTTTGTGCACATCTCTAATCTATACAGGGGTATATAAAGGGAGAAGGGGGTTGTGTGCAGTCTCCGTTTAAGCCCCGTCCTCTCTAATGACCAGCGCAGTTAAGCTTACTTGGGCACTGTGCCATGGTCTACAGCGCATGAGCAGGTGTATGGGAAAATTGCTGCATTTTCCTGATAACTTGTGCAGTTGCAGCACTGTCGCTGAGCTGTCAGTCACTAAACTGCTCCCCCACTCGCACTGTCTCCTCAGACCGGTACGGCTATCTCTTCTCTCTAGGGACCCGCTGTTCACCTCTCCACACCACTCCTCCGAGGCATGGATGGCACTCTTCCATTACCTCAGTGAGTCTCTCATGTGCGGACCAATTCCTTTTAGTGTCCCCTCACTGAACTTCCACTGATGACTCTCCCGACAGGGAGGGTAGGACCTATTTATACTGTGCTATCCAGAGCACCGGATCTGTGTTGCTATGTCCGTGAGGGGCCCCAGTGTATATATTTATGACAGGGGTTTGAGGGCACCCAGAACATTTTAGGCTAAGTTCCTTAGCACATAATATATACCTAAGCATATTACATTCATTATCTAGTGGGTTCAACATATGTACCAATGAATAATTGACAAATTCATTACAGGGTTCTTTTGTCATAAAATAAAAAGCCATATATTCCTGCAACATTTTTTATTTCCAAAGAGTAAAGGTAACCACTACTCTAAAAGGGGGTTACAGTAATATTGCTTGGTGCATCTTCAAACACCATCACAAGTTCTTAATTACCGACTTTTACACTCTGTCCTCCAGGAGAAGCTCAGAGGAGAGGAGCAGCTGACCGGAGGTGGGGGCAGGGCTTGGCAATACAGGTCACTAGGCCCCACCTCCTCACTGGTTATGCTGCGGATCTTGTGTCGATCGAGAGGGGGAGGGACCAGTATGATATGGCTTTCATAGAGACACAGCATATTGGCCCCGCAACCTCACCATTTACCAGCGATTTACAACATTATCCTTCCCACAGTGCACATTTTGCTAGGAAGTGAGCAGGATGTGGGAGGGCCTCCTACTATTCAGGGGGACTGGGAGACAGCCCATAAATTTGCAAGTCTCCAGCACCTTCACGGAGAATTGGCAAGTAAGTGAACGATTGACCATCTGCGTACGCAAATATGTCAGTGACACAGCCACGACAATCACCTCACAGTAACCGTCCAGGAACGCCCAGCACTTATCCAAGACATTTCTATTATTATTAGCTTCCATCGCAGCATTGCCTTTGTGCGAATGCACTGTATAATGCATGCACCATAGGAGTTTTTAGTAATTTGTGCATACTGCATAGTATTAAAAAAATTATTCAACAACGTGACCATCGGCATTGTGTGTGGCTCAGAAAAAGGCCTTTTGTGCCTTCACAATGCACATCAGTGGAGAAGCTCTTATTCAAGTGCACTTCAGGCAATCTATTAAAATCTTTACACTTGAATTTGATACATGGAAAAAACCTCCCTGATGTCCTGTCTCTCATTTTCATTGTTAATGTAAACGATTAATCAGACTACACTGAACAGTATTTTTACTAGGGATGTGCAGGCTCGGTTCTACTCGGTTCCGTTCGTTTTTTTTTACCGAATCTTATTGGGTATCAGCTGTCACGAGTTTTGGATAGCCAATAAGATTCGGTAAAAAAAAACAAACGGAACCGAGTAGAACCGAGCCTGCACATCCCTAATTTTTACTACAAAAAAAATAAAAAGTGTAAATTAAGGAATTGGGTGGTTCTAAATGTGTAGTAGGGGCCTGATTCAGCAATGAGCGCAGTTGCTAATGTGCAAGCAATCAGCCGATTGTTGCGTACTGCGCATGTGTAGGCATCGCAGTGCATGAACTAGCCTTTTCTGATCAGAACTGTGATCGCAGCGACTACACAGACCTATCACAGAGTGATTGACAGGAAGTGCCGTTTGTCGGTGGTGACGGGGTGGTCGGCCGAACGCAGGCATGTCAGGGCTTTTGATCGCCGTTGCTGGGGCGTGAATACATTATCCACATGTGATGCCCTATGCAGCCTGAGGCCTGATAGCATGCATGGATGTTAGCAATTTCTGAGTAAGATCAGGGCTTGTGCAAGTGTGCGTGAGGCTGCGATGGTACTCAATTCGCAGTCTTGCTAAACATTATGGATGTGTGTAATGTAAAGTGAGCGTCCTTACAGTATGTTGTGCTGAGATTGCATTGCGATGGCAATGTATTATTTACACATTACACAATGTACAGATGTTTATGCTTCTCTGCATGTGTAGTCATATTTCACATCTGGAATAAACCGTAGGATGTGCTGTGACAAACATCTATCAACACCAGAACAAAACTAGAGATGTGCGCCCACCCCTGTGCTTTGATTTTGGTTTTGGATCCTGATTTATCTTTCTGTTTTGGTTTTGGATCTGTATTTTTTTTAAAAACTGCTAAAATTATATAATTTTGACCTATTTACATGCAATCCAAAACCTGAGTTTGTTTTATAAATCTGAGTTCCGAACCGCTGGAAGAGCTGAACTAGGACTTGGTTTGACTCCATACTCCAAAGTGATTCCGAACTCGGAACCCCTAAATACAGTTGTTTTCAGTTCTCCGAGAACCAGACCCGCACATCTCTAAACAAAACCAACACGTTTTGCAGTGTACATTCAGTGTGTTTTATAAATCTCCTTCTCTGGGATGTCAATTACAAAATAAATCCTCTTTTTTGACAATTAATTATAAAAAACAAAACAAAGAAACATTAATTGCACAATAGTTTCTCTTATCCGACTGTACTTGGCTGAAACAGCTTTACTGTAGTTACAGCTGAGTAAGGGCCTGATTCAGAGCCGGACGCTATTTGCGCTCGCTCGTTCTGAAAAAGGGGCCGGATATTTAAATAGAGCGCTCGCTCTTTGCGGTCTGTTGATGCCTCTATGTCTGAGCGAGCGAACGAAATATGCGCTCGCTATTTTGTAAAAACGCCCCCTGGCCGCTCGCATCATACATCATTTCCGCTATTTATTAGATTAATCGAGTACATCGAAAGGCGTCTGAACTGCTCACAGTGCTTGTGGTTGGATTTTCCTACCACAATCATGCGAACAGTTCAGGCTAAGAGACAACCAAGTGACGTGGCCGATGACGCTGCTTTGTTAATTATGCACACCCTTAAAACGTCCGTTTTGACCGTTTGGCACGCCTGCGTTCGGATCTCCACTCCCTGTTTTCAAGCACCTTCCCCTGTTACCACCCACAAAAGCCTCACTCATCCTGTCACTCAAATTAGCAGGCACTCGCTATTTTTCGAACACACGTTTTCCTACCACAGTGACTGGTTGGCGCATGCGCATTACGACCCATATGCATGCACAGATGTGCGAACGAGCTGCCGCTTACGAGCGGCTCTGAATCAGGCCCTAAGTCTTTAAAAGTTATTTACATGTACAATTTTCACTCATTCTTCTGTGCAATACTAATTAAGGCCCTGATTCAGCAATTTTCACTCATTCTTCTGTGCAATACTGTGCAATACTAATTAAGGCCCTGATTCAGCAAGAAATACAACTGCAAAGCTGCACGCAGGCATATCCTGTAGTGTGTAGTGCAACACTGCGACAGTGGTCGATGGTAGTGATGTGGACGGGATTGGGCAGCTGGACAGCTGAGTAAGCCTCAGCATACTCAACCTGTCTTGCTTGCAAGCCCAGGATACTGCCACACCGAGAAAACAGGGCGGATATACCCCCATTTCCGGGAACGGGGCCTGATCCCGCTCCTGCCCCGCCCCTTAAATGCCTCTGCCTGTCAATCAGGCAGAGGCATTCAAGGGTTTGCGTGCAACTACACAGGACCCATTCTTCACACTCGCAGAATGGGTCTTGCGATAATCGGGAATCTGTGTTCAGCAGTCCACTTGTTTACACTGCTGAATTAGCCCCAAAATTCATTTTGTAAAGATGAGGAACATTCCCGATTTTTTTTTAAAACCTGTTCATTTTATTTCTGGATTATGGGCAAAATTTACTAAGCGGCGTGTTCTAAACCCCAGTGAGTTAGTGGCGGTTTGACGGTGGGTTATAAATGACACCAAAACCATTGACTAGTAATTTTTTCCCTAGTCCTGTTCTTTACTATTCTAAAATGTGTTTTGACGGCAGTTTTGCTGCGGATTTGCAGCAGATTTTAAGCGGTTTTGGCCAAAGTAAATCTGTGGACAGCAAAACCGCCACCAAACCGCCGAGGTTTAGAACCCGCCACTTACTAAATTTTGCCCGTGAATATCAGTAGTCACATCAAGTTTCATTAAGGATGCCACTCGCAGCGAGAATTAATTTGCAAAGTGAAAGGAAGTTACCATTTGAGGGTGGCTCAAATGAGACCATTTTCAGGGTCATACCGTACATGGTGAAAATGGTTCCGGCAGCTCAGTTCCTATGGCTGTTCTGTATGACCATAAGGTTTTTTGACCAATCTGTGACCTGCCTGCATCTGTACACAGTTGCTTGGATTAGCAAAGCCACTGGGGGCATCTCAATGCAAGTCCTGGTGGTTGGGACATTTGCATATTATCGCATGGCCGCTGCGTACAAATTCACAAGCATCGGCATTAGCGTCCACCCCTGAATCAGACTGCTTTAAGGATTCCTCCAAGAATGTCTATAAATTGTTTTATATATTTAGTCATGTATTTATCATTTACTGGAGCAGATAATCATGGGATGTAGTCTTTTGGTCAGCAATAACAATGTCAAAATTCATAATGTCAACACCACAGTGTCAACGGTTATGAAGTCAACATTGATACAATGTTGACAGGCAACATGTTGGCATTTTCAGAATGTCGACATTGGGGGTAGGCTGCGAGTGAGGGAGGTTAGGGTTAGGCACTAGAGGGGAGAGTTAGGGTTAGGGAAGGGATTGGGTAATGCTGCCTACACACTGGGCAATATTGTGAACGATGATATCGTTATAAATCAATCATTCATTATATCGTCCAGTGTGTATGCAAGATATCGTTAACGATGTGCACTCCCTGCCTGATGACAGTGCCGGTATAGCAGAGGCACTGAAATGTTGCTGTTGGTTTATATTGATGCATTAAATTTAGATACAAGTACAACGAGTGCCGCGTCCTGTAGATAAGTATATAGGGGACCCCAACTCCTCAGGCCAATTAAGAGGCAATGACCGCACCCACGGAGAGGTGGTCACATGAAGAAGGGGGAGACACAGGAGAACCTATGCCTGGTATTTAATTTATCTGATACCTCTCTATATACTGCAGAGTGCTCACCAGCCACTACACCAGCTTCCCAGCAATGCCAGCAGCTTCCGTGCTGCCACCAGCTCACTAGCCACTACATTGGCTTCCGAGCTGCACCAGCAGCTTCAATGCTGCCCCCATCTTCCAAACCACACTATCAACTCTCAATCGCTGCATTGCAAGTATACCAACTTGTGTACCGGCTCTCAAGCTGCATCACTGGCTCTCAAAATCACATCGTAAGTACACCAACTTATGTTCCTGCTCCCAAGCCGCACATTGGCTCTCAAAGCCACATCTCAAGTACACCAACTTGTGTACCAGCTCCTAAGCCACACCATCGGCTCTCAAAGCCACATTGCAAGTATACCAACTTGTGTACTGGCTCTCAAGCCACACCATCAGCTCTCAAAGCCACATTGCAAGTACACCAACTTGTGTACCAGCTCCCAAGGGACACCTTTGACTCTCAAAGCCACATTGGAAGTACACCAACTTATTTACTGGCTCCTAAGCCACACCATCAGCTCTCAAAGTTGCATCTCAAGAACACCAACTTGTGCACCAACTCTCAAGCTGCACCATCGGCTTTCAAAGCCACATCGCAAGTACACCAATTTGTGTACTGGCTCTCAAGCCATACCATCGTCTCTCAAAGCCATATTGCAAGTACACCAACTTGTGTACTGGCTCTCAAGCCACATCATCATCTTTCAAAGCCACATCGCAAGTACACCAACTTATGTACTGGATCCCAAGCCGCACCATTGGCTCTCAAAGCCACATCTCAAATACACCAACTTGTGTTCCAGCTCCCAAGCTGCACATTGGCTCTCAAAGCCACACCTCAAGTACACCAACTTGTATAGCGGCTCCTAAGCCACACCATTGGCTCTCAAAGCCACATCGCAAGTACACCAACATGTGTACTGGCTCTCAAGCCATATCATCAGCTCTCAAAGCCGCATCACAAGTACAACAACTTGTGTACCAGCTCCCAAGCTGCACCATTGGCTCTCAAAGCCGCATCTCAAGTACACCAACTTGTGTACCAGCACCCAATCCAAACCATCTGCTCTCAAAGTTGAATCTGAAGTACACCAACTTGTGTACCACCTCCCTAGATGCACCATCAGCTTTCAAAGTCACATCTCAAGTACACCAACATGTATTGCAGCTGCCTAGCCACACCATCGACTCTCAAAGCCACATTGCAAGTGCACCGACTTGTGTACCGGCTCCCAAACCATACCATCAGCTCACAAAGTCACATCTCAAATTCACCAACTCCTCCTGCCAGCTCAAAGCCACACCATAAGCATCTTAGTTGCACTATCAGCTCTCAAAGCCACACCATCAACTCAATTATTTCTGCTACTGGCTCAAAGACAAACCATCATCTCTCAAACCTGCATTGCAAGTACACCAACTTATGTACTGGCTCCCAAGCTACTCCATTGGCTCTCAAAGCCACATCTCAAGTACACCAACTTGTGTACTGGCTCCTAAGGCACACCATCGGCTCTCAAAGCTGCCTCGCAAGTACACCAACTTGTGTACTGGCTCTCAAGCCACACCATCAGCTCTCAAAGCTGCATTGCAAGAACACCAACTTGTGTACTTGCTCTCAAGCCACACCATCAGCTCTGAAAGCCGCATCACAAGTACAACAACTTGTGTACCAGCTCCAAAGCCGCACCATTGGCTCTCAAACCGCATCTCAAGTACACCAACTTGCATACCGGCACCCAAGCTGCACCATCTGCTCTCAAAGTTGCATCTGAAGTATACCAACTTGTGTACCACCTCCCTAGATGCACCATTGGCTCTCAAAGTCACATCTCAAGTACACCAACATGTGTTGCAGCTCCCAAGCCACACCATCGACTCTCAAAGCCACATTGCAAGTACACCAACTTGTGTACCAGCTCCCAAGCCAGACCATTGGCTCTCAATGCCGCATCTCAAGTACACCAACTTGTGTACCGGCTCCTAAGCTGCACCATCAGCTCTCAAAGTTGCATCTCAAGTACACCAACTTGTGTACCAGCTCTCAAGCCGCACAATAGGCTCTCAAAGCCACATTGCAAGTACACCAATTTGTGTACTGGCTCTCAAGCCATACCATCGTCTCTCAAAGCCACATCGCAAGTACACCAACTTGTGTACTGGCTCTCAAGCCATACCATCGGCCCTCAAAGCCACATTGCAAGTACACAAACTTGAGTACTGGCTCTCCAGCCACATTATCGGCTTTCAAAGCCACATCGCAAGTACACCAACTTGTGTACTAGCTCCTAAGCAGCACCATCTGCTCTCAAAGTTGCATCTCAAGTACACTAACTTGTGTACTGGCTCCCAAGCCATACCATCAGCGCACAAAGTCACATTTCAAATTCACCAAATCTTTCTACTGGCTCAAAGCTGCACCATCGGCACCTAAGTCATACTATTGGCTCTCAAAGATGCACCATCAACTCACTTATTTCTGCTACCAGCTCAAAGCCACGCCATCGGCTCTCAAAACTGCATCTCAAGTACCCCAACTTGTGTACCAGCTCCCAAGCCACACCATTGGCTCTCAAAGTTGCATCTCAAGTACACCAACTTGCGTACCACTCACAAACCACACCATTGGCTCTCAAAGTCGCATCTAACATACACCAACTTGTGTACCACCTCCCTAGATGTACAATAGGCTCTCAAAGCCTCATCTCAAGTACACCAACTTGTGTACTGGCTCCCTAGCCACACCGGATCCAAGCCATACCATTGGCTCACAAAGTCATATCTCAAATTCACCAACTCCTCCTACCAGCTTAAAGCCACACCATCAGCACCTAAGTTGCACTATCAGCACTCAAAGCCATACCATCATCTCAATTATTCTGCTACCGGCTCAAAGCTGCAGCATCATCTTTCAAAGCCACATTGCAAGTACTCCAACTTGTGTACCAGCTCCCAAGCCACAACATTGACTTTCAAAGCCTCATTGGAAGTACACCAACTTGTTTACCAGCTCCTAAGCTGCACCATTGGCTCTCAAAGTCGCATCTCAAGAACACCGACTTGTGTACCAGCTCTCAAGCCGCACCATCGGCTCTCAAAGCCACATTGCAAGTACACCTATTTGTGTATTGGCTCTCAAGCCATATCATTGTCTCTCAAAGCTGTATTGCAAGTACACCAACTTGTGTACTGGCTCTCAAGCCATATCATTGGCTTTCAAAGCCGCATAGCAAGTACACCAACTTGTGTACCAGCTCCCAAGCCACACCATCTGCTCTCAAAGTTGCATCTAAAGTACACCAACTTGTGTACTGCCTCCCTAGCCACACCATCGACTCTCAAAGCTGCATTGTAAGTACACCAACTTGTGTTAAAAGGGATAGTGGAGCGCTAAATTCATCAGTGGATCTCTGGCAGCTGACACAAGGGGATTCCTGCCTAGATACCCCAAAAAGACCATAAGATAAAAAATATAAATATGTGTCTGTGCCTGAAATCACTGGAACATATATAACAGACCAAAAGTAATATTAACTGGAAATTAATTTCTTATCACAATAGCAACAGTGAATTTTAATAATAGAATTGCAGTTCCTAAAATCAACATTAAAAATTACATATCAGAAACAGTGTAACACTCTGCTTAAATGCACCAGTAGTGAAAAATCTTGTGCTGTTCTCTATGGGAAAAAAATTAATAAATAGACTGTAATGATTCAGGAGTTGTTGATTTAACATAAAAAAGATCCCATAGAAAAATATAGAAAATAAATGCTGATTTGCTCAAATTTAAAAAACACAAGTGTCTCTCCCTATTAGAGAAATGACCGTGAATCCCCAGTGATGATTCAGCCACTCACCACTCAAATTGGATCAGTCCTAGGTATAGAACAAAGTCCCAGGAGGTAGGTGAAACTAAGCCATCTGTCCTGGATGGTATTAGCAGAAAGCTAGGAATAGGCTGCTGGGTGGTTGTCAGCCAGAATAAATGCAGGGGCCGCTTGTCCTGAGTGAAGCCACAGCAATGTGATGCAGATGGCTACAAGGGGGCATGCAACCCAGATGCTATGCCTCAGCTGTTAGGAAGTGGCTGTAGCAAGAGGATACAAATGGCAATAGGATCTGTGCACCGGGCACCGTGCACCCACACTCCAGTGAGTTCTGTCTCCTGGAAAAGAGGCTCCCAGCAGCAGCAGAAGGTTAACTGGTGAAAAAGTGGTAATCTAGAAAAAGTAGGCAGTTCAATAGAGAAACCTGTGAACCATTGGATCTCATAGTCACATCTAAAGTACACCAACTTGTGTACCAGCTCTCTAGCCACACCATCGACTCTCAAAGCCACATTGCAAGTACACCAACTTGTGTACTGGCTCCTAAGCTGTACCATCAGCTCACAAAGTCACATCTCAAATTCACCAACTCTTCCTACAGGCTCAAAGCCACACCATTGGCACCTTAGTCGCACTATTGGCCCTCAAAGCTGCACCATCAACTCACTTTTTTCTGCTACCAGCTCAAAGCTGCACTATCAGCTCTCAAAGCCGCATTGCAAGTACACCAACTTGTGTACCAGCTCCCAAGCCACACTATTGGCTCTCAAAGTTGCATCTAAAGTACACCAACTTGTGTACAGGCTCCCAAGCTGCACCCTTGGCTCTCAAAGTTGCGTCTCAAGTACACAAACTTGTGTACCAGCTCCCAAGCCACACTATTGGCTATCAAATCCATATCTCAAGTACACCAACTTGTGTACTGGCTCCCAAGCCGCACCATCAGCTCTCAAAGTTGCATATCAAGTACTCCAACTTGTGTAACAGCTCCCAAGCCACACATCAGCTCTCAAAGTTGCATCTGAAGTACACCAACTTGTGTACAGGCTCCCAAGCTGCACCATCGGCTCTCAAAGTTACTATATCCTCCTACTGGCTCAAAGCCGCTCCATCGGCACCTTAGTCAGCTCTCAATGCCATAAAAAACTAACTTTTTTCTGCTACCAGTTCGAATCCGCACCATCGGCTCCTAAGCTGCATCATTGGCTCTCAAAGCCAAACCTTCCTCCATACTGGCTTTCAAGCCACATCATCGGATCTCCAGCCACACCATAGGGTCTCTGGATGCCTCATAGACACTTCCTGTTCCAAACTCCTCACCTTCCCACTGGATCCAATTAGACACTCAGGTTAGCTGCTACCACACTGAGTATTAAGTCCAGGCGGCCACCTAAGAACCGGTGAACATCTCTAGATCTAAGGGAACAACGGGTGGCTGTTAGTGGCGTAAGGCCTCTCTAGGCTGGGTTCTAGGGGGCTTTCTTGGAGAAGTCTTTAGGATTCATAACAGTTAATTACATATACAGGTCTAATGATCTCCCCTAATAAACAAAATAAACTTATTATGTTTTCTATGTACTGTATATGTGTAGAAAATGTAACCTTGTTTATTGGAAGTAATTTCACATCTCTGTTGTGTTTCTCAAAGTATTTATGGTATATTTTTATGGAATAATATTATTAAATATTTATAACATCCATGTGCTAGAAGTGGCCTTGGACTATAGTATAATAAACCAGACATAAAACAGAACAGTACACCAGCATGCCTCTTTCAGTGGTGTCACAGATGAGGGGTTTGGGCAAGAAATATTTTTTTTACATAGATATGGATGATTTACAAAGTTGACAGTTGTCATTCAATTACTGGATATGAATGCAGTTTTCAAATGTGTTTTTTATTTATCCATAAGATTAGGAAACTTTTAAATTTCTGTATGTCAATTTTTTTATTATTATTTATATTTATGCTTTGTGACTTTTTTGCATTCTTAAAAGATTCATATTTCAGGATTTGATTTTATAATGCAACATTAATGCAAGGAATTGTTCAGTTTACGGTGACTTCAATTTAGTACTGTTAATTATTATATATTTTACTATTATTATTATTATTATTATTATTATTATTATTATTATTATTACAAAGCCAAAATACAAAACTATTGTTATGAAACAGTGGTTTAGACTATCTGATATATATGGTAATATAGACATTTCTTTCTCCAGAAAGCTCATAAAATGTGTAACATTGCAAACTGTCTATTTTAAAGCAATATTTAATACAAACATATTTTACTAAGATGAAATATTTGGCCATGAGCAAAATAAATTAGATTTTTAACCCGACTGAAATGACTTGCATTCTGTACACTGTATGTATTTCCAAGCTATTGCTAATGATCATGTCTTCTGCCTATTAGGCTTGATTTTACTGGATACTGTAAAAAATCTGAAATGATCAAAGCTTTAGATGTAGCTAATTATTCCAACAATATCTAAATCTACACAACATGTACTTTACAGTACATACATAAGTGCAAAAAGGGTTGTAACCCCTCAGAATTCAGGAGACATTAGCTTTTACTGGCACAGAACACAGTAGTTATTTTATTGACAGAAAAAGGGTACAGGTTCTTCATATTAAAGAGTGGCAAAAATACGACACATATCACAAACCAATATTCAATCCTTGCCTCAGTAAGGCATAAAGTATTTATGTCCTACCACGTGGACACACGGGATCATTTTACCAGAAGCCAATTGACTTACTAGTATGTTCATAGAGTATGGGAGTAAACTGGAGCACCTATAGTAGAACTCAGTAAAACCGCAAGGAGAATATATAAACTCTGCACATGGAGGAAACTGAGACAAACCATGGGTAGAACATACAAACTCCTCACAGATTGGCACCTGGTTGAATCAAACCCATGGCCCCAGTGAACCATACTTTAGCCGTACTTTAACTGCTCTGTGCTTATTGGATGACTTTTAAAGGCTGGACTCCTTCTTCTTTTTTGAAGATCTGGTTTAATTTCTGAATGATGAAAGTCACTGAATTTTGAAGCCATTTCTGTGATCTCTTTGACAGGGCCTTATTAAGGGATATTTCTGTAGTAAAGTAAACTACTAACCCCTTCTGCATCTATCACCCATCCTATCCCTATGTACTCCACCTCTCACACCTTCTGTCACCTCCCCACACACCAGTAACCCTGCTACCCTCATCCACCTTCACACACTCCAATCCATCATCCTCTATTCCATCTTTTGGAAACCCTTGTTCTGTATGTAATGTCGAAGCTGAATAATTGGCTGAGACAAGTTCAGTTTAAAATTTAATCGCGGCGATGCCATCTTGCGAATGGCCGCAAGACTCCATTTTGGAAATGAGATCGCAAGACACCATTTTTGTGGTCAGCGTCAAGAACAGATGGCAATGTTTTTGTTAACCTACCAAGGGCAACTGGAAAAACAAGCTTTCTGAGTAACAGTAAATAAGAAGAGACAATGGGTATTTTTACATACAAATTGGGAATCCCTGGATGCAGATAAAGTATAGTTGTGGCAATTGTAATATAATATCTACACAATTGGATTTGTCTGAATCCTAGACAGGATGGCCCCAGATTCCACAGCTTGAGGTGGTAATACATTTGCACTTCACACAAGAGTCTGTGAGAACAAAAGAGGTTTTGTTTTAATTTGAACACACAACAGGTGGGGGCCTGCTGACAGAGGGCATGTAGAACTACAACCCTCAGCCATCCACACTGCTGGATGTTCACTTCGTGTATGAGAAATTATGCACTTAAATCTCACCCATTAATAACTAGCATCCTTATATCAAACCCCGAATACTCACACACTACATATTCGCACACAAAGTTCCATTAGCATCAAATTGTATGATTCAAGTTGGTTAAGTTAGTTTAAATGCTAAGAAATAGAGGTTTTTGATATCTAAGGTATTATACATGATAAGCAAGGTGTGTTTGGTTTCATTCTGATGTGTACGCTTTTTACAGAATCCCGTTGTTATCGGTGGAGAGATCGCATCATGCAAACTCAAGTTACGGATCGCAGAACTTACAAGCAACAAAATGTTTAGTTGATGGAATGTTACAGGAGGCGTTACCAGAAAGACTGTTAGAGGCAGGGAAAGGCTATTTGAAACAACCTGTTAAATGTGTCGTTACATATGCTTCTCTTCTGGGAACCAATGAGATCAGCAGGAAGTTCCCCCTTTGTCCTGTTTCAGTCTGGGGGGGAATAAATACATGTGTCCGAACACTGGTTTGCCAGTTCATGCTGAATTTTGGGTTAACTGAGGATATCTAGTCAGAAGTCTATCTCTGGGTCCAGAGGCACAGCGTATGTATAACCGTACTTGGGTCTATATTATTTCCTTTAACGCCTAACTTGTGTATGTATAGATTGCGTGTAACTGACTGTACATTTACATGAATAATACTTGTGCGTTGGAAACACAGATTCCACTCCTGTCTTTATTTGCGGTTAAACTACGTACGCAATTAGCGTTCTGTTTAGAGGTTTTAGGCAGGGTTTTGTCTTAGAGGTTCTAGGCAGGTGAATCTTAGAGGTTTATAGGAAGGAATATATTAAAAGGTTTATTGACGAATTCAACAGTGGGGCTCGTCGGTTTATCACACTATCTAATACACGATAACACTCGGTCAGTCCTCTCTCAGCAAAAGGGTGGAGGCGCCTTTTGGGAGACACATTAGTCTTTCATTACCACAGTGTTGCTGAGAGCGTACTGCCGGTTATTGTGTAGAGGCTTCCTGATTAGAATCCAGGGACAACAGAGGAAAAAAAAGTTTGTTTTTCCTCTGTTGATAGAACCTTGTGTTTAGAGGGGTGCTGCAGTATTTGCGTACGCAGCTAAAACGCATTTTTGCATACGCAGTTAAAAAAAAAAGTAATTATATGCTTGTGTTGTAGTCGCATAATTGTGTGCGGACGATCGCACAATAGCGTATACGCACTTCTGGTTCTGCTGCCACGTGTTTGAACAAAGCCATTGAGGTTTACATTTTTTTCTATCTACCAATATCTGGGTTAAACGTTTATTTTCTGCGCAGAGAAAAAGTGTGTAACAGTGTGTGTATTGTTGGTAGGGGTAATTTATTCCCTAAAGTTAAGGGTACCGTATGATCCTTAAGGGCTAGGTGCAAGGGTTAGCCTAGTCGCTCGGTAAGCAGCTTTACCGTTCTAAACACAGTAGCAGGTGTACATGTTGTCTTTGTTGTATAGAGGTGCGTGAGAGTGGCCGACATACAAACTCTCATAGGTTTGGAAGTTACCTTACTAAAGCTTTTCCGGGTCTGGAAGTTGCCTGTTTCAAAACTTATCTAGGTGTGGAAGTGGCCTTACGAAATCTTATCCAGGTGTGTGGGCGCCGCCGGCTTAAATCGTTCACAGGTAAGTGAAAGTATCTTGATTGTCTTTCACCAGTTTAAATTTTTATTGAAAAGCGTAGGAGTTGTCTCAAAATGGGAGCCACGCAAACGGTAGAAATGTTAGGCAATGATGTGCTGCTAATGGAGGCTCCAATTGGATCAGCCCATCGTATTATGCATACTAAGTACGGTACTTATGCAATAAGGTATTGTGACATATGGTTTAATATGACGAGAAAGAGTGTTAGACCGTTTCCCAGAATTGGTAGTTTTGACAAAAATGTGTTAGATAATGTCCAGGATCACATCAGTATGGTGCGATCCCGAGAGAAAAAGATTAAGTATTTTTAATGTTTAAAAATATGGCAGCATGAAGGGGATGCTTGGCTTAAAATGTGCAAACGACGCAAACTAGCGCTGCGAACGCATTGCGAGAAAATACATCCATGACGCTGAGTTGCAATACGGGCGAGCCACAAATTGGCGTGCTCAGGTGGCAAAGTAGCGTCGTGGAGAGTACTGCCAGCAGTTCACGCTCACCTCCCCCACCTTATGTGGATGGAGGTGCAAGTACGGTTACCAAAAATACCAATAAAAATGTAACAAGTAATTTGTACCCCCTCTTAAGTAACCATAAAGAAAATGTTTATGATGTAGAAGATGAGCCTATTGTAATGTCTGCTATTTCCCATGCTGTACAAATGATAGATGCTGCATCACCACAATCACGGGTGGTGCCGCCATCTCCATCGGTAACAGCAAGGGAAGTGTTAATACACTCGGCACCCATTGAGGAAGTTGTTAATACCATACGTAGCAGCAGCAGATTAAACCCCCAGCCAGGTAACCAGGTCAGAGGTAGCAACGCTGCCGGTCTGCATCCCATTCGGACAATAACTGTTTCAAATGGAAATGCAAATGCAAACGGTGTAGTGCCCACGAGGGAAGTAGTAATGCATTGTCCATGGACAAGAGCAGAACTGAATTCCATCATAAATGATTTCCCCAATCCCAAAAAGGAACTAGCCAAATGTCAAAGATTTTTGAGAAATTTGGGTAGTTCTCATGAGCCCACTAATAAAGATTGGCGTGTGGTGTTAAGGGCCTGCCTGCCACACAATACCGACGTGACAAAATTTATCATGGACTGTGTATTGGATGGCGACGTTCCCTTAACAGACCAAGTAAACCAAGGTAACATTTCCCGCATTGTGACTCAATTGGGTGTATATTTTCCAGTAGTAGTTAACTGGAACAAAATCTTCACAATCAAACAAAAAGAGAGTGAAACTGCAGAAGAATATTGCGACCGGGCTCTGCAGGCTATCACCCAGTACACTGGGATAGAAGAGATTAAAGATAGCATTCACCACAGGGGAATGATAGTCACAATATTAATGGATGGGTTAAAAGAGAATTTAAAAACTCGGATTCAGACCTCACAGCCTGGCTGGCGGGGACTTACAATAGATAACCTCATAGAGTCTGCCATAGAACATGACAAAAACATCTCAAAAAAGAGGGAGACAAAGAGCGAAAAATTAATGGCTGTCAGTATACAAGCTCTGGAGAGAATGACGTTAACATCACAGCCAACAGACACACTTGCACTTGCACACACACTCATGCCAGAACAAGTTGCTCTCACTAACCCCACTCAACAACAAACACAACTCTATCCCACTAACCCAATGCAACCACAGGTCCCAGGATATCCACCCACTTCTTTTCCCCCACAATACCCTTACCCTCCCTATCCTTACCCATATCCACCACCTTTGCCCTCTGCTCAAACTTCACAACAACACATGCTTTCACCTGAATCACGGACATGTTTTAATTGCAAACAAACAGGACACTTAAGTAGAAACTGCATAGTAAAAAGAGTATGGACCCCACACCAAGGGAAACCTGGATATCCCCATAAGGGATATGCACAGAGATCAGCAAATATTCAGCAAGCACCAGCTCCAATTGTAGCCGTAAATGCTTTATTGGAGAATGGTAGCCAACGCTAGGGGTCAGGTCATACCTGTAGTCTACAGATAGCCAGGTTAACGGGAAGTACTAGGGAAGAACCGGTCTTGATGGTTGATGTAGATGGTCCTGAATATCCTTTTCTTGTAGACACAGGGGCGACCAAGTCAGTGATGAAATCTCCCGTTAATTTACAGGTGATCAACGAGACAATACCAACAATGGGTGTAACAGGTAAAGTGGAATGTTATCCTTTAACCAGACCCTCAGAAGTTAGTATTGGGCCGTTGCATACCAGACAATCTTTTCTTCTGGCTGCCGCGGCTCCTACTAACCTGCTGGGCAGAGACTTGTTATGTAAAATGGGATGTGTCATATATTGCACCCCTGATGGTATATATTTAGATATCCCAGAGAGAATGGTATACGAGGTGCGGGATATGTTAGACACCCCACAAAGGATAATGTACCACTCTACAGTTTTAAAAGAAAATCCATCACAAGTAGATGAAATGTTGTCCCAAATTCCAGATTCCCTTTGGACAAAAGATGGACAGGACACTGGATTAATGGCAGACGTAAGCCCGGTAATGATACACTTAAAAAGCGGTAGGCAAGCTCCAAAAATTCCCCAGTACCCACTAAAACAGGAAGTAGAACTAGGGGTGTTTCCAATAATCGAGCGATTATTGCAACAGGGAATTTTAGTTCGTACAGCTAGTGTAGCCAACAGACCCATCTTTCCAGTAAAGAAGAGTGGTGGGAGGGGTTATAGGCTGGTGCAGGACCTTAGAGGTGTTAATAAGGTAGCCAATTCCATGTAGTGCCGAATCCAGCTGTCATCCTGATGCAGATCCCACCAAATGCAACCCATTTCACTGTCATTGACCTCTGTTCTGCTTTCTTCTCTGTGCCTCTCCACCCTGACTGTCAGTACCTATTCGCATTTACATACAGAGGTGTGCAATATACATGGACACGATTGCCCCAAGGTTTCATAGACAGCCCCGGTATTTTCTCCTAGGCATTGCATGACTGTTTACAAGCTTTTCAACCTGCCAATGGATCAGTTCTAATTCAATATGTGGACGATTTATTGCTATGTTCTGACTCATTTATGTCATGTGTGAATGATACTAATCTTTTGTTACTTCATCTATCGCAAACAGGACACAAAGTGGCTAAGTACAAGTTACAGCCGTGCCAGCCCAGAGTAAAATATTTGGGACAATGCCTAACCCAGGTGTTACGACATCTCACAAATGATAGAATCCAGGCCATACAAAACATGACACTGCCGCAGAATCAGCAAATTCGTACCTTCTTGGGAATGTGTGGATATTGCCAAATGTGGATCCGAGGTTTTTCTATTTTGGCCTTGCCTTTACAGGAACTAGTCTCTTCCTCAAAGCCCGATCACGTCACACACACTGAGGAATCAGAACAGGCTTTTCTTAATCTAAAGGATAGCCTGACAAAAGCTCCTGCATTGGGAATACCCGATTATGAAAAACCTTTTGATTTATATTGTACGGAAGCCGATGGTTGTGCTGCAGGTGTCCTTACACAAAAACATGGTGATGCCAGTAGGCCCGTAGCATACTACAGTGCCCAATTGGACATGGTAGCAAGATCACTCCCCACCTGTTTGAGAAGTGTAGCAGCTACCACTTTATTGGCGAGTAAAAGTGAGGACATAGTATTGGGCCATGATATGATTGTCTACACTCCCCATGCTGTATCTGCTCTGTTGAACAGCTCAAACCAGACACGTCTCCTCGGCTAGGTTCACCAAATGGGAACTAGCCCTAATCGCTCCTGCAAATATTACAGTTAAACGTTGCAGTACGCTGAATCCAGCAACATACCTGCCATATATACAACATGATGTACAAAGGGTGGAAGGAGAGGAGTTGCTGGCGGGAGGTGAGTTCAGCAGACATGATGACACCCACGATTGTATGACATATCTGAATCAGACCTTTACTGCTAGACCTGACATACATGACACACCTTTAGAGAATGTGGATGTGACTTTCTATATGGATGTGAGTTGTCATAGACAAACAGACGCAGGTGAATTATGTACAGGTTATGCTGTTGTAAATGACACAGACATCATTGAAGCTAAACCTCTCGGTCCTCCTCACTCAGCCCAGGTGGCAGAGTTAGTAGCACTGACTAGAGCATGTGAACTGGCAGCAGGCAAATCTGCTAACATTTACACTGACTCGAGGTACGCATTCGGGGTAGTGCACGATTTTGGGGCTTTATGGTGTCTGAGAAATTTTATGACAGCAGCAGGCACACCAGTTGCACACTCCCGACACATAAAACATCTTTTAGATGCAAGGCAACTGCCCAAAGCAGTGGCAGTAATTAAATGCAAAGCCCACACATGTGAGGATGACCCAGTGTCACTGGGCAACAAGAGCTGACGAAGCTGCAAAATGGGCAGCGGGGTTAAAAATGCCTTCTCCAATTGAAACAATTATGTCATTCCAAACCATTGATATGCTGAAATTAATTGAGATGCAAAATTTGTGTTCAATTCAGGAAAAATCCATATGGAAGTCCAAGGGGTGTGGGCAAGAGTCCTCTGGGCTCTGGAGGGATGGACATGGTAAGCCAGTAGCCCCCAAGGCATATTACCCCAGCCTGGCTGAAGCAGCACACGGTCTGACTCATCTGGGTAAACAGGGCATGTGCAAGTTGGTGAGGGCATACTGGTGCACACCAGGGTTTTCTTCACAAGCAGAGAAGATAGCAATGTCCTGTCTGACCTGCTTGAGAAAGAACATAGGAAAAGCGATCCCTACCGAACCGTCCCACATTCCACCGACTGATGGACCTTTCCAGGTGATACAAATTGATTTCATCCAATTACCACCCTGCAGGAACCTTAAGTATGTATTAGTGTGCACAGACGTATTCTCTAACTGGGTTGAGGCCTACCCAGCAGCCATTAATACTACTGTGTTTACTGCCAAGAAAATAGTTCAGGAATTTGTATGCAGGTACGGTATCTCTAGAATCATCGAAAGTGATAGGGGTACCCATTTCACAGGTGATGTTTTCCAAAATATGTGCAAGCTGATGGGTATTAATAACAGACTTCACACCCCCTACCGACCGCAAGCCAGTGCCAAGGTAGAGAGGATGAACGGGACTATTAAAAATAAGCTAAGTAAAATCATGGCGGAGACTGGACTAGGATGGCCAGAAGCTTTACCTTTGGTCCTACATAGTATAAGGACCACTCCTAGATTTCCTCTGAATCTGTCCCCATTTGAAATATTGTTTGGTAGACAACCTCATTTGATTATAAGTCAACAGGAAGATCTAAAGGGTAACAACGAGGTAACTGTGAAGTATCTTACATTAATGAGTAAGCAGTTAAACAACAGCAGCAGAAACTGAAATTGTTGTCCCATGATATGCCTGAAATGAACTGCCATGATGTTGAACCAGGAGAATATGTAATGATCTGAAATTTTTTAGGTTCAGGTTGTTTGACTGATCGGTGGGAAGGTCCGTACCAGGTGCTGCTGACAAGTACTACATCTTTGAAGGTGGCCAAGAGAGATACCTGGGTCCATTCCACTCACTGTAAAAAGGTCAATCAACCGGTGGAGAAACAGGTCGGAGACAAAGCTGATAGTGTGGATCTGTCACTCGCGAGCTTGTTCCGGGAGGATTGAAAAGGTTGTAGTGAGATACCTGAACTGAGAGAAATTTGCAGGTCTTGTTGTGACAATGGACGGGCCTGCTGTGTTCATTTTCATATTCTCTTTTAGAGTGTTCACCATCCTGGTCAGTTCGGGAATACCCAGTGTCTGTGATGGGGGACCTATTGAGGAAACAGGAGCTGATGGCAGTGCTGATGGAGCGGAGAAAGGAGGAGTGCAATGCCAATCAGGGGAGTGTCTGACCAATCTTAGTACTGTTATTGTTAAGAGAGCTGTCATTCCAGATACTCGGGGAAGGTGTGAAGGGTTATCGTCTGAAGATTGCTGTATTTGTGAGTTTTGTGGGTCCCTAGTTGATGAGAACTGTATTCAACGGTGCCAACCTAAATATAACCCGTACTGGGGAGGGTATCCTTTAGAGGATTATCACAGCATGGTAGGCAAAGTGTTAAATCAAACCGATTGCTGGGTGTGTTCACATGTGCCACAGGGACAGCATAATGTAGGGTTGGTGCCATTTCCACTTAATATCACGGAAAATTTAGAATTACAAAAGGGGAAAGCATTGGATGGAAAATTCCTCTCATCCAAACCGCCTCATTTCAAACTCTATCAATTTCAAGTAGATAAATCACTTTTGTGTTTAAACATAACCAACCCCAATAAACCCGGAGGTTGGGAAGTGACGGGGAATAATCAGACGATGACCTTCTCACAAAGAGCTGATAATGAGTCCATAAACTATGATCTGCTACGCTCAATTAAATCAAGTGGGAAATATTTTAGGTACCGGTATACATTGAGTTCCACCAAAGAAATGATTGGTAAAGTACCAGATGGTTATTGTGCTAAAATAATACAACCAGAAACTTGCATATACCAGATGGAAGAGCCTGAGATAGGATTGTTTGCAAGAGAAATGTGTTTAATGATAATGATGCATACCATTCCTTATATTCTCCCTGATAATGTATATCTTATATGTGGAAGAAAAGCGTATAAATGGCTCTCCCCGAGTTCCGAAGGTTTGTGTTATCTGGGGAGAATTGTCCCAGAAGTTATGACCCTCACACACGTTGAAATGTTGGGAATACATAAAAACACACCATCACCATATCTTCACACACACTATGAACACAGAGGCAAGAGAAATATGATACCTGGTGATATGCATAAAGCCGCTCAGTTAATCAGTGAGACAACTGGCTTCCAAGTTTTAGTCGCCCTGGATCCCACCAGAATTGCTAGGGGTACATTAAATTTTAGATATATCCAGGAACTTGCTAAATTAATAGATAATATCACCGAGATGTACGATGACACATTCAGGTACACAGGGAGAGAATTGCAAGCGTACAAGAAAGAACAAGTGCAACACAGGCTAGTGTTGAATTATTTTACTGCTGTTACTGGAGGGTATTGCGTAACGTTAGCCACCCAATTTGGAGTAAAGTGTTGCACTTATGTCACCAATGATACCAGCGACCCTAAGGAAGTGATAGACCAGAAGATGGAAGAGATTCTGCAGCTAAAGTGGGAATTTCGTAAGAACCATAACGCATCAGTGGCTGAAGCAGGGGAAAAGATAGAAGGATGGGTGTCATGGCTGTACCCAGTGAAATGGTTCTCGGGTCTAGGAGAGTGGGTCCAAGAAGTGGTCGCTAGCGTAGGCAAATTCTTGATCCTTATACTGATTGTCATCATAGTAATTGGCATATGTGTCTGGTGTGTTCCTATTGTGTTGAAGTGTGGAAAATGTGAAAACAGAGTGAAACGAAGGGATGAAACTATGATGGTGGTCAGAAATGATAATATGTATACCGAGGTAGATACAGAACTGCACTACAACCCTGAGCTAGGAAGTACCATCATTTAAATGTATAATATTTAGACATGCATAGAAGATATTATTGAAATGTTATTTATAGAACACCCAGACAATGTAAAGTCTCAAATTCCCCTTCAAAACTACTGTTATAAGACTGGTGCATCCCCACATCTGTCACATGATCTCCCAAGATCCGCGATGTGCGTATAATAGTAGTTTTATGCCCCCGCCTAGAGACACATTGTTGATGGATTAAGAACCATCTTGTGCCATCCCATGATAACACAAAATAATATGTGAATTTAAGCCCACAATAAATTTTTATAGCAGATTGTGATAGCATGTTGTTTGCTATCAAAGGGTGGACTGTCGAAGCTGAATAATTGGCTGAGACAAGTTCAGTTTAAAATTTAATCGCGGCGACGCCATCTTGCGAATGGCCGCAAGACTCCATTTTGGAAATGAGATCGCAAGACACCATTTTTGTGGTCAGCGTCAATTCAAGTTATAACTCAAGGCTAAGAACAGATGGCAATGTTTTTGTTAACCTACCAAGGGCAACTGGAAAAACAAGCTTTCTGAGTAAAAGTAAATAAGAAGAGACAATGAGTATTTTTACATACAAATTGGGAATCCCTGGATGCAGATAAAGTATAGTTGTGGCAATTGTAATATAATATCTACACAATTGGATTTGTCTGAATCCTAGACAGGATGGCCCCAGATTCCACAGCTTGAGGTGGTAATACATTTGCACTTCACACAAGAGTCTGTGAGAACAAAAGAGGTTTTGTTTTCCTTTGAACACACAACAGGTGGGGGCCTGCTGACAGAGGGCATGTAGAACTACAACCCTCAGCCATCCACACTGCTGGATGCTCACTTCGTGTATGAGAAATGATGCACTTAAATCTCACCCATTAATAACTAGCGTCCTTATTTCAAACCCCGAATACTCACACACTACATATTCGCACACAAGGTTCCATTAGCATCAAATTGTATGATTCAAGTTGGTTAAGTTAGTTTAAATGCTAAGAAATAGAGGTTTATGATATCTAAGGTATTATACATGATAAGCAAGGTGTGTTTGGTTTCATTCTGATGCGTACGCTTTTTACAGAATCCCGGTGTTATTGGTGGAGAGATCGCATCATGCAAACTCAAGTTACGGATCGCAGAACTTACAAGCAACAAAATGTTTAGTTGATGGAATGTTACAGGAGGCGTTACCAGAAAGACTCCGGCTGTTAGAGGGAGGGAAAGTCTATTTGAAACAACCTGTTAAATGTGTCGTTACATATGCTTCTCCTCTGGGAACCAATGAGATCAGCAGGAAGTTCCCCCTTTGTCCTGTTTCAGTCTGGGGGGGAATAAATACATGTGTCCGAACACTGGTTTGCCAGTTCATGCTAAATTTTGGGTGAACTGAGGATATCTAGTCAGAAGTCTATCTCTGGGTCCAGAGGCGCACCGTATGTATAACCATACTTGGGTCTGTATTATTTCCTTTAACGCCTAACTTGTGTATGTATAGATTGCATGTAACTGACTGTACTTTTACCTGAATAATACTTGTGCGTTGGAAACACAGATTCCACTCCTGTCTTTATTTGAGGTTAAACTGCGTACGCAATTAGCGTTCTGTTTAGAGGTTTTAGGCAGGGTTTTGTCTTAGAGGTTCTAGGCAGGTGAATCTTAGAGGTTTATAGGAAGGAATATATTAAAAGGTTTATTGATGAATTCAACAGTAATATACTGTCCCCCATCCATTACTTCATCTCCAACCCCCTAAGAATCCTTGATATCACTGAAACCTAACTCTCCCTGTCTGACAGCACCTCTTTTGCTGCCCTCACTTTTGGAGACTTCTCATTTTTCCCCCCTCCCTGACCATGAAATCAGCCAGTTGGTGTCTTGAGAGTCCTTCTATCCAAAGGATGCACCTTCTGGCTCATACCACTTAAACTCCTTCTACTCCTCAATACTGTTCTCTATTGGCTGGTAGTCATCTACCATCCTCCTTGTTCCACCTTTCTAGACAACTTTGCCAATGGTTTCTTCCATATTTTTGTGATATCTTATCATTAGTGTATCACTCAGAGCCACTCATTTAACTTAAAGTATGTCTGGTCAAAAGAATAGTTAAATGAGACATCTGCATTTCATGTATTCTCAGTTGATATGAGAGTAGGCTGAGAGATGTGGCATCCTTCTGATACCTGGTGATGGTGTAAGAGGGGGAGTAAACACTAATTAGTTTCCTCTAATTAGATAAACTCCATTAAATGAAAGTACTACAGACTTGTTGTGTACACCTGGTATGTAGCACTGGTTTTTTATTGAGTTCTTTTTTATAGACTGTCCTTATATTAGTTATATACTTCTGGACAATGTCTGTGTTGTCCTGATGGTGGTTTTATTACTAAATTTCATAAGAACCTGAATAGCCTATGCCAGTGGTTCCCAAACTTTTTTGAACCAGGGCTCCCTAGAGTATCAGCATTGTTTTCACGGCACCCCTAAGCCAAAAATTTCTTATTGAGAAATTCAGAAAAAAATGTAGTAAAGTGAAGTAATTGTGCTTACCTGTCATACTTAGGGACAGTTATGTGGTGGTGGACAGGGTTGAGCTTCTATTTGTACACATATTTACATTACATTGACCATAAATAATTTGATTTGGTGCTGGACCACCAACTGAGGCACCCCTGCAAGTGTGCCAAGGCACCTCAGGGTGCCACGGCGCACAGATTGGGAACCACTGGCCTATGCCCTTTTTTGCCTACTACCATAATCAGCCAAAGGGCACTTCCAAAGACATGGATGTTCCTTAAACTCATATATAAATTCCTTGGTGAAATCTTTGTTCATGTTTGAAAACACTGCAGAGCAAAATAAAATGTTTTACTTTAACCTTATCACTGCAGAGAGTTTTATTGAAATTTCAAATCCATCAACCAAAAGCAAAAATTATTTGTGTGTGATAACTGCACTTCCTCAAACTAGAGTCCAGGTGGCAGCATGTCCCTGCAGGTCATCTACACCAAAGCAGACTAGCGGTGAAGGTGTTTTTTTTTAAAACCCCTCTTGGATCTCCCAGCTGGATGGCAACATGTACCTGCCTGCCATCTACACCAATGGGGTCCGGTGCTGTAGGTATGTTTTTTTTTCTTAAGACACCTCTACCCGGATGACAAGCTCCCTTTCACATCATGTAATAAAAAAATATATTATTAATGGCAATAATAACTCACAAGTCATGTTGCTTATGACAAACTGTTTCAAGAAGTATTGAAGTGGTGTACAGTATACAGTGGTGTATCACAACTAGAGATGTGTGGCTCAGTTTTCTAGAAACCAACCAACTCAAACTTCATGGTTCTGAGTGAATAAAATCTGTGGTTTGTTTTTTCCTGTCTTGCTTGCTTGATAAAGTTATCTGAGTCCTCCCCTATCTAGGATTCCTGAGAATAATCCTTGAGTGCTAGGCCTGCTGCTGTTGGGGGTGGATCTTCATCCCAGAAAGGAACCAGATACACTTCTACTAGTAGTAGTTTAAAAAAACAATTGACTGTAAAACAGTCCCCTGATAGAGGAAGCAAGTATGATAGTTGTCACTAAGTTGCACAGTAGACCACTGACACCAGATATGCTGGTATTAGATCTGAATCCAATACCTGCCATGAATGCAGTGGGTTATAGACAGTTAATTGAGGTCCTGTGTCCCTGCTACCAAATCCCATCTAGATTCAATTTCGCTAGAACAGCAATTCCTTGCCTGTACATGGACTAAAAAAAAGTCTTAAGTAGTGCCCTCCAAAATGCCATTGTACCCACTGTCCACTTAACCACAGATATGTCGACAAGCAGAACAGGACAAACTAAATATTACATGACTGTGATAGCCCACTGCGTGGGTGTATTGCCTTTAACTGCACCAACAGCAGCAGCATTTAACAAATGCCAGCTTATGCAGAGACAGGCTACTCTGTGTTTCACTGGCTTCACTAAGAGGCATACCAGTGTCAATCTCTTAGAAAAACTCAGGGAAGTCATTGCAAAATGGTTTACCCCACTTGGACTATCCTCGGTATTTGTGATTTCTGACAACGCCACAAATATTGTGAAAGCATTACAGCTGCGTGATTTTGAACATGTCCCATGTTTTGCTCACACAATCAGTTTGGTGGTGTAGAATTTTTTTTTAAATGACAGGGCCATGCAGAAGATGCTGTCTGTTGCCCAAAAATTTAGTGAAATTTTTGGCATTCAGCAGCTGCATATAGGAAGTTATAGCAAATGCAAGAACAGTTTAATTTGCCTGCCACCAGCTGAAGCAAGAGGTAGTAACAAGGTGAAATTGCACCCTTTATATGCTTCAGCAGATGAAGGAACAGCAAAAAGCCACCCAAAGCTACACCATGAACCATTACATAGGGAGAATATACCTTATTCCAGTGTAGTGGAGAATATTTTCAATGTTGTGCAAGGTGCTAAAACCCTTCAAAGTTGTCACCTGTGAAGTGGGTTCAGACACTAGAAGCTTTAGTCAGGTGATTCTCCTAATTAGACTTTTGGAAAGCAGCTCGAGAAACTGAAGGCGGAGCTAAAATGAAGCAGTTCCACTAAGTATGTCCTTTATTTGCTTTTCCAGGATCTAAGGGTTGTTAGCATCTTAAATTTGGATCAATAGATTTTGGCAATCGTGCTTGATCCTAGGTTTAGGTCGTATGTCATGCCTTTCTTTCCAACTGACTCAGATCTGAAGAGATAAAGAGAGCTGTTGGCAAGCATGTTGTCAGCTCAAGCAGCACATGACATGGCAACATCTACTCCTCCAGTTTATCTGGCACCTGCTGCTGCCAGAAAAAAAACTCACCTTTCCTAAGAGACCCACTGGTGATGCAGAAATTGAAAAAAAATAAAGCACATGGAACTAAAATTGTGAAATCTAGGAGCAGACTTCCAAACATCTACAATTGGTCGGTATTACTGCTTCTCTCCTATATATGCAATAAAAATTTCACTTCTGTGAGTCATTAATTTTTTAACTTGTGGAATACTGTGTGTACCATATGTTAAATTGATAGAATTGCGCTTTAACTAAGTACGATATAAAGATAGGTCCCAGAAGGGAGCATTTTACATTATCAGTGCTGATGGTGTAAACAAACTGATGGGAAAAAAATGATTGGCCAAAATGTGTCTATTTATACTGAAATGTCAGAAAGATAATTGCGTGCTAGAGACACACGGCGAAGCAGAACATTCTGTACGCTTCCAAGTGCACTGGCTGAATAGATCTGGGAATTTCACGTATTAGAAATATTTCTATGAATCTTTTTTCTCTTGAGATAAAAAAAAGATATTTACAGTAAGTTTATTCTGAGATGTATCTAACTGGGAATAAAACATCTCAGTTATGTCATATCATATTGTGCTTTAAGCAGCTGTCATCTGGTATTGCTATTTTAAAATTTAAATTATTATTGAAAAAGAAAAATTGCTATCCTACCCCCCAAAAAAATGACTAAAGTGCTTTAAATATTTCTTATGGTCCCTAATTGTAATTTACAGAAATATTTTCCCTCGTACACCTAGCGTCCATCTGCCTTATGGCGTGAGATGCCCAATGAGTCTGAGCCACTCCGAGAGGTGCAACCTACCATCATTTTCTTTAAATTTTGCCTCTTATTTGTATCACAAATGCAGCAAAACACCATCACAGTGTATGTACTACAGATGCTGTCCTGAGATTTGACCTGCACAGGAATTAGTTTTAAACACGTACAAAGTCACAAACGAAGCATAAAGGAATTTAACGTGAGAAAAAGCCGTGGCTGCTGCATCATAGCCAAGATTGGCTGTTTGGTGCGACTGTACCCACACTGTTGCAATGCGATAGCGTTGTTTTGGTGTCAGCATTATAACTTTAAACATGATGCATTACAATTACAGTGCTTTAAATAACATTACAACAGTGTCAGCTTTGTCCATTAGATATCATGCTGTCGGGCTATTGACTTTCGACACCATGATCGTTGACAGAACACATATATCCCAAGTGTGTTTGAGTGTTCATGTAATTGGAATCAGGGCCATAACTAGGTTGGTGCGCAGGTTAGTGGGCGCTGTTTGGGCCTGTCAATTTTCCTGTTTATTATCATTCTCACTTGTAGCTTCCTCTTTTTTTATCCCCAGCATCTCCTGTCCTCCCCTATCTCTTCCCTGGCCCTTCCCTATGAGGCCATGGCCCTTTTTCAGGTGCACTATCTTATGTTCCTATTTAAAAAATGGGGGGGTGCCAATGCTCTCTCTGGCACAGGGCACCAAAAAGTCTAGTTACAGCTCTGATTGCAGTAGCATACACAGGGGGGGGGGTTCTGAGTACCCAGAAACCACCCCTGACAGACTGGAGTGCAGACACCATGTTCTTAAGCCCCGCCCCCCCACAGAAAATTTCTGCGATTTGCGAGTCAATATGGAGGAGGCAGAGCCAATATGATGCAATTTAATTAGAACCAAGACATTTGGCCCCACCCCCTCCTGATTGACCGATTGACCCATGAGTCACCGCATTTTGCAGTGAGGGGGTGGTGCCTTAATGCATGGTGTCAGCCTGCTAGGTCCTATACCGATCAGATCTGCTGCAAGGCAAGTCTGTTTGTAATGTGTATGTGACATATGTGTGTATATATGTGTGTGCATGTAAGTTATGTATGTGTGTGCATATACTTGTGTATGTATTGTGGCACAGTTAGGTTAGGGGGTCCCTCTCCTGGGTAGAGGACTCCTTCCTTACACACACACACAGCAGCCGGGAAGCAGCACACCAGTCTGGATGCAAGTACAAGCTGGTCGGCGCCAGTCTTTATTGTACAATGTCAGAAACATAAAGAAAACATAAATATAAATCCTAGCCCTGTCGGGGCACTAACTTCACAGGTAGTTCCCTCACTACCAGAACCTGGCAGGGCCTAATGCCCTCGCCAGCACCAAAAGCACAGCACAACACTCACAGTTAGGTATCCAAGTGTCTCTGAGCAAACTCCCTGTCTGCTCTCCCAGGTGAGACAATCAGCCCTAAACAGAGTAGACTTATATTGGCCACTCTCAGGTGAAAAACTAACAAGCCTGTTACCAGGCTGCGAGAACCAAAACCTGGAGTAGCCATGGGTGGAGCCCTCCCTCTCCTCTCACCCACAACCCCCAGGTCCTAACCGGCTTTTCAAAAAGCCAAAACTCAAGCCTGCTACACTGCAGACTTTCTCCAGGGGGTTTAAAACACAAAAGACAGGAATCTGGGTCAAATGTACCTGCCACAGACCACTTTACCAGTGATCCTATCACATATCCCCCCCCTTTGTTTTGACCTGTGGGGCGGAACATCTGAAGCCCCCAAACAATGAACGCGTGACAATGCATCCGCATTGGCCAGCTGGCTTCCTGGCCTGTGTTCCACTGAAAATGTAAAAGTTTGTAATGCCAAGAACCATCTTGTAATTCTCGCATTACTGTCCTTATTTTCAGACATCCACTTCAGAGGGGCATGGTCAGTGATCAATTTGAACTTTCTTCCGACCAAGTAGTACCTGAGAGCCTCTACTTTATGGCCAACGCCTCCTTCTCCCCTGTGGCATAGTTTCTCTCATGTACATTCAACTTTCTGCTAAGATAGAAAATAGGGTGTTCCTCACCCTCCTTGTTCTGGGACAGGACCGCTCCTATACCTACTTCTGATGCGTCGGTTTGTACTATTAATTCCCTTTCAAAATTAGGAGTCATCAGGACTGGTTGGGAACACAACGCTACTTTCAACTCCTGAAAAGCTTTCTCTGCCTCAGGACTCCATTCTACCATGACTTTTTGCTTGCCTTTGGTCAGGTCAGTCAGTGGGACTGCCATGGTGGCAAAGTTGGGTATAAACCTCCTGTAGTACCCCGTAATTCCCAAGAAGGCTCTCACCTGCTTCTTATTCAGAGGCCGTGGCCAGTTTTGTATGGCATCAACTTTATTGAGCTGAGGCTTTATCAGGCCTCTGCCAATGGTGTATCCCAGATATTTTACTTCCTCCATGCCTAGACAACACTTTTTTGGGTTGGCTGTCAAACCTGCCTTATAGATGGAGTCCAACACTGCTTGTACCCTGGGTAAGTGAGACTGCCAATCAGGACTATGAACGACCACGTCATCCAGATAAGCAGCCGCATACCATCTATGGGGCCTTAGAATCCTGTCCATCATTCTTTGGAAGGTAGCAGGTGCCCCATGTAGCCCGAAGGGCAACATCTTGTACTGAAACAAGCCCTCTGGCGCTGAAAAAGCTGTCCTTTGTTTGGCGCTCTCGGTTAACGGTACTTGCCAATACCCTTTGGTTAGGTCAAGAGTGGTTAAATACCTTGCCGTCCCTAGTCTCTTAATCAGTTCATCCACTCTTGGCATCGGGTAGACATCGAATTTTGAAACACTGTTCAACTTTCGGAAGTCATTGCAGAAATGCACACTCCCGTCGGGCTTTGGAATCAACACAATGGGACTTGACCATTCACTATGTGATTCTTCAATAACCCCTAACTCTAGCATATTTTTAATTTCTTTCGACACCGATTCTCTTTGTGCTTCTGGTAACCTGTAGGGCTTTAGATTAACTTTAACCCCTGGGTCAGTGATGATGTCATGTTTAATGACCGAGGTTTTCCCAGGTACGTCAGAGAACAGCACCCTATTTCTAATCAGAAACTCCTTGACCTCTTGTTGTTGAATTGCTAACAGGGTTTTTGCCACTGTCACTTCGGGAACTAAGGGCCCTGGACTTACTGGAGGGTCTTGGATGGCCGACAGTACCGTTCTATCTTTCCATGGCTTTAACAGATTTATATGGTATATCTGTTCCGGCTTTCTTTTCCCCGGCTGGTAAACTTTGTAATTGACCTGCCCCACTCTTTCTAAGATTTCAAAGGGCCCTTGCCATTTAGCCAAAAGTTTATTTTCCACAGTGGGAACCAATATTAACACTCTGTCCCCAGGAGCAAAGCTGCGTAACCGAGCATTGCGGTTGTATACCCTCTGCTGTGCCTGTTGAGCCTGTTCCAGGTGCTCTCTCACTATCGGCACTACCGCAGCAATTTTCTCCTGCATTTGAGAAACATACTCAATCACCGTTTTGTAAGGACTAGACTGCCCCTCCCATGTCTCTTTGGCAATGTCTAGTAACCCCCATTGGGTGTCTCCCATACAACAAGTCGAAGGGTGAAAACACGGTGGAGGACTGGGGAACTTCTCTTATGGCCAACAATAAATACGGCAATAAGTAGTCCCAATCCCTACCATCCTTGTCGACCACTTTCCTAAGCATGTGTTTTAACGTCTTGTTAAACCTCTCGACCAGCCCATCGGTTTGGGGGTGATAAACCAAAGTTCTTAACTGTTCGATTTTGAACAGGCGGCATAACTCTTTCATGACTTTGGACATAAACGGTGTACCCTAGTCAGTTAGTTTCTCCTTAGGTATACCCAGCCTGCTAAAGACATGAACTAGCTCTCTGGCAATGGTCTTGGTTGACGTATTGCGCAACGGGATCGCTTCCGGGTACCTGGTAGCGTAATCCATTATGACCAGAATATACTGGTGTCCCCTGGCAGACTTCATTAAGGGTCCAACCAAATCCATCGCTATTCTTTCAAACGGCACCTCTATGATACTGGAACTAGTGGACCCTTAAAATGTGGCCTGGGAGCATGATACTGACACTCAGGGCAGGATGCGCAAAAGTCAGATACCTCTTTATGAAGCCCGGGCCAGAAAAACCTCTGCATTATTCGCTCAGTGGTTTTCTCTACCCCTAGATGGCCTGCCGTTATATGACCATGGGCCAGATCCAACACTGTTCTTCTGTAGGCTTTGGGAACTATTAGTTGTTCCACAATATCTTCCCCCTTCTTAGTCACCTGATATAACAAATCCTGCCACATTGCCATGTGGGGAAAGGACAAAGAACTATCAGGGTCTACGGGTTTACCATCAACTACTTTTACATTCTCCCTGGCTTTTACCAAAGTAGGGTCATTCAACTGCTCCACGGCAAAGACCTCTCTTCTGACCTCTAAATAAGGCAGACGATCACCTGGCTCAACAACACTTCCCACCTCAATGGGAGGCACATCAGTTGGCGGGCCACCATCACGCTCCGCATTCTCTAGTTCGCCAATCATAGTAGAAAAAGGGAATAACTCTGACTCAGAAGAAACTCCCTCCTCCACTACATCGACAACCTTCTCAAAGGGATCGGGGTTGTTCACCTCTGGAACAAAACGGCTCTCCCACAACTTCCAGAAGTGAGCAAAGTCTCTCCCCAATATTGCATCGTACATCAGACCATGTACCAAACCTACAGAAACTATAGCAGAACCACATGGTGTCTCGATGTTCACCTCGGCAGTAACATAATATCGAGTATCCCCATGTATGCAGGTCACACCAACAGTTTCCCCCCCACTGCAACTTCAGTGTGTGTGGTTGCCCACATTCTCCACCATATTGTGACACAGTTAGGTTAGGGGGTCCCTCTCCTGGGTAGAGGACTCCTTCCTTACACACACACACAGCAGCCGGGAAGCAGCACACCAGTCTGGATGCAAGTACATGCTGGTCGGCGCCAGTCTTTATTGTACAATGTCAGAAACATAAAGAAAACATAAATATAAATCCTAGCCCTGTCGGGGCACTAACTTCACAGGTAGTTCCCTCACTACCAGAACCTGGCAGGGCCTAATGCCCTCGCCAGCAACAAAAGCACAGCACAACACTCACAGTTAGGTATCCAAGTGTCTATGAGCAAACTCCCTGTCTGCTCTCCCAGGTGAGACAATCAGCCCTAAACAGAGTAGGCTTATATTGGCCACTCTCAGATGAAAAACTAACAAGCCTGTTACCAGGCTGTGAGAACCAAAACCTGGAGTGGCCATGGGTGGAGCCCTCCCTCTCCTCTCACCCACAACCCCCAGGTCCCAAACCGGCTTTTCAAAAAGCCGAAACTCAAGCCTGCTACACTGCAGACTTTCTCCTGGGGGTTTAAAACACAAAAGACAGGAATCTGGGACAAATGTACCTGCCACAGACCACTTTACCAGTGAACCATTCACAGTATGTATATATGTGTGTATATCTATATGTGTGTGTATGTATATATGTATGTGTATACACACACACACAAATATATATGTATATAATATATATATATATATATAATTATATATATTAGAGATGGGCGGGACTGGTTCTCAGAGAACTGAACCCACCCGAATCGGATCTCCCTGCCTGTTCCGGATCCCTCTGCTGAGGCAAAACCTAGCGATCCCACTGTCGGGTCACGAGGCTTTGTATTGAGCGGGCTTATCTCTGATTGGCTGAGAGAGCCATCTTTCACGGCTCTCAGCCAATCAGTGTTAAGCCCATTGAATATGGGCAAAGGAAGGAGAAGATGCTGCCCACCCATTGCCTGATACCGCCAGCACTCCCCGCTGCCGATACTGCCGGCACCCCCTGCTGCCAACCACCACTGGCAGCATCCACCGCTGTCAACACCCCCACTGCCGACACTGCTGGCACCCTGCAATGAGGACACCACCAGCAGTCATGCACTGCTGACACCATCTTCTTCCCCACGTACTGAGGACACATCAGCGGCCCCACACTGCCAACACTGCCAGCACTCCCACACTGAGGACACCACCGGCACTCCTGCACTGCCAACACTGTCAGCATACATGCACTGAGGACAACGCTGGTACCCCTCCTTTGCCGACACCACCGGCACCATGCACTAAGGACATTGCAAGCACCTATGCACTACTGCCTCATGTATTGAGGACTCTGTCAGTGACCCTGCACTGCTGCAAATCCTACACTGAGGGCATCTCTTCACAGCCAACACTGTCAGCACTCCTGCACTGAGGACACCACTGGAATCCCCGCTTTGCCGACACTGCTGACACTATGCACTCAGGACACTGCCAGGGACCCCACTTTGCCAACACTGCCACACTGCCAACACTGACAGCACTTCCACATTGATTACACCACTGGCACTCTCGCATTGAGGACACTGCCAGCACCCTGCACTGCCGACACTGCTGTCACAGGAAGTGCACTATTGGTGTATATAAACCCACACTGTATAACACTGTATCTGTGTTGGAACTTGGAAGCTTAACTGCCACATGTTAGTTCAGCCCACTGTGTAGCTTAGCTTAGTCAGCTAGCTAGCTGGATGCAACCTTTTGGCCTTAATTAGATGAAAAAATGATATTGTGATGTTATCAAAATTGATTGGAAATGAGTGGAAATAAATGTTATTAAGGTTAATAATACTGTAGGAACAAAACAAGGCCCATTTTATGTGATTTTAGCTATTTATATGATATTTTAAGAAAAAATCCAGATCCAAAACCAAAACAGAAAACAAAACATGGAGGTGAGGTTTTGGCAAAACCAATCCAGATCCAAACCAAGGGGAGATCCAGATCCAAAACCAAAACATGAGGGTCGGCGCACATCTCTAATATATCTATACATGTATATATATAATTATATATATATATATATATATATATACACAGTATATATAAAACAGATAATGGAAAAGGAGTGCCTCCTAGTGCAATCTCGTACAGGCCATGATACCCTTAACCAATATTGTTCACCTATGTGGTGGAGGTGTACCTTAAACAGTGGAATTAACCACAATTTGATCAGCATAAAATAATCACTGGCCGTTCAACACTTTGCCTTCTTACTCAAAGTGGGATTACTCAAATCATATATGCACCAGTCGTAGCAGTTTATGCAATAAAAGTATAAGAGAAGAGAAAAGGACCATAGTGTAGTATATTAACACAAAATAATTTAATGCACACACAGGACAGAGTAAAAATGCCCGTACATTATAAAATAATTCATCAAGCTTTTCTGTAAATGTCGATGATCACATCACAGGAGCCCCGGGCAGAAGGTAACAACAGTCACCAATAAACCTCAACGCGTTTCGTCAAATTAGAGTTTACAGGACTTCATCAGGAGGATAAAAAATGATCATAACAGAGACCTATATTGATTCCCAGAGGTCCGTTTCTGGACTCACTTAAACATTTCACATGGCCCCTACTATAAGTGGATCACCCGCTAGGAGCTCACCAGCATGCTGGATAAGCTGATTAGGTCACAGTGCCCTCAGCTCCAGCATCCGCATGTGTCTCCGGCGGGCTCCGTTTGTTTGTGGCGGTGCCCATTTTGTTGTGGATCACCCTCTAGTAACCACTCTAGTGGTGACTGTCGCAATTATGCCATAGTCTAAATGCTAGTAGAATAATAGGAATGATAAGAACGATGCAAAATCAAGGTGACCAAGCACCTAACCACTTATAAACTCTTAATTTGTAGAGACATCTAAGTATATATAGGTGGGCACATATAAATAATAAAATCTATTAAAATGATCACAATAAAAATGGTCATGATAAAAACGATCACACTAAAAACCCTCTTGGGATCATAGGACTGTCACTAATTAACAATTGGTCAGTACAAGAAACTAATAAATAAACATAACTATGTCATTTAAATATATGGAAAATATATAAAAATATGAATGTAAGGAATACATATAAAAATAAATATAGAAATCTAAAAATAGACTAAAAAGCCTAAAAGAAATTAGTACAAATTATTTTAAAAACTTTAAAATCATGAGAAGGAAGATGAAAGCATAAAACCCTAGATGCAGCATAAATGATAATTAATTCTTAAATCCCTAAAAACCACACCATTATCCTAATCTAAAAATGGGGCAATTTCATAATTGACATTCAAACCATTGGGGACCATAGTGTTAAGGGAATATATCCAAAACATCTCACGTCTAGATAATTTATTATCTAAATTGCCTCCTCGTTCCCCAATAATTACATGTTCTATGGCCTTCAAATTTAAAACCATTCAATTCAGAGTTGTGGAACTGTTTATACTGTATATGGAACCCCCCCCATAAAAATCCTGCTTTGAGGTTCTAAGTCGAATTGAAACCCAACTCGGACCTCCTCACCAAGTTCAGAACTTGGTTCTAACTACCAGAACTTGTGTGCATTGGATAGCATGTAAGTCACTCCCTCATGATTTCAGGTGCCATTTCTCACAGGACAGTGTAAGGAGAGGGTGTAGGCTGTAGGGGATGTAGTAAGGAAGCCGACGGTCTTAATACCGACCGCCAGCTTTCCAACTGTCTAATCCCAGCAAAGTACTAATGACAGGCATCGAAAACCTGACACCTGTCATTAGACCTACGCCGGGAGACCGTCGCCCGGCATACCGAACGAAGGTAAGCTGGGTGCAGACAACCGCGGGGGAGGGGGGTAGGGTTAGTAAATACTTACCTTATTAGCAATCGGGATCTTCACCTCTGCCGGGCTTCCGCTGTTGGGATTTGAACCGCCGGCCATGCGTAGTGATTGCTGCAATGCTACATACTACAGGGTGTTTTACTCGCTATGGCCCCAAAATTTTCTTTTAACTTTTAAAATAATTGACATAATTTAGTGAAATATGACACAGACATACCTTAGTCTATGAGAAACATGAGGAAGTCATAGCAAGTGATGAAAGTGTTCGCCATTAGCATCCAGGCCAGCTGTTTACCACCCTAGTCATCAGCGCAGTCCAAAATTCAAATAGGGGAGCCTCACTGACAGTGAGGATGGAACCAGTGAGGATGGCAGTTGGTGTGGTACCAGTGAGGATGGAACCAGTGAGGATGGCAGTTGGTGTGGTGCCAGTGAGGATGGAACCAGAGAGGATGGCAGTTGGTGTAGTGCCAGTGAGGATGGCCATTGGTGTGGTGCCAGTGAGGATGGAACCAGTGAGGATGGCAGTTGGTGTGGTTCCCCTATTTGAATTTTGGAGTCTGCTGCAGCCCCACCTCTGGAGCCACCACTGCTAGTCAGTAGGTATTCCTGCTTCTGACAGTGGTGTTGTGTACTGTGGCATCCACATTCATCGTGTCTGTGTGTTACATTCTGATATGAACCTTTATCGACTCAGTTTTACAATATGTGTTGACAATAAATAATGTTGTACCAGTTCATAGCGGAATGTAACACACATGCATGATGTGGGGCTGTGGCAAATTACTAGACATGTGTGTTCTCTAGAAATTCGAATCCACCTGAATTTTGTGAATCCAGGTAAATCTGAGTCGCAGATCTGATCTTTTTGTGGTTCGGAATTCGGATTTTAAATCCGAATTTCGGGTTTTGGATTGCATAAATTACATGATTTTAGCTGTTTTTAAAACTTATTTTTTTTTTTTAAATCAAATCCAAAAACAAAACCAAAACACTTGAGGGTGGTTTTGCAAAACCTTATCCAGATCCAAAACCCGGAAGGAGATACAGATCCAAAACACGGGGGTCGGCACAGATCCAAAACACGGGGGTCGGAACACATCCCTACTAATTACACTGAATTACGTCAATTACTTATAAGAAAAACTTTGGAGCCAATAGTGAGTGAAACACCCTGTAGGTAGATGGAGTGGGTGAGAAGTGTGTAAAGAATGCAGGTATCTGTGTCACTGTATATGTTTGTTTGTCAGACACTAGCTAGCACCTGCAATCCCGTGCATGCAGGCTCAGGTGTGTGTTTTCTAGAAGTGGAGATGTGCGGTTTAGTTCTCCAGAAACCCAAATCCACTGGAAATTCCTGAATCCGGACAGATCCAAGTCACTGTTCTGATCATGCTACAGTTCAGAATGCAGCTTTTAAATCCAAATTTTGGGTTTGGCATTGCAACAATAACACGATTTTAGCTGTTTTTTAAAAACTTTTTTCAATCCTGTTCCAAAACCACAACACTTGATGGTGATTTTGCAAAACCAAAACACGGGGGTCAGTGCACATCTCTAGTTAGAAGTAGAGATGAGTAGAGATGAGCGGGTTTGGACTTTTGTCCAGGAATGATTGTTTGTCCATGAAAGATGACGTTTTGCATCTTTCTGAGTCCCGTTTTTTGCCAGGAAAAATACGAACTCGGCGTGGAAATCCGAACTAATCCGAACCTGCTCATCTATAGTTAGAGGTGAACTTGAAGTGAGATGTACTTACTTACAATTGTTTTGTGCTGTATTCTTTTAATCTGCCCTGTGTTTGTGCCACTGCTCTGTCGCTTAATTTAGGCAACCAGCTCACTGCAGCCTTTGGCCAATTTAGGTGAAAGCTGTAAGGTTGTAAATTGACTGCTAATAACTGGACATTAATTTTTTTGATGTTAATAATAATAATAATAATAATAATAATAATAATAATATTAATAATACTATAGGAATATAAGCAAGTCCAAGTTACATTATTTTTTACTAATTTCTAAAGGAATCCAGATCCAAAACCAAAACCAAAACCAAAACACTTTAAGGTAGTTTTGTCAAAACCAAAACCCGACAATGATTTAGAATCAAAGCACGGGCATCTGCATTAGATTTTTTTGGTTTTGGTTTTGGATTTGTATCTCCTTGTGTTTTGGATCTGGATCTGGTTTTTGATCTTTTTCCTTGGTGTTTTGTTTTTCGGTTTTGGCTTTGGATCTGTATTTTTTCCAAAAAATTATATAAACAGCTAAAACCACATAATTTGGGCCTGTTTTTGTTCCTACAGTATAATTAACCTTAATAACAATGATTTTCAGGCATTTCCATACATTTTTAACCATCTCACAGCTCACAATATTGATTTCACTATTTTTCACCAATATAGGCCAAAGAGAAAAAGAAAAAAATTACTACACTAAAAGGAAAGACCCAGAGAAATATAAATAAATATGAACAGTAAATATCTTATCAACACTATAGGGTATATTAGTATTATTTTCAATATTTTAGAATAGATGCCATATATGATAAGAAACAAAATCTTTTAATAAAGGTAATAAAAAACGGTGATTATATAACATAACATTATGACACTAGATAATTAGAATAGATGCTGTATATGTTAAGAGACAGAATCTTATAATAAAAGTAATATAAAACAATGATTACATAATAAGACACTAGATTTCTATTCTCTTTGAACTGTTCAAGCATGAATCAATCGCAATTCAGAGGCAGCTGTTGACCAAAAGCTCTCTGTATAATATGAAACAATGTTTCTTTTTCTGTTTATAAATAAACAGTGTTTCTCTTTTTATATATAAGCATATCACATCTCAGACATAAACTCTGTTGATAGTAATTTCATTTAGCCGCGTCCAGCTAATGAAAAACAGCAATTAAAAATATATGTATGTTTTGTAATAAAAAGTTTGTATGTTTGTGAAAAATTTTTTTTTATATATTTTTATTCTTCCTCAACAGTAGTAATGTAATGTACAATCTTTAAAATAAGTCAAATATTTTTGCAGGTACTAAGGCAAGGTGCAAGAATATGGCTGCTAATGGAAATATTGAATTTTATAGCTCAAGTCGGATGATCAAGCAGTCGGCAAAATACAGGAGTATAGACACTGTCGGTGTACAGTACACTCATTTTTCAGCCGCTATTCTGCTGGGTGGTTCCTTGGACTTGTGTGGAGGCTGCGGGTTGAGCAGAAGACTGGGGTCATCCGAGCCGTATGTCTGAACCGGGATAGCGATCAGCCCATGTGTTCACGCTGTGTCCACGATCCTTATAAGTGTCCGCTCGGTTACCATGCCGGAGGCTCCCGTGTAGTCAGAAGCAAGGGCTAGGAAATCACAAGCTGCACCTCTGTGTTTGGCATCCTCGCCGTGGGGATGCTGGTGGTTATAATCACCAGCTTGTGCTTGGTGTATTATAGACCACGGGTAAAGCAAGAAGTCATGCAAAGTTTCATAGTTCCACCGGAAAAGCACACACACTGTTGAGGAATAAATGTGGTAGTCTCTAATGCGTTTCTTCGGTTCAAGATTTCTTCAGAGGGGTGTAGCAAGCTGGCTGGCTAAAGTAAGCCACAGATCAGCAGCACAAATGCATGCCAGTTTAAAAGAATATAGGACATCTATGAAACATTGTCACACAGCAGTGGCAGACAGGATGGCAGTTTAATAAACTATAATAATGTCAGTTGGCAATGCCCCAAATTGTGCCAAATGGAAGGGAAAGAGGTGCGAGATGGAATTGTCCCTCCCACCCACTCTTATGTGGGATATTAAAAAGGACATGCACAGTTTAACAAACCAAACACTTTAGTGACTAGGACTGACACTTTCGTGGCTGAACTCCATAGTTTGTATGGGCCCCCACAAAACATTTTTTGGAAGGACTACCTTCAATTATTAAGGAGGAGGTTGATGATGAGGGTGTTGGCGGTCGAGAATGCATGTGCTGGTCCAAACTGCTGGTAGATGATACTGGACTGCTTGTTATTAATTTACAAATTATTATAATTTTGTTAAACAAATTGCATGAACTCGCTGCAAATGACGTAAGATGGAGGAGGTGCCTAGATGGTTAATGTCCCTTCCTCTGCTAACTTTGGCTTTACAAATGGAACAGATGCCTTCACACCTGTTGTCAGAATATAGATTAAAATAATTCCACACCCAAGACGTACCTTTCCTGGCTTTCTTTTAATCACGAGCAAGAACTGCTGCCACTGGTGGGTGATTTACTCAAACAACATCCTCATTAGCGTCAGATAGGACACAAATTTCCTCCTCATCTTCCTTTTGCACTTTCTCAACACTATAATTTCTGATCCGCTGTGAAACTGGGTGACAGCTGTTATACTTACTTCCTCTATCAAAAGACTGTTTAAGAGTAATTTTTAAAAAAAAATACTACTAGTAGTAGTCTTCTTGGTCCCTTTCTGGGATGAAGATCCACCCCAGCAGCAGCAACAGCCATAGCACTCAAGGATCCTAATGAGGAACAATGGATAGAAGAGGAGTCAGTCCTTATGATATTGGATGCAGAACTACTTCTGATCATGAATGAGGATGTTGATGATGATGCAAGCATTGGTGGTGGAGATTGTAGGTGCTTGGATCCAGATAGAAGGGAGCAGCTAAGTGACACTGGACTGATTGTTGTTTGTTTTTTTGTCCCCAAAGTTTTAGAATTGGAAATACCTTTTCCAATTTGATGAACGAACTGCAAGTGACATAACAGGGAGGAGGTTCCTAGATGGTTAAGGTCCTTCCCTCTACTCACTGTTACATGGCAACGGTTACAAATGGCTTGGCAAAGGTTGTGTGGATTTGGATGGAAATGCTTACACACATGTGAAGTGGTTTTATGCTTCTTTGCCCAGGCATAGCAACAATGGGATTTTTCCCACCATGGGCAAGAACTGTTGCCTGATTTACAGTTTTACACAAACATCCTCACCATCAACATCATCATCCTTGTTGTTATTACCAACTACATAAATATCCTCCTCATCCTCCTGGTGCAATTCCACAGAAGTATCCTCAATTTCTACGTCAGCATGTTGACTTGTGCTGCTCATCCCCACATTTGCAGAGGGCACACAAATGGTGGAAGGAGGATCCTCTTCAAGTACAGTATTAGAAAGGTCAGGCTCACACATGGCAACCGCGGACACACTTGGACTCTCCTCAGGGATCTGTGACTTTTTGGAGACAATTTTAATTTTTTTTCTACCTCTTCTACAAGCAGAAGGGCTTAAATCATCACAACTAGAACCACCAGTCATAAATAAAGGCCAAGGCTTTATCTTTTCCATGCCACTTTGTGTAGTGAATGGCATATTGCCATTTTTTTTGTTTCTCTAAAGCTGAATTAGTTTTAGATTTTTTTTGCTTTAACAGGGTATAAGTAGATTTTTTTACATGGCCTGACTTATGCCCTGGTACATCGGCCTTCATAGATGATGTTGATGGCCTTGCATTGTCATCATGACTGCTGTGGCAGCTACAGGACTGGTATGTGGATCCTGCTCTACTGTCATGTGACTGTCCTCCATACTCACTGCAGTCTTACAGCAGTCACCAAGCAATTATAGTGCAGCTAAGTTGCAGCTAATGCACACAACCACACAAAGAAAAAATAATATTTTTTTTTCATACTGGGAGTGTGGCTAACATGCACACACAAAAAATTGTTTGTATTTTTTTCACACTGGAAGGGAAGCACCCCTGAACGAGGCAGCGGCCCCTTGATAAATGAGACACAGGCACCACAGCACCCCTGTTCACCTACGTTGCTGATAAGTGTGGCTAACACGCACACACAAAAAATATTTTTTATTCTTTTCACACTGAAGGTGTGGCTAACACGCACACATAATTTATTTTTCACTCTGGGGGTGAAGTGCACCCCTGAACAAGGCAGCAGCCCCTTGATAAATGACACAGATAGCACAGCACCCCTGCACACCTACTTTGCTGATAAGTGTGGCTAAAGTACACACACACACAAAAATAAAATACTTAATTTTTTTCACACTAGGAGGGGAAGCACCCTTGAACAAAGCAGAAACCCCTTGATAAATGACAGAGGCAGCACCCCTGCACACCTACATTGCTGATAAGTGTGACTAAAGTGCACACACACACACAGAAAAAAAAATAAAAGAGCATCCCCTGGAAAACACAGCAGCACAGGACAATAGTCAGCCCCGCCCCCTATGTACATAAGGAGCCAGCCCCTGAGTGAGAATGACAACAGTAGCCAGCCCATATGCACAACATCAGCAACAGCACATTCACAGCCCCCTCTCTCTTCACTCTCCACAGCGAGATTGAAAAATGGTGGCAATCGCGGAACCTTTTATCCAAATCCAAAACCCGCGAAAATCCGACAGCAGGATGATGACGTTTTGCCTCGCTTTGAGATGCGAGTCAGGCTGGATAACTCGAGCCGACTTTGATCTGCCTAGTATCTCCTAAGGTCGTATGGGTTCGGATCTCTGAAATCAAAACTCGCTCATCTCTAATCTGCATACATCTCTATAGGAAACCTAGGGCCTGATTCAGGTTGGATCGCAACTATGCATGCAATCGGCCAATTATTGCGTTCTTCACTGATACACCACAGAGTGATTGACAAGAAGGGCCATTTGTGAGTGGTTATGGGGGGATGGTCGGCAAAATGCAGGTGTGCCAGTGCGCTTGAAGGTTGACTTTTTTGCTATATTTCAAATGTTTGTATTTAAGATGAAATACTGTAGCTCATTTGCAATGTGTATTAAAGGGATAATTGGGTCACAATTAGATACTACCTGCAGCAGCAGGATTACTAGGGCTATTAATGCTAGTAGTTTAAATTAGTTGACCACAAAGTGTTTGATTTACACATCTACCTTCTTTTCCCTAAGTGACTTAGGGCTCTATTTACTACAATCCGCATATTGAATGCAGATTGTAGTGTGATATTATCGACTGAATTCGCATTGCGAATTCAGGCAATATCACAGGGATTTACTACAAATCCCTTGCAGGGACAGAGCTTGTGATAAAGCTCTGTCCCTACGAATCTCCTCTGCACACTAGTCACTGTATTTTCGCAAAAAATACCGTCACTAAGTGTCCGCACATGCGGCGACGGGCCACCACTGCTACCCCCCTGGCGCTAAGCCCCGCTCCCATCATTAAGCCCTGCCCCCACAATTGCGGACCCCTGCGACCCCCCCTCCCTTAATAGCACTTACCTGCAGTCATCGGTGCTCCGGTGATGTCTTCCATGCCTCCGGTCAGCTGATATTCCATATTGCACTGGGACCCGATCACCTGATGACCAGGCCCCAGTGCACCATGGGAAACCAGCTGACCGGAGGGGAGTCATCACCGATGCCCCGACCACCAGTCCATGGAGCCAAGTAAGTACATTTTTATTTTTCCTTTTTTTTTTAACTTGCGGTCTGTTTAGACCACACAGCTGATCACTGGTACCGGCTCCCGGCTCTGCTCTGCCTTTTAGAGCAGAGTAGGAGCCCGGTAACCGGGGGAGACCCTGGATAATGCCACCTCCAGGTGGCGTTATTATCACAGGGCTTTCCCCACTATTTTTTTACAATTTATTTTTAGTAACTTTGGTCGGATCACATTTCCCATTATAATTATGGGAAATGCGATATGCTTTACTAAAAATAAGTGATACTTAGGGGTTGGAGTAGAATTTTACGAATTCTACTCCAATTGCCCTGTAATAACTATAGGTGATACTAAAATAATGTGAAAAGGGTGTGAAAACACCCTTTTTCACTTTATTTTAGTAAAAATAAATAGAGCCCATAACATCTGCAGGTTTATGTCTGTGATAACCAGGGTTTCTAAGAAACTCACTATCTGATGGTGTTTGTAGCAGTCACTTCTCTAGGGTTCATGCCCTGAAGACATTTATATACAGTAGATGTATCACTTAATAAAAAAAGATTGATTCATACTTACCGCCTTTCATGCCCCACAGTGCAGAGAAAACAAGTATCGTATAGCTGGGGCGGGGCTACAATGATGTAATTCTCCATGAATCTCGTCTTCATCCCCCCACGGACCACCCACTTGTGCTCTGTAAGTGGGCAGCTGCAGGAGGGTTCAGGGGGAAGTGCAAGTGAATGGAGGGGGCCCCGCGGAGAGGTTCAGACAGTGTAGGAGACTTGACTACTTTTCCAGGTGCCACATGATTTTTGGGAGCCTCTGGCCATTTCAGGAGAGTAAGAAAGTATGGATTGATCGGCTGAGTGTTTAGCTCGGTTGCTGTAATTCAATCAACTTTATAGATTTCCTGTGGTGAGCACTGTATTTTTGGAAACTACAGTACCCCAGGTTATTTGCCCTGCAGAAATCGCCAGCATCAGGACTGAGGTTCTCATGGCTGCAGAGTCCCATATACGAATCATGTTAGCTTTAACAGTTTGGTGTTTAATCTGGCAAATAAAATATTTTATCGTAGTGTTTAATCTCTAAAATGAATGAGATTTAAATGCAGCTCATACATACGGAATAACTGGACATTCATTATGCCACTTCGAAAAAAAAAAAAATGAAAATAGCAAAAATATATAAAAGTAAAAAAAAAACACTTTTAAACATCAGTAGTTATAGAGGTTTTCCAAAGCCAAAAAGAAGGTTCAAAAGAACATCTAAATGTTTATCACTAGCAAACTGAAAATGGTGCATGACTACTACCAATTACGTTTTTAAACTGCAGTCAAGGAGTGGTTTTCTGAAATACAAGAATAGTACATCTGGTCAGAAGAAAAGTTTTCTAACATTTGTCTTAATAGAGAAAACCCCATGAACTTTAAGAGTTTGTTTATGAAACCCTCTATAATACAGCTGATATAATATTCTATTATTTTATGTGCATCATTACATTTTTCAATGTAATGCTCATCACATCACGAAAAAAATAAAGGAAAATAAAATAATTAGATATTTGTGTTGACCCCTGTGTTTTGGTTTTCTTTTCGCATCTGGATTCATCTTTATGTTTTGGTTTTGCAAAACCATCCTCAAGTGTTTTGGTGTTAGTTTGCATTCAGATAAAAATCAATAATAATTTCTTCAAAATCGCTAAAAATTTATAAAAACACCTAAAATGCCCAAAACCCGAGTTTTTTTTTTAAATCCGAGTTCCGACCGGCAACTGATCTAAAATGGGACTTGGCTCGAACCGGGTCACAAAAGTGAATCCGAACGTTGAATCAGCTCTACTCAGAACCCCTAAATTTGGGTGTGTTCGGATTTCAGAAATCTGGACCCGCACATCTGTAAAAATAATTGGTAGACAAAGCTACTGCCAGAGCCGTAACTAGAGTTTTTGGTGCCTGTGCCAGAGAGAGCATTGGACCCCCCCCCCTCCCATTTTTTTAAGTAGGGATATAAGAGAGTGCACCTGAAAAAAGGCAATGGCCTCATGGGGAAAGGCCAGGGAAGAGATAGGGGGGGCCAGGTGATGCTGGTTGTGAGGAATATAGCGATATGGCACATAGTGCGAATTATAGATTTCATGTCATAAGAGATTGGTAATTAAAAGCCATAGAATAACTGGTTTTGTAAATGTGAGGGCAGGAGAGCTGACTGTCCTTATTAGGTCATGTATCCTTTGAGTCCTGTTACAGGATATTGAAAGGCGGGAAAGATGGAAAGCTAACCATTTGACATGCAAAAGGAATCTAGCTCTGTATGTTCCTAAAAGGGCCTATTTTCACATTTTGGAGTCACATCTTAATTTTCAGAATTGTTAAGTGTAACATGACTGTCACATGATAATTATTCTTTTGAAGTCTACAGTACAGGAAGGCCCTTTGGTTAACGTCTGTCAGACGAGCTCAGATTACAAAGTCAAGAAATACTCAACAGATCTGTCTAGCTTAAGCTGGCCATACACCTACGCGATTTCTGTCTGATTGCACGATTTTCGACATGTCGTACGATCAATCGTATAGAAATCGTGCATTTTTTTTCCAGATATGATCCGATGTGCACTCCTGTAGCTCCTAAATTGGATCGTATGATCCTGCAGCACATCTTGTCCGTCGTGTTCATATGCTGATCGTACCCTGTTTTTTCAGCATACGATGCATCGTTCGTCTGAGCGGCATCATTTAACGAAGAAAAAAAAGACTGATACACGCACGGGTAGATCCGTGATGCATGCATCTGTCTGTAATAAAATAAGTACAGATGCGGGGATGTTTCAGTGAGATCCATCCATACATCTGTGAAAAAAGAAAGTGTTTAAAAAAAATACAGCGTGCACCCCCCCCCCCAAAGAAACCAGTTTTTAGGGACCCAGTGCTGGTTGGGCAACATATGGGGGACAAACGACGTAGGGGTCCCCCGTATGTAAGCCCAACCAGCACCGGGCTAGTCAGAACCAGCCCTGGTTGCCAAAATATGGGGGACAAATGACATAGGGGTCCCCCGTATTCTGCACAAACAGCACTGGTCTCTGATCCGGTCCTGATTCTGGAATTACAGGGAAAAAAATGAGTAGGGTTCCCCTGTATTTCCAGAACCAGCACCAGACTTTTTACTAGCGGGGCAGCTGATGCCGCAGCCAGGGGAGCCCTTTCACCGGCCCCCCAGCCACAGCATCAGCGCTAATTGCTAGTCAGCCCAGGCCGGGGATCCCTGGAGAGCTGGGGACCCCTGCAGTAAAGGGATACCCCTCTCCAGGGCACCTCAGTCCCAGACTGATAGCGTGGGGCTATCCCCGCCACCCCTGGTGGCAGTGGGTGGTGGGTTGATTGGGTGGTGTGGTGTAAATAAACAATAGCAAACATTGTCTTTACAAGTAGAACTGCAGGTCCCAGCTAGCCTGCCCCGCATGCTGGTACTTGGAGAACCAGGGCATTAAGGGCCCACTAGTACCTATACTTCACCTGTAAAATTTTTTTTAAAAAAACACAGAACACACACACCATGACAGTATAAGATTATTAAACATACATGCACTCACACATGTACACACACATACACACACACACATGTACACATACTCACCTATGTATCCCTGTAGCTGTTGGTCTACTTCTCCAGTAATGTATCCATAGGGGACCTGTGAAAAAAAACTATAGTCACCATTTCCTATGCGAGGTTCAGTCCTCTTCATTCCAAAGTAGGCATCCCACGACTTGGCAAACCCCCCCCCCCCCCGAAAATTGCGAACCACATACTTAAGTACCGTTTAGTAGAATGGTACTTCCCGAGTGACAGTTTATCGGTGGGATAACTCCATGGAAACCCCACCGCTAAGCGTTCATTGGCTGTGAGAGGTCATCCACCGTCTCTCAGCCAATGAACTTCTCCCTCCATTGTAATCAATGGAGAGCCGCAGGGTTATTAAAGTTTACTCTGCGGTTCCCACCATTGACTACAATGGAGGGAGCCATTCATTGGCTGAGAGATGACCTCTCTCAGCCAATGAATGCTTAGCGGCAGGATTTCCATGGTGATATACCGCCGCTAAGCTGTCATTTGGGAAGTACCGTTCTACTGAACGATACTTAAGTACGTGGTTCACGATTTTCAGGGTTTTTTTTGCCAAGTCCATGGGATGTCTACTTTGGATTGAAGAGGACAGAACCTTGCATTGGAGATGGTGAGTATATTTTTTTTTCACAGGTCCCCTATAGATACTTTACCGGAGAAGTGGACTGATAGCTACAGGGATACATAGGTGAGTATGTGTACATGTGTGTGTGAGTGCATGTATGTTTGATAAACTTATACTGTCACAGTATATGTGTCCTGTGTTTTTTAAAAAAAATGTTACAGGTGAACTACAGGTACTAGTGGTTCCTTAATGCCCTGCATGCTGGTACTTGTTGTTCTCCAAGTACCAGCATTCGGGGCAGGCGTGTGGTCATCTGGGACGCCGAGTCTGTGCAATTATTGAGTAAATAGAGGACCAGTGGCCTCTTTAAATAGGTTCCATCGGTGATGGCAGTTTGGTAAGTAAGGTATTTGTATTACAGCGCGCTGTCTATAGCACGTGGGAGGTGAACCCCCCACGCCAGGGATACTGGTTACAGGTCCCTGACACTGTCGATAAAAGAAGAGGAAGCTACAAGTGAGAATGATAATAAACCAGAAAAATTACAGGTCCGAACAGCGCCCCCTGCCCTGCGGAACCCTCTGCCATGGCACAGGTCGCACTACCCTAGTTACGGCCCTGGCTACTGCAATATTTATTAGAGCAGAAATGAAGAATTTACAAAATGGGCTATTTCCTGGGCAGTTTGTATTAATTGTACTCAACAAAATGAACTGCACCTGCTGCGATATTTGAAAGAACAAAGACATTTCATAACTTGTAAAGTGCTTACGTAGCATTATTCCCTTAACTAAGTACCGTATATACTTGAGTATAAACTGAGTTTTTCATTACAATTTTTGTGCTGAAAAAGCCCCCCTCGGCTTATACTCTAGTGATGCTCCAGGACCAGCAGGCCGCGGTGCAGACTGTGTCTCTGTGACACTGCTACACCGCGTGTGTAGCACTGACTGGACGGAGTTTGGTCAGCACTACACAGTGCCAAACACACAGCCGCCGGCAACGGCAGCTGTGTGTTTGTTGTAATCAGCAGCCGATGAGAGTCTGTCAGACTCTCATCGGCTGCTGCTGCTCCCGCCGTGGAAGCCATCTTCCGGCTCCCGCAGTGGGTAATGGGAGAGACATCATGTTGTCATGACTTCTCCCATAATGCAAAGCGGCCAGGAGAGCTGGTAGCAACGTCGAGACCAGGAGTGGAGTTTCAGGTAAGTGTTTTTTTTTTATTTATTACGTCTCTCTCTACTGGGGGGGGCTACTACTGGGGGCAGTACCAGGGGGGATTACTACTGGGGGCACTACCAGGGGGGATTTTACTACTGGGGGCACTACCAGGGGGGGATATTACTACTGGGGGCACTACCAGGGGTGGATATTACTACTGGGGCACTACCAGGGGGGATTACTACTGGGGGCAGTACCAGGGGGGATTCTACTGGGGGCACTACCAGGGGGGGATTTTACTACTGGGGGCACTACCAGGGGGGATATTACTACTGGGGGCACTACCAGGGGGGATATTACTACTGGGGCACTACCAGGGGGGATTACTACTGGGGGCACTACCAGGGGGGGATTACTACCAGTAGCTGCTGCATTTCCCACCCTAGGCTTATACTCAAGTCATTAAGTTTTCCAAGTTTTTTGTGGTAAAATTAGGTACCTCGGCTTATATTCGGGTCGACTTATACTCGAGTATATACGGTAATACTATTTTAGTTAAGTATATCTCTGACACAGGACTACTGTAGACTTAGTAAAAATGGAATACACAGATGGAACCCACATTATTCATTATGGAAATTTTTTTACCAAAATTATTGTTAATGGAAATTATTATATCTTGTGCCAACATCATTTAATCCATTAATCTACAGATGTATTTTAATCAATTCTTTCAGAATGAATTTACTGGGTGTTCCTGAAATACTTTTGGTGCATATTGTTTTCAAATCAAGTGAATTTCAGTATAATGCTAATTTAATAATAAAGATGGTTTTGCAGGTCATTGTGACAGAAAAGAACATATTGTTCAATAACAATATATCATTGTTCTTGTAACAAAAGTCAATAACATTACATTTTTGTACTTTTTATTCATTATCTTGACCGATATGTGTAGATGACAAAATTGCTGCTTTTGTGATAAGGATACCAGTGTTCTGACCTTCAGACCTGGGAAAGATTCATGATACAAGTAATACAGTGAAGGCCCAAATAGCAGAGCAGGGCAAATCTATCACTGATTGGCTGGCAGAGTTTTGTTCAGGACAGCAAACAGCATTAATAGCCTGGGATGCCTCTCACCCTCAGAGTGTGGCTAATGGATGGCCATCGGTGGGTAATGATTGATGGTCACCATCAATGGTACTATCGGTGGTTATCATTGATGGTATAAAACCTTTCAAAGGGAAACCATCCATGGTTTCAACCACTGATGGTCATCCCTGCTCTACAACATACTGGGCTGCTGGCCAATCAGAACTGTTGGTTGGGGTTTCATGGGTGCATCGGGGGGTGGAGCTAAACACCGCATTCTGGAATTAAGTACAAAAAAATACATAGGGGTTGCTCTCTGCCATTGGTGGTGGAGAACCACTGTTTTTTTCCTGAGGGAAACTAATTGATCTACAGTCTAAAGCTGGCCACACATTTAAAGATTATCTGTCCAACCAGCCAACTAGTTGATTGGTTGGAATGAAAATCTGGTAAGGTAATGCAAATGACAATCAGCAGTTTGCTCCCAAATGCCCGAAAATGGACAAAAACTGTTGTTTGTTGTTTAGATCAAACATTTAACAAACTTGTCTGAACGACCATTTTCATCTGTTTTCTGGCATTTAGGAGAAATTTGCTGATCATCAGTTACTCCCATACATTACCAGATATTCATTCCAACCAATCAACTAGTTGGCTGGTTGGACAGAAAATCTTTAGGTGTGTACCCAACTTAAGAACAGATAGCAGCAGCAGATGAGCCTGAATCAGATTGTAATCTGAACTGTGTTTAACATTGCTTTTATTGTGTTGTGTTGTGTTATCCATGAATGTTTATACTTTATGGGCCGGATTCAGCAAGGATCGCAGTTGCTCATACGCGCACAGTCAGATGTTACTCGATGTTAACAATTATTTTGCTATGTTGCCCAACTATATGGATGTGAGTAAGGGGAAGTGGGCGTCTTTATGTTAGGCTGCGATCACAATGCTAATGCAATTATTTACATATCAACGCTGATATTGGCAACTGCGTTGCTTGCGTATAAGCAGAATAGAAATCCTTGCTGAATCAGGCCCTGTGAAGAGTGTGCAATATTTAAATGTTTTCAGGTAAATTGGCAGATTGCTACTAGTGCTTGGGTACTGCTAGTAGTATAATGTGCCATTGTGTCTATAGACTCTGGCCCTGATTCAGAGCCGGACGCTCTGACAGAGCGCTCGCTCTGAATCAGGGCCATCCCTCTGAATTTTAGAGCGGCCTCCTGGCCACTCACATAACTGTGGGTAACCACCCACAGCTATAGCAAGCAACTAAAAAGATGGTCGCGACGGTCAAGACCATCGCAACCATCGGGCTTGCGACGAGACCCTTGTGGTAGGGTCTTGTCTGCCACAAGCCCTGGAGTGCTTTCGGCTCTATCAGAGCCGAGAGCACTCCCACTGACATCACTAGTGATGTCAGTGGGGCCGGCCCCAGACGGTAGGCGTTCCCATTGGAATGCCTCCATCTGGGCAGCCACGCCCCCGGCACGCCCACCAAAGGGGGCGTGCTGTCACTCACCATCGACAGCATGCCCCCTTTGTAGTGAGACACATAGCGACGGCTTGGCTGTTGCTATCCGGGTCTCGCGCATGCGCACGACGGAGCCCGTTCCCTCGTGCGCATGCGCACTTGGCCAACATTGACCCGCTTGCGAGCGCTCACGGCTCACGAGCGGGTCTGAATTAGGCCCTCTATACACCGGCAGCAGGCTGAATTGGGCTGCTGGCAGGTCAATGAATGTCTGTACACAAGTGGATCATTCCACTACTATGGGTACACCAAAAACTGAAAGATATTGAAGTCACGGCCTAATTCATAGATGGACGTTATTGCGATCGCAGCTGCAATTTTGCAAGGACCACAGCTGCGAAAATTCATGCACGCCCATGTAACGGTGTTTAAACTATCAGACACCCCTGTGCTTTTCTAACTCCCCCGTTACCTCTCCTAAATTCTGACTAACTGTCACTTACTTTGCGAATGGGTTCTCTGTGCGTGTGGAATCGCAAGACAATCGCAGCGCGACTCTGACATATGCGCAATAGCATAAAATCCCTTGTTCTGCATAAAAATCAGCATTGCGTACATCTGTGAATAAGGCCCTCAGGGCCTGATTCAGAGCCAGACGCTCTGAATGAGCGCCCGCTCTGAATCAGGGTGTTTTTTTTTTTTGGAGGGTCCTCCTGGATGCTCGCATAGCTGTGGGTTACCACCCACAGCTTATGCGAGCATCCATGATGATGGTCGTGATGGTCAAGACCATCACGACCATCGGGCTTGCAACGAGACCCTGCGGTAGGGTCTCGGTGACCGCAAGCCCTGGAGTGATTTTGGCTCTATCAGGGCCAAAATCACTCCCACTGACATCACTAGTGATGTCAGTGGGGCCGGACCCAGACGGTAGGCGTTCCCATGGGAACGCCTCCGTCTGGCAGCCACGCCCCTGGCACACCCACCAAAGGGGGCGTGCTGTCGCTCACCATCGACAGCACGCCCCCTTTGGTGCGAGACCCGGAGCGACAGCTTGGCTGTCGCTATCCGGGTCTCACGCATGTGCACGATGGAGCTCCCTCCGTCGCGCGCATGCGCATTTGGATACCATAGACCCGCTTGCAAGCGGCCTGCGCTCGCGAGCGGGTCTGAATGAGACCCTCAGTCCATTATATGTGAGTAGATGAGCAAAGAGTGGCTCAGTAGCCTGGTTGTATGTGTAAGTGAATAGGACAAAATGTTGGCTAGATATAGTACTGTGTAATCTTAACTTGTGTTGGAAGCTACAGGTCTTTGGGCCTCATTCAGCTTTGGGAATAGAGTAAGATATAAAACTATGCTGCACTGCCGGTGGAGCAGATTTAAAATGTGCAGAGAGATTTAGATTTGGGAGGGGACGGTCCAAACTGACATCTAAATTGCAGTGTAAGAATAAAGCTGTCCAGCATTTGTGGGCTACATGCAAAAGCAGCCAGCATTTACCTTACATGCAACAAAATATATGTATTTGCACCCCTTGCATTGCAACATGTTTTGTCGAGGTTCACAGATATTTGCTATATCTTATTCCCAAAGCTGGATCAGGCCCTTTGTTCACAAATCGCCATCATCATTACTGGCACGCATTTGCACCAGCCCCATCCTTGGCACAGGAGGTCCACCTGCAGTCAGATGGACCTCTGAGTAGCCTGAAATTCTGTCTACAAACCCATAGAACACCCTATCAACCTATCCTATGAGTGAGCCCCCCATGGCTGCGAAAAATACTCAAACTCAACTGCAAGTGGAGATGCAGCTGAGATACTTACGAATTGTCTATAGTTGCTCATCATTGTGTATGCTTTGCTACTGAGCATACAGTCACATATGACTTGCTAGGAACTGTGAATCAGGACTTACAGTAAGTGAGTTGAGCTAAGACAAGCCCAAAAGCCCCCATATAACATAACATTGTAATACAAAACCTTGGTTGAAATATTTAATCACTTGGAACAGTGGGCCTGATTCAGACCCACTCGCAAACACAATGAGCTCGCGAGCGGGTCGATGTTAGGCAACTGCGCATGCGCACGCCGGAGCCGGCTCCGACGTGTGCATGCGCGAGACCCAGCTAGCGACGGGCGCTCCGTCGCTCCTGGTCTCGCACCAAAAGGGGGCGGCTGTCAATTTTGATCGACAGCTCGCACCGTTTTGGAGGCGTGGCATGGGGGTGGCTTCACAAATGGAGGCGTTCCCATGCGAACGCCTCCATTTGTGGGCGGCCCCACTGACATCACCAGTAATGTCAGTGGGAGAGATTCCAGCTCTATTAGAGCCAGAAGCTCTCTGAGGCTTGCATCCACGAGACCCTACCACAAGGGTCTTGTCGCAAGCCCAATGGTTGTGATGGTCTTGACCATTGAGACCATCATCCTGGCCGCTCGCAATAGCTGTGGGTGGTCACCCACAGCTATGCGAGCAGCCAGGAGGCCGCTCCAAAAAAAAAAAAAAACGCCCTGATTCAGAGCCTGTGGGTGAAAACATGAAAATTATATATTTCATTGCCTAATTGATCAAGTAGCTATTTTGAAAAACACTTATAATAGCACTGGCACTGCGGGAGATATAGAACCATATATCAGTATTTCATACTGCTGTTTCCATATTATTAGGGACTTTATTTAAATTCATTGCTTAAGGTCACAGCCTCCGATATGAGCCTACCTATGCGAAGTGTGATTGCTTATGCAATTACATTGCTTCTGGGTTTGGCACTTAATGGCGGGAGACTGAAGTATCCCTGTCCTGAAAAATGCAAAAATTCAGCCCATAGGATACAATGTCTAACAGCATCTAAAGACGGCGTATGCTATCAGGTCTAATCTCCATAAAGAGTCACTTTTTGGAGCTTGGAATATTTCATAATTTAGCAGCCCCTATGTAAGTCTATGGGGGCTTCTTTTGTGATTGAAAATGGAGGGACCTCGATCAGGGCCAGTTCTAGACTTTGTGGAGCACCGAGTGAGAGTTTCCTTTGGTGCCCTGAGTTCAAAGGGTATGGACATGTCTGCCAAAAAAACCCCATAAAGAATATAGTAATTGCAAAGACTGGGATTCCAGTGGGAGGGAACAGCAGTGTTGTTTGTAATATGGCGCCGCAGCCGCTGCAGCGGGCAAAAGAAAGGGAGAACGTCATCAGGTTAGATGATGCAAGTGGGGTGACTGCATCCAAGCCCTCGAGCTTCTGCGCCCCCAGGCGACACCTCTGCTTTCCGTCCCCTATTACCACCGCTGTCCCCGATATCTGCTGCTGTAACATGCATTTGGAGGAATCATCTGAAAACAACTGTCTTCAGAATATTTCCCACGAATTGGTGATAATAAATGTGCCCATAGATCTCATTAATGTAGGGTATGGAAAATTGACTTACTGTAATCTGTACATTAGTAAACATGGCAGCCATAAGGGTGATATGGGTTTAAACACCTTCCACTGTGAATAAATTACAGCAATCATTTCCTAAAAAAAAAATTCCCACGGACATTCCTAAACTGATTTCTGATTGGCTGTGAGTTATACAGTGAAACATTTTAATTTTATATTCATTATTTATATAATCATTGTATTGCCTTTCTTTGGTGTTTTATTTATTTTTTGTTCCTATTGATTTCCGATCAGACTACCTGGTAATGGAACAACGCAGATCCTCACAGTACGAGAAGTATAATTTTCATGTACAGACAGGAATAGCAGTTGATGGAAAGGTTGTTGTAGCTTCTGACAAATCTGTTAATTTAAATGAAACTATGTCTTTCCTCAGTAATCTATCAGAAAAGTTGAACCTGGTGAAGGCAATTTCCAGGATCATAATCAAAGTCTTCTCTGTGAGACATTTCATCAATTCTGCCCAAAAATATTTTTTTCCCTTCCACCTAGTGGTTTTCATACTGTGTTCTTGAATTTATACGAGTGTTCACTTTTTTTTTTCTCATATTGATATATAGTCAGCACTTTCCAGCCATTTTCTTCACTGTACAACAAATTCCTTCTTATTTTTCTTCACAAAACTATCTAAAAGAAAATTAGGGGTGTTTTATTTTCAGAAAAACTTAACTTTTTGCCCCAGGGTTAGGTCTGCACTGAAATGCCAACACTGTCATTCAATTCTAAGACTTATCAAACTTTCTTATCGAGGACGTGATAGGGATGGTCATCACCCATCGATAGTTAAGAACCATTGAAGGTAAACTACTGATGGCTACACCATCTGATAGCCTTCTAAGCCCCACCCCCAATATTAATTCGACAGCAGTCTGCCGTGCTCCCCAGCAGCGATGGCCATCAATGGTTCACAGTAGATGGTTTTGTGCCTTCTACAGTAATGACCAGTGGTGGCTCTAATGGTGCAGTCAAAAAATTCAAATAGGGGACCCACACCAACTGCCATTCTAAATGCTGCCAAACATCACCAGCCGGGACTTACTGGCAGTTGGTGTGGCTCCCCTATTTGAATTTTGAATTGTGTTGCAGCCCCACCTCTAGAGCCACCACTGGTAATGACGGATAGAACTATCAATGTTGACCATCGATGGTCAGCCCACAGATGGCCATCCCCAGGACAAGTGGAGGTGTTGCCCTTAGCAACCAATCAGGTTGTAGCTTCCATTTTCCTAGTACAGTCTACAAATTGCTAGCTACAATATGATTCATTGTTGTGGGCAACACCTCTAGAAAGGTTTAATACTTTTCCCCTAATTGTGAATGACACAATACACTAATATCCCCAACTAAGCAATTAAGCTGCATACACACGGTACAATCTGTACCACCAACGACTTGAAATATATCTTTCAGTGGAGTCATCCTGCCACATCTCTGAACAGGGAAAGTTGACAATATCATGCAAGTTAGCCTGCATGTATGGACGATCATAGATATCGTTATTGTTCATGACGGAACGTACATTGTTGGTCATTCACTGCATGAAAATGAACCATATGAATGATATATCATTGAAAGATATCGTTATCATTCATATCAATAAATGTACTATACTTTGCAACAGTGTTAAATCCTCCTCCCAAGTTTCCAGTCAGATAGTGATATTGTCTATTGATACAGGTAATCTCTGCTTTATGCTTTTAAATATACTGTAACCTGCTAATAATTATAAACACAACCTCCCTCACTACTCACTCCTCCATCCTGTCCTCCATGTTGTCCGCTGCTCTGGCTTCCTGGCTGCAAACTTACCACCTGGAGTCCCAGCAGGTTTCCTCCTCTCCAGCTAAGGGGTGTCTATCTCATGGTGGGAGTTGTTGGGCAGGCAGTTTATGCCCTGGATCCCATTGCATATAGGAGATGGGGCGGAATCAGTATTATTTACCGCCGGAGCCCTGTCTGGCGGTTGGAATCCCGACACCAGGAGACCGGCAGAGGAGGAAATCCCGATCGTCGAAGGTAAGTACTTACTAACCTATTACTAACCCCCTAACCCTAACCATCCCCTCCAGTGCCTAAACCTAACCCCCACTTCCCCGTCGCCAGGAAGCTTGCTGGGACCTGTAGTTTCATAGCAAGACAATACTTTTAACTGTTAAAAAAAAATTGTTAAAAATAAAAGTAAAAAAAAAAAAATTTCCTATTCCAGGCCTCAAACCTGGGATGCCCACTCTACAAGACGCTCACCCAAACCTCTAGCCCACACACACCAGCCATGTCGAAAGCCACATCTGCTGTGTACAGCACACAGTGCATCAGCCTAGTGCTGATGCACTGTGTGTCACTCCCGATCGGCTCCACTGGGTATGTGCAGTACTATGAGACTGCATATGCCACAGCATAATGCAACTAGCAGGGAACTATGTGGCATACTGTATGGAGTGCGGCACACCACTTTCTTGAGCACACAGTGCATCAGCAGTACAGTGGCATAAAGTAGCATAGAAATGCCAGTTGGTATGAAGTTGTGGACAATGTATTGAGTTTGGTAGGCTTGGATAAGAATACTGAAATTCAATTGCTTGGTCTTTATGCAATGCTGGGAGTGCGTATTATTTGTCAACACAGTTACCTGTATAAATGACAGAACTAACACACCACCAAGTGATTTATTTTTAATCCTGTAGTGAAGATTAAAAACCCAAAAAATTTTATTTTCCAGGTCTCGAACCCAGGACAACCACTCTGCAAGGCGCTCACCCAGACCTCTTGCCCGCACATGCCAGCCATATCAAGAGCCGCACCTGTCATGTATGCAGTGGCGGGCTGGGCCGGGGGGCAGGGTGCCATGTGCCCCCTGGGCCGTAGCGTTATGCGGGCCGGTGCAGTCTGTGTTACTGTGACACAGACTGCACCGCGTGTGTAGCGCTGACCGGACAGAGTCCGGTCAGCGCTACACAGCACAAACACACAGCCACCGGAGCCGGCAGCTGTCTGTTTGCTGTAATCAGCAGCCGCTGAGAGTCTGTCAGACTCTCATCGGCTGCCGCTGCTCCCACTGCGGGAGCCATCTTCCGGCTCCCGCAGTGGGTAATGGGAGAGCCGTCGTCATGACGACGTCTCTCCCATAATGCAAAGTGGCCAGAGGAGCCGGTGGAAGCATCAGGACCAGGAGCAGGAGTTTCAGGTAAGTGTTCTATTTTTTATTTTTTTATTAAGTCACTACTGGGGGCACTACCAAGGGGGGGATTACTATGGGGGCACTACCAGGGTGGGGGGGATTACTATGGGGGCACTACCAGGGGGGGATTACTATGGGGGCACTACCAGGGGGGGATTTCTATGGTGGCACTACCAGGGGGGGATTACTACTGGGGGCACTACCAGGGGGGTGGATTACTACTGGGGGCACTACAAGGGGGGGACTACTACTACTGGGGGCACTACAAGGGGGGACTACTACTACTACTGTGGGCCCTACAAGGGGGGAACTACTACTACTGGGGGAACTACAAGGGGGGACAACTACTACTACTGGGGGCACTACAAGGGGAGGGGACTACTACTAGGGGCACTGCATAGGGGGGAGGGGACTACTACTAGGGGCACTACATAGGGGGAGGGGACTACCACTGGGGGCACTGCGAGGGACCACTGCTGGGGGCTCTATATAAAGGGCAATACTGGGGGTACTGCATAGGGGGGAGACTACAACTGGGGCCACTATTTAAGGGACATTGCATAAGGGTTACCACTATTGGGGGCACTGCATGGGGGGGTGGACTGCTACTGGGGGCACTGCATAGGGGGTACCACTATTGGGGGCACTATATAAGGGGTTTACTACTGGGGGCACAAGGGGCACTGAACAGGGGGGACCACTACTGGGGGCACAAGGGGCACTGCATAGGGGGGGATCACTACTGGGGGCACTACTGGAGGCCTGCATAAGGGTGTTATCTCCTGTGGCACACGGGGGCACTGCATATGGGCACTACGACAGGGGTGCTGCCCCTAATCTTTATTTTTACCTTACATTAATCCCATATGGACCCGCCTCCTCCCTGAAACACTTGAGGGGGGCCGCGCCGTAGCACGCACGTTCTTCGGGCACCCTGGCTACACGCTACTCCTCTGCCAGGGCCGCCTGCATGCATTTGGCCCCCAGGCTAAAAGTTGCCAGCCAGCCCCTGCATGTATGTGATGTGACGTCTGCGAATTAAAGCAGGCAATGTGTACAATGTCAATAGCGGGCTCATCCTTGTGCACTCCACCCACCTGCTGCTGTTTTCAATAATAAAAAATGTGTCTTCCTTTCAAAATATTATACTACTGTAGTACATGTAAACACAGTGCCCCGCCATTAGAGAATAATTCATCCCGTCTTAATGAACGCTGTGTGTGCATCTCATTAATGTACACTGTCGGTTATACCACTGGTCAGGGAACAGGGGTAAATTACCCCAAATGAGGTAAAAATGAAATTCCTGGGGGTAATGGACGGACAGCCGGGCATGTATATTAATCAGTGCATGCCAGGCTGTCCGTCCATTACCCACAGGAATGGAGGTCACTGGTGCCGGGGTGCAGTGCCAGTGACCTCCAGCCCGGCGCCGCAGGGAGGCTCTAAGTCGGATGCCCACTGAGATGTTATTACCAGCAGGTGCCCGGCTCCTTCCATGCAGCGCCACGTTAGCCGGAGGCTGGAGTTCTCTTCTTAATTCCAGCTTCCGGCTCTCCCCATGTGCACTATGGGAAAGACGTCATGATGTCTCTCCCATAGTTCCGAGGAGCAGCCGGACAGAGAGGATGGCGGCAGATGCAGGAACTGGGATTAAGGTAAGTGTTGTTTTTTTGTACAAGCGGCACTACAGGGGCACTATATGGGGGCACTAACACAGGGGCACTATATGGGGGCTGTGCTACAGGGTCATAACTATGGGGGCACTATTATAGGGGCATTAAATGGGGGCACTGCTACAGGGGTATTATATGGGGCACTGCTACAGGGGCATTATATGGGGGCTCTACTACAGGGGCACTATATGGGGGCAGTGCTACAGGGTCATAACTATGGGGGCACTACTACAGAGGCATTATATGGGGGCACTACTATATGATTTCCTTCCTTTCAACTCAACGGGGTAACGTCAGCGTATCTAAATATATTTTGGGGTAAAGGGTAAAAAAGTTCCCTGACCCCTTGTTTATACGGTCACAAGAACATGGCAATTACAATACTGTAGTTATGAATGTGTACTGATTTGCATCCCATTCAAAAAGCTTCTGTGATATTATTAAAAAGATTGGTTGTGCAAACATGCAACGTGCAAATACACTGCGTGAATGTGATTGGCCCAATTGTCAGGGATATCCATTAACTTCTATAGTATGGTATTGAGTAGTACAAATTTAATCAGTGTAGCACTCGCCAGCCAGCAGTTAAGCAGTGTATTACATGCCATGGATTCCCTTTCATTATAGAACGCCACGGTGCGCCACAGTACAGCCATTACGTAACATTCCATGGCACGACTCAGAAGCCTGAATGACGCGTTATGAGCAACAAACTAGCTGGGCCCATCTGTACCACATTACTAAATTTGATACTACTGTATATACCACATTACTAATTTTGATACTACTGTATATACCACATTACTAATTTTGATACTACTGTATATACCACATTACTAATTTTGTTACTATATTTCACATTACTAAAAATCCCCAATAAGGCCGGGTACACATCAGAAAGATGCCAAAATGACACAATGGTCATTCTAATTTCCCTTCATCCCAGAACAAATAATATTGAGCGTACACACTGTGCAAATATTCAAGCAAAGGAACAATTTGATTGTATACGATTTATTTTTGCTTCTGTCTGATTGACCGTGTAGCACGGCCACCCAAAAGATGATGTATATGACACGCAGGAGCATGCAATTGAGCATACACACTTTGCAACCTGCACAATATGTTGTTCCAATTTGCCTCAAAATGACATATTGTGCCAAAATTGCTCTAGTTTGTACCCACCCTGATTCTGAGTTGGGAGAAGAGCAAAAAAGAGCAGGTAGCTGTGCTTCTTGGTAAATCCATGCTGCACTGCAGGTGGGGATGAGATGTAATAGGTGCAGAGAGATTTAGATTTGGGAGGGGAGTGTCCAAACTCAGATCTAAATTTAAGTGTAAAAATAGAGCTGTCCAGCATTTGTGGGCTACATGCAAAAGCAGCCAATATTTACCCTGCATGCAAAATAAATTATTTGCACTCCCTACAGTACATTGCAACAATCATTGTCGGTCTGTTTGTCTGTATATCTATCTATCTATCTATCTATCTATCTATCTATCTATCTATCTATCTATCTATCTATCTATTTATCTATCTATCTGTGGAATGCATTAATCCCAAAAATGCAGTCAAACCTCCACAAAATGCAGTTTTCTGTGGTTTGCCACAAACCCCATATGCATTAAAGTGGCCTGCTGTGACCAGATGCGATGCACCAGTATGCACTTATCAGAAAAGAGCTGTGTTTTGAGTTTTTATTACCATTTATGCATATTGCTTGATATCCTTATTACGTTGATCAAGAGATGCATAAGAGCAGTATTTTCTGTAAGAGGTGCAGATTATGTCCAATTTAAAGAAGAGGATAGGCCCTCATTGCTCAGAATGCAAAATACACGTATGTACACAAAAGTAGTAGTCTGCCGTCAGCATTTGCTCTTCGCTTTTTTAGTAACTTAGGGGTCTATTTACTAAGCAGTGTTAGGAGACAGAGTGAAAAGTGATAAGAAAGTGATAAGGTGCCAGCAAATCAGCTCCCAACTGTTATTTTTCAAACACAGCCTGTGAGATGACAGTTGGGAGCTGATTGGCTGGCACCTTATCACTTTTCACTCTGTCTCCTAACACTGCTTAGTAAATAAACCCCCTTGGTATGGTAAGCAATTATTATCATTTTACAATGTTATTTTTTTCCCTCATGGATTAAAAGTTTCACAAAAGCAACTTTGAAAATAAAACAGGGGAAAAAAAGAATAACAACATCATCTTAAAAAAAAGAAGTGAAAGATACCATGCCTTTGCCCAAATAAATAACTAATGGTAGACATTGAAATAAAGAGTTGCCCTGTAGTGCTTGCAGGCCGGACAGGCAATCTGCTAGTAAAACATGTGTCAGGCCTTTAGGCAATAGTAAAGGACCAATCAGACTCAATGGAAAACCTGCCAGGAAGAATATGCCTGCTGCTTGGAACCAATTTGTTACACAGCTTGAATTGTACAACATGGCATTTAGAATGCCAGAGGACAGAATGCTGGAAAGTATTCAACACTCATCTATCTCAATCAAAAGAGAAGATATTACGTGAACTTTTTCCAAACTTGTTTCTACTCAAAACTAAACAGCAGATATTGCAACAGCATGAGCTTCACTGGGTCTACCTTAATTGCCCCCTGTGTACCCAAATGTATATTTATGTGTCTTTGTTTTTGCCGGTACCGTATGAATTATTTTATAGTGAAAAAAAAAAAGAAATCATTTTCTGTAAGGATGGTTTTTGTTCACACTTTTGCAGAAATGTCAAAAGGATGAAATAAATCTGTCAGACAGCCGCAATAATAATATTTGAGGTGGTGCTTTCATACATCAACTCACAGTAAAAATATCCAATATACAATACTTTCAATTTAGAAGTTGTCGTCCTAAATGTTCGGACTGCGGTGCAGTGACGTGCGGTGCGGTAAATGGCTGGGGAGGCACTGGCTGGTATCAGAGCCAGATTTACAGATACATATATTAACCCGAGTGTTCATGTAGGCATTATACAAAGGCGCAGCAGTACTGTATATAGTGCTGGAAATCTGGTGAATTTTGATCAGGGATGTGCGGAAACGATAGACAGGGGAGGCAGTGCCTCACCTGCCATGCACTTTTTACTCTAGAATTTTCACTATAAAAATGAGTAGAATAATAAAAAGAAGATATTTATAATATTTTCTTTACAGTTTTCTTATAATTGTTATAGTAACTGTGGAGTATGACAGGAAAGGCTCTGCCTCACCTGCCTCACCTGACCGCATTACTGCCGCATTGTTATATTCTTTTTTTATGCAATGGAACCACATGGAGAGGGGATATAAAAAAAAAACATCACAATGGTGTAATACAGAGATTCCCAAAAGTGGTCCTGAAGGCTCCCCTACAGTTCTGGTTTTAGAGATATCCATGGTTGAGAACAGGGGATGCAGTCAGGAAGCCGATGGTCGAAATGCCGACCACCAGCTTCCCAACTGTCTAATCCTGGCAGGGGTCTAATCACAGGTGTCGATATCCCGATGCCATAATTTCACCTACACCAGGAGCCCGACGCCCGGCATACCAATCGCAGGTAAGCCGGGCGCCAGGTGCGGACAGCCGTGGAGGGGGGGAGGGTTAGGTAAGGGGCTCCCCCCCAGGGAGAGTTAGGGTTTAGCTAGGAAAAGGGGGTTAGGGTTAGGCACCCCTGGGGGATGGTTGGGGTAAGGCACCCACCCGGGAGACTTAGGTTTAGGCTGAGGGAAAGGGGGGGGTTAGGTTTAGGCACATACAGGGGGAGTTAGGGTTAGGCACCCCTAAGGGAGGGTTAGGGGAGGTTAGGTTGGTAAATAGTTAAAATACTTACCTGCGGGGATCTTCACTGTGCCCAGCAGTATTTCATACCGATCCCTAGAACAGGTGACTTAGGGGGTCATTCAGACCCGCTCGCGAGCACAGGATGCTCGCAAGCGGGTCGATGGTACCCTACTGCGCATGCGCACGATGGAGGGAGCTCCGTCGTGCACAAGCGCGAGACCCGGCTAGCGACGGGATAGCCGTCGCTCCGGGTCTCGCACCAAAGGGGGCGTGCTGTTGATGTTGATTGACAGCACGCCCCCTTTGGTGGGCATGCCGGGGGCGTGGCTGCCAGACGGAGGCGTTCCCATGGGAACGCCTACCGCCTGAAGCCGGCCCCACTGACATCAGTAGTGATGTCAGTGGGAGTGATTTTGGCTTTGATAGAGCCAAAATCACACCAGGGCTTGCGGCAGCGAGACCCTACCGCAGGGTCTCTGTCGCAAGCCCGATGGTCGTGATGGTCTTGACCATCGCGACCATCATCATGGATGCTCGCTATAGCTGTGGGTGGTCACCCACAGCTATGCGTGCGTCCAAGAGGCCGCTCCATTTTCATATAGGAGGGCCCTGATTCAGAGCGAGCTCTCTGGTCAGAGCGTCCACCTCTGAATCAGGCCCTTAATTATTACCTTAGTAAATTTGATTTAACCACCTGTGCTCAACCAAGGATAGCTCTAAAACCTGAACCATTGTGGTGCCTTGAGGACCGCATTTGGGAACCTCTGGTATAATACGTTCCAAATGAGATCATGATTCATCCCCAGTGGGCATACTTCATGTAAAGTGTGATGGAGATTTCTGTCGCCTTTTCAGGTCAACTCTGCATTGGTAGCAAATGTCCCTGCCTCCCCAATCAATTAACAGCAGCAGACATGACAGGAACACGGCAGGAGGTGCGGCTTCACAAATTGTTTGGAGCCTGTGAAATGCAAATCGTATATATCAGTCTAATATAAAATGCCAGGTAAGTATACACTCAGCCTGGGGATGGGGAAAGTAAGGTTTAGGGACCCCCGGGGGGATTTAGGGTTACGAACCCCCTGGGGAAGGTTAGGTTTAGGCTAGGGGAATTAGGGGTTAGGGTAAGGCACTAGTGGGGGAGGTTAGGGTTAGGCACCCCCGCGGGAGGGTTAGGTTTAGGGTGTGGGGGGGTAGGGTTAGGTTTAGGCACCCATGGGGGGTAGGTTAGGGTTTGGCACCTCTAAGGGAAGGTTAGGGGGGAGAGGGGAGGGTTGGGGTACTTACCTCAAGGTGTCGGGATTTCGACCCACCGGGCTGCCGCTGACGGTATTTGATCCAGTGGCAAAACAGCTGCCGGCATTACGTACCGGTTCCCTCATACACTGTTGCTCTAGTTGCAGTAAACAGCCCCTCTTGGCGCATCAGGTCCCAGGCGAATTGGCAGCGCTGAGTGTCATTCTCGCGCAAACACCTCTCTTTTACAATGTAAGCTCTTACGAGCAGGGCCCTCTACCCTCTTATGCTTCTCCCTACTTTACTTTCATCTACTTTTTACTCACCACTAGGGCACCTAACACTTGGTTGCTTATGCACGGCTGCTTATCTGGGTGTTATGGTCGCTAATGTAGCAATATATATTATCCATGTCCTTGTCTGCATTGTATTGTATTGTTCTGTAAGTCACTGGTCACCTATTTGTTTATGTACTTTGTAAGGCGCTGTGGAACACTTGTGGTGCTATATAAATAAATAATAATAATAATAATGATAATAATAAAAATAGTAAGATGTTCATTTTATTCTCATAAGTGAAACAACTGGGAGCTACAAATCTTCTTTATTAGATTACACTGATCAATTTGATGTGTGACATTTGTACATCTGTGTGCGTATGAGTTTGACTCTGTATATGAAGTGCTGCGATGCAGCATCCATGTCTTTTCTCATGCAAGGTTCCATTGTGCTTCATCTGCAACTTTGTACATGTGTAAAACTAATTCCTGTTTGGTTAAAGATGCACCCCATTGTCTCTAGTGCACAGTGAGTGAGGCATTGCTGCATCTACTATGCGAATAAGATGCAAAATGTATAGAAATATATGGGACCCTGCAGCTCACAGAGCATCTCAGTCACACCGGACTTCCCGCACCACATGGTATATAGACACTAAGGGGAAATTTACTAAAAGTCGTGTTGGTGCGATATGGTAAGTTTCAGTGATAAAGCCGTGAGTTTGCAAAATCAGGAATTTACTAAAGGACAACATGTATGGTTTTCATATGTCAAACATGACTTTGCGTTCAAAATCACAGCATATCACCTTCGGACCAAACATTATATGATTAACATTGTCTTTAATGCTAATCACGATCGTGTTGTATAACACAACCGACCTTGCACAAAAATCTCAACGCAATGCACAAAATGAATAGACTACCAAATCAGTGGCGTATTTGCATGTGCAAACAATTACAATTAGGACAGTCTCAATAATGATGGTTATAGAAGGCACCCAACTCAGCTGCAGCATTGTCTGTGATTCCAAACATGGCTCAGGCAGGCTTTTCTATCATGTGGGCACAGGCACATCTTTTATGTGGAGTGCACCAGCTGACTCAAAGGGCCCAGGAGCAAGAAACAGAAAAGAGGAACGAGCAGGTAGAGGTGCTGCAGAGCCTACATATTGTAGGCCTAGGTTCTTCCGAGGGTTGTTAAATCTCAATGCAGTTCTGCACTTTTTTTGCTACTGGGAACTTTGAGTCACTGACAGGGAGGGTGGTTGGAATATCAAGAGCCACCTTCTCCCACTACCTGACTTAGCCACACTCAAGTCCCACTCCTACATCTATATCTGCTTTCCTATACAGGAGTTACAGTGACATGATGTCAGTTTAGATTTTCACAGCATCTCAGGCATTTGCGTTTGCCTTACAGGGGATTTAGGCTATGACTGTCTCTCCTGACTACGGACTCCATTGTCGCTTCCTGATAGTCGTGGTGAGCGCAAGTATAATTATGCACATAGGACCACTAGATCTGTGATAGAACATACATTGGGGCTATTAAGATCTCGGTTCCGCTGTCTTCATAATTCTGGTGGTATTTTGTTGTATTCCTTTGATAAAATATCCAACATTGTGCTAAGCTGCTGTCTATTGCATAATCTGTGCTTGCAACAACCTCCCCCATCAGAATATGCAATAGACAGTGAGCAGGCAGGTCTATTGGTTACATATGGTATTCTGTGAGCACAGAAAGTGGCAGGCAGGTTAAGGCTTCAGTGATTGCCAGCTGTTTCACCTGTAAGTATATTACAGAACCTTGGTACTTGAACCTTGACTAAAAATGTGGTTTGTAATGTTTCAAAAGTTACACGGCATATTCAAAACAAAACCCCTTCAAATCTGACCCATCTCAGTATGGACCTGTTTCTTAGCTACACCTCACCTGATGTAAACTACTTAACCAAGGTGATTCACCACTGGTAATGTCCTACAAACATTAAAATGGAAGTCAAGGTGCAGAGCATTTACCCCTCCTGGAATGTCTCCTGTTGGGGGTGTGAAAAATAGTTTCAAAACAGATACATTTTTACTTATAAACACCAGACATTTCTCAAGTAACATCAATTTCACTTGTTCTCTGCTAAACCCATCAGCCTAGAATGTCTATGTTTAAAACATGGTAAACTCCCTGACATTTAGGTTGCCCTCCTTTGTGCTGCATATTATATATTTAGCCATTAAAGCAGAACTTCAACTTGTGAGGTCAAGTGTTGTTTACTTATGTAACTGTATTTTGGACACACTCTTTGACCAATATGCCAATGTTGTGACTAACTTTGTGCATATTAATACATTGACCTAAATTATTGTTTAATTTAATGTTCATTATGTAATCAATTAAGTAACTGAATACAAACAAGGTCGATCAAGTTTACCTTAACAGATAAAATCAAACCTGGTTTTAATATTTTTTATTGTTTTAACAACATCTTAGATTGTTTGGGGAGAGACCATTTCAATAGTACTCATCCAATCATCTACACATGCTTTCAATTGACCATGAACAATAATACAAGTATAAATATGTGCAACAAAAGTAAAAATATCTTAAACAATCATGACTCTAACATTTAATGTTTTCTTTTAGTAGAGAAGGGTGTAGAGCAGCTTGGACCTACAGCAGCACATCTGGTGTGGACCCCACCTGGGTGGCGTTGGTGCTGATAAAGGATTAAAACTACTGTTGCCGCTAGTTTGTGGCTCTGGTAACCAGTTAATTATATCTCTACCTAATGAGGCAATGTTAATATTCATCTTACATTCGTAAAAAGCTCTCTTGAAAGCTAATGTTTACATTGGTTTGTGCCTCAAGCGCATGGTGGTTTGACTCCATTATTCTGACAACATTTGCAATATTAGCATTATTATTAGAATTAATATCTCCAACAATGTCGGTTAGCTACATTAATGACTACACAACGATTAACGACTATTAACGATTACACAACTGGCGATTCATTTGTAGAAACTGTCTCATTTATGTGTCCATTAGTTCCACATGATGGTCAATGAGAGCAGCCATGGAGGTGAGGAAGGCAGAGGCAGCATCAGCATTTGGATGACTAGGTGGCTCTTGTAAGTGTGGGCTGGGTGGGCATGGGGTTTCTGGCCTTACTGGTGTTGCTGGAAACATATCTAAGCTGATGAATTATTCTTGTGTTTACACAGGTTGAGCAAGTGGGTCTAATGTTGGTGAAGGTGGCTCACCCCTCTGTGCAACTAAAGCAGAACAAGAGGTGAGTGCATGGGAAAGTATGACATGCAACAGTACACATAGCAGATTGGAAAAGTGTGATGCATGTCAGGACCCCCAAATAACACAAAACAGGTTTTAGGCCAATATGCAGGTGTTTGGATTATGTTGGAAATGTTAAGTGGTTAATGTATGAAGCTTTATTATAGTGGCCCATTTCTTAGTTCCCTACACCAACCATATAGATTGACATAAGCATTTGGCAAGGACACTTTAATAACTAGTAGGTACAGTAGATACAGATTCTTTGCTATGTATATATTTTCCACTGCGCCACTTTCCAGGGCAAATGCAGGATTTTTACAAGGGTTTTTTTTATACATATATATATACAGTGGCATAACTACCATGGGTGCAGGGGGTGCAGCTGCTATGGGGCCCGGACTAATCTGGGGCCCGGCCTTCCCCCTGCACCTACGGTGCCAGGCCGCTGTCTGCTGCCCTTCCCTCCGCACCCTCCTCACTCCCCTATCAGTCTCCTCACTCCCCTCTACTGCACTTACCTGCTCCTTGGTTGCGTGCCCCCCCGCTCCGTGGTCGCGTCTTCCCAGTCAGCTCCGGCTCTCCCCATTGGCTGATACTGGGAGAAGGTGTGGCCACCTCCTCCCAACACCAGTCAGTGAGATGGAGCCGACCGGGAGGGAAGATGGGTCTGCCCTGCACAGCGCGACCATGGATCAGGTAAGCCGGGGTGCGGGGGGGGCCTCAGACCGGGGGGGGGGGCAAGAGCGGGACGAGATTGGGGGCCGCGGGGTGAGAGGGGGGCCCATAAAATTTTTTGCTATGGGGCCCCTGTAAGTATAGTTACGCCCCTGTATATATATATATATATATATATACACACACACATACATGTCACACACCTAGTGTATGTCACGCATACATTACACACACACTTACCTTGCAGCAGCTGCTTGTTGTAGACACAATAAGGATGGGACCTCGCAGGCTGGCACCATGTCATTCGGCACAAAAATAGCGTAATTCGTGGGTCAGATAGGAGGGGGTGAAGCCAAATGATGCAATTTGAATAGAATCATGTCATATTGGCTCCGCCTCCTCCTGATTGACCCGTGAATCGTGGCATTTTGGTGCGAGAGGGAAGGTCTTACGAAGATTATGCCTGCTTTCCCGTCTGTCAGGGGGGTTTCTGGGTACACAGGACCCCCCTGCGTGCTCTAGTGACTTTGCCAGTGCATAAAAAGATTCTTTCAATACTCTCTAAATTAATAATGTGAGATGCTGTTAAAATAACATTTACCTGAAAGAAAACATACAAATGTTTTTCTAATATCTTTTACAAATACTCACCAAATGTCTGTGCACATGGATATATATCAGGTGTATGTGCCAATTGTTTGCATTGTTTTATCCAAGTCGGGTTAGTAGGCTGCTGTTTTGGCTGGCAGATTGAGATGCTGAAGATGGCCCTTAAAGAATATAAACATGTGGAAATTTAAAGTGCTAAATGTGTTCTGAGACAAAAGAAATCATAATCAGAAAATAAATCTATCTGCCTGATCCTCATCCTGCCTTAAGGGTGGTTGTAAAGAAGTCCTTCTTGCATTTGTACTTTTGCCTGTAATGTAGCATGGTAAAAAAACAAATATTAAAATACTGTAAACCAAGATACTGCTATTTTTATTTATTTAAAAAACAAACATGTAGGCTGCCAACATGTGCATGGATATGTCCAAAAATGATATGTAGCCTGGGTTAACCACTTCAATACAATAGAAACAACTGTACTTTATATAGCCATAATGTATACTGTACCCTTTACAAAATGGAAACACCTTTTAAAATGATATTAGTGACTGAAAGAAACACACATGGATTTTTCACAAACTTGTATCAGAAACAATGTACTTTGGTGAGTTTGCCAAACATGCAAAAATAATGGCACCAAAAATATTCTGGTTGTGTGGAAACATTTATTTTATAATTCCTAAGTAACCTTTGAATGTTTGCAAAAAAACAAAGGACGTTGTACAGTACTATGCAGATTTGGGGTATTGGTCTGTAAAATCTATATAAAATCACATTATGTCACAAAACATTTACCTAACAATACAAAGGTTATCATGAAGACATTACTCACCCTTTTGGGTGGGGCCCTGCACCAATTCTGACAGAATAATGGTGCACAGCGGTCCCTCATATTCCAACCATTCCTGTATAAATGGGGATAGCCATTTTCGGTTTGACGCAACATTTCATGTCACTAAAGCGCTTTTTGCAGAATGCAGCACTGCAATTCAGTGAGCCCAAACAGTTCTGCTAGTCCAGAATCTTGTGCTGAATGAGGGACTTTTTGTGTCAACTCATTCTGGAGGCATACTGCCCAAACAAAATGTCATAGCTTTCCATACCCTATCACGAGGGCCACATTCTGTTTAAAGGAGAACCGCACATTCTGGCCACTCTAGGTCTTTGCCCTGACCAAAGACTCATCACCATCCTCAGCCTCTGACTCCTCCAAAGGCTGCAGCACAGACACCTCATCCTCCTCCACCTCAGACTATGAGACCTCCAAATCCACTGGCCTCCTCCTACCACTGTCCTCCTCTATGACCATAAAAAACACTAAACACAGAGAAATCAAAGAAAGTAACAAACCACCTCCAACACCACTTCTCACACTCTCACACCACAGACACACACTAATAATGACAAGACAAAAATATAAATGATACAGGACAAGATGAATACAGACTTGTCAACAAAAGAAGACAACAGAATAAAACAAGACAACTTACAAAACCAATCAGTAACTACAAATATATAGATAAACTTTAAATAAATTCAAATAAATCCTACTTCTTGGAATGAATTAAAATATGGGTTGTCAAACCAACCAGAGCACATTGCAAATGATAAGGGTTGGTCATCATCTGGCTTAGGAAATGATGCTTTTACCCCTGGAAAGTAAGCTCATTTCAAACTGGGGCCAATAGCTAAAGCACCTGAGACACAAGGATTGTAACCATACAACCAAAAGTGTGTGACATCAACTTGGCAAACCTGGTCAGTTCAATAGGAAATCTTCTTTTTAATCATATTTTGCTCTGGGGGAAAAAATGAACCATAAAAACATGACATGTGACACCCCATTAAATGCCACATATATAATTAATGGTGCAGTATGTACAGTATCACATAGTAATGAGGACTTGTAGATGCTGGAAAAACAGTTTGGTACTATGTTGTCCAGTGGACTTGTGCAGGATTAGTACCAACTAAATTGTTTCCTGGCAATAAATAACATTGATTAAAGGTTAAACAAGTATTGCTGCCAATTAAAAAAACTGAAATACAGGTTGGGTATATTTTGTCCACATGAGAATGTCAACATGGTCATAATGTCAGCACGCAACATGTTGACATTCTAGTCATGTTGACATAATTACAATGTCAATAAAATGGTCCAGGCTGCTCCAGTGATGTCTTCTGGGTCTGGTGTTGACCTGTGATGATGACTTCCAGCATCCATCGGTGAGTAACGCTCCTAACCCTAACATCTGACCATCCTCCTAGTGCCTAACCCTCCCCTCCCGCAGCCTAACACTAACCCTCTCCCTAGTGCTTCACCCTAACCCAATGTTCCCACAGTCAAACCCTAATGTTGGCATGCTGCAGATTGTCGACATTTTGAACATGTCTACATTCTGCAGATGTTGACATGTTACATATCGACATAACAACAATGTTGACACCATAACTGTTGATATTATGGTGTCAACATTATGATTGTCTTCATTGTGACAGCATCCCCTGAAATACATTTTAGACTGCCAGCAAATTCCAAAGTGTTGGCTTAGCCCAACTTCTGGCTGTTATAGTGTCAGCCTTTGGGGTAACGACTTGGGATACATTTGACAACTAACTGATCCATTTATATCACCGCCCTCATTTCAACATCTGTATTTTTGTCTTTAGCCAAATGTAAATAAACTCTGCCCCCCACATATCATCATTATCTGCAGACACAGAGCCCTGATTTAGCTTTTCAGAATGGAGTCATTGCACACATTTACCTGCCAATGCTGTTACCTTGTCTAATAACAAAGCTAGTAATTAAATGTTATGCTTTTTGATCAAACACTGCTGTTTTGGGTGCTGAGAGTTTGTATCACTGCGATGCTACATGGGCACATACCTTTATGGGAGGAGGAGTTATGCTCTTCATTATTGTTAGGTCACCAATGTACAAGTCAACTTGTTCCATGGAGTCTACATTAATCAATTTGTCAAAATTAATTTAATTCTTCATTTACCTTATCAAGGCTATAAGTATTTCTGCTGTGGCTGCTCAGAGTTGCAGTACAGCACCAGAATTGTTATGCCCTGCACTGTCATAGATTGCGATCAATCTTCATGGACATTTATTATGAAGGTACCGCAGCAGATATTGAAGATGTCCCCTGTTGTTCCGATGCTTTCATTTGCAAAAGCAGTCCCCATATCTGTCTATTGAGACTGTGATGATAGTCAATACACCAAGCAAAGGATGGATCAGGCAGTTAATATCACAGGTCTCTGGAGCTAAGTGGAGGACGTTCATCCTCCACCATGTCATTTATTCACAGTTGCAAGATGGCACCACACATGTGCAGATATACTATCAGCAGCCATCTTGGTTAGGGAATGAATAATAACTTGAGGAGTCATTTTGTAGGAGACTGCACAGTAGTGCACTCCACTACTACCCACCCCTCTTGGTACAAGTTTCTACATGTTGCACAAATCTTTAAACAAAGCTTCCTCAAAGCAACATGTAAAAAGGTGAGACTAGTCACACAAAAGAACATCATAAAATCAAGCAACTTGCGTTTGGACTTCCTTTTTGGAACTTTCTACAAAGTCCACTTTCTTAATAACATTTGCCTTAGCAACGGTCTCTTGACTCAATACTTTTAAACTGTTATCAATATCACAATGCTTTATGTCTTTGTACCTTGGAGTCCCGTTTTTTTGAAAAAGTTTCTTTTCCTATAGTAGACTTCTATTCACACCAGTCAGTCTTTGACTGTAGATCTTGGACCTCTTAAAGTAATTAGTAATTTCTGTAATTGTTGCAAACTCTTCATCATATCTTTTGGGTGGCTTGCCGATGTTTGATCTGGAAGATGACCTTTGTTGTGGTTGAACTCCCATATTGGTAGTTTCTGGTTCAAAGTGGTCTCCAACTGCTGGCATGTCCAATGACACATACTTACTCTGCATGTCCCTTAACTTGATAATCTTCCTTGTAGTTGGATTCCACAAACTGTAGCCTTTGCTCTCATAACAATATCAAGCATTATGCACTTAAATGACTTTAAAACCAGTTTGTGTTGTCTTTCATTTGGTATCGTATATATGGACATAAGCAGTACTTCCAAATGTTCTCATATGCTTTACACTTGTCTTTCTTTTTGACAAGTCCTCAATTGGTGTTATGACCTTCAGGGCAACTGTTGAAGATTGATTCTTTAAGTAGACTGCTGTGTACATGGCTTACACCCAAAACTGTTTTTTTTAGTTTGCATCCCTCAGCATATACCTTGCTTTCTCCACTACTGTACAGTTTGCATGTTCACTAACTTCATTTTGCTCTGGACTATAAGCAATGTTCAACTGATGCTCTATTCCATATTTTGTCAAGAATAGTTCCACCTCACTGTTGAGATACTCTCCACCATTATCAGATCTCAGAATTTTGAGTCTGTAGCCTTTTTGGATCTCTATGAGTCTCTTGTTATCTGTAATGTCCTTTGTTACTTCAGATTTCTCCTTTATGAAGAACACATGTGTCATCAAAAAATGTCACAAAGTATTTATATTCACTAATATACCCATTCATTTTTTTGTGATAGGATCACACTCACTTATCTTAGTGAACCATTCCTTATATCAGCTAAAATGTCTTGTTACACCTGAATCAATATACCACGGATCTTTTCTGTGGTTATCTGTTACACTCAGGGCTTACTGATCTTTGTCTTCACATTTCTGGCTCTGCATTAGATCTACTTTCCTCTGTTTGCAATTAATTGCCTTGTGACCTATCTTGTGACAATTATAATGCTCAAACTTAAATTTTTGAAACTTTTTACTTGTTGTTTGTAATGCATTGAACCGGGTGCCCGGCGCCCGATCACTGATGAGGAGCCAGCAGAGTAGGCAGAGTACCTGAGGGAAGCCCTCAGTGATGAAACCATGAGGCCATGCCCCCTTTTCAGACATGTGAGCCTTTGACATGCACATGGATTTTGCTGGCCACTCTGGTTATCTGACCCCAGTGCCACCACTGCCACTCAGGTAGCTTAACCAGGCTCTGTAGTTTATTTTGTAGTAGTGGAGGTACAGCCATATTCACTGTTACAGATATCTGGTACTGAAAGGAGTGGAGCCTGTAGTGGAACAAGGACAATGATATATCACCAGCTGGTGACTGTCCTCTAAGTATGGTTAGTGGTGCAGGACTCTGCAACAATGGGTCAAGTGGTTAACTCCACAGGTCTCCTGAGCTAAGAGGAGAATGTCCATCCTCCACCATGTCCCTCATACAAAGTGGGAAGATGGCGCTGCGAATGCACAGATACAATATCGGTGGCCATCTCGGTAAGGGAATGAAGTATCCCTAGAGGGGCCATTTTGTAGAAGACTGCACAGTAGTGCACTCCACTACTAACAATGTCTACTGATTTTTAAAATACTGTATAATAATAATAAAACAAAATGATTTACCCCGTCTCAGAGCCATAGAGAGCAATGATGGGCTTAGGTTGTGGGGAAGGTGAAGTCAAATCCTGAGGACATAGCCATGCCTACCTAGAGAAAAATGTAATACAATCTACAATGGAGAGGTGTACTCTTCTGAAGTTCAATTGAACCAGGCCTCTGCTTGGCTCCTTAAACAAACTGGGCTTGAGTAATCAATAATTTCTGTAAAGTTGTTATTAAATTTCCATGCTCTTCTTCTGGCACAAAAAATAAGCAAGTATAAAAGTTTTTCCTTAACAAATTGCAATGTAAGAATAAAAAAGTACTTAGAGCTCTCACATGTAGAGTTTAGCCAAACTTTTTAAAACTATTCTTTCCGCATAATTTCTCACTGTACTTTCCATATTTGGCCTCTAGAGTCCACATTCTTTCCTGGTGAATTTTGGTGTTAGTCTTATTCAAAACAGCACGCAGCAGAATTAATTGACTGTAATCCTTTCAGCTACTGTATATTTAAATAGACTGTATTGATGTCCTTTTGCGGCTCTGCAAAATGGATTTTCGACAACACTTTTAAATAATACAAAAAGTTAAAAAAAAGGTACTCTCATCTCATCTAATTTCTCTATTTACTTCAATAGAACTTTTTTACATTATTCCTGTTTTTCAAAGCAACCCTTTGTTCCGCATTAAGCAGGAGTAGAGCAATTTCTAAAAACGATGGTAAATCTTATTATCAACCGGAGGGTATGAAGAAGACAATATTTGACATCTCGTTGAAATGGATTTAATTATTGGCATGGTTTATTGTAATCTCATTTGAAGAAGGGAACTGAAAGAACTAAATAGTCCATAAAATGTTCTCCTCCTGGCAAAGATTTTCTTTTAGTAAATGAATAGAAGTTTATCCCAATTTCATACTTATTTTAGCTGAAAATGTAATTAATGTCTCTGCTCATGGTACATTGCACTGACCTGTCATTGGTAGAAGCTTGAGAAGATATTTTTAATTAAGCAGCAAATTAAGCCTACAATAACCTTTGTCTGTAAGGTGGAGATGGAAGCATTGCTTGTATCTGTAATGCATAATCATTCTTGATGTCTAAAGCTACAGGTTAACAATTATGCCATATACTTACAAAGGCACAATAGGTGACTGAACTAGCAATTATCAAATTAGATTGTGAAATGACAATTATAGACAGGAATATTAAATGACCTAAGCAAATTGTGAAATCTAATCAGTGGTGCATTTTGTTTATGCAGAACCATTATAGAAAAATATACAGTTTTTTTGGAACACATGCTTTTTTTTACAGGTTGAGTCTCCCATATCCAAAATGCTTTTTTGGAATATTTGCATATCATAATGTAATATCTAGGGAATGGGACCCAAATATACACGCAGAATGCATTTATGTGTTATATACACCTTATACACACAGCCTGCAGGTATTTTTATACAATATTTTCAATAACTTTGAGGCTCAAGCAAAGTTTGTGTACAGAAATTAAATTCATTTATGTTTCATATACACCTTATATACATTGATGGCAAAGAACCATTGGATCTCTGTCATCGATGTTAAAACTATTCAACATTGGCCACAAACCATCAATGATTTTGAATCATCGATGGTCAATGGCCATCCCTAGTGCTGCGTCTTTGGTGACTGCCTGTATCTGCAGATACAGCATCAGATCACGACCATCAGTGGACCATAGGACATACAGAGTAACCTATGGGTTACTAAGAATGTCCAACGGCCAAGGCCAGTGAATCTGTATCTTACAACGCAGACATTGGCTTCAGTCTCTGTTTGTGATCGGTCCACCTCCCCACCCCAAAATGGCTGCAGACTGTCATTTACCCAAAGTCTGCATCCCAACTGCACCGAAGATGCAGGAACAGATCTGCACATGTGTAATACAGCTCCTGTGCAGATCAAAAAACATCCCCCACTTGCGGCCGATATCACCCGAGTAGCTACCTCTGAATCAGTCCCAGAGTACACAAGTGAGATCGCAATAGCATTTCAGAAAAAAAACATAGCATTATGTTCCTGACTTTGTCCAACATGCTAAAAAGTCACACAGGTCATTCCTGGGAGGTGGCTATTCAGATGCGTGGAGATGGTCCATCTTATGTTATGAGAGTGTCATGGACTTAGATGATTAATTGCTCACAGTGTAGGCCACATTTGATGGAGAATCTGCTCCTAGCATGGGGCAGATGCAAGTTTTGATGTTGCAATCGATGGATGGGTCCAAGTGGAAGTCTCAGTCCCTGCACATTTAGACACACATTTGTACACCAGAGAAGGGCTTGTAGCGGCGCTAGCATAAAGTTACATATCTAAGAGCAGCAGAAGAAGGTCTCATGGATGGAGTTCAGAATCATCTCCATGGTCATCTACAGCAAATCTCACAATCATACAATATTCTGCCCCAAGATATTCATTCCAAAAAGTTTCATAAACAAATAAAAATAGTTCCGGCCAACTTTGCATCAGCTCCTATTGTATGTTGTGTTGCAGTGCTCCTCACATAGAGGGGGAGATGGATCAAACCTTCTAAAGAAGACAAGTGAAAAAGTTTCCCTTACCAACCAATCAGCTTCTATCTATCATTTATCAAGTGAATTCTATAAAATGGTAGGTTGAAGCTGATTGGTTGCCATGGGCAACCTCTCCATCGGTCCTCTTTAGAAGATTTGATACATCTCCCCCAATGAGTGAGAGTGGAGCAGCTCAATGATTTCATATGTGTATGAGAGTCCCCTGATTGCTGCTCTTCATGGTGATTATGGGATGTGCTTGATGATCATTTATGTGTGGATGACATACCACTTTAATTAAATGGCATAATTGATATCACTTGTTATATTGTTTTGCTCTCTCTGGTCTTCAGAAAGTTCTAAATAATGGTTTTCTTATTAGGGGGAACACGTATCAAACCTACTGAATAGAAAAAAATGGAGGTGTCACACATAGCAACTGATCGGCTTCTGCCTGTCACTTATCTAGCACAGTCTGTAAAATGAGAGTTAGAAGCTTGTTGGTTGTTATGGGCAACTTCAGAAGGTTTGATACATTTCCCCCTAAATGATCTTATATTTCTATTTTTTTTTTATTTAAAAAAAAACACAAATTCTCTAATCCTCCAACTATGAAGCATGTAAGTGTTAAAGAGCTTGAAACAGTCATAAAAACAGTAATAAACATTCTTTACAAAGCAATAATAGTAATTAAATTTTATAGAAACCTAAATTAATATTTTTTTGTGTAGCTTTTAAACAACCGCTGAGTTTTGAGCGCAGCTTCACAACAGCCAGAACTTTACCAAGACTATAACTGCCCCCGATGCTCAAAATTTATTACATCACATGCTTTTGATAGTCTGTCCAACTGGTTTGTAAATGAAATTCATGGGCTCACTTTCTGCATGACTCGCAGCCAATGAAATTACTTTGAACTCGTAAATCTTACACATATTTATTGATTCACAACTTTTCAGGAATATAAACGATGAACAGAAAAGTTTAACAATATCGGTTGACAAGATCTATGGGAACCTGTGCACAAATATAGAGATAAAAAGTGTCAAAATGCCTGTGCTAGGGAAAATATGTCACAACAGTACATCTTGCTATGCTGCATATTACTTCTCCTATGGAGATATTTGTATTTTAGTTTAAATAAAAAAAAATGATATAATGCAGATGCACCCTGCCACTGTGAGTTAAGTAATATTAATGATTATTTGGCTTTCATAAAAAATCTCATTTGTGAGTTGTTACTGTTTGTAGCACAACCTATTACTCTTAAAAATGTGATATTGCATCTTATTACAGGGTGTTAACCTGCCTGTGTTTTCCCAAATCCCTCTTGTCTACTGAATTGTAAAGACCGACAATACCATCTATTTCTGGAACACAACATCCCAGGGGTATATTTACTAAAGTGAGAGTTTTTAGAAATGGAAATGTTGCCCATAGCAACCAATCAGATTCTACTTAACATTTAACTAGCATCTTCTAGGAGATAATAGCTAGAATTTGATTAGTTGCTATGGGCAACCTCTTCATTTCTAAAAACTCTCACTTTAGTAAATTTACCTCTTAGTATCCAATGAAACTCAACACTTTTTGACAATTCAAATAAAGTGCCCCCAATGGGCTATATCTTTTGTAATTCTGGATTCTTTCCTTTAATCCCCTGACCATTAGTCCTTTCACTAAGCTATAATCACAACAGAATATGGACTAATTGGTGGGACCTGCCGTAATCCAGGTGTAAAAGATCTTGTTTGTGATATAGTGGTCAAAGGACAAGGAGTCATCAGGAGTGAATGGGAGAAAGATGGTTTCACATTCAGCATCGGAAATTATTCTTTATATTAAATTTGTATAATCTGTGGATTTAATTACTACATGAAGTGGTGATGATAAATTCAATAACATGAATTAGATGCATTTTTTTCCAATACATTTTAGTTGTATCTTCAATCAAAACAGGACATTTGCAGGTAATTGAGGGAATTTATCATGTTGCCATTGATACAGGCAAGAAAGATTAATATTTTTCCCCCTGTAATGCTAAATTGGCAACTGTGACTGTGTGGACTTTGTATTTCCTTTGTCCTGTCACTCTCTGGACAATCAGAATCAGAATTTATGAAACATTGAAATTGCTGGATTTTTGACTTTTTTCAAACATACCCTCTGTGTAGGTAAAATCATATAGAATTCCAGGAACAGGTGAGGGCTAAAGTCAAATTAGCATAAGCGATACAGTATTGTAAGCAAAGATTAGGGTCAGGGGCAAATGCAGGATTTCTAGAGGGATTTTCCAAATGCTTGATTTAAGAGTGAGCGTGGACAGTCCATGAAGAGGGCATAATTAGCACTTAACCAACTATAACATGCATCATACAAAGTGCAGTGATCACAGTGAGACATTAGACTGTAGGACAATCCTGTCTAGGCTCAATGTCTTTATTTTGGATGTGGTCATGATTCCAGAGGATTGGAGCGAGTTAAATGAGGGTCCACATATCAGAAAAAGAATCCACACCAAATAATAATATCAAGAAATAAAACACCCAGCATGGTTACAGGAGGGGATTGGCAGCTCTATTAGAGTTAGGGCTAAAACAGTTCAAAATCTGGGGAATTAGAGATAGCACAATTTTCATTTTAAAATCAGGTACTTATGTGAGTACAGGATAATTGAGGAAGGCAGTGCTGAATTCAGAAGCAGGTAATATCTTCCAGATAACATGGATATGGCTCAGTTCTCTGCTGTAATGGATTCTGGCATAGAGATTAGCAAATCACCTCTAACAACAAGTCTGGAATATTTGATTCATAACACACATAACTTAATAAGCTATAAGCACACAGAGCCATGAATTGGGAGTTAAAAGGCCAACTGTTTATAAAATATTTTGAAATGTATGATGGGAAAGAAAGAACGGGCACTACACAGGGCAGTTCCAGAAATGCAAGCCCAAACAATTGCACTGTGGGTGGTGACTACCCTCTGGGTGCCCTTAAAACCAAAACTAGGGTACACAACTCAACCTTCCACCATAACTATTCTACCAGGAAGGGTGGAATTTCTGCCCCATGAGGGTGGTCCAGACTCCCACAACAATCTCTATAAAGGTGAGTTGCACCCAACACACCAACTGCAGCCAGACTGATGATTAGACATCTTTATTTCTGAGCATATTAAGCCTACTGCATCATCTGAATTCCTATTTCTTTTTGCTTATTTCTATCCTTGTATAGATTCATTGAATATTCTGAATATTGGAGCTCAATCCTGTATGTCTGTGAAGGGTTCTTTTTTTTTCTTTCCATTATTTAAATTACTCAAATGTTCACCATTGTCACTTTATTTTATTTAGTTCTGTAACAGAACCCAAACTCTTTTTATTTAAAATATTGTATAACATTATTTTCACACTGTATATATAAGGTGTATATGAAACATAAATATATTTTGTGTATGTACACAAACTGGTTGATGTACAAAATTTGTAAAAAATATTGTATACAATAACCCTGAGACTGTGTGTATAAGGTGTATATGAAACATAAATGCATTCTGTGTCTAGGCTTGGGTCCCATTTCCAAGATATCTCATTATGGTATTTATATATTCCAAAATACTGAAATAGCTGATATCCAAAATACTTCTGGTCCCAAACATTTTCGATATGGGAGACTAAACGTGTATAATTTTATTCATCCATATATCTAATGGGACTACATGGAGGTAGAGAAATGCGTTTCCAGAGTAGTTAGTTAATGTTCTATCAAAATTACTCTACTATTCAGATGTTATTTTGTTATAAAGAACATTTAATTTAAAATGGGTCACAAGTTTTGACAATTCCTGGTGTGTCTTATGCCAAAATTGACTGAAATGTATTGACATTCATACAAGGTTAATAACACAATGCATATTAATTGCTGTGAATACAACCCCCATGCTTTTGTTAAAAGTGTCCTCTTGCAAAATTGTGATAAATTGTATCATCACGGTAATATCTATTGGTCACAAGCAGGGGCGTATTAAGAGAGGAGGGTGCCCGTGTTCACTCAATGTCCGGGGTCTCCTCCTCTCTCTCTGTCGGACGCTGCTCACTGACAGCCTCAGTAGACTGCAGACATTAGTCTGTGCCCAGAATCTACGGTGCATGCGCAGGTCACAGAAAATATGGCGCAGCAGCCATTTTCCCTGCGATTTGCCTATTGCGCATTAATGGAACACCAGGAAAATGGCCCCGGTGGCTATTTTTCAGGCATTTTGTGTAGTGCCTCTCCAGCTGATGTGGGACTTCGGAGAGGTAAGTTTTTAAAATGTATGGGTGCAGGGTGTGCAGTGTGGCACAAGGGCCCATGTACACCACACACCTTGCACCCATTATAGATACACCACTGGTCACAAGCCACTTTGCACTCCAGGCTTGGGAATGGTGAGTGCACGTTTGCACCCCAAATCTAGGAGTGGTGAGTATATAAATATTTATATAAACACAGTGTTTGGACAATAGGAATTTTTTTAGTTTCTCGTAAAATTTGGATAAAATTATGGCAAATACACATATTTAATACTTTTTTTTAAATTGTATTTAACATCTTTTGCATGCATTATGTTAGCATATACTTCTGCTAGTACTTGGTTGGGCCTCTCTTGGCTTTGATAACAGCTTTTACTTGGTGCGGAATGCTCTAGATGTGTTTCTTAGCTAACTCTTTGATTCTATCATCATGATGCCAAACTTGAATGAGTTGTTTAATCGGCTCTTGATTATTTGTGCAGACAATTTCACTGATTGCATCTTTCAACCTCGTTTCAAATGTTTTCAATTAGATTCATGTCGGGACTATTTCCAGGCCAGTTCAAAACAGGGATGCTGTTTCTACAAAGGTGCTCTAATACCACCTTTGCCGTAAGTCACGGCGCCCCATCTTGCATGAATATTCAGTAATTTCCCATAAACCACTCTTTTATCTTGGGAAGAAGACAACTGTTAACAAGCTTAATGTACTGCTCCTTTCTCATCATGTATTTAACAATGTACAATATCCTTGGGACTAAAATAACACTCCACATCATAACCTTCTGTGGATACTTCACTATTTGCTTGATGCACTCAGGAAGGAACCTCACCAGGTCATCATTGTACTTACTTGTTGCATTCATACATGGTATGTACAGTACTCTCTTCAGAAAAGCATACCAATAACTAGCAAATACAGTCAAGATTAGAATTAATAACTAATTTGCGATGTGAACCGGTCTCCTTTGAATAAAATTGGTAGGTATCAGAGCATCTAAAAGAGCCTTCTACTGGGATAACACAAATTAAAAAAAGAAAAAAAGAAAGAAAAAACTCCTCAAAACCAGAAAACGCAGGCAACTTCCAGTTTTTGGAGCAAACCAGAAATCATGGGCTGAATCTACTTCCTGTTTTTGCAGCAAACTGGAAATTGTGGTTTGTGTCTACTTCCAGTCCACATGGCACCATTTTTTTTAAATTATGTCAAAAAATCATCTCAAAGTGAATGTGTGATTTAGACCCTGAATTACAAAATCGGCCAAAAATCAACCAAATTTCTACCCATCAACCAAAAATCGACCTGAATCGACTTTCTGTAAATATACCACCAGGACTATTTGAAGCCCACAAACTCACTAGCATGCACAACAAACAATATAATATATAGTATAGTGGACCTCAGCGATAGCAATGCTAAAATTCATATACTGAAAACACCCTATTAAAATGTTCCATGGAGAAAACCTTTTCAGTGTTTCAATTCTTTGTTTACTGTATTAATTTTTGTTTGCAAAAAGACAATAAATTACATATATGAAAAAACCCTAAATGCACGTAAAGCTTTCTTTATGATCATGAGGGATCTCCGCCCAAACTCTATCACCAAAATAGCTTATCAAGGAAACTCATATTGGAAACTCTTCCTATACTGTATACACATAAAGGTTTCTTTTTCCATTTTCTTCTTAATTTTCTGAACATTGTATCAGCAGAAAAATATCTTTGTCTTTCACCAAAAATCAGAAACACACTTACATTTGTATTCTGCAGCGGTTCCCATAAAGGATTATTTTTTCGCTATTCTGTATCTCTTTAATGCGGTCAGCTGTAGTGCTGTCTATAAATTGCCACCTAAACCAGGATCCACCAGCATAGGGGAAAAGTGCAAAAGGTCCTTATCATGCAGAATACTTAATAAAAAACTTTTTCATTCATCCCACAATTGGACATGTCATAAAAAAATTAAAAGAAAGATTAAATACATATATCACAGTGATCCTCATACTTGGTGAGCGTGGGATCAGTAGTGAAGTTGCGGAATACTCTGCGTGAAGTCCTGGGTAGATAGAGTAGATGTTAAACTCACAGTCGTCCTGTGCTCCCTCTCACCAGCCTGTGGATGTCACCAGGGCTACCATCAGAAATTGTGGGTCCCGGGACTGACAAAATAGGCAAGCCCCCCCCACACCTTATTCATTCACAATAAAAAAAATTGTCAAATGTTTTGGGAAAAAATTATTAAGCTCTTTCTCCACTTCACTCCCCCCACTGTTTATTAAATCCAGTCTGTGCCATGATCTGTCCAGCTTTCCCCACTTCACTAACCCCACTCCCCATTTATTAAGTCCAGTCTGTGCCATCTGCCCAGCTCTTTTTCCCCCACTTCACTCCTCCTCCCCATTTATTAAATCCAGTCTGTGCCCTGCCCAGCTCTTTTTTCCAACTTCACTTCGCTCCCCCTGCCCTGTTTATTATTATTTAATCCATCTGGCATCTGCCCGCTGTGCACAGTTTTTTCCACTTACCTTATTTCCTTGAAGAAGGTTCCGAGTTCCCCCTCCGACTCTGGCTTCTTCTCCGCTTCTTAACCGGCAGAGACGATGCTCCTCTCAATCCATGGCTCCTTTGACCTCTTCCTCCAGTGGCGTGCCTGACATCATGTCACGCACGCTGGCTCCTAAACAAACTTTATTAAACATAACAGGGGCCAAGGTTGGTGGAGGAGCGCATCCTCGTCCACTAGGTTGGCAGCGGCGGCTGGTAGCTAGCAGCATCAGCGGGTAGTAGCAGCAGCTGGGCCCCCCCCATTCAGCCAGGGTCCGGGCCTGGGACTCCAGTCCCAGCAGTCCTCCCTGATGGCGGCCCTGGAACTCACTGTCTGTACAAGTCCTCAGAACGGCATCTACACGTTTCGGAGACATCTGGCTCCTTTGTCAAGATATACCGTTCTCTCCATAGGTGCAGATTTTATCTTGCTGTGTTCCTTGTCACATGACCAGATTCCTCCATTAAATGGATCATTTTCTGGCTGTAGTTAATCTGTTCTTGATTATGTTTGGCGATGTCTTGAGGTTTCCTTTTTCCACATCATTAACATATGTATTAACCAATACTAATACAGACAGGTCATCTATTGTTTGTTGTGCATGGGATGTGGTGTAGCCCTACAGAGGAACCAGCTGCTATATAGGATTGTATTGTGCTCAAGGAACTAGATACATTATTTTCACTAGCATGCTCAGCCTTGAGGAAGTGCTTTTGCTTGAAACGCGTCGGAGCTGCAGCAGTTAGACACACAAGAGTTTTTAGAATCACCCTGTGTGCGACCCACTGCTGAACAATATCATCTATACGTACGAGGCCTATTTGGTTGTTTTAATTGTTACTCTTTTTGAGACTGAATTTGCATTATTTCATTGCTTTGATAAGAAGCTAATTTGCATTATATATTGTTTTATGTATATTACTTTTTTATTGAGCTTATTCATATATTGTTTTAATTTGGAGCTCATTTGCATGATACTTTATGTGTATTGCTCTCACTGAGATTGTATATCACTCTGCTAATATGAGCTTATTTCTGTCTTCAATAAATTAATTTCATTTACCCATTTTCACCTTATCCTTTCATAAAAAAGGTAGAAAGATGCATATTATATATATTGCACTATATTGTTCCTTCTAATTTTCCTTTCTCGGGGAAAATAAATTACTTTCCAAAGGAAAGTATACATTATATTATTATTAGTATATCTGCAGCAGTATTCTCATTTTCCATCCCATCACCCTTGTGCCCACAGCTCATTAGCAATTTTGACACATTCACATATTCTACCCAAATGCCTGCCCTCTCACACAAAACATTACATACAGTAGTGTATGCTCTCTTTCTACAGTCACGCAGCCTGCTAACCCTGAGCCAACATTGTAGTGTGACTGGATCATATAACGCACCAAGAAAGAACCACTGCAATCTGTCTCTACCAATATGCAATGAGATGTAGTCGGCATCCCGGCGTGTGGGATGCCGATGGTCTTTATACCTGTGCCAAAAACCCATCAGGTCAAGATCCCGGCACCAGTATTCCGACCGCCGGCATCCCGAAGGTAAGTATCAGGGTGTTATGGGGAGGTTAGGGTTAGGTAGTGGGGAGGGAGTGTTAGGATCAGGGTGCAGGGAGGAGGAGATTAGGGTTAGGCACTAGGAGGAGATTAGACTTAGGCACCTGGGAGGGGGTCTTAGGTTTAGCGTGCGGGAAGGGAAAGGTTAGGCTTAGACACTAGGGGGGAAAGGTTAGGGTTAGGCACTGGGGAAGGAGGATTAGGGTAGGGGTTAGGATAGGGATTAGGAAAATACTTATGTGTGTTCCTATGGGTGTCGAGATTCTGGCTGTCAGGATGCCACTGTTGGTTTTCTGATCAGCGGCATTCCGACAGCTGGGATTTCATACCCAACCTTATGCAATATGTAACACTTACCCATATGTATCAGATGCCTATATCCCTATAGGCTGTAAGTTTGCAAGCAAGGCCCTCTTACCTCTCTGTCTGTCTGTTATTACTCAGTCTTGTTTTTTAGAATATGTTGTCACTTTATAAATACATTTTAATAATTAACACCTAATACTAATGGCGGCCTCTGCAAACCTTTACGGTGGGACTCAAGTGTCTCAGTGCAACAGATACTTTTTGTGCTTTGGGAACTCATACTTCGGGCCTTAATCAGTAAGGATCGCTATTGCATACGCAGCTGCAAATTTGTACGGAACGTAGCTGCAAATGTATGATAATGTCTGCCATAGCTCATTCAGCATAGAGACGTCCACAGCTGCTTTCTCACATCCGTAATACCTCGCACTGCTGCGTATACATCAGTACCATCGACTGACATTGTCCCATCATGCAGCATTTACACCAGGTCCGACCAGCCGCAGAAACTGCGAGTCTCATCGCTGCATTCAGCACTGAAGCTGTGTATACAATCGCAGTGGCTAATTTATTCTCGCCCATGCAATGGAGTTCCTATGGGCAGATACTCCTGCATTTCTATGACCACTCCCCCGTCACCACCCCCAAACGCTCACAGCCTGTCACTCACTGCGATGGATTTCTAGTGTGCATGCAAAATCACAGTGCGATCGCAGTGCACCTGCAGTGCAACTTATACGCATGCGCAGTTGCGAACAATCGGCCAATGTACGTACATAATTGCAATTGCATACGCTGCTGAATAAGGCCCTTTGTTCTTTTGCACATAGCATGATACACGCTGTAAAAGCTGTTGGCAACACTAATAACGAACATTAATAAAAGAATAAAGCAATGGTTGTGTAACAGTAACATGGGTAAAATACGTCCCACCGTCCATTAGCCTAAAAACTTACAATTCAGGTTCATTTTCTTCTTTACAAAACACATAACAACCCCCTTTCAATGTTAATTTATACAATAAATGTAATTCATAATAAACACTATCGATGAAAAGCACAACCTAGAAAACAATGTAATTGACTATTGTAGTTTATCAATGTCACAGAAAAAAATATCTGAAACTTTTTGTCGTAAGTTAAAATATTTCTACCTCTCTCAGTAAACGAGTTAAACTCCACATTGTACACTATTGGGATGTACTTGTGCTTCCATGTGGAGTATTTTGTTTTACCCCTTCAGGGTAACAGCAGTAACTCATTTAAATAGCTTGTTCCATAAACTACAGTTTTGAATTGACAGATTTCATGGACAGTAAGGCATCTCCAGTAAATTAATTACTCTTGGTGCAAAACAAGACTTCATTCAACCCATTGGGTTTATGTATCAAGCAGTGAAAAGCATTGAGATAAGGACCAGTGGAGAAGTTGCCCATAGCAACCAATCAGTTCCTGCAGCACCTGTCATTTTATAGACTGTACTTAATAAATGCTACTTCAAAGCTGATTGGTTGCTATGGGAAACGACTCCACTGGTCCAATTAACCACTATTTTCACTGCTTGATACATAAATGTTTAAAATGCATGAACAAATAATTTATAAATGTTGTATAGAGAAGAGTGTATTTAAGCTACTGGCTTTAGAGAAAAACAACTCTTTTGGATACAGTAAGGCAGTGGTTCCCAAACTCTACCATTACTGTCCATGTTTTAAGGATATCTATGCTTGAGTACAGGTGACTTAATTAGTACATCAGTCAATTTGTTTTAACCATCTGGACTCAAGCATGGATATATTTAAAACCTTGACTGTAATGGCGGAGTTTGAGATCCTCAGCAGTAAGGCATCTCAATGTTCTAGTCAACAGCATATTAGAAAGCCAACCATCTGCCCAGATGTGTGCGTAATCCACTGCACAATGTACTGGTTCCATTATTCTGTGTGCAAACCTGCATCAGGACCACAGTGACGACTCAGGGGTTACATCGGCTCAGGGAAGGGTAAGTAGAACTGCATTAAATCATTTCTTTTTGGACTCCGGCAAATGACATATTTAGTTTTGCATGAAATTCCTATTAAATATTTAAAAAGCGTAAATTGATTCATATCGTATTTATATTAGGGATGTGCAGGCTCGGATAGGTTCGAGTTTGCACGTGGAGTTCGGATTTTTCCCTCCAAAAAAACGGAACTCAGAACGAGGCAAAACGTCATCTTACATGGACGAACATCATCATTCCTGGACAAAATACCAGGAATGATGATGTTCGTCCATGTAAGATGACGTTTTGCCTCGTTCTGAGTTCCGTTTTTTTGGAGGGAAAAATCCGAACTCCACGTGCAAACTCGAACCTATCCGAGCCTGCACATCCCTAATTTATATTGAATCTATGACACCTTAATTCTATCAAATATCTGTGTCTTGTTTTTCCATCTTTCCATCCTAGGGAATATAACAAACAAACAAACAAACCAAAAATATGGAACAAAGCAAGCACATTTCCGTTCCTCATTAGCAATGCTTTGAAGTGCTCAGATGTAGTCCCCGGCTAATACCTCACCTGCCCCCGTCTATGGCTGCCAGCCATATGTTGAGCAATTAAAACACTACTGCTTTCTCTGTGCAATTTTTATTGCCCTTATGTCACTCTTAGGATGTATTTTGCATAAAGATTAGTCACAAATCCGTGAACAAGAAGCGAAGCTTTTAATGACTAATTCTGGTTATGTAATCTGTATTCTGGGCAGGGATGAAATTCCATGGGAAAAGGCACAAGGAATACATTTTCTATACGCTGTCTTTCTATTCTGACAAATGATTTTTATACTTTATTAAGAGAAAAAAAAGAAAAAAAAACACAGGGAAATTCTGTAAGTTCTCGTTCTCCAACATACTGTGCAATCAAGAAAGAATGGTTGAAATCAAAGCAGGTCCCTGTGGCGATGTAAGTGCAAATCAGTTCAAAAACCCCTGTAAGCCATTCTTTGAACAGAAAAAAAAATAAGATGTTTCTCTTCTCCGAGTACTAAAGGAACCAGCTTGACTCTATTTTTTAATGACATCTATTTGAATATTTCTTTTCTTCATTTTGTTATTTGTCATATATAAAAAAAATTTTTTTTACTGAAATATTAATAAATATTGAAATTGTTCTTTTCATATTCTCAATCACAGTGTAATCTGACTAAATTCAAAACAAAATCTTTAAATGTGATACAAGTTATTTAAATATAAATCTTATTTATCCAGTTCTCTGAGAAACAGCTGGCTTGCAGCAATTGTCGTCGAGAGAGAGAGAGAGAGAGAGAGAGCTGTGGATTCAGTGATTTGCTCTCAGTTTAATTTGGATTCAGAAAGAGGAAAATACTATTTCACTACAGTAAAATAACTGTGTTTAATTATTTATGTGCATAACATTCAGAGGCGGATTTTACATAGGGGCTGCGAGGCAGCAGCCCCCCCAGTAAAATCCTCCACTTCAGTGAGTCCGTAACTGCACTGGCTACACTGTGACCGGAGGTGGCTTCCTATTGGAAGCACCACCTGCCAGTCATGAAAAGGACAGGCAGACCCAAGGGGAGGTGTCTCCTCCCCCTGCGACTGCCAGTCCGGGCTGCCATAAGCAGAGAGCAGTTTCCAGTGGAAGCCGCTGCTCTGCCTTTCGGCCAGCCCTACAGGGCTTCTCTGGGCTGCTACCAATGCAACCCAGAGAAGCTGGTCTAGTGTTATGCGCATGTGCGGCGCTATCGCCGCTCAAGCGCAAGTCCCGGTGCCTGACATTCAATGTGCAGGTGCCGGGACCAGAAGCAGCGGTAGCCCCCTCAGGTAAGAGGGCAGGAGCCGCTGCTGATAACATTCAATAAAGATAAAAGATGTCCAGATCTCAGAATCAGCTCAAGATTATGGGGTCTATTTACTAAGCAGTGTTAGGAGACAGAGTGAAAAGTGAGAAGAAAGTGATAAGGTGACAGCCAATCAGCTCCCAACTGTCATCTCACAGGCTGTGTTTGAAAAATGACAGTTGGGAGCTGATTGGCTGGTACCTTTTCACTTTCTTATCACTTTTCACTCTGTCTCCTTACACTGCTTAGTAAATAGACCCCTATATCAGGGTTGCCTACCTTTAACATTCTCTTCCTGGGAGAAGCCCGGGTAAGAGATGCAGCAGGAAGCCGATGGGGGCGGGGCTTGATGTTTTGCGTCATTAAGCCCCGCCCCCTCACGGTAAAATTGCCGCTATTGGGCACAATTTACATAGGGGGCGGGGCCAAATGCTGTGATTCATGCAGAATCACAGTTTAAGCCCCGCCCCCTTCACGTAGACCCGCGATTGCCGCGGGTATTCTCCTAATTCTGCTCACTTCACTAGGAAGTGGGCAGAATGCGGGAGAAATGCCTACCCTTCCGGGGGTGCGGGGGGTTACCCGAAAAATCGGGAGCCTCCCGCGAAAACCGGGAGGGTAGGCATGTATGCCCTATATATGGAATGGGTATGATATACCGCCGGCCGCGGTTCGATTCCCGTCAGCGGCAGCCCGACAGGAGCAGAGTTAGAAGCAGCGGAAGCTCGACAGCGCTGGAAATCCCGATCGTGGATAGGTAAGTATACACTAACCTAACCTAACCCCCCTAACCCTAACCCACCTTAGGGGTGCCTAACCCTAACTTCCCCCCAAGTGCCTAACCCTAATCCCCCCTCTAAGTGCCTAACCCTAACCACCCCCTTCCCGGCTACCTAAACCTAAGTCCCCCGGGGGGGGTGTCTAACCCTAAGTCCACCCCGGGGGTACCTAACCCTAACCCTCCCTCCCCCTAGCCTAACCCTAACCCTCCCGGGGGGGTGCCTAACCCTAAGTCCCCCCCGGGAGCCCTAAACCTAACCCTCCCCTCCGCGGTGGTCCGCTCGCGGTGCCCGGCATCACTATGATCGTGATGCCGGGCGCCGGCCTCCCGGCGTCGGGGAAATGCGGGCGTCTACATCTAGACACCCGGCATTTCACCCAGGGCCATAGAGAGCTGGCCTGGACCCCATTACTATTGGGGGGCATGGCCTAATGGCGGGAGGAGTGGCCACACCCCTTAGAAAAAAATAAAATAAAGAACCCTATCTGCAGCTCTGGAGATGGGGGCGCTGTGAGCCCCTCAGCCCAGTGCAAATCCAGGGGGGAAGCACAATCATTGTAATCACTTTCCCCCACAGGCAGAGGAGAGGAGACTGCTCAGCAGCAGCAGTCTCCCTGGTCTCCCACTACAGTCCAGCAAACAGCAGCAGAGCCGTAACTAAACTTTTTGGTGCCCTGTGCCAGAAAGAGCATTGGTGCCCCCCCTCATTTTTCAAAGGGACATAATGCACCCAAAAAAGGGCCATGGCTTCATGGGGAAGGGCCAGGGAAGAGATAGGAGAGGCCAGGAGATGCTGGGGATGAAATAAGAGGAAGCTACAAGCAAAAATGATAATAAAAATAAATTTGGTAGGCCCAAACAGCGCCCCTTGACCTGTGGTGCCCTGTGCGATGGCACTGGCCGCACTACCCTAGCTATGGCTCTGCACAGCAGCATGTGCTGGGCTGCTGACAGGCAAAAGGGAGGGGGGTCAGCATCTGAACGAGGCCCCAACCAGGCCCCTCCAACAAGCCCAGGCCTGGGTAATTAGTACCTGTTCCTCGCTTCTCGGCCCCCTGGCTAGACTAGTTCTATTGGGCATGCAAAAATAGTGCTCTCTTTTGTAAGTAAAATGCATCACTTAAGTTAAAGAAAGTGTCTGACTGCTGAAATTTGCATGAAAAGTACAATGAGGTTTGGTGGTCAGGAAAATTGGATGCAAAACTAATGGAAAAAAACTCATGCAAATTTCGAGAGCATAGGACTTAGGACCTCATTCAGACCCGCTCGCAACCGGGTCGATGTTAAGGCCCTGCGCATGCGCAGCGGCCGCACTGCGCATGCGCAAGCCCCAGAGTGAGAGAGAAATTCTCACGCTCCAGAGCTCACTACAAAAGGGGCGGCTGTCGATGTTGATCGACAGCTTGCCCAGGCGTGGCGGGGAGGTGGTTTCACAAATGTTGGCGTTCTTTAAGGAATGCCTGCCATTTTGTGGGCGGCCGCACTGACATCAGCAGTGATGTCAGTGGGGAGCTTCCTGCTCGATCAGAGCAGGAAGCTCCCTGGGGCTTGCGGTTGCCGAGAGCCAAGCCCCGATGGTCGCGATGGTCTTGACCATCACGACCATCAACCTGGTTGATCGCTAAAGTTGTGGGTGCTAACCCTCAGCTTAGCTAGTGACCAGGAGGCCGCACTTCAAAATACAAGCGGCCGCCCACATTCAGAACGAGCGATCGCATTTTGCAAGCGCCTCTGAATGAAGGCCTTAGAGTATTAGCGGCTGAGTCTCTGGCTGCATTACTCTGATTTTGTCTTGACTGAGGGCACAGGAGCCGGGAGCTGAAGGATCATAAGGCCATTAGCTATAAAATACATTATAAATAAATGACACATATAATATTGGCTGTAGTTAAAACTTAGGGCCTGATTGGGAGGTGCATGCAGTGCTGGTGTCAGATGCAAGTAGCCAATGTTTTCAGTCTGTGTATGCATCTGTGTTGCACTGCGCATGCGCTACGATGGTTACCACAGAAAGCCCAAGAATGCCCTGGACTGTTTTTGGGGCACCAGCCAGAAGCTTGCATGTCGCAGTCAATGATTGCGACTTTTGCTGCAGTTGCACTGACACCGCCAGCCATGTTCACAAGGAGCTTCTGTGCCTCCATAGGATTGGTGCAATCTCAGATGATACAACCAATTGATGGGGTATCTTAATGCGTACAATGGTGGATTAGCTCCACAGCTGGTGGGCATCTCTGTATGAAGTCCATTGGCAGTGGCATTAGCATAAAGGAGCAGTCGTGCTGCGACAATAGTGCCTGCAATAGTGCACACCAGTCACCTTACACTGAAGTGTCGCCCCTGCGGTTTCCAGACTATAGATAGACAGTAAAAAGGTTGACAATGTCTAGCACCAGTGGGTAAATGTAATAGGGTTCGAGTTTTAGTAAAAATCCAACTCGCACCTTGTCGCATCTTTTGAAGTTGCAAGTTGGTGCCGGGACTTGCAAATCTAATAGCCTGCAAACTTTTGAGCTCGAGGCTACTACACTATGCAAATCTGTGCGAGTATTTATGTAACCTCACACCTTTTAATGCAACGAGCATTAAAAGGTGCAAATTATACAGAAGCCTTCAGTGAGATCCGTGAAGGTTTCTGTCTGTGTGTTAAAAAAAAGATGTGCACCCCCTCCCCAGAAACATAACCAGCCCTGAGCTCTGTACAGCCTGTTCTGGTTTTTAAAATACAGGGGCCAAAATGCGTAGCAAGCCCCTGTATTTTCAGTACCAGCACAGGGCTTTTCTGATCCGGTCCTGGTTGTGGAAAAACACTGGTCAAAATGAGTAGGGGTCCCCTGTAATATCCATATCCAGCATCAGATTAGTGGGGGAGTAATGCCACAGCCAGGGAAACCCTTTCACTAGGTTCCCCAGCCAAAGCATTACCTCTGACCGCTAGTCAGCCCAGGCTAGGGATTCCCACAATAAAGGGGTCCCCCTCTCCAGGGCACCCCAGGCATGGGCTGATAGCCCGGGGCTATCCCCGGAACCCCTGGCCGGTGTGTGATGGGTTGATAGTGTAAATGTGTTGTGAAAAAAGAACTGTAAATATTGTATTTTGCTGTGGAACTACAGGTCCCAGCAAGCCTCCCCCACATGCTGGTACTTGGAAAGCCACAAGTATGGGCATGCATGCAGGGCATTACGGGCCTGCTGGTACCTGTAGTTCCTCTGCAAAATAAATATTAAAATAAACACAAGACACACTGTGAAAGTACAAATTTATTTAAACACACATGCACACTCACACTCACACTGGAACTACAGGTACCAGTGGGCCCGTAATGCCCCGCATGCTGGTACTTGTGGTTCTTCAAGTACCAGCATGCGGGGGAGGCTTGCTTGGACCTGTAGGATGGGCCTCAGGAGAGAGATGGGTGCCACCGAGGCTGATAGGACACTGTTCGTGGGGAACTTAGATCCCAGGGCCACCAATGAGATCCTGTTCGAGCTGTTTTTGCAGACTGGTCCTGCAATTAATGTTAAAATTCAAAAGGACAAGGATGGAAAGTTGAACAATTTGCTTTTGTCAATTTCAAACAGGAGGAGTCTTTTCCCTATGGAATGAGGGCCTGATGGTCAAGACCATCGCGACCATCGGGCTTGTGACGAGGCCCTTGTGGTAGGGTCTCGTTGCCGCAAGCCCCAGAGAGCTCTCCAACTGACATCACTTGTGATGTCAGTGGGGCCGGCCCCAGACGGTAGGTGTTCCCATGGGAACGCCTCCGTCTGGGCAGCTACACCCCTGGCCCGCCCACCAAATGGGACCTGCTATCACTCAACATCGACAGCACGCCCCCTTTGGTACGAGACCCAGAGCGACGGGCATCGGGTCTCGCGCATGCGCACGAGGGAGCCGGCTCCATTCTGCGCATGGGCACTGGGCCACCATGAACCCGCTTGTGAGCGCATAGCGCTCGCAAGCGGGTCTGAATCAGGCCCTGAGTTTGTTAAATGGAATCAAACTCTTTGGGAGGCCGCTGAAAATTCAATTCAGGTCAGGTAGCTACCATGGCTCTGCAGAAGGAAATAGCGCAGCCTACTCACAAGAAAATGGCAGTTTTACTGGAAACAATCCATCAACACATGACCGCAGGCATGATGGCAATGGGGAGTTCACAAAATACTCTGCACTTTCATCTCCTGTTTCAAACTATCAGAGATCTTACCCTTCTCCAGACAATCTTCAAAGACAAGCAATGATGAACAACTTTTATAGGTCGGAAACCCCTCATGGATCCAGCACAGCAATGATGTCCCAACCCAGTAATTCGCCATCACATTATCCGCCTCACCAAAGTTACTACAGTCACGGATACGATCATTCTCCCCCACACAGATGATTCCTCTTCCAGCCACCGATCCAGTAGAAGCCATAGCTCTCATCCTTATCAAAAGAGAGGTACCACTGTAGCAGAGACTAAGGATGTGCAGGCGTGGATTAGATCAGATTTTCCGCCAAGTTCCGATTTTTCCCTCCAAAAAATCGGGTCTCAGAAAGATGCAAAACATCATCTTTCATGGACAAATATCATCTTTCATGGAATTTTGACCAGGACAGCCCCTGTAAAAATTATTTTTATGAAGGGCAGAGTACAACCCACAAGACAGCCCCTGTAAAAATTAGTTTGATGAAGGGCAGCATACACCACACTGGACAGCCCCTGTAAAAATTAGTTTGATGAAGGGCAGCGTACAACCCATGTAAAAATTAGTTTGATGAAGGGCAGCGTACAACCGACAGGACAGCCCCTGTAAAAAGTAGTTTGATGAAGAGCAGCATACAACCCCTGTAAAAATTAGTTTGATGAGGGGCAGCGTCCAACTCACAAGACAGCCCCTGTAAAAAATTTTGTATGAGCGTGCCCCTAGAGTAATCAGTGCACCCCCTGTAAAAAATATTTGTATGAGTGTGCACCTACAGTACACAGGGAAGCCCCTGAAAAAATTATTTGTATGAGTGTACCCCTACAGCCGACAGAGCAGCACCTGTAAAAAATTTTTATAAGAGCGTACTCCTATAGCAGACAGGGCACCCCCTGTAAAAAAAATTTGTTTGAGCGTACCCCTACAGAAGACAGGTCAGCCCCTGTAAAAATTATTTGTATGAGCGTACCCCAACAGCAGACAGGGCACCTCCTGGACAACACAGCACTACAGCCACCTATGGACAGGACAATAGCCAGTCAATATATGGACAAGGACAACAGTAGCCAGCCAGCCCCTATGTATACAGAAAACAGTAGCCAGCCAGCCCCTATGTATATGGACAACAGTAACCAGCTAGCCAGCCCAGCTTTTCACACTGGGGGTGGGTGAAGAGAGCACCCCTGAAGGACACAGCACTGCAGCAAGCCAGCCAGCCCCTATGGACAGAACAAAAGCCAGCCCCTATATGGACAAGGACAACAGTAGCCAGCCAGCCCCTATGTATTGTATATGGACAACAGTAGCCAGCCAGCCCCTATGGTCAGCATCAGCAACAGCTCCCTCCCTCCCTCTTCACAGTAGCCAGCCAGCAGTACTTTATTATTTTTTATTTTTATAACTAACACACAAGACTGAGCTCCCTGCTCCCTAACTCTGCACACTCCACAGCTGGAATGAAAAATGGCGGCGATCACGGGACCTTTATAGAATCCAAAACCCACGAGAATCCGACAGCAGGATGATGACGTTTTACTTTGTTTCAGAAACAGAGTCTGGCGAGAAAACCCGAGCCGGACTCAGTTCCTGGCTCGGATCGGGGGAGCTCGGGGGGGTTCAGATCTCGGAAATCCGAACCTGTTCATCCATAGTTCATACACACTGGATGATTTGAATTATATATCGTTCAACGATATCATTACCGATCATATCGTTCAAAAAAATCATCCAGTGTGTATGAGGCTTTACATCTGGTATCTATCTAGACACTGTCAACCTTTTTACTGTATATCTCTTATACCACATCTGCCCCCACAGAAGACAATCTGATATCCAATAAGAACAGTTAAAAGAACAGTTGAAAAACATTGGACAACATCTGAAAGAAGGTAATTTCTAAATCAAACTTTATATTTATTTATGTACTTTTCTAAGAATTTCTATTTATATTCAAAATCACCATGTACCAAATATTGTTCTTTCTTATTTCAATCCATGGTATCTTCTCTAAGGCAATCACATCATTCAATCTCCCTGCAGCTCACCCCCCTGTACACATTGCAGCCTCAACAATCTACTCCCCTCTTGTGAACACACATGAGCTTTTTACTTATTTATATAAATTTACAATAACACACTCAACCTGTCACCAAAAAAACCTTCATACACATCCCACAACTATATTTATATCTCTCTCGTTCTGCTTCTATTAGCTGGTGACATATCACCAAATTCAGACCCTACCCACATTCCCCACTCAGAGCGGATTATAAATCCAGCAGACCTCAGATACATCACATGCCTACCAACATCCTCCAATCCACTAAAATGTGCCTTATGGAATGCACGCTCTCTCTGCAACAACTAACATCCATCCATGACCTCTTTATTTCATATAACCTCAACCTTCTGGCAATAACAGAAACATGGCTCACACAATCAGACACTGCCTCCCCTGCAGCACTCTTACATGGTGGCCTACACTTCAAACACACCTCCAGGCCTGGTACCAGTAAAGGAGGTTGAGTAGGAATATTACTGTCACAATCTTTTACATACACAGTTTTTCCACAGGTACCATCACTCACATTTACATCATTTGAAGTAAATTCTGTTAGGACTTTCACTCCATTATCTCTGCGCATTGCTGCTATCTATCGCCCACATAGGCCACCCCAACAATTTCTTGGACACTTTTCTGCCTGGCTCCCTTACTTCCTATCCTCAGACATCTCCATCATCATCATGGGTGATTTCAATATACCCATTGACAGTGCCTAATCTCCTCATGCCTCCAAACTTCTCTCTCAAACCTCCTCTCTTGGTTTCTCCCAATGGACTGATCTATCTTCTCATCAGGAGGGCCATTGCCTTGATCTTGTATTCATCAAACTATATGCTCAGTTTCTGAATTCACTAATACTCCTTTCCCTCTTTCATATCACAACTTGATCACCTGCACACTCTCCTCCATTACGTCAACCTCAATGTCAAGCAAATCAACCAAGCCTCCTCAAACCCACAGAGATATTAATGCTATTAATTTTCAACAACTAGCCATCTCTCTGCAACAATAACTCTCACCAATTTATATGTTCACTTCTCCTGAGACTGCTGTATCACACCTTATCCAGACCCTAAAAATAGCCCTTGATGAAGTGGCTCCAGCTACCCATAACACTCCACATAGACTTAGACGTCAACTGTGGCATTGCAAATTAACAAGACATCTACAAAAACTCTCACATAAAGTAGAATGTCAGTGGCATAAATCTCGTAATCCAAGTGACTTCCTCACATATAAGACTATCTACCAATCTTATATATACAAGGAGAGAGAAGAAGGCTCTTTTGTTGGGGCACTCTTATTGTATAGTTATTCAAATTAAAACGTACATTTTAATATTGTTCTTTAAAATAATATAGCTCCAGAAGGTATCCCAGATCTTGGAGAGATGAGCCCAAGTGATACCCAGAGAAATGCTTTACAACAAACAATTGACAAACATAACATAAACACACACAAAAATAAAGATATACAGTGAAAATATAGTTCCGCAATATGTAAAGAACAGAAGTTCTCATGCAGGATGCCCTTCACAAATTATTATCATTAAATGAGCCTGAACTACATCAGTATTGTAGTAGTAGAGGTTTAACTTGATATATGTATTAATCCACAGGGTATATGTATGGGTCATCAACAGACATTAGAAGAGTATGCAGTGGTTGCCCAATACTTCCATATGGACTTGTATTACTGAAGTCATAAGTATGCACATTAATCCCTGGTTTAATGATATGGTCACAGACAGGAGCTGGCTGGCTACTTTTAGCCTGGGGGCAAGTACAAGACAGTGGCCCTGATTTACCAATAATCACTCCACTCCGTAAACATTCAGTATTGCGTACAACTATGAATCAGACCCTCCTAATACTCTTATGCAGGTCTCCAGTAGTGCCCCAGTAGTGATCCCCACTATGCAGTGCTCCCAGTAGTGGTCCCCACTGTGCAATGCCCCTTCTGCCCCCAGTAGTAAGTCCCTTATATAGTGCCCCCAGTAGTAGTCCCCCCTATGCAGTGCCCCCTGTAGTGGTACCCCTATGCAGTGCCCCTTATATAGTGCCCCCAATAGTAGTTCCCCCCATGCAGTGCCAATAGTGGTACTCCTTATGCAGTGCCCTTTAAATAGTGACCCCAGTTGTAGTCCCCCCTAAGCAGTACCCCCAGTATTGCCCTTTATATAGAACCCCCAGTAGTGGTCCCCCAATGCAGTGCCCCCAGTGATAGTTCCCCCCTATGCAGTGCCCCCAGTGGTAGCCCCCCTCTATGCAGTGCCCCCAGTGGTAGCCTCCCCTCTATGCAGTGCCACTAGTAGTAGTCCCTCCTTTGTAGTGCCCCTAGTAGTAGTCCCCCAATGCAGTGCCCCTTGTAGTAGTCCCCCCCTTGTAGTGCCCCTAGTAGTAGTCCCCCCCTTGTAGTGCCCCCAGGAGTAGTCCCCCCCTTGTAGTGACCCCAGGAGTAGTCCCCCTTTGTAGTGCCCCTAGTAGTAGTCCTCCCCCTTGTAGTGCCTCCAGTAGTGGTGACCCCCTTGTAGTGCCCCCTACCACAACCCACAGCAGACACACAAACACACGTAATAAAATAAATAAATTAACACTTACCTGAATCCCCGCTCCTGCTCCCGCTGCCGCCATCCACTCCTCCGTCCATCCTCCCGGCCCGCTGTGCATTATGACATCTCTCCCATTACCCACTGCAGGAGCTGGAAGATGAAGTGGCTCCTGCTGTAGACTCTCATTGGCTGCTAATAAAAACAAACACACAGCTGCCGGTGCCAGTGACTGTGTGTTTGTCATTGTGTAGTGCTGACCAAACGCCATCCGGTCAGCACTATACGCGAGGTGCAGCTGTGTCACAGAGACACAGACTGCCCACTGTGGCCCGGGGGGCACATGGCACCCTGCCGCCCGGCCCAGCCCGCCTCTGGACACAGATTGGTAGTCCTGATAAGGTGAAACTTCAGGTTCGTGCTGACTCAGAATAGTACATGTTTTTATGCTTCAGGGCACTATTTACTGATTAATATTCATCATGTATCCAGCACCCTGCAGTTGATAAGACACCACCAAATGTTATAGTGATGTGATGAACATCTGTTCAAAAATTCACATATAGAAAAGTACATATGTCTCTGTAATAGCTTCTGCACAGTATTTAAAAGTGTGTTACTCTTCTCACAAAACAAAACAGAACAGCTCTATTCTACAAGATTTACCTGGGCTCAAGGAAAAGCAATGTGACAGTGTGTCATAATTACATAAGTAGCAGATCAGTACATCAATAGTACAAGGCAAGGTTAATCATCAAGGGTAAGGAGAATCCCAAAATGCCTATTACAGTAGATGTGCAAATATTATGGATATGCAAAATCTGAGCACTAGGACAAAATTGCACTAATAGAGATTGTGTCAAAGATTTGGGAGCAAGATCACGTACAGAGTGAATAGTTAAATACACATACTCATACAGAGTCCCATAGGGATGATACAGTTACCCTTAGTCAATGGAGGTGAAGGGGAGCTTGGTCGGCATGTGCACCTGCCAAACCACATGCATCTGCTGCTGCTGTGCCGCTGGGGGATGCGCGTTTCGCCTATGTGGTTGTTCACCCTCGCGAGGGTACACGTGGTTTGGTAGGTGCACATGCCGACCACTCTCCCCTTCACCTCTATTCCAACTTGCCGTGTCAAGGGCAAACTTTTTGACAAGTTTAAGATGATGGTGATAAAGAAACAGGAAATCATATACTGTTAATAGTAGAGATGAGATGTTCTGTTTTACTTGGTTATATTCAAATCTCAAAAATGTCATCTTATACAACTTTCACATGTTTTGGAAAACCAATAAGAAAATTCTGAACTTGTGCTAATTTGGCAAAAAGAACCTAGTCACAACCAAACTGCTTATCTCTAGTTGATGGCAATGGCTTAGAAAGCATAGAAATTTTTACATGCAAAACCTGCTGAGTGCCCCTATTTCCTACTATATCATATATATATACATATATATAGAGCAGGTTTTCGTGGCACTCAGAGACGACTATCAATAAATACAAGGACCGCAGTTTGAAAGAAATTGACGTTTCAATGCTCAGCGCATTTTCATCAGGATACATGATGAAAATGCGCTGAGCATTGAAACGTCAATTTCTTTCAAACTGCGGTCCTTGTATTTATTGATAGTCATCTCTGAGTGCCGCCGAAAACCCCACTTTATTTATATTCCACCCTGCCTAGGGTGGTATTTGGAGGGCACCAGACGCAAGTTATATTCGCTAAGGACAGGAGTGCCGGCCAACTACTATATATATATATATATATATATGTTGGGTATGGGATGCTGGCAGTCGGGATCCCAGCAGTCAGAATCCCGGTTTCGGGATTCCAACAGAGATAACATACCAAATCTTGTTGGTCAGTATGCTAACCCCCCTCTTTCTACGCTAACCCTAACCCTCCTTCTTTGGTGCCTAACACTAACCTCCCCCCTGCTGCCTGAACCTAACCTCCCACTCCTCACACCCTAAATCTAACCCACCCCCTCAGTGCCTAGCTCTAACACTCCCACTGGTGCCTAACCCTGAGGCCTAAACCTAACACTAACCCTCCCCCGACTCCGCTACTTACCTTCGGCATCCCGGTGGTTGGGATGCCGGCCAGTGGCAAAAGCAGGATTTCTAGAAGGGGGTTTCCAAATGCTTGATTTTAGAGCGAGTGTGGCCAGTCCATGAAGAGGGCATAATTAGCACTAATCCAGCTTTAATATGCATCATACAAAGTATATTGTGTGTCATAATTCCAGCATATACAGGATCACAGGAAGTCATTAGATGCAGCAGTAGTGCCATCCTGCCTGAGTTTAATGTTTTTATTTTAGATGTGGGCGCCATTCCAGAGCATTGGAGCAAGTCTGGGAGCCTGGAGTAGCAGCAGAAGAACCTAGCACTGCCCTGGACATATATGTACATATTGGGCTCTATAGCAGTTCATGTTTTCCAGATCTCCTAGCTGGTGCACAGGTTATTTATTACTGGCTGATACATGTTAAAAGATCGACAGGTGGTGATAATTATTTCATTTGTGATACTAAGAACATGTAGCACTAGTAAAATTCTATTATGTTATTATTTCTACTGTGGTCATGGTGTGGGCTGGGGAGGGGGGTTTCCAGGCAGACGGAAACCCCCCTGCATTTGCCTATGCCGGCGGCGGAATTCTAAACGGCGTCAGGATTCTGGCCATGGTAATGAGCGTGGGAATATACATATAAAACACAGAAAGTAAACTTGGCACCCATAATCCAATAGTATATGCATAAAATAAAAATACCTCTTGTACACTCCCCACTGTTGTAGGTGGCAGCTTGAAAACAGTGACATGTGGTGGTACACATAGAATTATATATAGTTAGGAGTGATCAGTTCCTTCAAAGTGCTTCAAAGTAATACATAAAGTGCAAATTGCATTGGATAAATAATATGTTGCTTATCTTAAGTGTATATCATCTTCAGACCACTCATTGGCCCATGATAGTATTGGAGCAATGACATAAAAAAAAAGAACAATCAAACCATTGTGCGTACAGTACCTCTTTAAAAACCTGTATCTTGCTACATATACGGTATCTATAAAACAATATTTAACACCAATTCCACAGATACTTGTAGGTTTTAAATGAAGAAGATATTTCATGCACAAAACAAATAAAAATAAATAAAAACAGCATCCAATGGTAGGTAACAAACGTACAATAATTAAAAAGTAACAATGCTCATCTGTCCAAATAAATGGAGTCAAGAGTGAAGTGGTGGTCTCAACGTGTTTCGTCTAGGTTCAGATGGAGAGTACTGACAAAGATTCAATATTATAGGGATGTCTATTAGTCAAACAGGAAGTTGTCTTGATGCAATTTCCTGTGGAACCACATATGTAACACATCCTTGAAGGGATAAAAATAATGCAGAAGAAGGGGATGACTGTAATGCAACTTAACTTCTAACACATTAGAATATAAATAACATCTATATAGAGTCTAGAGAATGATTCTCCTTTGTGGAATGCACAGCCTGCTTCTGGTTGCGGAGTGGTGTGGAGCACTTGTGGATGCATGGAGCTCCTCTGCCTCCTGTTTACGCTGGATCATAGTGACTATTGACATAGATTTCCTGTGTCTCTTCTATTGTGTTGTAGAGCGCAAATAGAGCGCATAATGCACTTCTGCTTCCTGCTGAGGCTCTCAAGTGAATAACAGCGTAGTTATAGCTTCCGCTCTGTGGAACGTATTTGGCCCACAGAATAGAATAGTAGTTCCTACTAATAGGAGGGTAAACACTTCACATATTTGATTAAAAACACTTTAACTTATTCCGATAAATGAAAGGTTAATGACTCTATGCCTGCAAAAATAGGTCTGCCAGGGGGGTTAGTAAGAAACATGCATTTTAGGAGAGAGGGGGTGATGTGACTAATCTCCAGTCCAGAAGGGAGATGAATGAGAGTTATGAGATAGCACCATTTTTATAATAATGTTATCCCCTTTTGATACTATTTTTTAGGCTTTACCTTCATTTCTATCATAGAAGTATTTTTATAATGAGATTTTAGATATATACTGTATCTTTATTTACCTTTTTCGATTTGATCCTCATTATATAGACTATTTATACTGTGGCTTATTTTCTATAGAACAAAATGCACTGTCACTTTAAATAAAATGAATGTTCCACCTTACATTATAAGTTCAGCTCAGATGGGGCGATCTGTCGATGGTGAGTGACAGCTCGCCCCGTTTGGGAGGCGGGCAGGGGTCGGGATGCTTGCCGTTTGGGGGAGGCCCCACTGACATCATTACTGATGTCAGTGGGCAGCTTCCTGCTCGATCAGAGCAGGAAGCTCCTTGGGGCTTACGAGTGCCCAGACCCAACCTTAGGGTCTGGTCGTAAGCCCTGATGGTTGCGATGGAATTGACCATCGCGACCATCACCCATGTCAGTTGCTAGAGCTTAGCGATCGACAAGGAGGCGGTCGTTCAGGATGCAAGCAGCCGCCCTGATTCAAGGTGACCGCTTGCAACTAACGACTGCCTCTGAATGAGGTCCACAGTGTGTTATACAGTCTGGGTTGGATACACCAATAGTGCACTTACTGTGACAGCAGTGTGGGCAGAGCGGGGTTGCTGACAGTGTCCTCAGTATATGGAATGGCAGTGCTGCGGTGCTGGCAGTGGCCTCAGTGCAGGAAATCAGCGGTGTCCGCAGAGCGGGGGTACAAGCAGTGTCTTCAGTGCAGGTTTGCTGTCTGTGTCGGCAGTGCAGGGGTTGCTGACGGAGTCCTCAGTACATGGAATGGCAGTGCTGCGGTGCTGGCAGTGTCCTCAGTGAAGGGTACCGGCGTTGTCAGCAATGCCAGTGGTGTCTTTAGTGCAGGTTTTCTGACTGTGCAGGCAATGCAGGGGTGTTCTCAATGCAGGGTGCCGGTGGTGTTGGCAGAGCAGGGGTGCCAGCGGTGTCCTCAGTGCAGTGTAGGGGTTCTGGTGGTGTCCTCAGTGTGGGACTGCTAGCAGTATCGGCAGTGTGGGGGTCGCTGACGGTGTCCTCAGCACATGGGGCAGCAGTGCAGGGGTGCCAGCAGTGTCGGGAGTGGTGGTGTTGACAGCAGGGGATGCTGCCAGTGGGGGTGCCAGCAGTGTCAGCAGCAGGGGGTGATGGCGGTGTCAGGAAACGGGGGATGGTGGGTGCCATCTTCTTTTGCTTCCTGTGTGCATTTTAAAGGGGCTTAATGCTGATTGGCTGAGAGTAATGACAGACGGCTCTCTCAGCCAATCAGCGTTAAGCCCACTCAATACAAGACCTCGTGACCCGACAGCAGGATCGCAAGGTTTTGCCTCGGGTGAGGGATCCAGGGCAGGCAGGGAGATCTGAGCTTGGCTTGGATTGCCCCGGATCCCCAAAATTCAGGTGGGTTTGGTTCTCTGAGAACCGAACCCGCTCATCCCTAATATAAAATATATATAGTGATATAGTCGGGATAGGGGGTCCCTCTCCTGGGGTAGATGGACACCTCCTTACTCACAGCAGCCAGGAAAAAGTATGCCAGTCCAGGGTTTTCATGCAGGCTGGTCGGATACAGTTTTATTGTGTAATATAAACAACAAAATAATCAAATCATAAAAATAAATCCTAGCCCATCTGGGCACTAACTAGACAGGTTATTCCCTCTCTACAAGTGGCAGGGTCTACTGCCTTACCACAAACACAAGCACAGCACTTTCAAACATCACATTGTCTCTGAACAAACCTCAGTGTCTGTTCTCCCCCTAGCATATGTGAAATACTGAACCAAAACCTGACACAGCTTATCTGAGCCACTTAGAGGTGCAACCACTAATCAGCCTGAAAGGCCCAACACCTGGAATGGCCTGTGGATGGAGCCCTCCCTCTCTTCTCACATCCACACCCCCAGGACCCATTATCCGGCTGTTACCAAAAGCCGACACTTCTGGTCTGTTTGAAATAACAGATGTTTCCTGGTTTTTTTTAAAACACATATGAAAGGAATCTGGGACACACATATATGCCATCCCAGCATTCTACAGGGCTTCTATCACAATATATATATATATATATATTATATATCAAATTCCGGAAAAGAACTGCACACACTTAAGTGAGCAACAAGGGGTGCCTAAACTGAAGCGCTTCACCCAGCATTTTGCATTAGGTCACCAGGCATTGTTGAAATTCTACTGCATTGCAGATGTGACATGCAAGTGTATTCTTTTCACGATGTAATTTGGCTGTATTTCACTAATACATGTTTTTTTTCATTGACTGCTCATTTGGTGTGCTGACTTCAGAGGTTGGTTTCCCCTTTCTTGATGAAGGGGATCTGGTCTCACTAGTTATATATAATATATATATATATATATATTATATATATATATATATACACATTTTAGGTCACCTCACTTATATATTACTGAGTTTCATGGACCCTTCAGTCACCTAGCCACTAGCTATTGTGCATGGTGGTACTGGAGTTTTTTCCTCCATCTCTCTCCCGCTATCTTTTCCCAAGTCTCTCCAACTTCCCCCATTTCTCACTCCTCCCCATATATCTGTCTCTTCACCTATTTCCCTGGAATGATGGGGGCAAGTAGCTTCAGACACAGTCCATGTGAACAGGGTCCAAAATAGTATCTAGAAAGAGGTCTAAGCAGAGGGCTTAAGCAATATGTTTTGAACTGTCAATGTCGACATGGCCAAAATGTCGATCATCAAAAGGTTGGCATGGCCATAAGGTCAAAAAGAAGAAATACAGGTGCTCAACTCCAAATTAACTGATTGTATATAAATAATTACGTTTTTGCAGTGAATAGAGGTTTTTGGCATAATCTTGGCCAAGGTTATGGTCCTACCCACCACATCTGTGTAACTTCTGTCAGGTAGGTCCCTAACATACTAGGGTTCAAATCCAGAGCGCAGGACACCTACACCTAACTATCTCTTTTACACTGCACTTTTCTTACTATGGCGATGCCTTGGCGCGGCTTAGCTGGGCCAGTTTGGAGGTGTCCTGCACTCTGGATTTCAACCCTAGTATGTTAGGGACCTACCCGAAAGAGGTTAAATGGATGTGGTGGGTAGGCCCATAACCTTGGCCAAGATTATGCCAAATACCTCTATTCACTGCAAAAATGTATTTATTTATATACAATCAGTTAATTTGGAGTTTAGCACCTGTATTTGTTCTTCTTGTGTATATATCAATTGTCTCCACAGGTAGCACCTCCAATTATGTATATATATGTTCAAGGTGTGCAGTCTGATGTCCATTTCCTAGATGGCCATAAGGTCGTCAGTCAAAATGTTGGCATTGAAAGAAATAGAAGTCAACTGTCAAAATGTCAACAGGGTAAAAATATCGACAGTCTAAATATAGACCCAGTTAAAATATATTCAAATCATAAGGTCGACAACCAAAATGTAGACACAGTTAAAATGTCGACAGTCATAATGTTTACAGTCAAAAAATGTCATCGACATAGCTAAAATAATATTTAATGGCAACCAGTAAACAGTGAGCCTGTCATGTCAGACTGAATGCAATTACCTCTCAGATGATACTACCCGTCATATGCTGATTGCAATGAAACTGTTGACATAATAGCTTACAGTCTGATTGCAACTAGCATTTCACAGTATTATCATAAGAGTTACTAATTGCAACCAGAGTGATTGTAAGTTCTCTAGCATAATGCTATGATTCCAACAGATAGTGTCCCACTGAGAGGTGCAGTGGAACCACACAGGCCAGGATGCCCTGCCTCATAATTGCTTTTAGGGTCTGCTGAAACTGTGGCAGGGCATGCTGGCATGTGTAGTTCCACACCAGCATACATTAATTTACACAGCCGTAATTGCAATGGCCGCTGATCCCCTTCATATTAGAGACAAATAAATAACAAGCACGGCAGCGCTAATCCCTTGCTTAGTTGCCTTAAATAAATGACAAGCAAAGCATGTTCACCTACAGTCAGTGTACAGTACCTATAGTTTGGCTGCAGGTTACAGTATGTACAATGACCTGTGTTGTCAATGTTTACATTTTGACTGTCTATATTTTGATTTGGTCAAAATGTCAACATGGAAAATAAAGACATGATTATATCATCAATGTCGAAATTTCGACTGTCTATATTTTCATTTAATCTCCTGACTAATGCATTTTAAATAAATAATATGAACTTAACTTTAATATCTATTGTTATGAGTCTGATGATTAACCATAAGTGCCAACCATCATAATTATGACAGGTGCTGAGAGTAGCAGATAGGTAAAACAAATGTACCCTCTCCGTATTAATATTATTATTTATTATTATTATCCGTTATTTATATGGTGCCACAAGGGTTCCGCAGCGCCTTTCACGGTACATAAACAAATAACAAACAAGAAAACAGCGACTTACAGTACAATACAGTGCAGGACAAGGACATACTTTATAAACATTGCTGCAATAGCGATCATAACAGTAAATGAGCAGCAGGGCCTCAGCAACCAAGTGTTAGGTGCCCTTGTGGGGAGTTAGGAGTAGACAATCGTATAAGTGAGGGAAGAAGAAACCCTTAAGGGGAGAGGGTTCCTGCTCGTGAGAGCTTACATTCTAAAGGGGAGGGGCAGGCAGACAGGGGTGACACAGATGGTGTAGACAGTGAGGAAGAAGCATGGAGCAGCGGGTTAGTATTATATATGAAAACATATATGGGGATTTGGTCATATAAATATTTGATACTAAGACTGAAGCCCTGAGTCTTGATACATTTTTCAAAAAAAAGAATAAAAAAGAAAGAGTATAAATAAAACACCCCACTAAATTATAGAAGGAAAAACAGCATGTTATGGTTTGATAATATGAATACAACATAACCCTGTTTCCAGCAACAATTCAGTGCTAAGCAAATTGCAATCCAAATGCCCTGCGACTTACATCACTGGGATCTATCTTACTCTACTGACGGTTTTACCATGATTGTCAAATGTTTTGTTTTCCATATTGTCCAAAATTACAACCATGAACTCTCCAAATGTAATTAAAAGATCTAAACAAGTGTTTGGAGAGGAAAAAAATACATTTTAAAAAACATTTATAAAAACATTTACAATATTCACTAAAATATAGGAACATTTTATTTGTTTTTAATTTTCAAGTGAAATGATAATGGATAATGATGGCTTATGGTTTGGATTATTAATAGATATAAATACTAGTAATAAATAAAATTTTCCCCAATAAATTCTACTTTTCTATCTTCAATATCAATAAATTAATGTCCAAAAGAAGCTGACAGACCTTGACTGCTGCTGTTTATTATTCCTCCTTGCTTGACTGATTAGCACTTCAGAAATGATCGAAAAAAAGAATGTAATAATTTTAAGTAATTTAGGATTTCAATACATCCCAAATATTAATTCTGTTGTGGCTATTAGTCCTTTAATGAATTCTTACATTTTCTTATATCTGTTGGATTCAAATGTATTCCTCTTCATGTTCATACAATATAGGATTCTTTTGAAGGACAGGAAATTGTCTAGAACAAAAACTTTAGACTATAGAAAGATGACAGTTGTACTTCAAGATAAAGTTGGAGATACTGTATTACTCCCTGAAGCCATAAACTTTATAATATTACTCTTACGCATAAAACCAGAGAGTAATTTGCATGTGTTTTAATCCAGTTCATAATGTATTATAATATAATTTTAAGATAGTTTTAAATAGTTATTTTATCATTAAAATAGCCTTGCACTAAAAAATATACTTCACATAACATATTTGTGGCTTTGTCTGTTGTCTGACATTCCATCCCTGGAGAGCAATGAGTTTTCAATAGAGGAAAAGCAGTCAGCACTTTGAGGACATCAAGTAGTATATTTTTGAAGAATCTTAGAGCAACATCATTTTTACCTCCCTCTGGGGATGTAAATATGTCTTTTATTGTTATATACAGGGCTTTCTTCAAATATTTTTTCTGGTTTAATAAAAGAAAATGTGATTTTTTTTCCCCTCCTTTTATTGCAAATCTTAATTCTCATTTTGAACTTTTAAGACTACACTTTTTGTAGGTAGAGAGAAAACAATAGTCTGCCTCCAATTTATTGATCATTCGGTGACTCATTTTGCTCCTGATGGAAATTGATTATCTTTGTAGATTTGGCTGCATTATTACGCAATGAGAGAGTGTTCTCATATTTTATTATTCAAATTTTTCTCAATGTAAAAAAATTAAAAGGCAACAACAACTACCACTTGGTCATATTTTTCTAAAGAAGATGGATTCTTCGGGAAAATGTTTGCACCACAATCATTTTATTAAGTGTTACCTGTATACATCAGCCATTATTGCATTGATTAGAGTCTGATTCCAAGCAGCAAGAAAAGCAGCCGTGCAATACTGTACAACTAAAATGCATGCATCTACGATCTGAGTGCAGCATCCGAAGACGCAGCACTGGATCGCCATTGCGACCGTCAGTGGCGATTGTTGCAGCCCTTGGCCAGTCTGCATAAGCTGAAGCTTATTCAGACTGGGCGTCGGAACTGATCTGCTGAATCCAGGAAGTCTGCATCCTACAATGCAGACCCTGGGTTCTCATGCCTACACAATGGGGGTGACATGCCCCCAATTTGTAAAAAGGTACCATCTCAGCCCCCGCTCTGCCCCCATATGCCGCAGCATGTCAATCATGCTGTGACTAAGGTGGGATTACGAATGATCATGCAGCACCCGTTCTGCACGTCCGCAGACCCCCAAACATCGGCTTTGTATGTAAACCACTGGGTTTGTGTACAAATCTGAATCAGGCTCATTGTCTACAATGGCTCTTTGAGCAAGGGTAATAACTCAGGCTGCATGTACAGTACCAGGGGCAGAACTATGGGAGACAATGGAGGCGCCTGCTGCCGGGCTCCAGCTCTGAAGGGGCACCCTCTCCATTGTCCACAACACATTCACCCCAATTAGGGCTGTAACTATGTACACGGAGTGTACCGTCACGGGTGCCCAATACATAGCTACCCCTTCCTGGCACCTGAGAAGCCAGCATACACTAGTGGAGAGCTCCATGTCACACCATCAGCTGCTGCCTCTGTCTATCTATGGCCTGTCTGCATGCGCACTGCTACATTACAGTGTCAGCAGCTGTGAAGGGGGGCATCAAATTATAACTTGCCTCCGGGCATCTGGGATAAATTTACACCACTATACAGTACAGATGCACTGTAGGGCTAATGAAATGAATTAAACATACAGCATTTTCATTATGTTTTTATTCACACATACTTTACCACATAGGAGTTGTGCTTGAAGCAAATTTCAGTCTATGGGGTCTATTTAGTAAGCAGTGTTAGGAGACAGAGTGAAAAGTGATAAGGGGCCAGCCAATCAGCTCCCAATTGTCATCTCACAGGCTGTGTTTGAAAAATGACAGTTGGGAGCTGATTGGCTGGCACCTTATCACTTTCTTATCACTTTTCACTCTGTCTCCTAACACTACTTAGTAAATAGACCCCTATATCATGTTCATGTGCTGTATTTAAATACAGTTACTTTAACAATGGATAATTTACATTAGGTGTCACTGATGAAAACCAAGGTTAAATATGACGGGATGTAGTTAAAATGCCAACCGTTGGCATGCCGGGTGACAATATCCCAGCACTGGATTCCCGAACCGGGGATAAGTCACCAATATGACTTCCAAGAACAACTGATTACAGCTCTAAGTTTGAATCCCATGCTGTCTTATGCATAAAGACATTGGTTTTCCCAATTTTATTCACCGTCATCTTCAACACAGTAAGAAATAAAAGTTGGTTGACTCAGCTCTTCCATTTACGGGAAACTAAAAGATATTGTGCAAAAGTACAGACCCGACAATTTCTCACAGCAACATGCTACAGGGCTTTCAAGCACTTTGCACTCATTCTATTATTAAATATTAATAGTGTATATTAAGACAAAAAAGTTACTTTAGTGCTTTATATAATTGACTTTCATGTACTCATTTTTTTCCTTTAGAAACTGCATCTGCAATATATTCCAGTTGCTGCAGTCTGCTTATTTGGGACAGTTATTATGCTATAAATACAGTGTATATTTGATTGCAATAAGATGTTTTGGCACCTCTGCTTATATTTTAATCCTTTGATGAAGTCATCCAGACGAAACATGGCCTCCCATTCTGAGTTTGTTGGAACTCCTGTGGATTGTCAGTAACCCAACATGGTGGACCTCACTTATACTCCAGATGGTTTCTGGAGCACAGACATACAGTAAGCGCTGTTATATCCTGATTAAACCTTGGTACAATCCTGCCTATAAACCTCTAGACAATCCTGCCTATAAACCTCTAAACATAGATGGCTCTAAGTAGCGCTATGACCAGTCGCACACCCCAATAAATGCTCTCAGACTTTGGCACTTGTGGTCCAACGCACAAAAATTATTATTCAAGAAAAGTACAGATAGTTACACGATGTGATCTAAAGACAATTAGTGCAAATAAATCATACAGACCCAAGGTACAGTTGTTATATACGCACGTGCTCTTGGCCCAGATACCGGCATCAGCAAGAAACCTCCGTCAACAGCACAGCAAGAAGACTCAAGACTGGGGTCAGAGAGCGCACATACATACTCTTTCAGGAATTGGTAATACAATGGACATGAGCTCGTATTATTTCATTGGTTCTTCTTCTTTGGTCTTCTGCTACGACATAGTTCATTGGTCTGTTTGTACTTGAGAAGTTCAGCCTCCCAGTGGCTCTTTGTGTACTTTTTCCTGCTGCATAACTAAGCAATGAACACTTCATACATTGTACATTCTAACACCTAATTCCCTATAGTTCATAACTTGCAGATGCTTGTAGCGATTTCCCCACCGATAGAACTGGAGATCTGCAAATTCACAGCGGATCAGAATGGCACCAAACATGATCTACTTATGTACTAAACCATAAATATCATATAACATGCACTTCACATCATTGCAAATATAAATAACACTTTGGGTAATAACCTTCATTACTGCAGAACCTTTTATGTAATTTGTGTATGTGTAAGTGTAAGAGAATATTGCATAAAGTTGCTAATATGCGTGGTGCGTTTATTTGTAGAGTGCTTATGATAAACAGCACAACTGTGCGTAATGTGTGGTGTTTATGCATGTAAGTCTATTTATGATGGATTATATATATATATATATATATATATATATATTATACCTTTCTAACATATTTTTAAAACTATAATGCAAGGTGTTACAAGCAGCTAGGTTCACTTTCAAGCAGGGTGGGGACCCACAGCTGATTGTCATTGCCACTGCGTCTTGTAAGCAAAACCTTTGACCATTGTTAATTCAGACAAATTCAATTGTGCATATCAATGTCTGGGTTATATTTCAATTGACACAGCCATACTTGTCTATGTGGGGCTTCCCAATTTATATGTAAAACACTCACAGTATCCTGGTGTATTGTTTTTTCATTACATTTCTCAGACATGTATACAGAAGCTGTTTCTTGTTACTGACTAAACCCTGCATGAATATTGTGTTTGTCAGTGTGAGAGTGTTGTATATTAATCACTATTTAGTGCTGTGCGAATGTGTGGATACGTGCGCACACTGGGTGCGTGCGCACGCAATGTTACATCGTGTATTGTACCAACACAAATCAGGCAGTGGAAAACAAAATCGTCTGATAACAGTTGAATTGCGGTCGATTGCAATTATTCAACTTCGACAGCACTTTTTATTTTTAATGTATGTATTTTTAAATATGGATTAATACATGTTGCGTCATTGAAAATTAACTAGGTGCATGCACATTGTTTTTCCTATATTTATTTTAAAGTAGAGATGAGCGGATCCGGTTCTCTGAATTTCCAGTTCCAAGGTGAGATCCGAGTCCGGTTCAGGTTTTCCCGCCTGACTCGGATCTCAAAGCGAGGCAAAAAATGTCATCAACCCACTGTGTCGGATTCTTGCAGGTTTTTGGATTGTATAAAAGTCCCTCCCCCACTGTTAGCGGCGCCATTTGCTTGCTGAGTCCCGTGGCGGTCAGGACTGTGTTTCATCCACGAGGGGCTGCTGTTTCCATCCACGGGCTGCTGCTTCATCCAGGGCAGGGGCTGCTGTTTCCAACCAGGGGCAGGGGCTGCTGTGTCCATCCAGGGCAGGGGCTGCTGTGTCCATCCAGGGCAGGGGCTGCTGTGTCCTTCCAGGGCAGGGGCTGTGGGGCTGCTGTGTCCTTCCAGGGCAGGGGCTGTTGTGTCCATCCAGGGGTTTCTGTGTCCATCCAGGGGCTGCTGTGTTCATCCAGGGTAGGGGTTTCTGTGTCCCACCAGGGCAGGGGCTACTGTGTCCATCCAGGGCAGGGGCTGCTTTGTCCATCCAGAGGTTTTTGTGTCCATCCAGGGGCATGGGCTGCAGGGTTGTATTTGTAAAAAATATTGTCACACTGTAAGTGGAAAACGCAGTGTATTCATAAAAAATATAGTCACACTGTAAGTGGAAATTGCAGTGTATTTGTAAAAAATATTGTCACACTGTAAGTGGAAATTGCAGTTAATTTGTAAAAAATATTGTCACACTAAGTGGAAACGCAGTGTATTCATAAAAAATTTAGTGACACCGTTAGTGGAAAACACAGTGTATTCGTAAAAAATATTATCACACTGTAAGTGGAAACACTGTGTATTCATAAAAAATATTGTCACACTGTAAGTGGAAAATGCAGCAAATTCCTAAAAAATATTGTCACACTGTAAGTGGAAATGCAGTGTATTCGTAAAAAATATTGTCACTCTAAGTGGAAATGCAGTGTATTCATAAAAATATTGTGACACTGTTAGTGGAAAATGCAGTGTACTCATAAAAAATCTTGTGACACTAAGTGGAAACGCAGTGTATTCGTAAAACATATTGAAAAAATATTGTTAAAATAAGTGGAAACGCAGTGTATTCATAAAATATATTGCCATACTGTAAGTGGAAAATGCAGTGTATTCGTAAAAAATATTGTCACACTGTAAGTGGAAAACACTGTGTATTGGTAAAAAATATTGTGACACTGTTAGTGAAAAACGCAGAAGTAAGCATACGTGTAAGAAATTCACTGTATCACCTTTCCCCTCATTGATGGGTGAGATTTCATCAAGGGAGTAAGATCTGAAGCTGGGACTGGATCCCCATTCACCTTTCTTCTTTTTTTGTTACACTACCTTGCGGTGGAGTGTACCCAGGAAGTGACTGTATTACCCTATTGTACTTTTCTTATCCTTTTCATGTACTGTGGATTACCTACATTGGAACATTTTAGCTCTTTACATCTCTTCTGATATGTATCAATTGGGAAGAAGAAACAATGTCTTCACCCCTTCTGGGATGAAAATCCACTCCCAGCAGCAGGCATGGCACTCAAGAATTCTCAAGAAAGACACAACGTAAGACTTAAACCTTAAATCTGAAATCTTGCACTTGCTCTGTTCCACTTGTCAATCTGTGCCGGTTAAGTGGACAGTGGATACAATGGCAGTTTGAAGGTCACTAACTATGTTTTTTTTAATGTCCCTGTACAGGTTGGGAAAAAATTCAAGTGGAATCTTTACAAAGGATTATTAAACAGTCAATTATTTTGGGTAAGCACTCTTCTTGGTCCCCTTCTGGGATGAAAATCAACTCCTAGCAGCAGAAGCAGGTGCAGGATTCTCAAGAAAGACACAACGTAAGACCTTAAATCTGAAATCTTGCATTTGCTCTGTTCCACTTGTCCATCTTTGCTGGTTAAGTGGACAGTGGGTACAATGGCAGTTTGGAGGCCATTAACTATGTTTTTTTAATGTCCTTGTACAGGTTGGGAATGCTTTTCAAGTGGAATCTTTGCAAAGGATTATTTAACAGTCAATTGTTTTGGAAAGCACTGCTAAAAGTCTTCCTGTCCCCTTCTGGGATGAAAATCAACTCCCAACAGCAGACATGGTGCTCAAGGATTTATCTGTGGCAAGGACTGATGTGAATGAGTATAATATTTTTTTGTAAATGCCTTCCCTCCTCCCCTTCCTTCTCCCTCGTAAATTTACTTAGGAATCAGTAAATGAAATTAAATTTATACCAATCAACCCTTCCTGTCCCTGCCTTCAACTACATACATACTCCAACTCCCTCAGACTTCTTGAATAATAAAAACATTTATTTCCTCATGGGCCATGTTGGAAGTTGAACTGCCATGTGTTTGTGCCACCCACTGCTGCCATATAGCTTAGTCAGCCAGCTAGCTTGGTGCAAATGTTGGACCTAAACTGTGATCAGCACACATCTATATGTTAAATGGCTTTAAAATTGAGAAAATACCATACTACAATATATGGTGGACAAACCTGAGCAAAACAACAAAACTCCCAAATATGCTTATTTTCTTCTAATGGAAGAATACATGAATTTAGTGGAGTCTATATAACCATATTTAAAGGATAATATGCTTTTGGAGCCACCATTTTTCTCTTATTTTAGATACACTGTGTTTTAGTCTATGGACCTGATTCAGCAAGGAACGCACGGATGCAGACGCATGCATCTGTCCACTGCGAATATATGTTAATAAATGCATACACACACACAGAATAAGCAGACGACTAGCAAAACACAATACCTCCCACTTTCCTTAACGTGCTTTCTATTATACCAGGCAAGACAGCGGAAACATCGGTAACATCGAGAACCATCGAACACATTAGGATATTAGTGGTTGACCTGACTCCACGCAGGATGTGTGCCACTTCCTGCGTGCAACTAGACCTCAGGCTATGACCATCGCCACAAGGGCTTAATTATACATACCCCTAAAACGCTGTCCAAACGCAGACACGCCTGTGTTTGCCTGTTCACACCCACAAAATGGCACTACCTGTCAATCGCTTTTCTCTGGGTCTGCATTGCCTTTGCACATGCCATACCCTTCGCAATAGCTAGTTAGTGCACACGCACTGCAATGCATTCGCATGCACAGAGCTAAAACATCGGCTCTCTCCTGTGCGTTCCTTGCTGTATCAGGCCCTATGTTCACTGATTGAGACATCTTTATCAAGACTATGCCTGGCCATGATTATTGATAATATGGTAACATATTTATTTATTATTTATTAACAGTTTCTTATATAGCGCAACAAATTCCGTCGCGCTTTACAATTTGAATTAACATTATACTGGGTTGTAAAAGACATACATACATACAACAAATTCCGTCGCGCTTTACAATTTGAATTAACATTATACTGGGTTGTAAAAGACATACATACATACATACATACATAAGGGTAAGAGGGCCCTGCTTGCAAGCTTACAATCTATAGGGAAATAGGTGTTGATACACAAGGATAGGTGTTACATATTGCAAATTGGTCCAGCCCGATTGCAGAAGTTCTTGGTTGACTGTATAATCCAATCACACTGGAAAGTTGGCCCAGGGTTAGGAGGATGTTAAATTGAAGACAGAGAAGATGTGATAGGTGTTTACTATAGGAAGAGAGTTAGATAGGGAGCTATAAAATATTAGGTGGGCAGTCCTGGAATCTGATAAGCTTGTCTGAAGAGGTGAGTTTTCAGAGAACGCTTGAAAGTTTGGAAACTAGTGGAAAGTCTTATTGTGCATGGGAGGGCATTCCACAGGGTGGGTGCAGCCAGAAAAAAGTCCAGTAACCGTGCATGGGAACAAGTAATGTGCGGGGATGAGAGACGAACATATATATATGCTCTCACATAATTTTCACTCCAAATTGTATTTCATTTAAATTCAGGGAATGTTGGTTCCAAAAAATTGCAATAACTTGTCAAGCCAGCCGACTGCGCCAAAGTTTCCTCTTCTGGCCAGTCCCTGCACTGACTCTCAAAAAAATTAATTTCTCTGCATCACTTACCACCAGGTATCACACAGATTTTATACTCAAACATTTTTATCTTTATGGGTTTAGGGTTGCTAGCTCATTGACTTAAAGAGACAGAACCTCCCCCAAGCATATCAATTAATGAGCACCTGGGGAATACATATGGGAAAATGGGGTGCAAGAGGCAAGAGAATGTGTGACCATAAAGTTTTATATAAACAATAGGCTTTAATCCATGGCACTCAACCATCTGCAGTGCCTGAGATATTATGTGACCACACCATTTAAATAACAAAATAACAAAATCATACAGGTTTTGAACTCACCAATTTTCACTGGAAGAGTAAATAGAGAAATAGTTTAATACTATTTTACACTTTATTAACCCCGTGCCCACAGCCCAGGGGTGCGGGGAAGAGCCCTGGGCTTCAGACCAAGCATGGGGTTTTGGGAGAGGGGGACCCCTTTTTTGGGGGTCCCTACCTCCACTGAGATCCCCAACTTGGCCTGACCAGCTTGGGGTGAGAATTCTTTGGCCATCAAGACCCGGTAATAGGGTCTCCTGGCTGTGGCATTACACCCCGGTCGGTTTGGGTCCGGTGCTGGTTTTAAATCTAAGGGGATCCCTATGCAATTTTTCCCCCCCTATATTTAAAACCAGCACTGGTCCTGCAGCCAGGTGCTGGTTGCTAAACTACGGGGGAACCCTACTCATTTTGTTCCCTGTCAATTTTGGAACCAGGACTGGCTGACCAGTCCGGGGCTGGTTATGCTTTTGGGGGGGACCCTACGTAATTTTTTTTTAAGATTTAACCCTTTTTTAACAAGTATAAGACACAAGCAGCCTTCACATATATCAATGATATGAGCAGGCTGCTAGCTCGGGAGAGTTTTGCAGAGAGAAAATACTGTGATCTCAGGTGATTAATCTCATCTAAACTTGCTACTCTGAGGAAATATCTCAATCTGCTTCACCAGCAGAAAACTCACTTTCAGCTAAACTCACTTCTTAGTAAATTTGCAAGATGAAAAATGGGAAAATCTCATGAGATTCGGCAATGCAAATCGAGATTAAAAAGAAAACTCGACCCAACTGAAACCATAATAAAATTACCTCCTAGTCTCTCTGGAGGAACAAGCCCTTTTTGTCCAGGAAGAGTTACAAAGTACCATTTAGAGTTTGAATTTTGCTATGTCATTCAATACTGTGGGTTTCATTTAGAGTTAGGAACAAATCCATCAAATATGTTCAGATTTGCACTTGGACAAACCATGTTTTGATACACAGTAAACAGTGTAAATACAAATTTTATTATTTGTTTAGAAAAATATTGTTTGATTTTGCATGTGACAGCCAATATTGGACAACTTTATTTTTATACTATGATTTAGATTTGAGGTAGGATGCATTCCCCTTCCAACTATAAACATATATTTTAATCTTGTGTCAACTGGTGCCTGTCCCCCTCCACATAGCTCAAAATGGTTTTGCCTACATGCAATATTGTACATTACCTTGTATAATAAAACGTTTTGTTCCAAATACCATTTGACAGTTATTGTACATATACTGTATATATGGCTTTCATTTTGCATATGTACAGTCTATATCAGTTTAAACTAACATGTTTAACAATATTACATTTTTTAGAAATGTAATTTAATTCAAAGGTCCAACTGGAAGGAACAAAACATATGCCATTGAAATTAATGTGATGCACAAACATTTTGCAGGGTGGAACATTTTAAATGGGTAGAAATATTTGGAAAAGGAAAAAGCATTTCCTAATTTAATTCTAAATGTCAGTGCAAAAGCAATGTTGCCTAGCATTTGTGTGCTACGTACAAAAATAAAATATTCTCCCTGTTTGCAAAAAAAAAACTGCACCCCTTGTTTTTTCCAAGTAGCAAATTGCACCTATTTTGTTTTTGCCTTGCTCCTAACTCTGCATAAGCTCCACAAATCAGGGGCAGATTGTGCCTGGGCGGCAAGCAAACACCACTGGCCCATGAGGAATTGCCCATCCATAAAAGGTGGTTTTAGGTATCGAAGAGCATGCCAGTCATACAAGTGATGGGCGTATCATTTTAGACAATGATTGGCCACTCTCTAATTTCCTAAAATCCATAAGCAGTGCTGCATGTACTATCATAAGTACACACAGCTGTTTTTCAGAAGTAGAGCAATGTGCAGAAGGATGTAATTGCCAAGTGCACATGCAGTACGGACAAAGACCTGACTGAGTGGGACAGTCAACTAAACTCAAGACTATCCCAACAATATCAGGTCAGTTTTCTCTACCTGATGCTGACTTAAACTCGTTTGCTGCTGGTCTGGATCCTGGAATGTTGGGGCCCTGTTTGGAAAAAGTATAGATGATAATAATAATAATAATAATAATAATAATAATAATAATAATAATAATAATGTTATTTATATAGCACTTGTCTCCTAATAGTAGAAGCAAAATGGTGAAAATAATAATAATAATAATAATAATAATAATAATAATAATGTTATTTATATAGCACTTGTCTCCTAATAGTAGAAGCAAAATGGTGAAAATAATAATAATAATAATAATAATAATAATAATAATAATAATGTTATTTATATAGCACTTGTCTCCTAATAGTAGAAGCAAAATGGTGAAAATAATAATAATAATAATAATAATAATAATAATAATAATAATAATAATAATAATAATGTTATTTATATAGCACATTCCTCCTAATAGTAGATGCAAAATGGTGAAAATAATAATAATAATAATAATAATAATAATAATAATAATAATAATAATAATAATATGTTTGTGTGAGATGTATATTCTGTAATGTTTAGAAATAGAACTAAGACAATGTGTTACATTTAGTCAGATATTTTTTTCTCAATTATTTTGCAGAGATCTTAAAGAGTTGTCATTTATTTTGTTTGCTTTCATGCATTATGCTTTATCAGTGTTGATTGCTGCTATTTTCTCTAGAGCTACAGTAAACTGCTTTGGGGCACATGTTTATTGCCTATCTCATTTGCATGTCATTCTTCAGAGTCTGCAAGATGTCAGCAAGTCCAAAGCTGTTATCAAGGGTTTTGCTAATCTAGTTTGCCTTTCTCAGATCTTCTCCTTGAATTCACACAAATGATATTCTGTATGAACAGTGTAATATATAGAGATATGATTTTCTCACTCAGGGAATACAGGTGCAGTTTTTGATAGATACCAGTAAAATAGAAAAAAAAATCCTAAGTATAGCAAAATAAACAAGCAATTCTGTTATTTGAAAAATAAAGCTGAGTTTGAATTGTGTGAATTGAATTCACCATTCTGATATTTGACATGTGTTATTTTTATGTTTACAACAGAGGTTCCCAAACGCGGTCCTCAAGGCACCCTAACAGTTCAGGTTTTAAGGAAATCCATGCTTGACCAGTGACCACAGGTGACTTAATTAGTACCTCAGTCAATTTGATTTAACCACCTGTGCTCAACCATGGATATTTCCAAAACATGAACTGTTGTGGAGCCTTGAGGACCGCTTTTTGGAACCTCTGGTTTACAGCAAAGATTATGGGCTATCTTTTGGTGGTTTTCCCTGCAACTTTGTAAGCCTCAGTTTTACTACAGTAAAAAACTACCCAAACCCAACTGGAATGGCACCAGTTTTAAAGATGTCACAAAAACATCAACATTCTAACATGTTCCCATGTGAAGAATATAAACTATGAAATTCATCAAGAAAACCGCTGTCCCCCAAAAAGGAGATGTTTCCTACAGTTGAGATTGCACATAATGGAGTCATTTTCTAAGCTTGGGAAGGAGATAAAGTGAACGGTGATAAGGTACCAACCAACCAGCTCCTAACTAACATTTCTCAAACACATCCTGTGACATGGCAGTTAGAAGCTGATTGGCTTGTACCTTATCACCATTCACTTTATCTCAAGTCAAGGCTAATTAAATACAGCCCAAAGCATGCTGTTTGATCAATCAGAAACACATGAACCACAAAACACATGGGCTGGGTACACATCAGAATGACGTGTATCCTAGCTAACCCGACACCTGATGGAAAGATATATCAGGCGGCCGTACACACCGCATAATCTGGTGTATGACCACAAGACGTATACCCTTCCATCCCGCATTCACCTGCATGCCATCAACAGGTCGGTTGACCCATCAGGCGTGCAACACATCAGATAGGACGACCTAAATGATGGCGCACGTGAACACGCAATGGAGCGTACAAACTAAGCAATGTGATATGTCATTAAATTTGCCTGAAAACATCATATTATCCAAAATATCGCTTAATGTGTGCCCGGCCTTAGAATGAGGGCAATCATAATCTATTGAATAAAGAGGCAATTATCATTAATAATTCTCTGAAGGGGAAATATTTTATTAACAGAGGGCAAATGAATGTTTCATTTTAATGAGAACAACATTTTTTTTACAAATTATACTAAAGGGGCATTATTTGTTAATTGAAGTGAAAAAAAAAGTTTTTATTTTTGGAGGTCGAAACAGTTTCATAATGTGTGACATTTCAAACCCCCAGCAAAACAATATATGAATGCCCCCAATATTTTTTTGCCATTTTCCTGTAAAAAAAAACATAGTGGCAGAACACAATAAGTTAAGAATTATTTCTTTTTCCTATGTGTTTCGTTTACAGTTAAGTTTTGTTTTCTATATAGTGAAGTGTTTCAGTTTCTCTGGCAGTTCCAGTTGTCTTTTAGCGAATCTGTTGTGGGTGATCACCTCCTGGTACAAGATCCCTGCTGATCATTATCATCATCACAATGGATCTTGCTAGTGCTAAAAAATAATACTTTCTGGTTGCTATCAACTGCTTGGGCAGCATACTCATGACTGCAAGTGCATTCTGGTACTTGAAGCAATATACGCTAAGCAAACTGGCACACTACTCATTCTGCATCAGCGCCAAAGACTCTTTGATACTACCAGTGTTGCCTCGGCTACAAGTCTTGGAATTGGGCAGGATATGTGGCCATGATGCAATCACTTATCTCCCTGCGAATTCTGGTAGTGTGATGAGAATAGGTTCATAATCACCAGCAAGAGCATTGGAGAACTCTGCACTGTTCTAGAATCGCTAACTGAATTGGACATTGAACTCCATACTGAAACTGTTACCCTCATAATTGGAACTACTTGCTAGGTCTGGAAAGCAAATTTTACATGCCATAACCTGACCCTCCTGCAGGAATTGTAACAAAACATCATATGTTCTAATAGCACTCAGGGCCATAAGTAAGGGTGGGCCAGTGGTGTCAATGCACAGAACCTAAGGAATGGCACTATGTAGCCTAGAAAGGCATCACCTTGAGCATTCTTAGTACTCAACTTATCCTTGCTCCTGGCAACAAACCTGCTACAGAGCTGCCCATACTCAGCTATTGCCTGGGCTCCACAACCTTATTGTGACATCATGATGTCACATGTTTGGGGTGGGACCAGCACAGGGTGCCTTCCCGCCCTGCTATGGTCCTGATATTTCTACTGTCAATGGAATCAGCCACAGGTACTGGCATTCGAGCAGCCTGGCCTCCTTCCCTATGCTCTCCGCTAGCAGGGACTGGGGGGAGGGTATTCTCACTCTTCTAAAAACAAAATCCAATTTACACAAAAAATAATAATGCAAAAATAAATAATTTAACTTTAAATGACCATTTGAACAAAAGCAACTAAAAGGAAAATAGCAAATAAATGAAACTGAAATGTCATCATTCTGAAAGTGCCAATGGATAGACACTGCCAAGAGAGTTTGGGTTAGGCAGTGTGTGTGGGAGTGGGGGGGTAGAGTTAGGCTGTGGGCGTCAAGGGGAAATGTTAGGGTTAGGCTGTGGAAGAAAGTTAGAGTTAGGCTGTGGGGTGGATGTTAGAGTTAGGTACTAGGTCGAGGGTAAATGTTAGTGGCAACGGGTTCATCTTAGGGTTAATATACTCACCTTAACTACTGCTCCAGCGGAGGACTGCCCAATGGGGATCTGAAAGCCAAATTGGAGCTGCTGCAGCTGTCTAGACCAGGTAAGTGACCACTGGGCCTCTAATGTTGTTAAGTAGACATTCTATCATGCACAATGGAAATAGTTAGTGCACTGTTGAAAATTGCTGTATATATATAAAAAATATGAAGGGCGGGATGTAATAGAGATCGAGTCTGCCAGAGTAATGTACAAGGCAAAGCCAGTTCTTCTTTGCCTTGTAAATGACTGCAACTTTAAAAAAACGATCAAGATCAGTCTGCATCCCGCACCTTCGGCAGACTCGATCTCTATTACATCCAGCCCGAAATCTTTATTTTATCACAGTATCTAAATTTAGTAAGTCATAAACATATGAAACCAGCCAAAGGCTGTCACCTAAGAATGATAAAACAATGATATCCTCAGAAAAAATCCTGTGGAAAACCACAGGACTTAGAAACACATACTGTATAAGTAAAAAAATGTATATATAATATGATGTAGCTCATCATATTCCAGGTGATATAATCATGGGATATAAAAAAAGACAAATCACAGGTGCACAACTCCAAATTACTAATTATATATAAATACATTATGCATTGAAATTTGCAATAAAAAAATATAGGTTTTTAGCATAATCATGGCCAAGGTTATGGGCCTACCCACCATATCCAGGTAACCTCTGTAGGGTAGGTCCCTAATATACTAGGGTTCAAATCCAGAGCACAGGACACCCCCAAACCAGCTCAGCCGAGCCACCCCAGGGCATCGCTCTAATGAGAAAGGTGAAGTGTAAAGTAAGATAGGTAAGAGCAGCTACGGCTGCATATTTAGGATGGAGAAGTGAAAATACAAATATAATAAACAAACAGTCAAAGTGATAAAATGTGCAAAAAAGGAAAAATGTGTTATAATGCGATGCCCTGACCAACCAAAGCAATCCAGGGGACCCACACCCCAAAAATCAACCCAAAGTTGCACTACAGTATATAATTTGTAGGACTTACCTAAATTGTGCCTATTACTAGTGTGCATTCACAATCATGGGATATCGCTGGGAATAGCAGTCTCTCGTATAAAAAGTCTTTTAGAAGCAAGAATGCATATATGGGTAGCCAAGTGGAATGGTTAATGAGCGAAGCAGCAGTCATTGGTTAGTGAATAGCCATCTAGAATGCATAATTGTATATGTACAGTAGCAGCAAACTCAACAGGATAATGCAAAAGCAACAGTCACTGATTAATAAGCAGCCATATAGAATTGATCTCATGCAGTCGCACATATATATATATATATATATATATATTTATATATGTATATATATATATATATATATATATATATATATATATATATACAAATCCTGGAAAGCCGGCACTCCCCAATCACAACAGGAATGGCCGCAGGTGCTCCACTCCAATAAGGTATAGAAAGGCAGCACAATGGCAATGGCACTCTGGCGGGCTTGGCAATAATAAAACACCACACACAGGTCCAGCGGTCAATGTTTCGGATTTTACTCCGTCTTCAGGACAATGTAAAGGCAAATGAAATATGCAATACATGTATAAATACTAAAGTGAACACTCACCATAGCGAATCCCGCATGATCAGCGCCGCCGCCGGGCCCAGTTCTCCAACACTTCCGGATCCTCGTCACCTCCGGGACACGTGATTGTCGTCCGTCTGCCGAAAGCCGGAAGTGGAGTCATGGTAACCCTGCACCTCAGCGTCATCTCGTTGCTATGGAAACACATACAAATAGACAGTGAAAAAACAAACATACATATAAATACATCAAAAGATCTATTGTGTAAAAAGACATCCTCTAATGGTTAAATCAGCGAACATTAATAATAAAGCCAGCATAAGATAAAGCACAGCGCCAAAGGCGACTATAGAGACAACTAATTAAATCCCAAAAAGGGTGAAAACAAATCAGTGGATGCGCAGGCTCATACAGATGATCTGAAAGTAGAGCTAACAGAGACCTATATACACCAATATGAAGAGAGTCTCTGTATGAAATGTAGCAATCTGAGGATTATATAAAAAAAAAATATTAAACGACAATTGTTCATTCAAACCCCTTGGTCTGGCCGTATCCAATCGCCAAATCCATTGTGTTTCAAGTTGCAATAGTTTTTTCCCCCGATCACCACCTCTGGAGTTTTCTTGAACTTGATCTATAATAATATATCTTAAAGATGCAAGACTGTGTTTGGCAGCTGCAAAATGTTTTGCGACAGGTTGGTCTATATCTTTATTATTCAAAGCAGCTCGAATGGCGGAACGGTGCTGTCCCATCTGTTTTTTGAAAGATCTAATGGTCTTCCCAATGTAGTATAAGCCGCATGGGCACTTAATGAGATACACTATAAAGGTACTGGTACATGTAAGCGGATAGTGTATAGTATATTTACGGCCCGAATGCGGGTGAGAAAAATGCCTAGATTGGATCATAAAACTGCAAGTGGTGCAGCCTACGCACTTATAGCACCCACCGAGCTTCGTCCGAGTATTAGAGGATCTCCGTTTTGAGATGTCGGTGCGTACTAACCAGTCTCTAATGTTTCTTCCTTGGGTATAGCAAGACATAATGTTCATATGCTTTAGCTGTTTCAAATCCTTATCGTGTTGAATAATAGGCCATAGTTGTTTAGTCGTATCCATGATGATGTAATCAGCTGTATTGAACTTATGTGTCCAAAAAATTCTATCCTCCATTTTCTTCTCCCTCTTAGAGGAGCTAGATTTTAATAAAGTATCATTACGTGAAATACTAGACACTTTCATCTTAGCCTCATTGAGTAAGGAATTAGAGTATCCTCTTTCTTGAAACTTGGTTACCATATTATCCATAGCAACGTCCAAATCATTTGGATTGCTAGTAATTCTTTTGGTTCTCAACAGTTGTGAGAATGGCAGACCTCTGATGAGTGATGGTGGATGGTGGCTTTGAGCTAACAACAAAGTATTGCGATCTGTTTCTTTCTGAAATATTTTAGTGCTAATCCCATCATTGTCCAAAAAGATATCCACATCAAGAAAGTAGACATTAGATTGACTCATTTGATAGGTAAACTTGATGGGACACTCTTCATTGGCATTGATATTTTGAAGATGAGACTCAAATTCTTCTTTTGTACCAGTCCAAAATAACAACACGTCATCAATATAGCGTGAGTAAAAGTAGATCTTATGGCCCATAGAGGAATTCATAAATAGCTGTTGTTCAACAGAAAACATGTAGGAATTAGCGTACGAGGGTGCGACGTTCGAACCCATCGCACACCCCATACGCTGTAGGTAAAATGTACCATTGAATAGAAAGAAATTCCTAGTTAGTGTCAATGATAACAACTCTATGAAGAAGTTGATGTCTGGTCCCTCATATACCTCAGAGGTGTTAATCAATTCCTTAGTAGCTAGCAAACCCTCATTGTGCGGGATACTGGGATATAAGCTAGGGGTGTGCACCAGCCACTTTTCGTGTTTTGTGTTTTGGTTTTGGATTTGGATCTTTCTTCGTGTTTTGGATCTGGATTGGTTTTGCCAAAACCACCCTTCCGTGTTTTGGGTTCTGGGTTTTGTGTTTTGGATCTGGATTTTTTCTTAACAAATAAAAAAAACCACTAAAATCACATAAAATGGGCCTTTTTTTGTTCCTAAGCTATTAATAACCCCAATAACATTAATTTCCACTCATTTCCACTCTATTCTGCACACCTCACACCTCACAATATTGTTTTTAGGCCAAAAGGTTGCACCGAGGTAGCTGGATGACTATGCTAAGCGACAAAAGTGGGCTGCACAAACATGTGGCCCATCTAGGAGTGGCACTGCAGTGGCAGACAGGAAGCCAATCAGCATTATGGTGCCCATTTGCATGTAGCATGAACCCGGGAGATCCGTGCTACATGCATCTGTGTGATTGGAACAGAGCAATGACAGGTCTGTGAGACCCGTCTGTGCTGCTGTGGTAAAAAAAAAATAAAAAACCTGTGTAAAAAAAGAAAAAAATTGCGTGCACACCCCAAAAAAGAGCAACCAGCCCCATGCATTAGTAACCCAGTGCTGGGTGTGCTTAAATACAGGGGACAAACGACGTAGGGATCCCCTGTACTTAAGCACAACCAGCATCGGGCTAGTCAGAACCAGCGCTGGTTGCCAAAATACGGGGGACAAACGACGTAGGGGTCCCCCGTATTCTGCGCAACCAACTCTGGGCTCTGATCCGGTCCTGGTTCTGGAAATACAGGGGAAAAAAATTAGTAGGGTTCCCCTGTATGTTCCAGAACCAGCACTGGACTTTTTCTAGCGGGGGGCTGATGCCAAAGCCAGGGGAGCCCTTTCACCGGGCCCCCCAGAGGCAGCATCAGCCCTGACCGCTAGTCAGCCCAGGCCGGGGATCCCTGGAGAGCTGGGGACCCCCCCAATAAAGGGGTCACCCTCTCCAGGGCACCCCAGGCCCAGGTTGATAGCCCGGGGCTATCCCCGCCACCCCTGGTAGCGGTGGGTGGCGGGTTGATTGTGTGGTGTGGTGTAAATAAAGAATATCAAACATTGTCTTTACAAATAGAACTGCAAGTCCCAGCTAGCCTGCCCCGCATGCTGGTACTTGGAGAACCACAACTACCAGCATGCAGGGCATTAAGGGCCCACTAGTACCTGTAGTTCACCTGTAAAAAAATGTTTAAAAAAAACACAGAACACACACTGTGACAGTATAAGTTTATTAAACAAACATACACACACACACACACGTACTCATACTCACCTATGTAACCCTGTAGCATCGGTCCTCTTGTCTGGTAAAGTATCCCTAGGGGACCTGTGAAAAAAAACATACTAACCATCTCCTATGCGAGGTTCTGTCCTCTTCGTTCCACGAACTTAGTACCGTTCTATAGAACGGTACGTCCCGAATGAGAGCTTAGCGGCGGGGTATCACCATGGAAACTAAGCGTTCATTGGCTGAGAGAGGTCATCTCCCGTCTCTCAGCCAATGAACGGCTCCCTCCATTGTAGTCAATGGTGGGAACCGCAGGGTAAACTTTAATAACCTTGCGGCTCCCACCATTGACTACAATGGAGGGAGCCGTTCATTGGCTGAGAGAGAAGGGAGATGGCCTCTCTCAGCCAATGAACGCTTAGCAGCGGGGTTTCCATGGTGATACCCCACCGCTAAGCTCTCTCGCGATCCACTAAGTTCGTGGATCGCGTTTTCATTTTTTTTTTTTTTTTGCCAAGTCCGGGGAAGCCTACTTTGGAACGAAGAGGACAGAACCTCGCATAGGAGATGGTGAGTATGTTTTTTTTCACAGGTCCCCTATGGATACTTTACCGGACAAGTGGACCGATGCTACAGGTATGCATAGGTGAGTATGAGTACATGTGTGTGTGTGTGTGTGTATGTATGTTTAATAAACTTATACTGTCACGGTGTGTGTGTCCTGCATTTTTTTTAAACATTTTTTTACAGGTGAACTACAGGTACTAGTGGGCCCTTAATGCCCTGCATGCTGGTAGTTGTGGTTCTCCAAGTACCAGCATGCGGGGCAGGCTAGCTGGGACTTGCAGTTCTACTTGTAAAGACAATGTTTGATATTCTTTATTTACACCACACCACACAATCAACCCGCCACCCACCGCCACCAGGGGTGGCGGGGATAGCCCCAGGCTATCAGCCTGGGCCTGGGGTGCCCTGGAGAGGGTGACCCCTTTATTGGGGGGTTCCTAGCTCTCCAGGGATCCCCGGCCTGGGCTGACTAGCGGTCAGGGCTGATGCTGCGGCTGGGGGGCCCAGTGAAAGGGCTCTCCTGGCTTTGGCATCAGCCCCCCACTAGAAAAAGTCCAGTGCTGGTTCTGGAACATACAGGGGAACCCTACTAATTTTTTTCCCCTGTATTTCCAGAACCAGGACCGGATCAGACCCCAGAGCTGGTTGCGCAGAATACGGGGGACCCCTACGTCGTTTGTCCTCCGTATTTTGGCAACCAGTGCTGGTTCTGACTAGCCCGGTGCTGGTTGAGCTTAAGTACAGGGGACCCCTACGTCATTTGTCCCCTGTATTTAAGCACACCCAGCACTGGGTCACTAATGCCCGGGGCTGGTTGCTCTTTTTTGGGGGGGGGACGCCATTTTTTTCTTTTTTTATACAGGTTTTTTTTTTTTTTTACCACAGCAGCACAGACGGGTCTCACAGACCTGTCAGTGCTCTGTGTCAATGACACAGATGCAAGTAGCACGGATCTCCTGGTCCGTGCGTGCATCTGTGTCATTGAAATACACAGCAGCACAGATGGGTCTCACTGACCCATCTGTGCTCTGTGTCACTGTCAATCACACAGATGCATGTAGCACGGATCTCACGAGTCCGTGCTACATGCAAATGAGCACCATAATGCTGATTGGCTGAGAGCCATGACAGACGGCTCTGTTAGCCAATCAGCACTTTGCCCATTAAAGGCAAAGACATTTTTTTTAAAATGGCCGCTCGAGGCAAAACCTCGAGATCCGACAGTAGATCTCGAGGTTTTGCCTCGGGAGAGGGATCCGGGGCAGACAGGGAGATCTGAGCTTGGGCTCGGATCGCCCCGGATCCCCGAAGTTCGGGTGGGTTCGGTTCTCAGGGAACCGAACCCGCTCATCCCTAATATAAGCTTGTAATATCCAGTGAGCACATCCAAATATTGGGGGGTAACGTATTCAAATTGGCCAGCTTTAACAAGAGGGAGGTAGTATCACGTAAATATGTAGGTTCGTTCTGGACACATGGCTGTAAAAAGAAGTCCAAAAAACATGATATCGGACTGTACAAGACTGTATGAGCCTGCACATCCACTGATTTGTTTTCACCCTTTTTGGGATTTAATTAGTTGTCTCTATAGTCTCCTTTGGCCCTGTGCTTTATCTTATGCTGGCTTTATTATTAATGTTCGCTGATTTAACCATTAGAGGATGTCTTTTTACACAATAGATCTTTTGATGTATTTATATGTATGTTTGATTTTTCACTGTCTATTTGTATGTGTTTCCATAGCAACGAGATGACGCTGCGGTGCAGGGTTACCATGACTCCACTTCTGGTTTTCGGCAGACTGACTACAATCACGTGTCCCGAATGTGATGAGGATTCGGAAGTGTTGGAGAACTGGGCCCGGCGGCGGCCCTGATCGTGCAGGATTTGCTATGGTGCGTGTTCACTTTAGTATTTATACATGTATTGCATAGTTCATTTGCCGTTACATTGTCCTGAAGACGGAGTAAAATCCAAAACGTTGACCACTGGACCTGTGTGTGGTGTTGTACTATTGCCAAGTCCACCAGAGTGCCAATCATTGTGCTGCCTTTCTATACCTTATTGGAGTGGAGCACCTGCGGCCATTCCTGTTGTGATTGGGGAGTGCCGGCTTTCCAGGATTTGTGCATTTTGTGTGGGACTTAGCCAGATAAGTCCTACACTTTAGCTTGTGCACCCCCTCGACATTTATATTACTCACCTGCCATTTGTGAGTGCCTCCAGGATACTGCTTATATCTAAAGATTGTACCACTGCTACTTGCCCTTGTTGAAGGGACAGAAGGTGTAGCCGTTGCTTTTTAAATCCACTTTTTTCTTTTTCAAGCATCTCTAATTAAGTTGGTGACATGACGGAACCTAATACATCATCAGTGGATAGTGAGGCTTGTGGACATATTCATCTCCCGTTGGGTGAAAGACTGAGATTCTCCGATAGCGAAATTGAATCACGTTTATTTAAAGAAAGATTACATGATGAGGCGGGTACTGACACTTTGGATGAGCTTTTTAATAATCTCATTAAAATGCGTAAAAAAGAAGTAGACTATTTATTGCATGGCGTTACCCTCTCCAAATACTATAGAGAAAAAAAGATCCCACGTGGATTTAGGATTAAAAATGTTCCAACAATTGGACGGTATAACAACGATTTTTGTCAGAGATGGGTAGCGATTTAAACAATTGCTCATTTGATTTAATGACTCTTGTCATAGAAGAATCAGCACGAGAACTGACTAATATAAAGTCTAAGATCATCCAATTGGAAGCTCTACATAAAGAAAGTTTTCTTAAAGATACATCATGTAATTGGCTGGAGAAATTAGAGCAATCGATAGCTACATATAAAAAAGAGCTAGTTGCTTTTAAAAAGAATAAATTTGAGATAGTAAATAGAGATTACTCTGAACAGAAGGTTTATACTTGGCTTACTGGATCTACCGGCGAGAGGAGTAAATTTACAAAGTACCGCAAACCATGGAGAAGTAACAACTTAGATATTGAAACAACAAGTGATTCATACTCCTCTGCGGGAGAATCGAGAGCAAAAGTGGGACCCTCAGTCAAAATTAGTAACAAGCCCCCTTTAGGGGTAAAGACCCGCACCAGACGCGGAAGAAATGGCGACCAATCAGAAGAGGGAAACAGTGCCTCCGTGGTAAAATCAAGAGGACGTGCCAAGAAAGTTTAATCTTTAATATTTCTAAACGATCTTTATCTCCAGTAGAAATCTCTTTGCTTAATAAAGGCTTGTCTTATGTTCCAACGAACAGATTTAATGAATATCAGTGGAAAATCGATTTAGCACGTCTAAATCGTCAATTGAAGCTCAGGGATTTTTATTCCAATAAAGAAACAGTGCATCAATCAGTTGAATTGAAATATAGTTCTTTTAAGAAAAAGTCGACTTTCGACCCAATATCCAACAATGTATCATTAGCAAGCTTTATTAGAGCACTGGATTCACAAGTATGCATCAATGAGAAACAGAATTCATCCAATTGTATGAAGTACTCCAACTTGACTAAATATGAATTGGTTGCCTTAAAACTTTGAGAACAGAGGACGAAATTATGTTTCTTCCTGCAGACAAAGGAGTTGGTATAGTGGTCTGGGATTTGGAGGACTACAGAAAAGAGGTATATTCACAATTGTCCAATCCTATGATATATGAACAACTGCCACATGATCCCTCCTTATTGTATAAATGGGAATTAGATTCCATTATTGATTTAGCTGTGGAGAATAAAATCATCACTAATGAGGTAGCTGGGTATCTGAAGACGGATTTTCCATTGGTACCTAACCTATATTGTCTTCCTAAAATCCACAAAAATCCAACCCAGCCCCCTGGACGACCGATCGTATCGGCACAGAATTCGTTGTACAGTCCGATATCGTGTTTTTTGGACTTCTTTTTACAGCCATGTGTCCAGAACGAACCTACATATTTACATGATACTACCTCCCTCTTGTTAAAGCTGGCCAATTTGAATACGTTACCCCCCAATATTTGGATGTGCTCACTGGATATTACAAGCTTATATACCATTATCCCGCACAATGAGGGTTTGCTAGCTACTAAGGAATTGATTAACACCTCTGAGGTATATGAGGGACCAGACATCAACTTCTTCATAGAGTTGTTATCATTGACACTAACTAGGAATTTCTTTCTATTCAGTGGTACATTTTACCTACAGCGTACGGGGTGTGCGATGGGTTCGAACGTCGCACCCTCATACGCTAATTCCTACATGTTTTCTGTTGAACGACGGCTATTTATTAATTCCTTTATGGGCCATAAGATCTACTTTTACTCAAGCTATATTGATGACGTGTTGTTATTTTGGACTGGTACAAAAGAAGAATTTGTGTCTCATCTTCAAAATATCAATGCCAATGAAGAGTGTCCCATCAAGTTTACCTATCAAATGAGTCAATCTAATGTCCACTTTCTTGATGTGGATATCTTTGTGGACAATGACGGGATGAGCACTAAAATATTTCAGAAAGAAACAGATCACAATACTTTGTTGTTAGCTCAAAGCCACCATCCACCATCACTCATCAGAGGTCTGCCATTCTCACAACTATTGAGAACCAAAAGAATTACCAGCAATCCGAATGATTTGGACGTTGCTATGGATAATATGGTAACCAAGTTTCAAGAAAGAGGATACTCTAATTCCTTACTCAATGAGGCTAAGATGAAAGTGTCTAGTATTTCACGTAATGATACTTTATTAAAATCTAGCTCCTCTAAGAGGGAGAAGAAAATGGAGGATAGAATTTTTTGGACACATAAGTTCAGTACAGCTGATAACATCATCATGGATACGACTAAACAACTATGGCCTATTATTCAACATGATAAGGATTTGAAACAGCTAAAGCATATGAACATTATGTCTTGCTATACCTGAGGAAGAAACATTAGAGACTGGTTAGTACACACCGACATCTCAAAACAGAGATCCTCTAATACTCGGACGAAGCCCGGTGGGTGCTATAAGTGCGTAGGCTGCACCACTTGCAGTTTTATGATCCAATCTAGGCATTTTTCTCAACCGCATTCGGGCCGTAAATATACTATACACTATCCGCTTACATGTACCAGTACCTTTATAGTGTATCTCATTAAGTGCCCATGCGGCTTATACTACATTGGGAAGACCATTAGATCTTTCAAAGAACGGATGGGACAGCACCGTTCCGCCATTCGAGCTGCTTTGAATAATAAAGATATAGACCAACCTGTCGCAAAACATTTTGCAGCTGCCAAACACAGTCTTGCATCTTTAAGATATATTATTATAGATCAAGGTCAAGAAAACTGCAGAGGTGGTGATCGGGGGAAAAAACTATTGCAACTTGAAACACAATGGATTTGGCGATTGGATACGGTTAGATCAAGGGGTTTGATATGTTTTTTTGATATAATCCTCAGATTGCTACATTTCATACAGAGACTCTCTTCATATTGGTGTATATAGGTCTCTGTTAGCTCTACTTTCAGATCATCTGTATGAGCCTGCGCATCCACTGATTTGTTTTCACCCTTTTTGGGATTTAATTAGTTGTCTCTATAGTCGCCTTTGGCCCTGTGCTTTATCTTATGCTGGCTTTATTATTAATGTTCGCTGATTTAACCATTAGAGGATGTCTTTTTACACAATAGATCTTTTGATGTATTTATATGTATGTTTGTTTTTTCACTGTCTATTTGTGTGTGTTTCCATAGCAACGAGATGACGCTGAGGTTGCTGGGTTACCATGACTCCACTTCCGGTTTTCAGCAGACGGACTACCATCACGTGTCCCAGATGTGATGAGGATCCGGATGTGTTGGAGAACTGGGCCCGGCGGCGGCGCTGATCGTGCGGGATTCGCTATGGTGAATGTTCACTTTAGTATTTATACATGTATTGCATATTTCATTTGCCTTTACATTGTCCTGAAGATGGAGTAAAATCCGAAACGTTGACCACTGGACCTGTGTGTGGTGTTGTATTATTGCCAAGTCCGCCAGAGTTGCCATTGCCATTGTGCTGCCTTTATATATATATATATATATATATATAACACAAAGGTTTATATGTTCTTATATGGTTACTCACACACCGTTTTTTTGGGAAATCAGCCAGATGGTAACTCTGTCTTATACATGAGTAGCCAAATACTCCGGATCGTAGTGTTATATATACAGTATATACAGGCTCTACGTGCCTTTATACCCAAGGTTGCTGCATGACTATAACACTATATACAATAGTGCCAACTTTTTCTTTTAAATAATGTTTCCTGACATTCTATCATGTCGACATGCCATCCATGTAGACATCATATATGTCAACAAGGTAATTGTTGACATGCTAGGCCGACATGCTACCTGCCGACAGTTTGACCATGTAGACCTTATGCATCTGCACTTGGTACCTTTGGATATAACATGCCATATCCCCCTGAATATACTCCCACTGCCTGCCCTTTGACATGTATCATTTATTCTCTATCATGCCATGAATTTCTGCTTATACTGTGAGCTCTTCTCTTCTTTTTTCTGTGTTTCTGTCTGCCAGAGCTTAAGGCTGCATCATTTATTTCAGTAGCCTGCCTCTTGTACCTCAAATGTGTTGTCATGTATTTTATTTATACGGTGCTCTGTGCTAATAATCCCCTGCCAGTGACTTCCTATCTGTGTGTTTATTAATAAGAGTGTTTTGTTTTTGTACAATCATCCTTCTTCCACCTAAATTCTGTGACAGCAAATCTTAGTATCAGTATCTTTCATCTATCTCAGCGGTGACAGTATTCATGCAGTCAAAATAAGTTATAACATATGTGCAGAAAAATAGGAGGTCATTGGATATTATCTGTGATCATGCAAATAGTTATTAAATATGACTAATGTAATTTGTTAACAGTCTCTACCTAGGGTAGATCTAACCATTTTAGTTTAGGTGGCAATTAAAATGCTTCTCTTCTAATCCACATACTGTAGGAGCACAATTTTGCAGATTTTACATTAAATGCTGTAATTTTTCTGCATTAATTGCTCCTTCCTGGAACAATGGGCTAAATATGTCACTAGACTAGAGCCATCCCTTATGCTATAATAAATTCACCTGCCTTGACTCTCTAGAACACTAGATGGGAAATAGCATACTATATATGACATAAGGCATATTTGTTTTTCACCATTGTGATTGCTCTGTTTCTTGTACAGGTTGAGTCTCCCATAGCCAATATGCTTGGGACCAGGGGTAATTTGGATATCGGAATATTCCGTATTTTGGAATATGTGCATACCATAATGAGACATCTTGGGAATGGAATCCAAATCTAACGACATAATGCCTTTATATGTTATATACACCTTATACACACAGCCTGCAGGTCATTCTATACAATATTTTAAATCATTTTGTTGCTCATACAAAGTTTGTGTACATACATGAAATTCATTTGCATATACACTTATACACAGGCAGTGGCGTCCCTACCTTTTCATGCAACCGGTAGCTATGTAGAGTGCACGGCATTGCTGCGCACTGGGAAATAGGGGACGTGGCCTTGTGATAAAGGGGATGTGACCTCATGGGTGGGGGCATGGCCACACACCCGAATCCTGGTTTTAGTCTCTCCGGGGGTCCAAGAGGTGCAGGCAGCCTCCGGGGATCAGTGCACTTGTAATGTTGGCTCCCTTACGGTGACAGGAGACGAGTGCTGCACGTAATTCTACAGTTCAGCACCCAGCACCTGTCACTGAGGAGGAGTCTGCACTTTGGTGTCACCCCTCAGTGGGTGACAAACGGGTGCAGTCCACACCCCCCTTGTGACGCCACTGTATACATGGCCTGAAGGTAATGTTATACAATATTTTAAATATAGTTGTGCCTTAAACAAAGTTTGTGTACAGTATACACAAACTTTGTTTAAGGCACAACTGTACTGATGTGCCCAGCTATAACGTGGCATCACAGCGCTATCTCTCACGCCACGCATGGCATGCCACACACCACGCCATGAGTCGCGCCACAAAGAAAGTTTATTAGTGAAAAAAGTCATTACGTGTAATACAACATTTTGCCCACCAGATGTCACTTTTCCTAAACTACATAGCGCATGCGTCTGATTTCATTAAGTGTAATACAACATTTTGCCCACCAGGTGTCACTTTTCCTAAACTACATAGCGCATGCGTGTGATTTCATTATGTGTAATACAACATTTTGCCCACCAGGTGTCACTTTCCAATGTACCGTACGGTATGTTCTGTATCACCGGCCGATGATTGTTTGACTGAAGCTTAGACATTAGACTTTACAAACTACAGAACTCTAGTAATGGGTGAAGCATGTGGCCTAGCGGTCTAATGCCTAGTCTCACTGCTTCTCCTCTCTTCTTGTTCCGTGGGTTCGAGACCTTGAAAATACAGTATGTTTTTTTAATTTATGTTTAAAATCTTCACTTAAAATATTCAGTATTCAATACAGTACATGTGGAGCGCATGTCTGCCCAGTGCTTCGGGAGTCAAACAGCAAAACTAGGATTTTTATTATTGTACATACAGTACTGTACCTTAGAACGCAAACTTGCGTCAATGCCGGCGCTGACATGAACGCGATTTATTATGACCATCAAGTGGCAATGGGCCCTGTTAAAGAGACTGGTTTCTGTATATCAAACTGACTGCGCGTTTAAACCGCAAAATTGCGACAATGTCTGCGTGTGCCCAGTGGTCGGATTTTAATCACAATGGAATGTGTGCCCCATGTCCAGTGGAGCCAAGCCATACATTAAGTAGCGCTATTTTATGGCGCATGCCCAGTTGTCTGTATTGCTAACAGTACTGTTGAATTTTCACACTAGTGCCATTCTGCACTGTCCGAGACTTACAGTACCGCACAGTATACACAATAGTAAATTCATTACTACAGTACATAAGGTGCTACAGTAGTGGACTAACAGCAGTTTGTAGGGCAGATGCAGAGCGCAAACTTGCGTCAATGAAAATGCTGTCTTAGACTTGGTAACATTAGTAATTTAATATGTTTAGTAACTGATAGTTGACTGTGTATAAGAGAGGGGTCTCTATAGTACAAACTGACTCGGCGTTTAAACCGCAAAATTGCGTCAATGTCAGCACAATTTGCGTTGTGGTAACTTATAGCCAGTTCTGATGGGTTACGGTACAAATAGGATCTCTGGCTTGTGCCCAGTGGCGGGGTTGCAATGCATTGCCAGTGGTGCTGTGCCATAGCCATACCCTTGTAGCGCTATGGCTATGTACTGTACGCCATGGCGTACAGTATGGAATATCATACTGTACAGTACCAGGTCATGATTCACACACAGTGAAAGTGTGTTATTATTACACTGACTGTGTAATAATAATATTAAAAATAAAAAGTGTAACCTTGACTGTCTAATAATAATGAAAAGCTTCATTATTAAGCTTCCTGGTTTCGAACCCGGGTTGTACAGATGTCTGCAATGTAGAAGTTCGATTTCTTACCTCTACGCTACAGACGCCTGAGTACTGTACTTCATCGTATGGTACTGTAAATGTCACATAAAGTACTGTAGAGGACTAGGAGAGACTTGTGAGCAAGGGCTTAGGTGATCCGTCTTGCTTACACTTCTCTCCTTATGTTCGAGACCTTTATAATTTAATTTATTTTTTTAATGTTCACTATAGTACTGTAGTTCAGTCTTGTTATCCAACCCTTGCAAAAATCAATCTATTGTACTGTATATGTGCCCAGCTACAGTACTGTAGTTTGTTGCTCCATACGGTACGCCATACAGTATACCGTGTTGTTGCGCGCTACACTGTGGTGTATTGAGTCTCATAGCACTGCGCATGCCCAGTTGTCTGTATTATACGGTACTTATAACTGTAGTTGTAAGTACAATACGGTAGACATTGTAGTGATTCCCTGACTCTAGGAACTACAGTACAGTAGATGCAGTAGTCTTGGGGGCTAATGCCTAGCCCTACTACATCTACCATTTTCTTGTCCCGCTGGTTCGAGACCTTTAAAGTACATACTGTATACGGTAATTTTATTTTGTTTTAAATCTTCACTAATACAGTACATTATCCAGAAATTCTGGTATTTCTATGCCACAGTACTTTGACCAAAAAGTCTAACCTTGTTAATAAAAAATAAAAAGTGTAACCTTTCAAGCTTCGAACCCGCAAAAGGGTTGTACAGGCAGCGTAATGTATTGGTTTGATTATTTACCATTACACTACAGCCGCCTGCAATACCAAGTTTGCACCTGGCTTGAGTGTTTCCTACAATACTGTACGTCATCGTATCTCAGGCGCATGCCAAGATCTACTGTATACCCATTTAGCGCTTTTTTTTTTTTACTAAACTCAGTACATTTTATATATTAGGGGGTAAATGTACTAAGATGGTAGTGCTATTAAATGATGTTGCCCATAGCAACCAATCTGATTCCAGGTATTACTGTACAGTATCTTCTAGAAGGTGCTACTGTAGATAAATGCTAAGTACAGTAGAATCTGATTGGATGCTATGGGCAACATACAGTACAGTAACTTCTTAAATAGAACTCCCATCTTAGTAAATTTACCCCTACAAGTTTCACTTTTTCCCCCCAATTTTTTTTCTTCCGCCCCCCAAAATGAAAGTGAATTTTTAGTGTGTTCTGACTTTTTTTTTAAAAAGTTACGCAGTTTACAGTACCTTTAGAGGACGTTGAAGGCTTCCCGCAACATTGCACCCCAATTTACCAAATTTTTCCGCCTGCTATTCATACAGTAGGTGAAACTTTTTTACATACTGTCTTACTGTACATTGCATTGACTTCCCGCCTATAGTAGGCAGAAAAGCTTTCAAATTGAATACAGCGATAATTTCACGCCTGGCAAAATGACGTAATCTCCCAAACTGTTTTTAGCCAATCCCGTGTTTTTGCTCGAATGGGTGAAAAAGTGCCAACCAATGTTCTCCCAACTGTCATCTCACAGGCTGTGTTTGAAAAATGACAGTTGGGAGCTGATTGACTGACACCTTATAACTTTTTTATCACTTCTCACTGTCTAACACTGCTTAGTACAGTAAATAGACCCCCTTGGAGTGAAAAGACGAGACCGGCTAAAAACAGTAAATAGACCTCCCCAAAATTGAAAACGTCCCTCAGTGTATACAGTACTGTATGTCTACTGTACTGTATTCTACTGTAAGTGCCGGGCAGCTGTGAAATCACTGTGATGGGCAACAGGGATACTGTACAGTATATTACTGTGGGCGTCAACCCCCATCGGCCGGCGCGCCCCTGGTGAGTGAAATCCTCGCAAATAGGACGATACACCCCTGCATCTGTGTGTTATTGACTTTTTGTACAGTACCTTTTTAATGACAGATGCACGTGTTGGGTCTCAGGCGCACTTAAAGACTGAATTACATACAGTACAAACACCAATTGTATAAATTAATGACAATTTTTATTTAACCTACAGTAACATGCTTTACAGGGGGGGGGGCGGGGGAACTTGTTTTGCTTTCCACTCCTGTAGTCCTCTACTGTCACACGCTTATCTCTTCTGCCGCTGGCATGTCCTGGAGTTCCAAGCTGGACACGGACATGACTACTGTACAGTACCTACAGTAGGAGGAAAGAGATGACGTGAGAACAGTCCTTCCTCAATGCCGACCGATACGCCCTACTGGGGGACTGAGGACTACACAAAAAGAGTTGGCTTTTAATTTAAAATCATCACTGGCACTTTTGGCCTCAGATTCAGAGTTTCACCTATACCAGGTGCAGACTCTACTGTGCATCAGAGTGCAAGGTCCACTGTATGCCCTGTAGAAAGGAGAAAAGGCAGAGACAAACAGACAGTAAAAGACAGACACACAGGTTCTCACCAGAGATGCTCTTGTTCTTCATCCTGCTTGATCCCACACACCCTGTACTGTAGGAGAGAGAATCCACTGTGCAGGGCCCTTCCCTGCTCTAACAGTGTCACACTAATCAACTTCTCCACATTAATGTATGCCCTAACTAACCAGACTAACAATTTTATTAATAACTACAGTAATTTGTATTATACTGTAATTAAGCCTGGTGGTGAAATACTGTAAGCAGTGCCCCTAGGCCCACAGCCCATAATATAACTATAAAAAAAAAAATACATGAAACAAGACAGTATTTGGGTGCCCCAGATGGAGGTGAACACCAGCTGTGTGAATACGATAACAGAGCACTAACATTACCAAAAATCTCACCTTATCCTGATGTCGAAGAGACCGCCACTCTAACCATACAGTAAATGTACAGTAGAAGCCTGTCTCTCAATTCACGGTGCACCCACTACTGTATGTCTGCAACTATGGATGTGGATGTTGTAGCAGCCACTACTACTGTACTGTATATGAACTAAAGGAACCTGAAAACTTGAAACATCTGAATTACAAACGGCAACATCAAGCGCAGTAGCAGAAAGTGGCAGCTGCAGCACAATCTGTGACGATGCCAATGTGTGCCTTGGAACAGGGGTCAATGTACAGTAGGTGTAAGGAAAAGAGGAAAAGTATGAAGTACAGTACATAAGGTACAGTAAGGGAAAGTTATTGTAGACATAGAGCTTATAAAATAAATTAGAAGACTACTGTATAATGTAGGGACAGAAAGCACAACCACAATACTGTACATACAGTACAGTATGGACACAGTGTACAGTACTTAGCAGTCCGGATCACAAACTGAAAAGAGGAAGTTAAACCCCTCCTCCACATTACAAATTATATACAGTACAGTATAAGCTACATAGCAGTTGCTTGACCGTTTCTTTCGATGACAACTGGTAAGACTCTATGGAGATGATCAATACAATTGTTACACTGGGCACGTGTCAATACTGTTCTCCAAAACTTCATTATCCCATCCAAAAGTTCCTGTTTAGTTGTTGGTTTCACATCAGACCTGATGAACCTCTTCAACTGGGCCCAGACCATTTCAATGGGATTCATGTCCGGTGACCTACAGGTAAGTAAAAAAAAAATATTCAGTCACAATACTGTACTTTAGTAAAAAGTGTACTAGAATAATTACTGCTTGGTACTGTACATACTTTTTGGTACAATAAACAGTTAATACAGTACTATAGGACAATACTCACTCTGGTGGTGTGCGTTCCCAATTTATCCCTCTCTCTTCCATGAATTTTGCTGAAGCCGAATGTTTGGGATCATTATCCTGGAATAATCGATGTCCTGATGGGAAGCTTTTTCTCACAAATGGCACCATACAGCAATCTACTATTTTTTCTTGGAAGAAGGTCTTATCCATGATGCCTAAAGAGATGAGAAATTGTCAGTAACAAGCATACACTGTACAGGACTGTAAATAATTTTTAGAACAAGCATTACTGTACTGCACCTTCAAAAATATAGATCGGTCCTGCACCCCAACGAGATATACCTCCCCATACATGGACTTTTAACGGATGCTTCGGACGTGGTTTAAGTGAGAGATGTGCACGGTGTTGGAAGGACAGTCTTGAGAACCTCTCGAGAGAAACCGAAGTTTCATCTGTGAAAATGACGTCATTAAAATTCTCTCCACTATCTATCCACCATCGTGCTTGTTCAACTCTCTTTACTTTATTAACATCCCTTAACATGGGATTTATCCTGTGAAATAAAAACAAGTTTTAGTTTACTGTCATGTAAAATCAGTGCATTATTAATATACAGTATATATATTTTACAGTATGTACAGTACCTTGTAGGGCCAAAAGTCCATCCCAGTTCCTTACGCATCCGTTTGATGCTGGAACAGGAGATGTCCAGGTCACATTCTGCTTTTAGAATACGTTTGATTTGTAAAGCTGTACGCTCATCATCCTCACAAGTCAATTTGTGCACAATCTTTTTGACGCTCCTACGGTAGAACACATACAGAGCATATAGCAATTATTGGACAGTTAGTGTTGAAATTGGAACACAATACAGTACCAATCTAGCAACATACAGTATACTGTAATAAAAAAAGGTTGATGTAAAGTACCTACCATGTGCATTTAGAAGGAAATCTATATCTGGTCCGCGTTCTCTCAAATGCATGATAGCGCACAGTCTGTAAACTAACAAGAACACCACACTCTTTCAGCCAGGCCTGGATCTGTCGTGTTGTTTTGTGTTCTTTTTTCATGCTTGCAATTATCTTGCTGATGGCTTTGCTGATTTTTGCCATGTTTGACGACAAAATCTGTGTAAAGAACAAGAGAAATACGTTACAGTACTGTTGCTGAGTATACAGACTGAGTACAGTATACAGTACATACAGTAATGTAATGTTCAGTATCTTAAACACAGGGGGTTATTACATTCTTACTGTACATCAGCCATAACATGTACAGTATAACCAGCTAGTAAATTTCATTTTGCAGGCTGTGTTTAATAAATGATAGTTTTGAGCTAATTTGTGATATATATTTCCCAATTTAATCTCACATCAAGCTTTCATACAGTATGCCCCTAAATACGCAAATATGCATCTACCGTATGAAGGAGACAAACAGGACAATAAACACAGCAATATTGCGACTGAAACTAAAATGGTCGCCGAGCAAAACAAAACGTTACCGTATATGCATTGAAAAGTCGCTGCGCAAATCAGTGTCTAACACAGCAAACTGCAAAATGACCGTGAACCTAGCAAGCTCCCATACTTACAGTACCAGCGGGTTGATACTGTAGGAAACACCTGTAGAAGCTCAGGGTACAGCAATGAGCAGCAACAACAGTGACTTAGAAGTCAGGCAGCGTTACAGGTAGTAGTAGTAGTAGTAGTAGTAGTAGTAGTAGTAGTAGTAGTAGTAGTAGTAGTAGCTCAAGGGTTCGTACTGTTGATACAGTATGTGCCGATGAGACAATCCGTGCAGCAAGTCCGTACAGTTAAGTAGCAGATTCACAGTGTGGATAGCTAGTGCAGTCTGAGACGCTCTTTTATGCTACCAGAGACAAAAGAATTCCTTCCCGCAGAAAATCTGGCCGCTAATTGGTGTATTTGAAAAGAGAGAGAGAGAGAGAAATAGAAAGATAGAGGGGGAGAGAGGGATAGAGAAAGAGAGAAATGGAGAAAGAATGAGAGAAAGAGAGGGAGGGAAAGAAAGAAAGAGAGGGAGGGAGAGAAAGAGAGAGAGAAAGAGAGAGAAAAAAGATAGAGAAAAAGAGAGAGAGAGAGGGGGGGAAAGAGGGGGGGGAGAGAGAGGGAGGGAGAGAAAGAAAGAAAGAAAGAGAGAGAAACAGGAGAGAGAGACAGAGAGAGAGAGATACATACTCAACTGTAACATTACAACAGTATATACTGTACTGTATTACAGTATTAATAAAAAATATCCTATAGTATAAAACTGTATACAGTACTTACTTGGCTGGGGAGGGGAGTCTGGGTCCTCCTCTTGCCCTGGGGAGGGCTGAGGCACTTCAATGTCTTCAACTAAAATACACAAGGACAGAAACAGTTATTGTGTAAGGAGAAGACGTTGGAGATGTTTTAAGAGAGAGAGAGAGAGAGAGAGAGAGAAACAGAGGGAGACAGGGAGAGAAAGAGAGAGAGAGAGAAAAAGAAAGAGAAAAACGTAAAGAGAGCGAAAAAGAGAGAGAGGAAAATTAAAGAGAGAGAAAGATAAAGAGAAAGAAAGAGGGAGAGAGAGAAACAGAGAGAGATAAAGAGAGAGAGAGAGAGAGAAAAAGAAAGAGAGAAAAACAGAGGGAGAGAAAGTGAGATAAAGAGAGAGAGAGAGATACAGTACTGTAGAAAAAAATGTGGTGTAGTGTACTTACGAGGCCAGATGAGGCCACTGGGGCCAGGACTGTAGGCTTCCGTTGGTGATACTGTTGAATAAAAATAATGTTACTATTACACTAGTACAGAAAAGAGAGACACTGAGAAAGAGAGAGAGGGATAAAGAGAGAGAGAGAGAAAGAGATACCGTAGGTAGAGAGAGACTGACAAGGGAAGAAAAGGAGAGATCTACAGTGCTGTAGAAAACAATGTGGTGTACTGTACTTACAGGGCAGGGGGCTTCCTGCAGCCTCCTCATCAATGATGTCTCTGTCTGTGTGTACAGTATAAGAAAAAATATATTATACAAAAAATCAAAAAGGCAGTAGCATGACACTATTGTGTCCATACTGTAACTGTTGAAATCATTACCACTGTCATTTGAGGAGGCTGCAGAAGGTGGTGGTGCTGGTGGTCGTGGAGGTAGGACTGTGGAAAAAGAACACTGTACTGTCAGTTTCCCTCAAAACCATTTTTAAACAAATAAACTGTACAAATTTTGTCCAGAGTCTCCATAACACCAAAAACAAACACACAAATGAGAGAGAGAGAGAGAGAGAGAGAGAGAGAGAGAAAGAGAACAGTGTAGAGTAGTGTGTACTGTACTTACTCCGAAAATTCACCCCACTGGGCCCGGCTGCTTCCGGTGGTGGTGGTGGTGGTGGTGGTGTCGGCGGTGGTGGCGCTGCCGGGCCAGGGGGGGCTTCTTGCCCTGTGGGGAAAAATACATGTCGTCATTAAGGAGAATTTGAAAACAAGAGTTCAGACCTCTATTCCAAATTGGAGAGGGATTACGGTACAGTACTGTAGATGGCCTTAGGGAATTAGCTATTGATTAAAATACAAACCAATACAGTATACTGTAGTACAAAAACTACTGTAGTCTGTGAAGCTGGCATTGGGCCCAACATAAAACAGTATGGTACTGTATTGTCCTGTATATAAAAAAATATACAGTCCAGTAAAGTACTGTATGACCAAGTGGTGCAACGTCACACATACTGTAGGCTATGTGGGTGGCACTGTCGCCACCCCACGAGCTGTACAAGATGGCACATGCGCATGACACTGGAGCCCGAACCCAGCGGAGGACCCCGCTGAGGACTTTGCGAGACCTTGCCGTAGGGGTATGTACGGTATGAATAAATACAGTACCAGTGGAATTTTCGTTTGTATCACAGTGATACCAAACAAAATTTCCCCCTTGTATTTCCGTTCGTTTGTAAATGGGGCACAGAGTGAGAAGTGAAAAGATACCAGCCAATCAGCTCCCAAATTTCATTTTTCAATCACAGCCTGTGAGATGACAGATGGGAGCTGATTGGAGACCCCTGAATGTGTGCATGACGTACAGTAATAATGTCAGACTTAAAGGGGGCAGGGCCAGCACAGAAAAATAGTGTGTACAGTACTGTAGGTTAACATAGATTTGGTCGACAGAGATTAGAATGGTGGATCAATCAACTTGCCTTTTGTTACTGTAGGTTTATTAATCAAACAAGCCATGTCGACCAATAGTGTGTAACCCTTTAGTCCATATACAGTACTGTAGATTTAATCAGCCTGTCAATCAAATGTCTGCCAGTCATGTCAGTATGTGTTAACAACTGTCAGTCATCGTCAGATACTGTACTATCCAACACCCTACAGTGCAGTGTACAGTAATGTAGAGTATGTCAGAGTCGTGCATTGTACTGTATTCGTTATTGTACAGTATACTGTAATTCATGTGATTATACAGCAATACTGTACTTACTTCGCCTTATATGCCTCCGGATGCGCTGTAGGCGAGGCCTATCCCTCCTCAGCAGGTCCGACCACCTGCGCTGCAGTGAGCGAACATTGCGGCGTAGGCCGTATAGCCTGTGGATCTCACGGCTTGCACTTTTGTAGGCGAGCTCTTTGTCTTGGTTAGTGGCGAACGCTTGGTCCCGCCACTTAACCAACACAAAGAGCTCGCCGGACGAGTAGCATCTTGCCCTCATAGAAGCCATTTTGACTAGCCAGTGATGCACGTCGTACTTCGCACGACGCACGACGCACGGCGTCCTCCTACTGGGCATGCACCCACCAGAGATGGAAATGCAACAGCATTACAGTAGAGTACAAATACTGTACCGACTGCAGTAATACAGCCAACTGTGCATGCTCAGTGATAGCAGTTATGAAATCACTATTCTGTGGTGCTAAATTGTACGGCACCGTCAGTTTTGAATATTCAGTACAGGCACATTCATAGCGGCACACTAGTTGTCCTAGCAGACGGGGGAGGGTGTCTTTGGCAATGGTGACAATTCGTAGCATTTTTCAGGACACTAGGGCAGAGCTGACTGCTTACAGTAAATGGATTAACAATGCTTCCTTTATTATGGTAATGTGAGGCTCTTGGCTTGCTTTGGGGGAAGGGACCTGATGCACTGTGTATGACTCTCGGCCCACTGGGCATGCGCCAGAAATCCCATCGCAACCCTCCTACTGGGCATGCGCCCGCCAAAGATGGAAATACAACAGAATACAATACTGTACTGACTGCAGTAATACAGCCAACTGCGCATGCTCAGTGATAGCATAGCGCTACATGGCGTATGGCTTGGCGCCACAGATCCCATTGTACCCCCCTCCATTTCTAATCCATCGCAGATGGCTGACAGCCACCATAGCGCCAACCGTGTAATACAGAGAGCTCTCTCTCATACAGATCCCACTACTACCGTACTTAGTGTGCAAGGTTGGAGCAGCATCACCAATGTCATCAGTTTGCGATGCAACGCTATTTTGCGCATCAAACGCACAGTCAGCTTTGAACACAGAGCGCTCTCTCACAGACGGAAACCACTCTCAGACACAGTCCAAGGGACGTAGCCATAGTGCACAAGGCTGAGACCGCATATGCGGGTGTCGCATGTTTGCATTTTGCAGTTTCTGGGCGCACAGTATGTGATGCAGAGTCCTGTCTCACATTCTAGACAGTAGATTCACTAACAGTTTCTGCAGTTATGAAATCACTATTCTGTGGTGCTAAATTGTACGGCACCGTCAGTTTTGAATATTCAGTACAGGCACATTCATAGCGGCAAACTAGTTGTCCTAGCAGATGGGGTATGGTGTATTTGGCAATGGTGACAATTCATAGCATTTTTCAGGACACTAGGGCAGAGCTGACTGCTTACAGTAAATGGATTAACAAAGCTTCCTTTATTATTGTAATGTGAGGCTCTTGGCTTGCATTGGGGGAAGGGACCTGATGCACTGTGTATGACTCTCGGCCCACTGGGCATGCGCCAGAAATCCCATCGCAACCCTCCTACTGGGCATGCGCCCGCCAGAGTTGGAAATGCAACAGAATACAATATTGTACCGACTGCAGTAATACAGCCAACTGCGCATGCTCAGTGATAGCATAGCGCTACATGGCGTATGGCTTGGCGCCACAGATCCCATTGTACCCCCCTCCATTTCTAATCCATCGCAGATGGCTGACAGCCACCATAGCACCAACCGTGTAATACAGAGAGCTCTCTCTCATACAGATCCCACTGCTACCGTACTTAGTGTGCAAGGTTGGTGCAGCATCACCAATGTCATCAGTTTGCGATGCAATGCTATTTTGCGCATCAAACGCACAGTCAGCTTTGAACACAGAGCACTCTCTCTCAGACGGAAACCACTCTCAGACACAGTCCAAGGGACGTAGCCATAGTGCACAAGGCTGAGACCACATATGCGTTGTCGCATGTTTGCGTTTTGCGGTTTCTGGGCGCACAGTATGTGATGCAGAGGCCTGTCTCACATTCTAGACAGTAGATTCACTAACAGTTTCTGCAGTTATGAAATTACTATTCTGCGGTGCTAAATTGTACGGCACCGTCAGTTTTGAATATTCAGTACAGGCACATTCATAGCGGCACACTAGTTGTCCTAGCAGACGGGGGATGGTGTCTTTGGCAATGGTGACAATTCGTAGCATTTTTCAGGACACTAGGGCAGAGCTGACTGCTTACAGTAAATGGATTAACAAAGCTTCCTTTATTATGGTAATGTGAGGCTCTTGGCTTGCTTTGGGGGAAGGGACCTGATGCACTGTGTATGACTCTCGGCCCACTGGGCATGCGCCAGAAATCCCATTGCAACCCTCCTACTGGGCATGCGCCCACCAGAGATGGAAATGCGACAGAATACAATACTGTACCGACTGCAGTAATACAGCCAACTGCGCATGCTCAGTGATAGCATAGCGCTACATGGCGTATGGCTTGGCGCCACAGATCCCATTGTACCCCCCTCCATTTCTAATCCATCGCAGATGGCTGACAGCCACCATAGCGCCAACCGTGTAATACAGAGAGCTCTCTCTCATACAGATCCCACTACTACCGTACTTAGTGTGCAAGGTTGGAGCAGCATCACCAATGTCATCAGTTTGCGATGCAATGCTATTTTGTGCATCAAATGCACAGTCAGCTTTGAACACAGAGCGCTCTCTCACAGACGGAAACCACTCTCAGACACAGTCCAAGGGACGTAGCCATAGTGCACAAGGCCACAGTATGAAATCACTATTCAGTGAAATACAGTACAGTACAGAGCCCTCTCTGGGCACTACAGATCCCATTGTAAACCCTCCACTGGGCATGCGCATGAAATCCGATTGACGAAAGCGCAGACATTGACGAAAGTTTTGCACTATTGAAACACACAATCTGTTTGTAATGTCTTACTTTTAAGCAGCCTTTTAAACAACACTATAGCCTATTAAATAAGTTTCACTATAGTGTCCAGAGCAGACAGTGACAAAAAAAAAATATACAGTACGGTATATTCTTTTCCAGGGATCGAACCCCGGACCATAATTCTACCAAAGTGATCACCTAACCACTAGCCCACACGACAGCTACAGTGAACCACAGAGAGTGGCCTCATCCTTGTGCACTCCTCCCGCTACTGTTTATTAATTTAAAAAAAAAAAAAAAATTGTCATACTGTAATGCATCCCATATCAGTGAAAGCTGTGCGTGCATCTAATTATTCTACAGTATCGGTTATACCATGACAACAACTCCGGCAACTTCTCTACTATTCAGTTACTGCACCGTACCATATGTACAATACATTATGTGCAGTGATTTGCATCCTGTTATAAGATGTTACGTACAGTACGGTACAGTTCTACAGTATATACTGTATATGTATATTATGCAACATTAAAAATACAGTATGGGTTGTGCGTTCATGCAAATGCTGTGAATATGATAGACATTCAGTACAGTGGAGCACTCGCCACCCAGCGGTTAAGCATTATATTACATGCAATTACAAAAGTGGAGCACTCGCCACCCAGCGGTTAAGCACTGTATTACATGCCATAGCATATCCTTCGTTGAAGAATACCACGGTATTCCACAAGTCCATGTGGCGCGACTCAGAGGCCTGCACACCACACCACAAGTCCATGGCGCGACTCACGCCACGCCATGAGCAACAAAATAGCTGGGCAGATCTGTACATTGAACCATCAAAATGCAAAGGTATCACTATCTCAGTCATGCTAAAAAAAACAGTGTTTCGGAATATTTGGATATGGGAGAGTCAACCTGTATTTGTAAAATCAATTATATACACAGAATGGAAGTTGCTCATATTCAAATTACAGTAATGGCCCATCCATCAAAGGTGCATGTAAGGGAGGGGTTAATATAGACAAGAGGCATGTATATGATCAGTAGCTGGAGGTAATGCTGATCCTTGTAGTGCCTCCAGGTGATTTGGCTCTAAATTTAGAAACACATTACCCAAAGTGGTGCTATTTTTATGTAGTGTAGAAACTCCAGAGCAAGAGACACCTGGACATGCCTGTTGGTTTACCGTATGTAAGTTAGTTAATGTGTGTTACCAAGGGTCTGATCAGTTATGCAGTTGGCCAATGTTTTTATTACAGTGCTTGCGTCTAAGTCACACAGCTTATGCATCCCGATGCCTCTACTATGTCGCTCACAGAGAGGATTTAGACGCAGAGTGATTGGCTGTTTTGGGCCATTTGAGGGTGGTAACGGAGGGTTGGTTAGATAAACTGGGGAGTGTTGCACCCATTTTATAAGTGTCAGATCCAGCCACTGTGTCTTCATACACAGCTTCACTGGTGCGGGCGACTTAGTTCGGGCATTCATAGGGTTATTCAGAAAACAGATGATTGACTGATGCTGCGACTTTTTTATGCAGTGGCTTGGTTTCGCCAAGCCTCAGGTGGGCGTCTTAGTACATCTCCCAGCGGCTGTGACATTTGCATATTTTTGCATAGCTGCTGTGTAAAGAGTTGTAGCCGCGACGGGAATATCGCACAGCACCGAATCCGCCCATGAGTCCTCTGCATTTTAATATTGTGTAGGATACATGTCTCTTTCGCTGACCCGTTGCAGTGCTGGTAAAATTTCTGTCTTAGTTTTTTCACGTAAAACAAACTGTATGAACCTCAGCAAAACACCACATAAAATGGTGAAGCTGCAAGATGCAAGACTATCAGCATTCCCAGATGTACAGTAGCAGAGGCAGAAACACATACCCCAATGGAGCAAACAATGGATTTACTGTAGGTGTGATTTATGATAAATGATTGCAGATTTTACGACTGTATGCAGACATGTAGTATGTACACAACCAGTGGCGGCTGCAGCGGTGGGGCTGCAGCACAGTCCAAAATTCAAATAGGGCAGCTACACCAACTGCCCTTTCCTAAGCTACCAAAACATCTCCAGCTGGAACTCACTGACAGTTGGTGTGGCTCCCCTATTTGAATCGTGGCCTGCGCTGCAGCGCCACCTCTGGCCACTGTCACAACCTAGATCAGTGTTGGCTAACCTTGACACTCCAGCTGTTGTGGAACTATATATCCCAGCATGCCCTGCCACAGTTTTAGCATGCCCTAATAGCAAAACTGTAGCAGTGCATGCTGGGTTATGTAGTTCCATAACAGCTGGAGTGTCAAGGTTAACCAACACTGACCTAGATGCTAGAAAGATATATTGTACTGTATTTTATTTTGCTTGCCTGAATTTACCTGGTGGATCTCATTATTCCAGTCCAGCAATACAGTTACAGTCAGCTACTATGGTGCTTTAACATTTTTTAAAAAGCGTTATTTTAAATAAAGGATGTATACGCTAAACTGGCTGATTCGTTTACGTTTCTGTTCTCTCCAAAACATTTAATTGCCCAGACTTGAAGCCGTTAATGTCTTTGTTTTTGGAAAACTACACAGAAAATCTATTTGATTATAGAATCTTTCAGTTAACATTATAATTATACAGCATGTGTTTATGTCAGTTTTACTCCCTGCTGAGCCTTAATGGGTTTCCTGTTGTGTCTCTTATTACTGCACATTGTTACTCATATGTTTCAGAGCGCACTGATGTTCGAAGAACTTGAAAATAGGCAAACATATTTACAATAATTGATCACTGCAAATATATATCATTGTGACCAAGTCTAATTTGTTTATTTATAAGGGCGTCAAAACACTGTATATCTATCTTATATGTTTGCTGTTGGTTCAGTTGGTGGTATTTATTATATAATTCAAGTAGTTATGACATGTGTGCAAAATGCTGTGCTGGTTCTATTTTTCTTTAAATATTTAAAAAAAAAATCCATTTTGAAATATTTAACTAAAATGATTTACTGTTTAACAAAGTATGCTGAAACATGACATTCAGGTTATCCACCATCAATTTACTCTTTTATTACTAAATAAAAACTGGCATAATTATGCAATGCAGGATACATCTACTATTATACTTGTCTAAAAGTTGCGGATTGTAAGGATTGTATAAAAGGTCCCACAATCGCCACCACTTTTCATTCTGGCTGTGGACAGTGAAGAGAGAGGGGGCTGTTAATGTGCTGTTGCGGACACTGTGCACAGTGGATGGCTACGGTTGTCATTGTCATTCAGGGGCTGGCTGGTTATGTCCATAGGGTGCGGGGCTGGCTGTTGTCCATATATAGGGGCTGGCTTGCTGTTGTCCTGTCCACTCCATAGGGGCTGGCTGTTGTCCATAGGGTCGGGCTGTTGTCCATAGGGGCTGGCTGTTGTCCTGTCCATAGGGGCTGGCTGGCTGTTGTCCATAGGGGCTGGCTGTTGTCTATATAGGGGCTGGCTGGCTGTTGTCCTGTCCATACTGGCTGGCTGTTGTCCATAGGGGCTGGCTTGCTGTTGTCCTGTCCACTCCAAAGGGGCTGGCTGTTGTCCATAGGGTCGGGCTGTTGTCCATAGGGGCTGGCTGTTGTCCTGTCCATAGGGGCTGGCTGGCTGTTGTCCATAGGGGCTGGCTGTTGTCCATATAGGGGCTGGCTGGCTGTTGTCCTGTCCATACTGGCTGGCTGTTGTCCATAGGGGCTGGCTGACTGTGCCGCTGTGTTGTCCAGGGGATGCTCTCTCCATCAGGGGTGCTCTTCACCCCCAGTGTGAATTTTTTTTTTCTGTGTGTGTGTGTGTGTGCACATTAGCCACACTTATCAGAAAGGTAGGTGCACAGGGGTTCTGTGCTGCCTGTATAATTTATCAAGGGCCTGCTGCCTCATTTAGGGGTGCTTCACCCCCCCAGTGTGAAAAAAATAAAACACAATTTTTTGTGTGTGCGTGTTAGCCACACCCCTAGTGTGAAAAATATAAAAACAATTTTTTGTGTGTGCATGTTAGCCACACTTATCAGCAACGTAGGTGAGCAGGAGTGCTGTGCTGCCTGTGTCTCATTTATCAAGGAGCGGCTGTCTCATCCAGGGGTGCTTCCCCCCCAGTATGAAAAAAATAAAAACAATTTTTTGTGTGTGCGTGTTATCTTCACCCCCTGTGTGAAAAAAATAAAAACTATTTTTTGTGTGTGCGTTAGCCACACTTATCAGCAATGTAGGTGCACAGGGGTGCTGTGCTGCCTGTGTCATTTATCAAGAGGCTGGTGCCTCGTTCGGGGGCTCTCCCTCCCAAGTGCCCCCCAAAAAATAATGAATGAATGAATCAAAGTGTTTTTTTTTGTGTGTGTGTCAGGGGTGCTGCCTGTGTCATTTATCAAGGGGCTGCTGTCTTGTTAAGGGGTGCTCCTCACCCCCCGTGTGAAAAAAAAAACAACTCTTACATTCTGTGTGTGTGGGCATTAGACACACTTATCTGCAATGTAGGTGCACAGGGGTGCTGTCTGAGTCATTTATCAAGGGGCTGCTGCATCTTTCAGGGGTGCTCTTCACCCAACAATATTTGCTGTGTGTGTGTGCAGATTAGCCATACTTATCAGCAATGTAGGTGCACAGGGGTGCTGTGCTGCCTGTGTCATTTATCAAGAGGCTGGTGCCTCGTTCGGGGGCTCTCCCTCCCAAGTGCCCCCCAAAAAATAATGAATGAATGAATCAATCAAAGTGTTTTTTTTGTGTGTGTGTCAGGGGTGCTGCCTGTGTCATTTATCAAGAGGCTGGTGCCTCATTCAGGGGTTCTCCCTCCCAAGTGCCACCCAAAAAATATATGTGTAGGGGGTGTGGTGATGATATGGACTAAAATGGAGCTCACATCCACTAAAGTGGACAATGAATCCCCAATCTAACAGGAAGGGCAGCTGTAATTTATACACAACACAGGATGGGATGACGATATAGGCTTGGGAGATGGTATAATCTGGGCTGATGTATACATAATCTTCTTCACACAATATTAATTTGTACCCATTGGAATCCACCATTACAGGTGCCTATAATTTTTGCATGTAATTGACAGTAAAGGTCTCTCGTAGAATTTGTAGTTCATTTTGATGGATATCATCTTTTCCACATTTTGGGAAAGTAGTCTCAGGTCGACAAATGACAAGGTTCCGGGTTTACTGAAAACTCTTTCTGAGTACACGCTGGAAGGTGGGCAGCTCAAGTAAAGCAAAGGCAGTTTTGCGTAAGGGCCTCCAAATTGCCTCTTTTTCATGTCAGTAGTCATTGACATCTCTTCAGATCTGTGTCCGTTGGGAAGAAAAAAAAATTTTTCATCCCTTCTGGGATGAAAATCCACTCCCAGCATCAGGCATGGCACTCAAGAATTCTCAAGAAAGACACATCTTAAGACTTAAAACTTACATTTTAAATGCTGCATTTGCTACTCTGTTCCGCTTGTCCACAATATTTGCTCTGGTTAAATGTACAGTGGAAACAGTGGCAGTCTGAACTGAAGTCCACTAACTAAGTTTTCCCTGTACAGGTTGGGAAATGCTTTTTCGGAAGGTTTGCAAAGGATTATTTAATAGTCAATTGTTTTTGGAAATCACTTTTTCTGGTCCCCTTCTGGGATGAAAAACCATCACGAAATAAGGTCTTAAATCAAGGGTAGCCAACCTCGGTCCTTGAGTGCTACTAACAGTTCCCGTTTTCCAGACCACCTAGCTGGTGCGCGGGTGTATTCATTACTCAGTAACATATTTGGAAAGATCCACAGGTGGAGTTAATTATTACACTTGTGATTCTGTGAGGAAACCTGGAAAATATGCTCTGTTGGTAGCTCTCGAGGACAAGGGTTGGCTACCCATGCCTTAAATCATAGATCTTACGCTTGTCCACATATCTGTGCTTGTTAAGTGGTACTTTGAGGCCACTAACTAACTATTTTTTTTTTGTCCCTGTACAGGGTGGGAAATGTTTTTTTCATGTGGAATGCATTACTAGAAGCCTTACTGGTCCCCTTCTGGGATGATAAAATCCACTCCCAGCACCAGGCATGGTGCTCAAGGATTCTTCTGGGGCAAGGACTGATGTAAATGAGTAAAAAAAAATTTGTAAATGCCCCCTCCCCTCCCTGTCCCCATCATAAATTTACTTCAGAATCAAAAAAAATAATTTAATTTACTACCAAACTCTTCCTGTCCCTGCCTTCAACTACATACATACTCCAACTCCCTCAGGCCTTTCTTGAATAATAACAACATTTGTTTCCTGATGTTTCATGTTGGAAGTTGAACTGCCATGTTTTCTGCTGCCCTCTGCTGCCACTTAGCTTAGTCAGCCAGCTAGCTTGGTGCAAATTTTGGGCCTAAATTGGATGAAAACAATATAGTGAGCTGTGAGGTGGTCAAAATTTACTGGAAATGAGTGCAAATAAATGTTATTGAGGTTAATAATACTGTAGGATCAAGAAAAGACCATTTTAAGTGATTTTAGCTGTTTATATGATTATTTTAAGAAAAAATCCAGATCCAAAACCATAAACGAAAAACAAAACATGGAGGGGAGGTTTTGGCAAAACCAACCCAAAACCTAAACGAAAACCATAACACAGGGGTCAGCACAATTTCATGAGCTTAATGCTTATTAGCTGAGAGAGCCATCTATCATGGTTCTCAGCCAAAAAGTGTTTGCCAATAGACTTCAATGGGCAAAAGGGAAGATTAGATACCGCCCATCTTCCACTCTAACACCACTGGCACCCTGCACCCCGCTCTGCCGACACCACTGTAACCCTGTACTGAGGACACCACCATCAGCACCCCCACACTGCCAACACTGCCGGAATCCCCACATTGAGTACACCGCTGGCACCCCTGCAATGCTGACACTGCCAACACCTCTGCACTGAGGACACTGCTGACACCCCCGCTCTACTGACACTGCCAGCACGCTGCACTGAGGACACTGTCAACACCCCCCCACTGCCATCTCCACACTGAGGACACCATCAGCCCCCCTGCACTGCCGACAATGCTGGCACTCCCACACTGAGGACACTACTGACACTCCCACACTGCTGACACCACCAGCACCTGTGCACCGAGGATTCTACTGGCATTCTCGCACTGAGGACACTGCTGCCATCCCCACACTGCCAACTCCACTGTCACAGTAAGTGCACTATTGATATATCCAACACACATTGTATACGACCTGCACTGTAACCTGCACTGTATCCAACCCACACTGTATCCAACCTGCACTCTACCCAACCCACACTGTATCCAACCTGGACTCTATCCAACCCACAGTGTATCCAACCTGCACTCTATCCAACCCACACTGTATACCACACTGAGGGCCTGATTCAGAGCTGGATGCTCTGACAGTGCACTCGCTCTGAATCAGGGCCGGCCCTCTGGTTTTGCAGAACGGCCTCCTGGCCGCTCGCATAGCTGTGGGTGACCACCCACAGCTATGTGAGCGGCCATGATGATCAAGACATCACGACCATCAGGCTTGTGACGAGACCCTTGTGGTAGGGTCTCGTTGCCACAATCCCAAGAGTGCTTTTGGCTCAAACAGAGCCGAAAGCACTCCCACTGACATCACTTGTGATGTCAGTGGGGCCGGCCCCAGACGGTAGGCGTTCCCATGGGGAAGCTACGCCCCCAGCCCACCCACTCAACATCGACAGCACGGCCCCCTTTGGCACGAAACCCGGAGCGATGGTTTGCCCATCGCTATCCGGGTCTCGCGCATGCACACGACGGAGCCGGCTCTGAATCAGGCCCTGAATCCAACCTGCACTGTATCCAACCCACACTATATCTTGCACTATGTCAGACCCGCACTGTATCCCACAATGTATCCGACCTGCACTGCCTCCAACCCACAATGTATACCGCACTGCGGACTTGATTCAGAGATGGACGCTAATGCGATCACAACTGCATTTCCATATGCAACGCATTTGCAAAAATATGCTAATGTTAGCAAAGATCACCTGAGCATAAAATTGCCCACTGCTGCCTTCTCACCTGCGTGTGACTACGCATACCTACGTAAACATTGGTAACATCGATGCACATTGGCGGCCATCTTACAGTACCTTTGCCGCAGCTTTAGGAGCTCTTCTGACACGCAAAGCTGCATATGGACTCGCAGTGGCTACCTTAGGCATGCCCATGTAATGGCGACAGGCACGTCTGTATTTCTTAGACCACCACCCATTATCACCCCCAAATATTGGCAGTCTGTTACTCACTTAGAGATGAATTTCTCTGTGCATGCGTGATCGCAATGCTATCACAGTGCACGTGCAATGCGGTGCATACGCATGCCCAATGGCAAACAATCACTCAATATGCGTGAAAACTGCATTAGCGTCTGTCTCTGAATCTGCACTGTATACAACCCGCACTGTATCCTGCACTATATCAGACCCGCACTGTATCCCGCACTGTAACCAACCTGCACTGTATCCATCCTGTACTGTATACAACCCGCACTGTATCTGACCGGCACTGCATCCAACCCACACTGTATACCGCACTGTATCCAACTTGTACTGTATTCAATCCACACTGTATCCCGCACTGTATCCGGCCCGCACTGTATCCAACAAAAACTGTATCCTGCACTATATCAGACCTGGTAGAAAAAGGAGGGGGGTTTAACCCCCTATTGTTCTTCAGCACACTGAATAGTACCTGCAACAATATATGAAAACTATATGGTCATAGAAATCAGATATATTAGTTGCATGCATTTGCAAATACATGGGAAGCTGCTAGGCCACGTCACGGCTTCTCTGTCACTAGCAGTCCCTAACACTAAGGGGTTCACATCCAGGGCACAGTGCACCCCGAAAAACGTCCAGCCCAGGACACCCCCAGGGCATCACACGAAAAATGGAAAAAGAGTGACAGTGCAGTGTAAAGTATAGGTGTGTAAGACTAATTAATGAGTGTTGGAAAAAGGGGTTAAAATATATGTGAATTATTACATGTAAAAAATACAAACATAATATGTAATGTAAAAAGCAACTATGTGTATTAAGTGGTGATGCCATGAGGGGGCCCAGCCAGACCAGCCCCGGGGTCCTTGCGCGAGAACGCTCACCCCAAATGTAAAATATACCAATTATAAGGCCTCATGATAAAGGCACATATAAATTTTGCCAAATGTAAGGCCTCCTGATAAAGGCACATACATAAATGCATCCACATTGAGAGCCAGCTTACCTGGGAGTCACCCCTGGGAACTCCAACTAACACTACTAGAACCAGCATGCCCTACTAATGCTGGCTCCTTCATGCCACTCATACCAAACATACAAAAAATGGCAGCTGCTCAATCAATCTAGCAGCACTAATCAGGTGAATGAAAGGGAGGGGTCATACTAAGTAGAAAAAGGAGGGGGGTTTAACCCCCTATTGTTCCTCAGCACACTGTATAGTACCTGCAACAATATATGAAAACTATATGGTCATAGTATGGTCAAAGAAATCAGAGATATTAGTTGCATGCTTTTGCAAATACATGGGAAGCTGTTAGGCCACGTCACTGCTTCTCTGTCACTAGCAGTCCCTAACACTAAGGGGTTCGCATCCGGGGCGCAGTGCACCCTGAAAAACATCCAGCCCAGGACACCCCCAGGGAATCACACGAAAAATGGAAAAAGAGTGACAGTGCATTGTAAAGTATAGCTGTGTAAGACTAATTAATGAGTGTTGGAAAAAGGGGTTAAAATATATGTGAATTATTACATGTAAAAAATACAAACATAATATGTAATGTAAAAAGCAACTATGTGTATTAAGTGGTGATGCCATGAGGGGGCCCAGCCAGACCAGCCCCGGGGTCCTTACGCCCGAACGCTCACCCCAAATGCAAAATATACCAATTATAAGGCCTCATGATAAAGGCACATATAAATTTTGTCAAATGTAAGGCCTCCTGATAAAGGCACATACATAAATGCATCCACATTGAGAGCCAGCTTACCTGGGAGTCACCCCTGGGAACTCCAACTAGCACTACTAGAAGCAGCATGCCCTACTAATGCTGGCTCCTTCATGCCACTCATACCAAACAAACAAAAACTGGCAGCTGCTCAATCAATCTAGCAGCACTAATCAGGTGCATGAAAGGGAGGGGTCATACTAAGTAGAAAAAGGAGGGGGGTTTAACCCCCTATTGTTCCTCAGCACACTGAATAGTACCTGTAACAATATATGAAAACTATTTGGTCTTAGAAATCAGAGATATTAGTTGCATGCATTTGCAAATACATGGGAAGCTGCTAGGCCACGTCACGGCTTCTCTGTCACTAGCAGTCCCTAATACTAAGGGGTTCACATTCGGGGTGCAGTGCACCCTGAAAAACGTCCAGCCCAGGACCCCCCCAGGGCATCACACGAAAAATGGAAAAAGAGTGACAGTGCAGTGTAAAGTATAGGTGTGTAAGACTAATTAAGGAGTGCTGGAAAAAGGGGTTAAAATATATGTGAATTATTACATTGGGTTTGATATAACTCTTCCTCATGCAGTCGAGAGGAGTAGATTGGCGAGGTATAGTCTGGCACTGGACACAGAGATTGACCCGGAAAAGCTGAACCAGGATTAAACCAGAAAACTAGACACTCGGATGGAACCGTAATGCTGGACACCACAAACGAACTGGAGCAGCTGTTGACAGGAGCGCTGGTGATGGAAACTGCGCTGGAAGTTACAATGTCACAATTCCTAATGTCTGTGCAGAATGGGTATGTGATCCCGCTCACAGACAGGTAGCAGACTGTCAGTGATTGACACCTACCGCATTTATGGGAACCCCTCTGGAATCAATTTTGCTATTTTTGAACTGTGGGCCTGATTCAGAGCCGCTCGTAAGCGGCTGCTCGTTTGCTCCGAGCGATGTTTGCACATCTGCGCATGCGTATTGGTCGTAATGCGCATGCGCCAACCAGTCCTTGCGGTCGGATATCGTGCACTCGCAAAACAGCGAGGGCCTGCTAATTTGAGTGACAGAATGAGGCATTTATGGGTGGTAACAGGGGAAGGTGCTTGAGAACGGGGAGTGGAGATCCGAACGCCGGCGTGCCAAATGGTCAAAACGGGCGTTTTAAGGGGGTGCATAAATAACAAAGCAGCGTCATCGGCCACGTCAGTTGGTTGTCTCTTAGCCTGAACTGTTCGCATGATTTGCGGTAGGAAAATCCAACCACAAGCACTGCGACCAGTTCAGACGCCTTTCGATGTACTTGATTTAATCTAATAAATAGCAGAGATTACGTATGATGCGAACGGCCAGAGGGCGTCTTTACATAATAGCGAGCACATGTTTCGTTCACTCGCTCAGAAATAGAGGCGTCAACAGACCGCAAAGAGCGAGCGCTCAATTTAAATAGCCGTCCCCTTTTTCTGAACGAGCGAGCACAAATAGTGTCCGGCTCTGAATCAGGCCCTGTGTTCCCTATTTATTTATTTTTACACCCCAAAATTAAACATTATTTTTGGGGGTGTATCGATTTTTTTTTTTTCTTACACAGATCTTTTTTATTGGTCAATCCTAGGGGTGCAGGCTATTTTTTTTTAGCCTGCACCCCAAAATCCCAATTTTGCTTTTTTTTTTCGCCATGTAAAACATGGTGAAAAGTTATCCCCGTTTTTTTACAAAGACTTTTCGCAGCCAAATTGCATACGGCCCTATGACTACATTCAGGGGCGGATTGGGAATTTAAAGTTGCCCTGGAAAAAGTGTGGAAGAGGCCCTATGTGCATGCACGCCGCAGCCAGTAAAGTGGGTGGGGCCTAGTAGCAAGGGGTGTGGCCTAATGTGAAATGCCATGCCCGCAAGCCAATCCCCCATTTTCTCATGCTGGGGGCATGTCCACTGCTCCAGGAGCTGATAGCCTTAACTCCAGTTCCTCTCTCCAGTGAATAAGCACAGCAAGCCAATGAATGAGTATTTTCATACAGTATATGATTTCTCTGCAGCGGGGAACCTCTGAAGAAATTGATTCTCCCTGGACTGACAGTGTCTTCAGTCAGTATTCACTATTAATGCACATGGTCTGGATGCCGCCTGTTTGCATAGCAATAAGCCAATGTCATCAATATGCAACAAAGATTCAACCAGATAATACAGTAACAGAAGTTTAGGGGCAGGACAAAAATGGGAGTTTCCCATATCAAACAATTTTATATTAATAAATGTGTTTGGTCAATTAGTACCATCTTCATCGGCTAGGTGCCATCATCCTGTGTCTCCCCAGTGCCATCATCCTGTGCTTCCCCAGTGCCATTATTCTGCATCTCCCAGCACCATTGTTCTTTGTTTCCCCAGCGCCATCATTCTGCATTTCCCCAGTATTGTCCTCCTGCCCTGGCACAGAATAGCCCCTCTTTTTCACACACAGATCATCTCCCTTTACCACAGAATAGCCCATCTCCCCCACACCCAAGTCATCTTCCCATAGCACAGAATAGCCCCCCTCCTCACAGACAGATTATCAGCTAGGCTTTAAAATAAAGAATAGCCCCCCAGCCCCATTTGTCTCCTCTCCTGGCTTCCCCTCTAGTTGAATTAACCTGAGTCTCCCAGGTAGCCATCCAGCCCCGATTGTCTCCACTTCTGTTCCCTCTCCAGGTTGTGAACTTAATTACAGTTTAACTCCACAGCCTGGGGAGGGGACAGAGTTGTGCCTGGGCAGGCTGGCTGGCAGGCATGGCGCCCCCCATGACTTACTTGCTGCCTCCTCCTTCGTGGTGTCTTGCATAGGAAGCAGCAGTGGAGCACCCTCCCCTGGGTGGGGACTTAAAAAGAAATCTGCCTGTCATGCAAAAACAAATCAGGGACAGCCTGCAATGTGATTTGGGCGGTGAGTCCACAGATAACAAGCGGCCCCACAGACCAATCAGCCCACCGGGATTTATCCCGCTGAAGATAACAGCAAATTACACCCCTGACTACATTATAACTTGATGTTGTATCTATTGTTTTCCCTAGATATGTGAGACAATCATGGGGACCTTAAAGTCACCATTTAACATTATACTGCTCAGTATTTTATCTATGACTAATAAAAGTTCATTCTTAATAGAATATATGCTTTAGGGTATTCACAGTTATTTTTCTGTATCTGACATTATACAAATAAGAGTGCCCATAAAAGAATTTATCTCTTTTCATGCCCTCACCTCTTTTATAACCAATGTCTCCAGGTACTGTACAGTGATGCACTAATCCCGCCTATTTTGATGTTGGTCCCACCTACAGTTGATTTGGTGTCGCCCACATGAAATTTTTCCAGGGCCACATTTAGTTCCCAATCTGTCCCTGGCAGCTTGTATGCTGAATATATCTCTCAGGCAAATCTGGATATCCCTAACCTGCAGGACAGGTGAGACAAAGCGCAGCTGGGGAAAACTGGCAGCTGCCGCTTTGTGACAGCTCCATATTGACAAAAACAAATTCTTACAAACAAGATTCTAGCTTTTTAATAATACCACTTCTAACTAGAGATTTCCACAGAATCTGAACTGATTCGAACATTGAGGATTCGAGTCCAACCGAACGCTGTTCGGGTGTTCCCCGCCTGACTCGGATCCCCCTTCGAGGCCGAACGGTGTTATCCTGATATCGGATTCTCGCGGTTACTAGTGTAGGGCAGAATGCAGTGATAGCGGTCTGCCCTACACAGATCAAACACACAGCCGCCAGCGGCAGCTGTGTGTTTGTTATAGCAGCCAATGAGAGTCACACAGACTCTAATTGGCTGCTGCATGGAGGGAGCCAGTTGAAGCTCACTCATGAGCTCCGTCTTCTGGCTCCCTTCGCAGCGCGTAATAGAGCAGAGTGGACGGCGGCAGGAGCGGGGATTCAGGTAAGTTTTTTTTTCTTTTTTATTTGTGTGTGTGTGTGTAAGGGGGCGCTCCTGGGGTCATACTACTTGGGGCACCACTACTAATGGGGGCACTGCTAATGGGGGCACACTATTAATGGGGGCATACTACTGGGGGCACTGCTAATGCGGGGGCATACTACTGGGGGACATACTACTGGGGGGCACTGCTACTGGGGGGCATACTACTGGGGGCACTGCTAATGGGGGCATAATACTGGGGGCACTGCTACTGGATGGTCACTCACCATCGACAGCCGCCCCATCTTGTTGCGAGCCCCATAGAGACTGAACTTCAGTCACTAAGCGGGGCTCGTGCACGCCGGCCATGGCGCATGCGCACTGTGCAAACATCGGCCCACTTGCGAGCGCACAGCGCTTGCAAGTGGCTCTGAATGAGCTCCTATGTGTGGTGAAATGTGAATAAGATTGTGCACTGTGACTTCTTGGGCTGTAGCAAGCTTTGTAAACAAGTACTGTGATTCTGCTGGCCGTACCCCACTGGGTGTGTGGGAGGCCAAAGGACAATTCCATCTTGCACTACCTTTTATTTCTGCCACTGCTCTGTGGCAATGTTTCATAGATGTGCTTTAAACCGTGGTGTCCGTGTCGCTGCTCTGTCGCTTAGTAACCAGTCAGCTCACTGCAGCCTTTGGCCAATAATGGTGAAAACAATATTATAAGCTGTGAGTTGGTCTAAATTGACAGGAAATTTATGTTATCGAGGTTAATAATACTCTAGTAATTCTCTACAATTTATGTGATTTTAGCTTTTTTTGTCAATTTTTGTAAAAAATCCAAATCCAAATCCAAATCCATTCACCGCAGTTTGATAAATCCAAATTCAAAGCTGGACGATGAATTAGAACCAAATCCAAATCTGGCAAAAATGATCAGGTGCACATCCCTACTTCTAACTTACTTGTAGTTATTTGATTCCCAGCATGGTCTGAAGTTATTATTTAAAGTGCAAAACAGGAGTTTTATTTGATGACTATGGGCCTGATTGAGAGACGGATGCAAAGGCGATTACGCACACAATCAAGCAATTGTTTGCAATCGCGCATGCGTATAAGCTGCACTCCGCGTGTGCAGTGATCGCATATCGATTACAGATGCGCAAAGGAATCCATCGCAGAGTGAGTGACAGGTTGTCAGCGTTTGCGGGTGGTAATAGGGGGGTAGTCTGAGAAATGCAGATGTGCCTGTCCATTTAAACGCCATTACACAGCCACTGCGAGTCGATATGCAGCTCTGCATGTCAGAAGAGCGCCCTAGGCTGTGGCAGGTCAGACCTTCTGCAAGTGTAAGATGGACGCCGATGTGCATCGATGTTACCGATATTTATGCAGGTATGAGTCATCGCACGCAGGTTAGAAGGCAGCAGTGGGCATCTTTATACTTGGGTGATCTGTGCAAACAATAGCATATTTTTGCAGCTGCATTGAGTACAAAATTGCAGCTGCAATCGCATTAGAGTCCATCTCTGAATCAGGCCCAATGGCAAAACACAGCATTAAGGAACATCTATTCAGGTTTTGCAATGAGATGGCATAAAGCAGGCATACTTCATCTACACTAGCCATCTACATACTGAAACTAAAGGGTCTATTTACTAAGCAGTGTTAGGAGACAGAGTGAAAAGTGATAAGAAAGTGATAAGGTGCCAGCCAATCAGCTCCCAACTGTCATTTTTAAAACACAGCCTGTGAGATGACAGTTGGGAGCTGATTGGCTGGCACCTTATCCCTTTCTTATCACTTTTCACTCTGTCTCCTAACACTGTTTAGTAAATAGACCCCTCAGGCATTTAATAAGCAAGAAGACTACAACCTGTGAGACGAGGGGCAGAGTCACCTCCTGAAACCCAGATGATTAACTTCTTTCACACATATACTTCACTCTACCACACCGCCTCTTCATAGCTATCAAACCTCACCACAAAATCATTTCTCACTTGCCCTGTTAGATCTACTCCTGAACTTTACTTTGCCTAATCTCTGGTCCACTTATGTACAACAATACCATTACCAACATGGAGGAACAGCAGCAGTCAGCTTCACAGGTAACAAGCTTCCGTCTGGTGCACTGTTAGATCTACTTCTGACCTTTACTTTGCCTAATCTCTGGTCCACTTATGTACAACAAGACCATTACCAACATGGAGGAACAGCAGCAGTCAGCTTCACAGGTAACAAGCTTCCGTCTGGTGCACTGTTAGATCTACTTCTGACTTTTACTTTGCCTAATCTCTGGTCCACTTATGTACAACAAGACCATTACCAACATGGAGGAACAGCAGCAGTCAGCTTCACAGGTATCAAGCTTCCGTCTGGTGCACTGTTAGATCTACCCCTAACCTTCACTTTGCCTAATCTCTGGTCCACTTATGTACAACAAGACCATTACCAACATGGAGGAACAGCAGCAGTCAGCTTCACAGGTAGGAAGCTTCCGTCTGGTGCACTGTTAGATCTACCCCTGACCTTCACTTTGCCTAATCTCTGGTCCACTTATGTACAACAAGACCATTACCAACATGGAGGAACAGCAGCAGTCAGCTTCACAGGTATCAAGCTTCCGTCTGGTGCACTGTTAGATCTACCCCTGACCTTCACTTTGCCTAGTCTCTGATCTACTGATGTACTACATACCAACCCATTCCCAATATGGAAGAACAACAGCAATCAGCTTCACAGGTAAGAAGTTTCTGCCCCTGCCCCGACATGGCAGCAGCCAGCACATAGAGAGGAGGCACTATAGTGGAAGTAACAACAAAAAATATGTAATTTACTTCACAGTATGTTAATGATTATGGGGTCTATTTATCAAGCAGTGAAAAGTGTGGAGGAGTGAACCAGTGGAGAAGTTGCCCATAGCAACCAATCAGCTCTGAATTAGCATTTATCAAGTACAGTCTATACAGTGTCAAACGCAGGATTTTGAAAGTGGGGTTTCCAAATAATCGAGTGCCGTAAAAAAGGGGTGTGGCCTCACTGTAAGGGATGTGGTCTCACAATAAGGGGCATGGCCTCACGTGGAAAGACTACCTTATGACTAGATGACATTAACATAACAATAGGTTCCAGATTTCCTAGTTGGTGCACAGGTGTATTTATTACTGGCTGACACATGTTAAAAGATCCACAGATGGTCTAATTATTTAATTTGTGATACTGAGAAGAACATGCAGCACTAGAACATTCTACAGGTTGAATCTCCCATATCCAAATATTCCGAAATACGGAATTTCCGAAATACGGAATATTTTTAGCATGACTGAGAAAGTGAAACCTTTGATTTCTGATGGTTCAATGTACACAAACTTTGTTTAAAGTAGGGGTGTGCACCGGCCACTTTTCGTGTTTTGTGTTTAGGTTTTGGATCTGGATCTTTCTTCGTGTTTTGGATCTGGATTGGTTTTGCCAAAACCACCCTTCCGTGTTTTGGGTTCTGGGTTTTGTGTTTTGGATCTGTATTTTTTTTTCAAAAAGCATAAAAACAGCTAAAATCACAGAATTTGTAGGTTTTTCTGCCCCTATGCTATTATTAACCTCAATAACCTTAATTTCCACTCATTTCCAGTCTATTCTGAACACCTCACACCTCACAATAGTGTTTTTATGTCCAAAAGGTTGCACCGAGGTAGCTGGATGACTATGCTAAGCGACATGAGTGGGCGGCACAAACACGTGACCCATCTAGGCGTGATACTGCAGTGGCAGACAGGATGGCAGTTTGAAAAACTAGGCCCCAAACTGTACATAGTGCAAAGAAAAAAAAGAGGTGCAAGATGGAATTGTCCTTGGGCCCTCTCACCCACCCTTATGTTGTATAAACAGGACATGCACACTTTAACAAACCAATCATTTCAGCTCCAGGGTCTGCCACACAACTGTGGCTGAAATGATTGGTTCGTTTGGGCCCCCACAAAACAATCTGGCAATTAATGTGTCCCTGCACAAACTGGCTCTACGGAGGCAAGATGTCATCCTCATCCTCCTCATCCACCGATTCCTCACCCTCTTCAGTGTGTACATCCTCATCCTCACAAAGTATTAACTCGTCCCCACTTGAATCCACCACCACAGGTCCCTCTGTACGTTCTGGAGGCTGGTCTCCCTGGAAGAGCTAATAATTTTGATGAACATCATCTTCTCCACATTCTGTGGAAGCAACCTCCTACGCCTTTCGCTGACAAGGTTCCCGGCTGTACTAAACACTCTTTCGGAGTACACACTGGAGGGGGGGCAACTCAGGTAAAATAGAGCCAGTTTGAACAGGGGCCTCCAAATTGCCTCTTTTTCCTGCCAGTACAGGTATGGACTGTCTGACATGCCTACTTGGATGCTGTCACCGATGTAATCCTCCACCATTCTGTCAATGGTGACAGTATCATAGGCAGTGACAGTAGACATGTCAGAAATTGTTGCCAGGTCCTTCAGTCCAGACCAGATGTCCAAACTTGGTCCTGCCTGCCCTGCATCACCGCCAGCGGGTTGCTTAGGATACCTACATTTTTTCCTGGCAGCCTCAGTTGCGGGAGAAAATGAAGAAGGAGCTGTTGACGTGTCACGTTCCGCTTCAGCTGACAGTGTGTTCACCAGCAGGTCTTTGCACCTCTGCAGGCTTGTGTCGGCCAGAAAGAGAGACACCACATAGGCTTTAAACCTAGGATCGAGCACGGTGGCCAAAATGTAGTGGTCTGATTTCAACAGATTGGCCACCCTGGAATCCTGGCAAAGCGAATGAAGGGCTTCATCCACAAGTCCCACATGCCGAGCGGAATCGCTCCGTCTTAGCTCCTCCTTCACTTTCTCCAGCTGCTTCTGCAAAAGCCTGATGAGGGGAATGACCTGACTCAAGCTGGCAGTGTCTGAACTGACTTCACGTGTGGCAAGTTCGAAGGGCTGGAGAACCTTGCACAACACGGAAATCATTCTCCACTGTGCTTGAGTCAGGTGCATACCCCCTCCTTTGCCTATGTCATAGGTGGATGTATAGGCTTGAATGGCCTTTTGCTGCTCCTCCATCCTCTGAAGCATATAGAGGGTTGAGTTCCACCGCATCACAACCTCTTGCTTCAGGTGATGGCGGAGCAGGTTCAAGAGTGTTTGCTGGCGCTCCAGTCTTCGGCACGCAGTCGCTGAATGGCGAAAGTGGCCTGAAATTTTTCGGGCCACCCAAAGCGTCTCCTGCACGCCCCTGTCGCTTTTCAGAAAATTCTGCACCACCAAGTTTATTGTGTGAGCAAAACATGGGACGTGCTGGAATTTGCCCAGATGTAATGCCCGCACAATATTGGTGGCGTTGTCAGATATCACAAATCCCCAGGAGAGTCTAAGTGGGGTAAGCCACTGGGCGATGATTTCCCTCAGTTTCTCTAAGAGGTTGTCGGCGGTGTGCCTCTTACTGAAACCGGTGATACACAGCATAGCCTGCCTTGGAACGAGCTGGCGTTTCTGAGATGCTGCGACTGGTGACGCTGCTGCTGTTGCTGCGTAAGGTGATACATCTACCCAGTGGGCTGTCACAGTCATATTGTCCTTAGTCTGCCCTGTTCCACATGTCCACATGTCCGTGGTTAAGTGGACATTGGGTACAACGGCATTTTTCAGGACACTGAGGACACATTTTCTGACGTTTCTGTACAGTCTCGGTATCGCCTGCCTAGTGAAGTGGAATCTAGACGGGATTTGGAACCGGGGACACACTACCTCCAGCAATTGTCTAAATCCCACTGCACTAATGGCGGATACCGGACGCACGTCTAACACCAACTTAGCAGTCAAGGCCTCAGTTATACGTTTTGCTTCAGGATGACTGCTGTCGTACTTCATCCTCCTCGCTAAGGACTGTGGGAGGGTCAATTGTTTAGTAAAAGTAGTGGTGTTCCTACTTCCTCTCTGGGATGATGAACGACTCCCAGCAGCAGCAACAGCAGCAGCGGCAGCAGGAGGCGTAGCAATGCAGGATCCTCCGGAGGAATCCGGGATAGGAGAGTCAGTCATGCCAGTGACATGGCCTGCAGGACTACTTCCGATCCTGACTAAGGAGGAAATTGACGAGGAGGGAGTTGACGGTGTGGTTTGCAGGCGCTTGGATACAACAGGACAATGGGATTTAGGTGTCCCTGGACTGCTTACGGTCTTAGCCAAAGTTTCTGAACTTGACAGTAACTTATTATGAACGCGCTGCAGGTGCCGTATAAGGGAGGATGTTCCTAGGTGGTTAACGTCCCTACCCCTACTTATTTAACCTTTACATAAGGTACATATGGCAAGACAGTTGCTGTCCGGATTTGGATAGAAATATTGCCAGACCAAAGAGGTGGAATGTTTGGTCTTCTGCCCAGGCATGACCGTGATGGGCTTTTTCATCCCACGGACAACAACTGTCTCCCCCGGAGCCTGATTTAAACAAACCACATCACCATCAGAATCCTCCTCGCCAACTTCCTCCTCAGCGCCAGCTACACCAGTATCCTCATCCTGTTGTACTTCAACAATGACATCTTCAATTTGCATATCAGCAAGTGGACTGTGGGTGCTCCTTTCAGCACTTGCAGGGGGCGTGCAAATGGTGGAAAGAGCCACCTCTTCCCGTCCAGTGCTGGGAAGGTCAGGCATCGCAACCGCCACCACACTTGGACTCTCCTTGGGGATTTGTGATATCTTCTTAGAAAGCACAGATCTTCACTGTGCTTTTGCCAGCTTAACTCTTTTGATTTTTTTAGTGGGAGGAGGGCTTCCATCGTCATGTGAAGCTGAACCACTAGTCATGAACATACTAGGGATCGACCTTAGCCGTTCCTTGCCACTCCGTGTCGTAAATGGCATATTGGCAAGTTTACGTTTCTCTTCAGCTGATTTAAATGTTTTTTTCAAGGTCATTTTCCTGAACTTTGTCATTTGGGATTGTATGTGCCCTCTTTTATGACATTGGGCATCGGCCTTGACAGACGACGTTGATGGCATGTTATCGTCTATGTCATGACTAGTGGCAGCAGCTTCAGCACTAGGAGGAAGTGGTTCTTGATCTTTCTCTATTTTATTTTTATCGGAGAAAGTTTGGTCCTCCATTTATGTTATATCGATTTGATAGATACGTGCGGCTAAACACAGAAAATATTTCTTTATTTTTGCTGGAGAGTAGTGCACTTTGTGGGTTACACCAGCCTTTAAGAAATGAGCCAGCCGGCTCTTTACTTATTGGACACAGGCGCACGCTTGGCGCTGCTCCTTTGTTGATGCACGTGCGGCTACTGCGCATACAGTTCACAAACACAGAAAATAATTTTTTTTTTGGTTTGGACTGGAGTGTACTTTGGGGGTTACAGCACCCTTTAACGGTCAAGCCAGCAGGCCCTTTACTTATGACACTGGCGCACCCTTGGCACTACTTTGTTTATGCACGTGCAGCTACTGCGCACACAATTCACAAACACACAAAAAATATAATTTTTTTGGTTTGGACTGGAGTGTACTTTGGGGGTTACAGCACCCTTTAACAGTCAAGCCAGCCGGACCTTTACTTATGACACAGGCGCACGCTTGGCACTACTTTGTTGATGCACGTGTGGCTACTGCGCACACAATTCACAAACACAGAAAATAATTTTTTTTTTGGTTTGGACTGGAGTGTACTTTGGGGGTTACAGCACCCTTTAACGGTCAAGCCAGCCGGCCCTTTACTTATGACACAGGCGCACGCTTGGCACTACTTTGTTGATGCACGTGCGGATACTGCGCACACAATTCACAAACACAGAAAATAATTTTTTTTTTGGTTTGGACTGGAGTTTACTTTGGGGGTTACAGCACCCTTTAACAGTCAAGCCAGCCGGCACTTTACTTATGACACAGGCGCACGCTTGGCACTACTTTGTTGATGCACGTACTGCTACTGCGCACACAATTCACAAACACAGAAAATAATTTTTTTTTTGGTTTGGACTGGAGTGTACTTTGGGGGTTACAGCACCCTTTAACGGTCAAGCCAGCCGGCCCTTTACTTATGACACAGGCGCACGCTTGGCACTACTTTGTTGATGCACGTGCGGCTACTGCGCACACAATTCACAAACACAGAAAATATTTTTTTTTTTGGTTTGGACTGCAGTGTACTTTGGGGGTTACAGCACCCTTTAACGGTCAAGCCAGCCGGCCCTTTACTTATGACACAGGCGCATGCTTGGCACTACTTTGTTGATGCACGTGCGGCTACTGCGCACACAATTCACAAACACAGAAAATACTTTTTTTTTTGGTTTGGACTGGAGTGTACTTTGGGGGTTACAGCACCCTTTAACGGTCAAGCCAGCCGGCCCTTTACTTATGACACAGGCACACGCTTGGCACTACTTTGTTGATGCACGTGCTGCAACTGCGCACACAATTCACAAACACAGAAAATAATTTTTTTTTGGTTTGGACTGGAGTGTACTTTGGGGGTTACAGCACCCTTTAACGGTCAAGCCAGCTGGCCCTTTACTTATGACACAGGCGCACGCTTGGCACTACTTTGTTGATGCACGTGCGGCTACTGCGCACACAATTCACAAACACAGAAAATAATTTTTTTTTGGTTTGGACTGGAGTGTACTTTGGGGGTTACAGCACCCTTTAATGGTCAAGCCAGCCGGCCCTTTACTTATGACACAGGCGCACGCTTGGCACTACTTTGATGATGCACGTGCGTCAACATCGCACACAATTCACAAACACAGAAAATAATTTTTTTTTTGGTTTGGACTAGAGAGTATTTTGGGGGTTACAGCACCCTTTAACGGTCAAGCCAGCCGGCCCTTTACTTATGACACAGGCGCACGCTTGGCACTACTTTGTTGATGCACGTGCGGCTACTGCGCACACAATTCACAAACACAGAAAATAATTTTTTTTTTGGTTTGGACTGGAGTGTACTTTGGGGGTTACAGCACCCTTTAATGGTCAAGCCAGCCGGCCCTTTACTTATGACACAGGCGCACGCTTGGCACTATGTTGTTGATGCACGTGCGCTACTGCGCACACAATTCACAAACACAGAAAATATTTTTTTTTTGGTTTGGACTGCAGTGTACTTTGGGGGTTACAGCACCCTTTAATGGTCAAGCCAGCTGGCCCTTTACTTATGACACAGGCGCACGCTTGGCACTACTTTGTTGATGCACGTGCGGCTACTGCGCACACAATTCACAAACACAGAAAATAATTTTTTTTTTGGTTTGGACTGGAGTGTACTTTGGGGGTTACAGCACCCTTTAACGGTCAAGCCAGCCGGCCCTTTACTTATGACACAGGCGCACGCTTGGCACTACTTTGTTGATGCACGTGCTGCTACTACGCACACAATTCACAAACACAGAAAATAATTTTTTTTTGGTTTTGACTGGAGTGTACTTTGGGGGTTACAGCACCCTTTAACGGTCAAGCCAGTCAGCCCTTTACTTATGACACAGGCGCACTCTTGGCACTACTTTGTTGATGCACGTGCATCAACAGCGCACACAATTCACAAACACAGAAAATAATTTTTTTTTTGGTTTGGACCGGAGTGTACTTTGGGGGTTACAGCACCCTTTAACGGTCAAGCCAGCCGGCCCTTTACTTATGACACAGGCGCACGCTTGGCACTACTTTGTTTATGCACGTGCTGCTACTGCGCACACAATTCACAAACACAGAAAATAATTTATTTTTTGGTTTGGACTGGAGTGTACTTTGGGGGTTACAGCACCCTTTAACGGTCAAGCCAGCCGCCCCTTTACTTATGACACAGGCGCACGCTTGGCACTACTTTGTTTATGCAAGTGCGGCAACTGCGCACACAATTCACAAACACAGAAAATAATTTTTTTTTTGGTTTGGACTGGAGTGTACTTTGGGGGTTACAGCACCCTTTAACGGTCAAGCCAGCCGGCCCTTTACTTATGACACAGGCGCACGCTTGGCACTACTTTGTTGATGCACGTGCGGCTACTGCGCACACAATTCACAAACACAGAAAATAATTTTTTTTTTGGTTTGGACTGGAGTGTACTTTGGGGGTTACAGCACCCTTTAAAGGTCAAGCCAGCTGGCCCTTTACTTATGACACAGGCGCACACTTGGCACTACTTTGTTGATGCACGTGCGGCTACTGCGCACACAATTCACAAACACAGAAAATAATTTTTCTTTGGTTTGGACTGGAGTGTACTTTGGGGTTTACAGCACCCTTTAACGGTCAAGCCAGCCGGCCCTTTACTTATGACACAGGCGCACGCTTGGCACTACTTTGTTGATGTACGTGCGTCAACTGCGCACACAATTCACAAACACAGAAAATATATATTTTTTTGGTTTGGACTGGAGTGTACTTTGGGGGTTACAGCACCCTTTAATGGTCAAGCCAGCCGGCCCTTTACTTATGACACAGGCGCACGCTTGGCACTACTTTGTTGATGCACGTGCGGCTACTGCGCACACAATTCACAAACACAGAAAATATTTTTTTTTTTGGTTTGGACTGGAGTGTACTTTGGGGGTTACAGCAACCTTTAACGGTCAAGCCAGCCAGCCCTTTACTTATGACACAGGCGCACGCTTGGCACTACTTTGTTGATGTACGTGCGTCAACTGCGCACACAATTCACAAACACAGAAAATATATATTTTTTTGGTTTGGACTGGAGTGTACTTTGGGGGTTACAGCACCCTTTAATGGTCAAGCCAGCCGGCCCTTTACTTATGACACAGGCGCACGCTTGGCACTACTTTGTTGATGCACGTGCGGCTACTGCGCACACAATTCACAAACACAGAAAATATTTTTTTTTTTGGTTTGGACTGGAGTGTACTTTGGGGGTTACAGCAACTTTTAACGGTCAAGCCAGCCAGCCCTTTACTTATGACACAGGCGCACGCTTGGCACTACTTTGTTGATGCACGTGCGGCTACTGCGCACACAATTCACAAACACAGAAAATATATTTTTTTTTGGTTTGGACTGGAGTGTACTTTGGGGGTTACAGCACCCTTTAACAGTCAAGCCAGCCGGCCCTTTACTTATCACACAGGCGCACGCTTGGCACTACTTTGTTGATGCACGTGCGGCTACTGCGCACACAATTCACAAACACAGAAAATAATTTTTTTTTTGGTTTGGACTGGAGTGTACTTTGGGGGTTACAGCACCCTTTAACGGTCAAGCCTGCTGGCCCTTTACTTATGACACAGGCGCACGCTTGGCACTACTTTGTTGATGCACGTGCGGCTACTGCGCACACAATTCACAAACACAGAAAATATATTATTTTTTTAGCACTTGGGGGGAGCACCCCTGATGGACAGAGCACCCCCTGGACAACACTACAGCACCCCTTTTGGACTGGGACACTGCACAGGACTTTGGAGTGGACACAGCCCCTATGGAGAACTGACTGCACAACACAGTCCAGCCAGCACCTATGGACTTTGAAGTAGTGGACACAGCCCCTATTATCAACAGCAGCACAGCACAACACAGCCAGCCCCTATGGACTTTGAAGTAGTGGACAACAGCAGCACTACACTACACTACACTACACAGCCCAGCCAGCCCTAACTCCCACCCTCCCTCTTCACTGTCCACAGCCGAGTGAGAAAATGGCGCTGACGCGGGTACCTTATATAGGATCCAAAACCCGCGAGACTCGGAAGGTGGGATGATGACGTTTTGCCTCGATTTCAGATCCGAGTCAGGCGGGAAAAGTCGAGCCTGACTCGGATCGGACTCGGATCGGGGGGGCTCGGGGGGGTTCGGATTTCAGAAATCCGAACCCGCTCACCCCTAGTTTAAAGCACAAATTATTAAAAATATAGTATAAAATAACCTTCTGGCTGTGTGTATAAGGTATATATGAAACAAGTGAATTTCATGCATGTACACAAACTTTTTTTGATGCACAAAATTATTAAAAATATAGTATAAAATGACCTTAAGGCTATGTGTATAAGGTGTATATACAACATAAAATCATACTGTGTTTAGATTTGGGTCCCATTTCCAAGATATTTCATTATTTTATGCAAATATTCCAAAATACGGAATATTCCGATATTCAAAATACCCTTGGTCCCAAGCATTTTGGATATGGGAGACTCAACCTGTATTATATTACTATTTCTATTGTGGTCATGATGTGGGGTAGGGAGGGGGGTTTCCAGACTTCTAGAACCCCCCCCCCTTCATTTGCCTATGCTATAAAATAATAGGTAAGTGCTGATTGGTTGCTATGGGCAACTTATTCACTGGTCCACTTCTCCACACTTTTCACTGCTTGATAAATAAACCCCTCAGTGTTTCAAGTGTTCCCTAAATCCTGATTTTGTACTGATTTTTTTGTAAAATACCCTTAATGTAAAAATACCCTATAATTTAAAAAAAATATGCAGTTACCATACTTTTCATAATGTTACTGGTGACATTAACAATTACCTATTATATTTTGATATTACCATTTCTGTCCTATATTCTGTATGGGTCAAGGAACTCAGACTTTTCATAACAATGTAATTTTTATACCCTGTGCAGGAGCATGATAGATGACAGAGAAAGTCTGCAGAACTGGTGGAACATACTGTGTGTGGTGACATCCCCTTGGGAGCTCTGCATGATTTATGTAAAGCAACTACTGAAGGCAAAGTACCATTCAGTCATCACAAATAAGGTACATGCTACTTAACATGTTTCCGTTCCAAATGTAAAGTTTCTCTTCTGTCAAAAACTTTCGACTTAATGTAAAATGATTTGTTCATTCAGATAGAGACATCAACTCTGTTCTATCAAGAAAAGCTTAGTTCAGTATGTTTTATTTTAGAGATATGAACAGGAACACTGATTTTTTTTTTTACTAAGTACATCTAAGTAAGAAAAAGTTTGCTATTTTTTCCATTTCATCCTTAACTGTGATTCACTAAAACATTTTTGCAATTGTTTTCAAGGTAAGTAAGTATTCCTGGTTGATGCCAAAAGGCATATCATACAGTATGATGAATGGTTATGTAATAGATTTAAAACTAAAACCACTGAACAGTCTACAGGAAATGCATAGTGTTGCATAATGGTACATAATGTTTATAACATCACTCAGTTTAAACTTACATACAGAAAGCAAATCTTGAAATAATATAATCTATATTTTATTAAACACATACATAGCAATGATTTTTATACAAAGCTAAATCAATTCGGGTTCATTCATACTGCATTATTTAGAAAGATCTGAAGTTTTATTGTGCAAAAGTGCAAATGTCAAAATACATCCATTACACCTATCTATGGGTCTGCATCAGAGATGGCTGGTAATGAAGCTGCAGTCACAGCTGCTCTCTCAATAGCGGTTGTGAGAATATGCAAATGCTAAACTCAGCCTCCCCTTTTTGTGGGATGGTGCAATGGAGCTTACAAGCGGTGAGATGCCCACTTTCAGGCTGCGAGATGGAGATTGTAAACATCTAATTATGTTGACATTTCATCAGTGTCAACTAGGTGAATGTTGAGGTGGTCAGTGTTGACATGCCAATCATGTCGACATGCTGCATGTTGACATTATGATCCATTTGTCTTATCTGTTTGTCACAGCAGAGAGAGCCATTGGTGTGCTCCAGCTCCCACTGCACATGACAGAGACAGGACAAACATTCAGGATTATATTCTTGATTATTATTTCCGCTTTAATAACAATTTAGTTATTTTCATATCTAGCATTTCATTTATTATTTTGAAAGCATTTTTTTTTGTGTCTCCACACTGAACAAACCCATCAAGGAAAACACATAGTCCTTCCAGTGGTCCATGGCAAGAAATGGTGATGAAACAACTTTGTCAGACTGTTATGGCTTACCCAGGAAATCACATATACTACCACGCTACAGAGGTCTTTACCTACAACAGCTGCAATTTTCCCTTAGAGTTGAATGAATACTCTTACCAGTACTTGGGTGCCACCAGGACTTTACTCAATGTAGTTGGTGCTCATATAATAACCAGGTGGCTGTAGGAAGTTTGGCTGGATTATTGACAGACGAAAGGTAACCTGCGACAGAAAACTGCAGGTATACTGCTAGCAGTAGTGAGGTTGAAATACAATGTAGCTGTGTGGCTGCATGCAGTAGCAGCCATGAGGCATCCCGGCTGCTAGTAACAGCCGGGACCATGATCCAGTGTGGTTGCTCTGGATCTGGCTGCCATAGTAACAGCCAGGACCTGAATCTTGAGTGGCTGAGTGACACGGCATCCCAGTCACCTAGCAATGCCTAGCAAAGTCAAAGAATGTGGGACTTGGTGATGAGTGTGTGCCATTGCAGCTAGCGTGGTGGCTCATAACAGTACCCCCCTTGAGAAGGGGTAAGGAACCTCTAGATCCAGGTTTACCCAGAAATGCTTTAAAGAAGACCTTTTTTCAGGTTGTCTGCATGTAAATGCCTTCCTGGAACCCACACTCTCCCTTTAGGCCCACAGCCTTTCCAATGGACTAAGAAAAGGACTTTTTGGAATCCAAGAATTTCTTACCGACATACTGTACTCTTGGTGTCCATCAATCACAACTGGAGGCTGCCTCTTTGGATGAAAGAACTTAAATTTCTTGGAAATAACTGGTCTGAAGAGTGAGCAATGAAAAGTGTTGGGATTCTTAAAGACTTAGGGAGTTTCAAACATAAGGCAACTGAGTTAATTTGTATAATGATCTAGAATGGACCAATGTACTTGGGACAACATTTTTTTGAGGGCTGATGAAGTCTTAATTTTGGGTGGACAACCAAATCTTATCTTATTTCCTACTTTGTAAATACAAGTATTTTTATGACGATCAGCGAAAAAATGTGAACAACAAGAAGCCTTGTTGACAGAAAAATTTACTTTTCTCCAAACTTTTTCAAGCTGAGAAGCAGTGCTGCGAACCTCAGGCACATTACTGGATTCAGGAGAGGCAAACAAATAGGCTCTTGGGTGATGTCCATAGATACTGTACAAAGAAAAGGAAAAACATTGGTGAAGGAATAACAGGCATTGTTGTAAGTGAATTCAGACAAGAGTAGATATTCTGGCCAATTATTATGATATTTTGAGGGGATACAGTCAAAATGCCAGTGGCCGGGAAGCCATCTGACTAAATCCCAGTGTCTAAATACTGACGCGTGACTAAAGACAGGCATTGAAATCCTGACACCTGTCTAGACAGACAGCTTCCTGAATGAAGGTAAGCCAGTCAGTGTTAGTACTTACCCATGAGGGGGGGAGGGTTAGGTTTGGAGACCCCTGGGGGGACTTAGGGTTAGGCAAAACCCCAGGAGGGTTAGGTTTAGGGTGCAGGGAGGGGGGTTAGGTTTAGGCACCCCAGGGGGGAGGTTAGGGTTAGGCACCACCAGGGGGATGTTAGGGTTAGTTAGGAACCACTAAGGGAGGGTTAGGGGGAAGAGGGGTAGGTGAGGGTACTTACCAGTCGCAATATTCAGCATTTGGGCTCGCGGTGTCAGGATTTAGTCAGACAGCTTCCCGGCCGTTGGCATTTCATACCCAACCCTATAAATATGGGAGGCATAAATGCACACACTAGCGGCAGCAGTATATGGGTGCTAAAAGAGAGGTCATCCACCTCCCAGGGTTATAATAAACAGAAAAAAACAAGTACCACCACACTGCGCACAGCAAATAATAAAATCAATAAAATCAATCATATATTATAGTGATCATAAATAGGTAGCTCGTAAAAGGGACATATAATATGTAAAAAGTCACTTATTGTCAGATGGTTCCAGACACTGTCATTAGGTGGTGTTGGGCTTCTTTTCTATCGAATATATAGTGTCCCAATCTTCAAAAAGGTGCTGTATGCTTCAAAGTTTTTTCCTCAAAAAGAAGGAAGAGAAAAGAGAAAAGAGGGGGAACTGATAGTGCAATATTTCTCGGATAAATAAGACCTATATAGCAATCCTCCACTTCAAATATTCCAAATCAACCACATACCATACTCACATTAAAACGGAGTATAAACCACCCAAAAAAGGTATCTTTTATCTTCTATAACAACCCGTAAGCTTTAAATCCTCATGGATATATAGTAGATACAAAAATGGGCGTACCCAAACTCACAGTAGAATATATAGTTGTAGTCATATAAAGATTTATTTATGTCATCCTGTCACCTTCTCTCCTTCCAAATGTTATCCTCATTAGTATGGAGTATATGAGATATTGGTATTAGGAGCAGGGTAGGTTTCAAAATAGGTTTATTTGTATAAAAAAAATCCAGTTAAAATAACAAATACCATATACATAGGAGTAGATGGAAAAAATAACAATCACCTGAAATGTGAACATATCCGGACTGCCACCTTAAAGGAGAATGCAGCTCTAAATGTATATGGGTTCTCTGGCACATCCACCAACGCGTCTCAACCTCAGTCTTTATCAAGGTGTGTCTTGCACCATGCAAACCCTTGTACTGGCTCTTATTTAAAGGTAAGTTGCTACTTATTGGCTCTTCCAGATCAGGAAGAATATCTGTAAATAATGTTGGCTACATATAATGAATGTAGTGTTTAAAGAGTAATATACATATTATATAAAGATTTTAGTAAACGATGCAGTTGGATTCAGCCCAATCATTATTCTGCACTTGCCCTTGAAATTGAAAACTGCCAATTTCAGTAAATTATGAAGTAGGTAACAGTGGAGAAGCCACAACAATGATTTCTGTTGTGTACTATTCTGCAAATGAGAAGAAAGATTGTGCTAGAGAGCCCAGGGATATTAGCGAATCAACCAATTTCATTAATGGCCATGGTTATGTAGAAGTTCAAAGGGACTATGTGGCCTGTATCTCCTCAAAGAATTGATGAATTGAAATAATTATTGTGAAGAGCTAAAGAAATTTGCCAAGTGTTGAGAATTGTTTCAGGGCATTTACATATTTCATCTGTCAGAATAACAAGGGGCCTTCTAATTGCTGAGAGATTGTGCACTCATCTTGACTGACAAGCACAGTCGCCTCCTTTTAATTCATTCAGAGAGACACATTTGGAATGAAGATAAACTTATGCTCTTTAGGATGATTGTTAAAACAGAACATCGTGTTTTAACAGACTTACTGAGACAGCACAGACTGCGGGACTGCAGACCTTGTCAGGAACCAGTACTGCACTAATACAATTCTGGAGTTTCTCAGTGTTATTTTGATCACTGAACCAGTGGAATAGGGTCTGTAATTCTTACAATGATTCAGATATTTGCTGCCATTGTGTGACAGAAGTGATAAAAACAAACTAAAACCATATTATTTGCCAAACACAGTTATATTATATGATTAAAGATAGATTAGAGCTTTGTTTTGTTTTCATTTATTTAATGACTTGTTTATTAAAGGCTTGATACTGTGTCAGACATAAGGTGGACTAACATAGCAACCTCATGCCACAACAGGTATCTATCCATCTTCAAGTAGAAGAACGTACTGCCCTCAGTTTTACCATCCACAGCTACAACTGTCATCATTACCATCTTAAACATGTCCCATCTCCATGCCCAAATTAGTCCTACAAGATATATCTGTTCTATGCATCTGCACAGTAGCCGTCCATTTGCCACCCAGAAATGCCCACTTCACAGATAGAGAGATCCGAGCCTCTCTCTGTGTCATCTGCAAGCCTACTGTATGTGAGGTAGACCTACTTTTGGACTTGTAGTGTCAGAAACACCAAGACTTGGTGTTCACTTTTTGGCCAAAAGTACATAACTGATTACACATTGAAAGAGTCATTGCTCTTAAATATTCTCTAGTGAATATTTTTGGATTTGCATTTATCATTAGATGACATAGCATGCTCCTCATCAAGGGACTGTTCTAGAGTTGAATGCAAGTTGAGTGTATATTGTGTGCTTTCACTTTGCACATGTTATAGAGCTGAGCTTACACATTTGTGGGTGATTTTGTCATACCTAATTCATAAGCATTTCCATTTGTGACTGAAGGAATGGGATGCAGTCAGGATACCAGCGGGTGCTATCCCTCCCGCTGATATCCAGACACTTACATCCCGATATGGAACTAAAGATAGGCACCGACACCTATCATTAGACCCACTACGGAATCCTGACATCAGGATCACTGAAGAAAGGTATGCCGGGTGTCTTTTTGTCTAGCCACTGGGGAGGGGGGTAGGTTTAGGGACCTGCAGGGGGACCTAGGGTTAGGCACCCCCCAGGGAGGGTTAGGTTTAGGTTGTGTGGAGGGGGGGTTAGGTTTAGGCTCTAACGGGGGGAGGTTAGGGTTAGGCACTGGGGGGGGTTAGGCACCCCTAAGGGAAGATTAGGGTTAGGGGGGAGAGGGCAGGTTTAGGGTACTTACCTTCAGCTGTCGGAATTTTGTCCCGCCAGGCTGCCTCTGTCGGCATTTGATCCGGCAGCTAAACAGCCACCAGCATTACATACTGGTTCCGAAGGAACATGATATGGGGTTGTAACGGGATGTTCCATTAGCTAACTTCAGGAATTGCAGGCCATGCAGAGATATGTGTTAGTGTAAATACACCTGTTTTCAGATGCATCCTTTCCAGTTAGTATAGGGCCGATGCAAAGGCGCACTGATAATACTGACCAAGTGATACATTTGACACCTGGTTGAAGTACTCCAAAAACCCAAAGTGCAGCTTTAGATGAAAAACAAAATAAATGAAAAACAAAAAAAGATAAACAACTTGAAGTGCAAAAATTGACAATATAGTTAAGAAAAATCACACGGGATAAAGTTAAGGTTCAAAAGATAAAAAAGTCACATTTCCTTGAAAAGTAACTATAAAGTACTTAACGTGATATGCAAGGTAAAGTTCTTACAGAATTTACGAAAATAAGTGTTACAAAAAATGTTTTAAAAATCAATGTTCTAAAATTATGGACAGGAGATGGTATGGTTCTCCACCAGCTCGATAAATGTGAAAAATAATTATACAAAGATTTTGTAATATGGCTAGTTCCAGTAGGTAAAAAACAGTGGACTAATTAAAAGTGTGGGGTAATACCAGTTTGCAAAGTAATCTGGTGAGTAGCCAATGTTTCTGTTAATAGTTCGTTTTCTATAATGGTTTGCAGTTCCACAATGAGGCCTGAGAAGCAGTTTGTATCATGCAGTCTCAAGCCACGTCATTACTGCGCTTGTGTACGAAATGGGCAGCACAGACGGTGTAATGGTTAGCTTTACTGCCTCACAGCACTGAGTTCATGGGTTCGATTCCCACTATAGCCCTTACTGTACATATCTTGTACATATCTTTGTATGTTCTCCCTGTGCTTGCGTGGGTTTCCTCCGGGTACTCTGGTTTCCTCCCACACTCCAAAAATATACTGGTAGGTTAATTGGCTCCCCACAAACTTGACCATAGTGTGTATGTGCGTGTGCATGTGGTAGGGGATATAGATTGTAAGCTCCACTGGGGCAGGGACAGATGTGAATGGCCAAATATTCTCTGTAAATAAATAAGCATTGTTCATGTTATGTTGTACCAACCTAGTGACTGGAACTTAGTAATTAATATGCAGCCACCACCTTTATTCCAGTTTAAATAGAGGATCCCTGCACAATACCGTAGCTTCAGCTTTGTGACAGAACTTGAGATTGCAATGAGGTGCCTGCTTGTATATTGATTGATAGAGGCTCCCTAGAAACCCAACCCTATGTTAAGAAGACGAGTAACCTGTATTGCCTGATTACCTAGACAAAAACTGAGTATTTACCCTGTTTACTTTTTTGTGTATTTGGTTGTTTTTTGGTTACTTTTATTATAAAGTGTAAGTTGATTTGTTCCTGTCCAGTGGTCACATTAGTCACTTTGACCAGAAGACCCAATGTAAACAGTGATCACAAGACCCAATGTAAACAGTGATCACAAGACACCAATGTAAACAGTGATCACAAGACCCAATGTAAACAGTGATCACAAGACACCAATGTAAACAGTGATCACAAGACCCCAATGTAAACAGTTTCCCAGGAGAAAGACACTTCTTTATTGCAGAACAACTATTTTCTATATCCTAAAACTGAAGCAAAATTTCCCATACTGCATTTTAAGGTGTTCACTTTTTGCATTGATAATGATTACAGCTACAGTATGAGACAGAATGCATGGATAGGGCAGTCTGGCCACAGAGATGAATATAGCTCTGCATATTGACAAATATACACATTAAATTCCATGCAATGTAGGCAAATTACAGACAACTGTTTTTCAAATCTGCAATGGCTCCGAAGTGTCTTGATATTGCCCTATACCCTACATATCTTGGAATAAAGAACATTATCATATGCCCATGTTAATTGGAATATATTACACCTATCATTCTCAACTCTCTTTAGATTTCATTTTTATGCAGCACATGTGCACCGAAATTGCATTTTAATACAACATTTCCATATTAAGATATATGATCCTTATTTTATTTTATGCAGTCTATATCAAATCAATAAAAGCTGTGACATTATTTAAATCCCATTATCATATGTTTGCAAGTGTGTGTAACTGAGTCCTCTGCAATTTATTATAAGGTACAATGCAATTATTTTTTGCTGGCCTACTGCAGAGTGCTGGGGAAATTTGTGTCTGTTTATACTGTAGTGTATCATAGGCTTTAATATTGGTGTAGATGATAATAGTGATGAGACATAGAGGTAGAAGCTTCTAGGAAGGTTCTCATACAGATGAGTAGCAGAAAAGTGTAGAAGGTAATTGCTCATGCAGGAAGTGAGAGAGCTAGCCACGAGGATGGAGAAGATATGAAGGATGTGCAGGAGGGGACAATAATCTTAAATGAGGGAGATGAGAAGAGGGCCAGACAGATGCAGCAGAGGCAAGGCTAGCTGGAGATCGGAGAATGCTTATACCAGCTACCGGAGCTGAAGAGGGTATCCAGAGCTGTCATCACTGATCGAGGAACCAGAATGCACTGGTCTGTCACTTCAGTGATGAAGAGAAACTTGGCCTCTTGGTGGACAGCTACTAGTTGGAGAGACACGATTGGCCTCCTAAACTCCAGGTACCTGGCTCTAAAGTTATTCCAAGCTGCCCAGCTGAGAAAGATGAATTAGCTGGGAAAAGGGGAGATATTAACTCAGATTTAGGAACCCAGGTACTTCATCATTAAGTAGAGAATACGTAAAAGCTAGTAAACTCCATGGAGAGAAATTAAGGATACTGGGAATAGCCCTATTCTAGCCTCTTATTCAAAAATATATAATTGAAAAATATATATTCTACTCAGAACTGAGAATCTTTACACTAAAGAGAACAGTTATTATTAATCAACACTTCAGAAGTGTTTATATGACTCAATATAATAGATAGTTAATGTAGGCCATTGTTAGTTTGCACAGATCTTTACTAATTGACACCCTACAATAAAATTTATAATGTTGGGTTAGTAAGATGAGTCCATAAAATATGTGTGGTAGTGCAGAGGATTTAAACAAAACTGAGGTCATATTACCCATCCATTGATTCATAAAGTGGAACTTAAGTGCAGTACACTAATTCCAGCATGGTAAAGTGTTACCAAAAAAGGTTCTTATCTATACAGTTATGCACACAATGGCCATCATTCAGAGGTGCTCGCAAGAAGCGAGCGCTCGTTCTGAATTAGGGCGGCCGCTTCTATTTTTAAGTGTGGCCTTCTGGTCGCTAGAGCTGTGGGTTACCACCCACAGCTTTAGCGACCAACCAGGTTGATGGTCGCGATGGTGAAGACCATCGCGACCATCGGGGCTTGAGACGAGACACTAAGGTTGAGTCTCGGCAGCCGGAGACTCAACCTTAGTGGAACGCCTCCGTTTGTGAAACCACCCCCCCGCCCCGCCTACAAAACAAACGCCTCCATTTGTGAAACCACCCCCCCCGCCCCGCCTACAAAATGGACCGAGCTGTCGATCAACATCGACAGACGGCCCTTTTGTAGTGAGCTCCGGAGCGAGAGAGTTTCTCTATCGCTCCGGCAGCTTGCGCACGCGCAGTGCGGCTGCTGCGCATGTGCAGTTGATAAGCATCGACCCGGTTGCGAGCGCTCAGCGCTTGCGACCGGGTCTGAATGAGGACCAATGTCTATTATCTTAACATTTATGCTACTGTCTGTCTTTTTCTTTCCCCCTTTTTGGTTATATTTATTACAATCTGTATCTCGGATGCAGATCAGATTTGAGAATATCGCACAAATGCGCAATGCGATATTTGAATACATCACAAGCATGTATAAAATATTGCATGCAGGGACAGAGCTTGCAAGAAAGCTCTGTCCCTGTGAATCTTTCCCTTACACTTCTCAGGATTTTTTTCTATTTGAAATAGTTTTTATTTTCCACTATGATCAGCTATTTAGACACACGAAGCTGATCACAAGTACAAGCTCCCAACTCTTCTCTGCCAGCCAGAGCAGAGCAGGAATTGATGAAACAGGGAATAGCCATAATAATAATAATAATAATAATAATAATAATAATAATAATAATAATGATGATAATAATAATAATAATAATAATAATAATAATAATAATAATAATAATAATTGTATTTACAGCATATAGCGCTTTTCTCCCATAGGACTCAAAGTCGCTTTACAGACATTAGAAAACATGGTACATTTTACAAGTATTTGATATTGCCGAAAATAGACAACCCCAGAGATAAGTAAAAACAACCGAAACCTAGAGAGCACAATAAGCCTATTGCAGGGTTGGTGCAGATATTTTGGGAAATAACTTCCACGGGTTATATATTCCACCCATGAAAGGTACCAGATGAGGCAATCATCTTGGGTTCACTACGTAATATTACCACGGGTGGAATATGTTACGCATGGAAAAGATCACACAAAATGGGTGGTTGCAGCATCCTAACGCTAGGAGTAGGGTCCCGCCATAATCGTCAGGTCCATGAATTTTTCATCCAATCCATGAGTGTACCAGGTGAAGTAGCCCTTTGGGGTGTACTACGAAGGATACACTGTGGGTGATAAGCCATACAAGGATGCATATATGGGAAGACTGACACATGTGTGGTAGCATGATATACATTGTATGAATAGATCCACATGAAGAACATTCTGCCCATCAAGGAGGCACTTCAGTGGAGGTAAAGCACACCAGTATAGAAGATGGCTTTATTATCATAAGGCTTACCCAGTTATTTTTTTACAATTTCACTTTAGTAAATCTGAGCAGATCACATTTCCCATTACAAGTATGGGAAATGCGATCTGCTTACAATTTTTTTTTTATACTTAGGGCTTGGCGGAGAATTTAGCAAATTCTCCTAAGATTGCCCTATAGTACATTTAGGTCAGAGGTGGCCAGACTTTTGGTCTCAGTGCTCTGCTTATAAAGCTAAAAAATGTTTGTGATCAACCGAGCCTGAAAAAGGGAGCATGGCATGCAAAGGTTTCCTGCTGAAGTCACACATGGTATCCCAAATTCAAATTATGTCACACAGTAGCACAATTTTATTCACATTACACCGCACATACATTAGTGCCCTGATTCACATTACATCACATAGTGGTGTCCCTTATGCACTTTACAACACACAGTAGTGCCCCTTATACACAATGCCCGCAGTAGTGCCCCTTATACACAAAATGCCCACAGTAGTAGTTCCCCTATATACAATGTGTGCTGTAGTAGTGCCCCTTATACAATGCCCCCAGTAGTAGTGTCCCTTATGTAGTGCCCCCTGTAGTAGTGCCCCTTATGCAGTGCCCCCTGTAGTAGATCCCCTTATGCAGTGCCCCTAGTAGTAATGACCCTTATGTAGTGCCCCTTAAGAAGTGCCCGATGTAGTAGTGCCCCTTATGCAGTGTCCCAGTAGTGGTTCCCTTATACAGTGTCCCCAGTAGTAGTGCCCCTTACACATAAAAACACAGACACACACACAACAATATACTTACCTGAATTTCTGCTCCTGCACCAGCTGCCATCCTACTGCTCTTCCCGCTTAGCACTATGGGAGAGACGTCATGATGTCTCACCCTTCACCCACTGTGGGAGCCAGAAAGCGGAGCTCAGGAGTCTTCTCCAGCCTCTGGCTGCCGCTGCAGGGAAGGAGCTGCCAGACGCCTGCTAGTAAAAAAATCTCAGTGGGTACCTGGCAAATGGAGTAGGCAGCGGAGGCGCCTCTCAAGCCTGGCGCAGGGATGGCTTCATGTATTGCATCAGCCTTGGGTTCAGCAGCCAATAAGAATCTGCCTGACTCTTATTGGCAGCTGCTGGCTGCTCCCGGATGTCCACCGTGATCGCGATTGACGTTTTGGGAACCCTTGATTTAGGTGATACTAAAATAATGTGAAAATGGTATAAAAATACCAGTTTTAACTATATTTGAGCAAAAATAATATTGACAAATCTGTATATTATAGTTTAATTTAAATTGTTTTTTGTTAACTGCTCATTTTATAGCTGCTATTCAGTTGGAATATAAAAGTAAAGAATATATAAAAAGAAACACGCAGGGCATTGCTGTGATGTTCTGTGCTGTGTTTTCCATGGTGAATGGGAATTAAAGTTTCTATTTTGCACAATGTTACTCCTTATGCTAAAGCAAGAATCCCTAGGGCTAATGCAGGGATTCATGCGGCAAGCCAAAACCCACGCCACCAACCATCATCATTAGAATTGGCATTTAAACTAGTCCCATGCTAGGTGCCAGAGATCTGTCAGAAAATGGCTTCCCTTCCCCATATGCTTGATTCAGAATAGAACAAAGTTTTCGATGCATGCCCACAACACTCCTATAACACTCCAGCAAGAAAGGGATATTCCGTGCATTGCTGCTGAACTGAAATGCCAAATTTAATGGAAACACACATACGGCTAAGTTCTGTACAACTCTATTTATCAAGACCCCTCTTAAATTAATTTTTTTTATAACTGCAAAAATGTTCAGGCAATTTATTTGAGTAAAATAACAAGTTATTGACATAATAGAACAATTCTCAGCTACCAAGTAACACTGGACAGTAGTGGTAAGAGTAGCTTTTAAACTTACCAGACCAGTCAGTTGTCACTCAACTCTTCATGTGCACTTAGACTAGAAGTCTTGACCTAAACCTCCATTTCCAGAATCAACAACCACAATAGCTAAGAAAAAAAATCATGTTAGTTTAAAAAAAAAAAATAACAGAAATAATAAATGCTATATATAAAATAAATATTTATTTTAATAATATTTTTTGAGTGCCCCGCCTTTGCTATTCAGCATGACATGGGGTTTGCATTTGAGGGACAGCTGTTTTACTTGTAACCCTGTTATCCATGATAAATCAACAGATCACTTGTGAATGCTACCACTGTCGATGGTCACAGCTAGGAGGGATGTTTGATAAATAGCAAGAATCCCTAAATCATGTAAAAACTGTTTTTTGCAGGATGTGGAGTGCATGGGGATTTCATAAATTGACCCTTAAGTTTTGAGTTTAATAAGAAGTTTAACCAATGCAGGTGTATAATTCTCTGTAAAGCACTGCTGAATATGAATAACTTGTACTAAAATAAATTGTATAATGGCTGTACACCTTTGTATACAGTATCTAAATGTTGTATTATTATATTGTTATTATTATTATTATTATTATTATTATTATTATTATTATTATTATATAATGCATGTGACATATACTGTATGCACATTTTTTTTTACTTATTTTCATCTTTTTGCCACAATTAATTTACTTTAGCTGACTTACATTTTAAATCTGCAGTGTGGAAAGGAAGATAAAAAGAAAATTAAATTTAGCATACTTATTAATCCCTTCAATGCTAGAGGGGCAGTAGAGCATTGCTGACATGTAATGAAGCATTAGACAAATTGGTAAAAGTGTCTGTTTTGCTTAATGGAATATTCAGAATGAAATGAATATGAAAGACATAATTTGTTATCAGTATTATGTGTTGATTTTTCTATTTTAGTTCCAATGTTTGTACAAAATATGTCACAGAAAAACAGGTACTATCATCTGAACAAAAGTACTTATTATATTTATAGTTGAATATTAATGGAACATACACAATTACTGTAATGTATATTTTTATCATTTATTTGTACCTTAGTTTAGTAATATTTGTGAAAATAATTGTGAATGAAGAGTGTTTTATTTTACTGTTTAAAATATATTAAAGACGATCAAACTGGTTTACTGTAATGATAGTTATTGATTCATGAATCACATTTAAAATTAATATTTTAACCTTTGCTGCTGAGGCTTTTCTCACTTCCATGCTGAACCCATTATTTTACTTTTGCAATCATCACAATGCTAGCATGAATTTCTTTATACTGTACCTCTTTTTTTTAGATGACTTGGCTTTTTTTTTAGAAAAAATACATTGTTAATAATTTTACAATCCATTGGTTTTGCAAAACCAGTTGTGAAAATCCCAGGTTTGCTAAAGTGAAACCAATGTAGAGCCAACCAGGGATAAAATACATTGCTATCCTGATGTTTTTTCAATTTATTTACATACTTATTTAGAAGCCATAAAATTTATTAAAAGACTTTTATGTAAACTGTAAAATAATTATTGCATAAAATGCTGAAAAAAAGTAGGTGGTTGCGACAGTCAAGATTGCTCAAACTCTGCGGCTAATCAGAAAGTGAAAATTTACAATAAACTTATATTGAGGTCCTTTATTACATATTAATAAAATAATTCAGACAACATTAAAAACTATCTTATGAGGGAAATATTATTAATATATTAAGACCAACATTAATGTATAATTTTATGTTGCCTTCTTAAACACTTGTGTTTAAAGTGTATTTAAAATGTATTTCACCCGACAATTGCTACCAACTTAAATAAAGTATAGTCCTTTGTACTGTTAGTCATAAAGAAGAGATCAAATAGCCACTGTTGTAGTTTTTAGGTATAGTTACCAATGCTCATAAAGTCCAATCCAGGATAAATCCCACAATGATGAGTGTGGCGATTGCAGTTTAGTGCAAAATATGCAGTGTAACAGGCAAGTCCAGAATCCACTATAGTGCATAAAGGTACCTCAGCAGTGGAATAATATAGTTGCAGTTTGGTGCAGATAGGCTCAAGGGGATTTGCCCACAGTAGTGAAAGTGGACTGCTGAAATATGTTTGTAATCAGACCACCACAGTCCCAGGATAAAAGGATCTTCTACTGTTGAAGCAAGAACAAGAGTCCAGATATATTGTAGAGTAGCAATGTCAGGTGTTCCCACTAACTTGTTTCCCTGTCACAGGACGGCTTCATAAGAACCAACCTGCAGTAATTTGGCCATTTGTAAACTGCTGGACATCGCTGCCATTTTGATAATGAATGTCCAACTGCTGAATAGTAAATCCAATGGTTTGGATTCTAAATGTCGACTTTCAGACCATGTTGCTTTTTTCAAATGAATTTTTTAAACTATTACACTATATAGGTTTGTCTGTTTGATATTTTAATCCACTGTGTCATAAACACTTCTAGAAAATAACTCCTGAATACACATGCCCATTCTAGGTATTATTTTTTATGTCTAACATAGATCAATTGTTCAAATCAGACATAATAATAATAATAATAATAATAATAATAATAATAATAATAATAATAATAATAATATCTTGTTTCATTCAAAAAATGCGTAAACTGTTATGATAGGCTCTAAGAAAGATTTCTGAAGTTTCCAGATATCCCAAATCATGGCAGAATTTTGTATAAATTTACTTTTGAGCAGGAATCAGCCATTTTGCAGAGGTAAAAAAGTTCCAGTAGAACAGTATTTGAGTTCTACTTTTGTTAAACCATTCAATCTAATTACATTGTTTCTAATTAGAGATGTGCACTGGGCCATTTTTGCTGAATTTGGATTTGGCTCTGTTTCCGGTTTTGAATTTGGATTAAAACATTGTCAAAATAGTTAAAAATCACATAATTTGGGCCTTTTTTGTTCCTAGAGTATTTTAACCTCAATAACATTAATTTCCAGTCATTTACAGTCAATTTTGACCACTTCACAGCTGCGTGGCGTCAGAGCGCTTTGCTGCACTTGCTCTGGTGTACTACAGTGTACTTGGGTGCTGTGCACAGTACAAACAAATACAACAATTTTTATTTTTTAAAACTGGCAGCTTGACTCACACTGTCTGGAGTCTGACCATTTTTACGCACATGCTCTGTGGTAATACAGCGTAGTGGGGTGCAGTGCACAGAACAAATAAAACAAATTTTATTTTTTAAAGCTGGCAGTTGGCTCACACTGCATAGAATCAGACTGCTTTTACACACATGCTGTGAAGAAATACAGCATACTGGGGTGCAGTGCAAAAAACAGTACAAATACGACAATTTGGTTTTTTTTACTTTTTTTTACTTTTTTATTATTTTAACGGTTTTTTTTTGCTTGACTAATTGGAGTCACAACGTGAACACAGTGGGTGGGGCCGGTGGAGTCAGTGCAGCACCACTGTGATGGTAATTAATTTGACTAATTAGATTAAGGAGACTGGACACAGCTTGCCACTTAGATACACATAGTGACAGCACATCCCCAGCAGCACAGCTCCTTAGAGATGGACACAGCCACTTAGAGGTGGACATAGCCTTACTTGGACACCGCAGAGCAGAGCAAAGCATGCAGAATCGTTACTGGACTGGAGTGAATGGCGGCGATTCCCAGGATGCGGAGCCTTATATGGTATCCAAATCTCGCAAGAATACGACACCGGGAGGATTACTCAGATTTAAAAACCAAATCTCAGGTTTTGGATTGCAAGTAAAAAGGTCCAAATTGCATGATTTTAGCTGATTTTATCAATTAAAAAAAAATCCAAAATCAAATCTGAACTAAATACTTTAAGGTTGTTTTTCCAAAACCAGAAACCATAATATTCCCCTAATATTTGGTGGTATTTATTGTCAAAACCAAAACCTGGGGGTACAATCACATCTCTAATTGATAAGAGTGTTGTTCTGTAGTAAGCTAAGCTTGTTTCCCTTTTTTATCTGCTTACATACTGAAGTCTTTGGATTCACCACTACAGTATTTCTCAGATATGAGTTCCATAACGTTGCCCATCTTGCCCACCTTTTCAAACTATTTCTCTCATCACACACTATCCCCTCTATGTTCAAGCATGCCCTTGCCTCACCCAACATGCCTATCTAACTACTACACTAGAGGTCTCTTCCCTTTTACCTTCGAGTTTCTGAATCAAATTGTCTTCCCTCCCTCTCCCTCCTTGACCCACAGTCTGTCAGTAATGATGCTAAATTAAGGGCTTTAACTCTTTTCTCATCCTCTTTGACCTCTCTTCTGCCTTTGACACATGGATTACCCTCTCCTCCTACAAATTCTTCAATCCTTTAGTCTATGTAAGTCTGTGGTCTCCTGGCTGTCCTCCTACGTCTCTGACCATTCTCTCATGTCTCTTATCAGGACTCTACCTCTTATGTTATGTGTTGGCACCCTACAAGACTCTGTCCTTGGCCCCTTTCATATTTCCCTATACACTGCTCCTCTTGGTGATCTTTTCAGCACTAGGTGCCTGCAATATTATTTCTATTCCAGTGATACTGAAATCTACCCCTCCTCCCCTCACCATATCTCTTTATGCTAATTCCTCCTGGATGTCCAGGTTTTATACTGAGCTCATCATCTTCTCACCCACCTGTTGACCCTCTCCAAACACCTTTTCATTATCTATTGATCATATCACCACATCTTCTGTCCTACAAGTTTTCTGTCCATTAGTTGTTCTAGACTCTGTCCTCTTTTTAAAACACCAGCTTTATGACCTCTCCCATTAGTGATTCTTTTCTTCACTCCAATCACTCCAATCCATACTAGATGTTGCTGGTCTGCTCATTTTCTCTCAAACCACACTGCATCTGAATCCCCTCTCTTCAAGACCCTGGCTCCCCTAACCCTGCAGAGTCCAATTCTACTCACCTATGAAGCCTCACCCAAACTAATCCTTGTTCTCTAACCTCATCTCCCTCCACACTCCCACATTCTCACTTTGCTTTGACAACAACCACTACATCTCTTTCCAACTGTTTACCTCCTCTTATGTCCATCTCAAGGATTTAGCCTATGCTGCTGCTCACCACCTCTGGAACTTACTCCCTGTCAGCATCAGTGGTCTGTTCTCCACAAACAGTTTACTGTTCCTGACTCCTGCACTCACATTTTGCTGCCAGGGGAGTTTTGATTAATAAATGTTGAGCCATTGCATGGAGGAATCATGGGTCCTGGCTATTGAAATGCAACAGCCAGAAGTTCAGGCTCCTGAGCAGCAGAATATTAGTTTTACTACAGACACTTGCCTCCTAATGCTGGCCATACACTAGTACGACCAGCATAAGATAAGATTCATCTTACAATTTCCCTTGAACTCCCCGGCAGCTCCCTGGCAGTCCCAGTCACATGATTGACACGATGTACATATGATCTCACAATATGATCGATCTGCAGTTTAGGAGAGAAGGTCATTGAAAGAACACACACTTCTTCAAACTGTCACTGAAATGATGCCGGTCAGATGCACGATGCATCGCATGCACAAATACACGGCACGATCTGCATACGATAACGATAAATATGATGGGTTGCACATCTGATCATACAATACGTTTTAAGAGTGGCGGGAACACGCATCGGATCATTTCCTACCTAAAAAATACACAATTTCCACATAACTCATTGTACGACGCGTCTAAAATTGCACTAGTGTATGGCCAGCATAACTAATGTGCCTTTGAGCAGTGTATCTGCCTTGCCCTTCACTATGGATACCCTGTTGCCAATCCTTGGACTGGACCTGACTCGCCTCTGCCTTTGCCCTTTACATTTGGATACCATGTTGCCAGACCTTTTACCTGACTTTACTTGCCTCTGCCCTGAAGATTAGGATACCTCATTGCCAGACCTTATAACAGACCTGAACTGTCTCTGCCTTTGCCCTGCATATTTGGATATCTTGTTGCCAGACCCTGGACTTGCCATCTGTCAGACATTACTGTGCTTGTTGTCAGCTTCTCAGGGTAACACTGTCATTTCTCAGTTTGTACTAAATCTCTCTAGCTGCTAAATCATGTGAGCAGATGATTGACTTGATTATTTGTTTTGAATATGTGTTTATCTACATTTAAATGAATCCAGTATCTGTACTGTATATAGAATCATTTTTCATATCCATGTGACATTCCCTTTCCCTATAAGTCTCTCCACCTGTCTCCAAGCTTCAAATGAGCTGAAGCTAATCCACCCCTTTTTTCCTCATACACTGACTCATCTCTCTGTGTTACCCATATTATTGTTCCCCTTTTATGTACTGTAAACACTCGTAAGTGAGCCCCTCTTACCTTGTGTACTCATCCTTTCCTTACTTATGCCATTTTCTTCTCCAACGTGCTAACAGTGGCTCACATCATGTTATCTACGCCAAACAAACTATAATCCAGTTTCAGCAAGTACTGATTTTGTGGTTATTGACTACTATGTTTATATTCTTTTGTTTCAGCTATATTCTGCTTTGTTTGTACTGTTTTATGCACTTTATATTCTGCTATCATCTCAATGCTACAATTCCTTGTGGCATCCTAAAAATAAAGGATAAAAGTTTATGCTGAAACTATTATGATTAAAAATAATTTAGGTTGCTTACTTTTTGCTTTTGCAACTACATCAGGCTGTAGGCTAATATCAACCCTTGAAAAATAGTTTTCATAGTAAATAAATGCATAAAGTAGTGTAAAGGGAAACCAGAAAACTCCAGACTGGACAGAAATAAAACAAAAGGTCAAGAGCACATACTGTACCAGATTAAACAGTACTGAATGTATTTTATAATACAATAATTGGAAACAAAGAAGAGGAATTTACTGGCCTAGCTGGATAAAAAACAAATACTATTATTGATTTTAAACAGTAGCAGCAAGTTATTTGATGTTATTACAAATTGTCTATCAGTATGTTAAATATAACGAAGAATAGTTCACCATAATCTATCAGTAACATTTACTGATAATGGTACATTAAAAATAAATCATGATGTCCCTTTTGGGAATCCAGTAGTAACAGGCATCTTTATTTGGTGTGTCTCGGGAGATTAATAGTTAGGGTGATTTTGAAGAATGAAGACATTGGAACAATTCTGATATATATTTTAAATATAAATAATAAGAAAATAATCACATGCATGAAGGAACACATGCACTCAGGCACACATACATACATCTCATTAACGAATTTTGGGCCAAATTCAGAGATATACATCTCAAATGTTTTGAAACAAGTTGCGGGCACGACTTGTCTCCCTCTAGCAGTTTATCTTCTCCTGACACTGTTCCTGTTCCATCAGTTGCTAGGTGATCTGCACGTCACAGGAGGTCATGTGTTTTCCACAGCACGGAGTGATTGATTCCTTCCCCTATTTGTGCACGCTGGCCCTTTGCCACCTCACTGACTATAGCATTCCTTTTGGTTCTCTCATCTCTGCTGCATTGCCAGCATTCTGTGCTTTCTTACTACATTGTGTCTTGTTTCTCCAGCGGTATTGCCTAGCCACCGGTTATCAGCTTCCCAGCCGCACCAGCAGCTTCCGTGCTGCCACCAGCTCACCAACCATTGCATCGGCTTCCCAGCTGTACCAGCAGCTTCTGTGCTGCCAGCTGCTCACCAACTACTGCATCGGCTTCCCAGCCGCACCAGCAGCTTCCATGCTGCTACCAGCTTACCATTCACTGCATCGGCTGCCCAGCTGCATCAGCAGTTTCCGTGCTGCCACCGGCTCACCAACCACTGCATCTCAAGTACACCAACTTGTGTACCGGCTCCCAAGCTGCACCATTGGCTGTGAAAGCCACATCTCAAGTGCAGAAATACAGGATGGTTCCAGCGCTTTCTATGATCTATCCTATAACTTTGTTTGATGGTGTTCTCGATGTATTCAGAGATATCTAAAAAAACAGAATGGCAATATCGTATAATGCCGTAAAAAAAAAAGTTTTATTTTTTAAGAAAAATAAATGCACTCACCATTTATCGGTGGGTGATAAGCAAATTGGACACAATTTTCATTGTGGTCCTGCACTGGTTGCAAAATGCAACATAAATCTGGATACCTTTGGGTCACTCCATAGATGGGGGAAAACACATATGACAAGCTTCCATAGTGCAAATCAGTAAACCCAATACAAGGTCCTACAAGGTTAAGTAGTATACTCACCTTGAATGGGGTGTGATGGAAGCCTTGGACATTTGTATTTTAAAACCGATGTCATTGGTTTAATACAGAGTTTGTTGAGCTTTGTGTAGATATTTAAATCCAAAAAAATTTGCTTGCAAAAGTCCAGTAATCAAATAATTTATAGTTTATTAGTCTATAATGGTGTTATCTAATTACACCAGACAATAATAAAAATAATTTTCATTGTAAGTAGACATTGAAAACTCCCATGCATCCACTACTTCACTGAGTCATTAATTTTTTGGTGGCTATTCTGGGTCGTTTATTCTGCCATAAAAAACGAGACATGAGAAAGTGAAGGTGTTTAGTGTCTGACAATGAGAGTGCAACCGGCACAATTTGCATAATATAAAAATTTTTAGGAAACACCACACTCTTTAATGCAGCTATGCCGCCCAGTAAGGATAGAGGCAAGAGAGTCCAAGAATCCTTGGTGATCAACGGTTTGAAGTTAACTGCATAGAGTTGAGAAATATCAGAGGGGATATGAATACCTAAGTATTTCAGTAATTTAGTGGGGGGTTTAAATGAAGACAAAACTGAATCATCAGGATTAGGATGAGGGGAATCCGGCAGGTAGATTATCTCAGATTTAATCCAATTCATCCTGTATCCAGAAAAGGAACCGAAAGAAGACATGATATTCAAACCAATTGGTAGTGAGACATCAGGTTTTGACATAAAAAGGATCATGTCATCAGCGAATAGTGCCAATTTTAAGGATACAGACCCTATCTGGACACCGTGGAACAACGGGGACAAACGGAGAGCAATTGCTAGGGGCTCAATGGCAACCGCAAATAATAAGGGTGATAGGGGATTTATAAGAAAGGGGGGGATAAGAAACCGTTGCAGGAAATATGAGATTGGGAGTGAATATAAAGAAGATTAAGGTGATGAATAAAACAATCAGGGAAGTCGAATCTAGCAAGGGATTTGAACAAATGTGGCCACGAGATAAGGTCAAATGCCTTTTCGGCATCTAATGAAATAATGGCACCAGGATTTTAGGAATTTGGATTAGAAAGGGAAATAATAGCCGAGATCATTCTGCGGACATTTACAACCGAGTGGGGGCCTTGGATGAACCCTGTTTGGTCCGGATGAATGACATGAGGAAGGATTGATTTAACCCTATCAGCCAATATTTTGGTGAGAATCTTGTAGCCTTGATTTAGTAAGGATATAGGTCTATAAGAACCCGGTAGAACCAAATCTCTTCCCGTTTTGGGTATTACTTTGATTATGGCAGAGTTAAAATAAGCGGGCAAACGACTTTGGGAAAACATGTGATTGAAGGTCGAAGTCAGGGTTTCATAAATTCTGGGGCCTAATATTTTATAAAATTCCCCGCTAAGACCATCTGGGCCAGGGGCCTTTGCAGACTTAAGATGTTTAATTGCTAAAGTTACTTCTTCTAAGGAGATAGGATTGGATAAAAGAGAGCTATGATCAGGAGATATTTGGGGATATGGGAGCACGGCCCAATCAATACTACCGGGGGATGAATCTGGGGTAGAATCCTCAGTTTCTGAGGCCGGAGAATAGGCAAACGCAGGGGAGATTTCCATCTGCCTGGAAACCCCCCTCCCCAGCCCACACCATGATCACAATAGAAAAAGTAATGTAATAGAATGTTACCAGTGCTGAATTTTCTTCACAGTATCACAAATGAAATAAGCACCACCTGTGGATCTTTTAACATGCATCAGTCAGTAATAAATAACCTGTGCACCAACTCGGAGATATGGAAACCATTCACTGTTAGGGATGCCCTGCTATAGAGCCCAATATGTAAATATATGTCAAGGGCAGTGCTAGGGTCTTCTGCTGCTCCTCCAGGCTCTCGGACTAACTCCCATGCTCTGGAATGGTGCCCACATCTAAAATTAATACCTTCAGCTCAGGCAGGATGGCCCTACTGCTGCATCTAATAGCTTATTGTGATCTCTGGTCCTGTATATGCTGGAATTATGACACACAATATACTTTGTATGACACATATTAAAGCTGGTTAAGTGCTAATTCTACCCTCTTCATGGACTGGCCACACTCACTCTAAATTCAAGCATTTGGAAATCCCCCTTCTAGAAATCCTGCGTTTGCCACTGCGGAGATGAGTATAATGCTTCATAAAAGGAGTTCATAATGTTGGCTATTTGTGAGTTGGAAGATGTAAGCTGATCACTGGGAGTTTTAAGAGGGTGAACTACCATAGGAGGTCTATTTCTATTTACAACATTTGTTAAAAGATGTCCAGTCTTGTTTCCAAACTTATGGAACCGAAAATTTACTGAAAATAATAACCTATCACCCATAGTCTGTAGGTATTCTTTGAAGTGTGTTTTTGCAGTATTATATTTCTGTCTATTTATAAGAGAGGGGGATTGTTTGTAATCCTGAAAGGAGTCAGAAAGCTCTGATTGTAACTTTATATATTCATTGGATTGTTTTTTGCGAAAGAAAGAGCCATAGGATATTATAAATCCTCTCAAGACTGCCTTAGCAGTCTGCCAAAAAGAGGGAAGGATTAGATAAAGCATGTGAGGCATTATTTGTTTTGTATTCTTCCCACGCAGATTCAAGTTTATTACAGAAAGATACAAAGTTTGCTAGATGCGTGGGAAACCTCCAATGATGGGAAGGACTTCTATCAGAGGATACATGAAGAGCAATCCAGACCAGTGCATGGTCTGAGAAGGAAATGGGTTCCATATCAGACATATGAATGCTAGGTAGTAATGGGCTGGAGATCAAAATATAATCAATTCTTGAGAGGGTATGATGGGCTGCAGACAGGCAGGAGTATTCTCTCTCTGTAGGATGGAGAGCCCTCCATGAGTCCATTAACAAAAGTTTTTTGGATAGAAAGGGAATTCTAATTTAGGGAGAGAATTAGAGTGAGCAGATGGGGCTGATTTGTCCAGAAAAGTGGAAGAAACCAAATTGAATTCCCCACAGAGAATTAAGGATGAATGAGTCTTTGGAGGAAAGGCTTGGAATATTGGTTAGGGGCATAAACGTTGCACAACGTATATTCTTTATTGGTAAATGAAATTGTGGCAATTACATGTTGCCCTTCTTGGTCAGAGAGAGTGGAGGAGACAGCGATCTTAAGAGTTTTTTTGTACAATATGACAACCCCTCTAGCTTTGGAGTTGAAAGGAGCTGCGACTAAGATGGACCATCCCAACATTTGGAGTTTGGTTGTTTCTTGTGATGTAAGATGTGTTTCCTGTAAAAAAAGTAATGTCTATCTGTAATTTGGAAAGGTATAAAAGTATCTTATGATGCTTTGCTGGGGAGTTGATGCCTCCAATGTTCCATGAGCCAATTCTAAGTTCTGTCATAACTTCTTGAGGATATATAAGAAGATTCTGTCCCAATATCTGTCACATGAAGAACTAAAAAAGAAATGAAGGCGGGAACGAGGGGGGGGGGAAACATGAGGGAGAGGGGAAGACAAGACAAACACAAAAAGAGAGACAAATGCATATTGTAGCATAACAAGTAGTATTGAGGTGTAAGAGACTCCATGACCCAATCTCCTGGATGGGATCAGGATGCCTCCATCACCTCAAGAACTTCTGGAAAATATTAGAGATAATATATGGCAAATAAAAAATATCAACATATATTTCAACATTGGTGAAAAATAAATGAGTCTGGGGATCAAAACTCCCCTAAACTCTGAGCGACATAAAAAAAGTGATAAAGTAACTATCGTCTTAAGCAATAATATTATTGATTTATACTGATATAGGCCTAAATAATGGAGAAATCAACATTGAGCAAGTAGACATAATACCAATACATTATAGTCAGGATATTAAAATCAAGGAAAAAAGAAAAGAACAAAGAAAAAGGAAGAGAATGCCTGACTTATGACATATAGAGGGGTTCCACTTGGGGAACAACTATGAGATTCAATAGACTCATGAATTAATAACCCTGAGAGGATGAAACTATTCGATCTCAGGGTGGGTTGGAGTCGGATATAGCATCAGCTGAAGCTTGCGATTCTTCATTTAAGTACCCCACAGCATTCTCTGGATTCAGAAAATCCTTGTAAGAATCTCCCTCAAATAGCCTCAATCTGGCCGGGTATATAAGAGCAAATTTGCGCTTGTTTTGAACAAGCTGTGAACAAATTGGTGAAAACGCCTTGCGTGCTCTAGATAACTTGACTGAGAAGTCTTGAAATATGTATAAACGCCTTCCTTCCCACATAATGGATTTATTTGGTCTAGTAGCTGTCCAGAAGTTGACTTTAGTTGAGGCAATGGAACAGCACAACTCTAGGGCGAGAATCTGTTGGTTTAGGAGGAGGGCCTATTCTGTGGACCCTTTCGATTACCAAATCTGAGCAGGCCTCAGAAATTTCCAACAAAGATGGAAGGTTGTGTCTAATGAAATGAGCCAAGGCTGGACCTTTGAGAGATTCGTGGAGACCTACCAGTCTTATGTTGTTGCGCCTCGAGCGGTTCTCAATGTCGTCAATTTTGTTGCGCAGGTAGTGATTATCTTTCTGTAAGACTTGTACCTTGCCTTTGAGATTGAATACATCTTGGAATGTGGCCCTTAATTTATTTTCTGTATAAGTAACTCTTACCGACAACTGCTTAAGCTGATCTTTGATATCAGACACTGCCTGTGACAAGAGAGGAGTCAAAGTGTTTTTAATTGCGTCAACAATATTTCCATAAATGATGGGATCAGTAGGGCGACGGGTTTGTTCACTTATATGTGCTGCAACTTTTTTGTGGGCTGGAAGGGTGACCTCCATTTCATCTTAAGGTGCCATATTGTTACTTCCGCGGCGGTTTTCTTGGTTTGGGGGTTTTGGGATAGAAGATGAGGAGGAAGTTGGGGTCTGTAAATATTTCTTCATACAAGCACAAGTTAAAAAAATGATATAGACTGAGAGTATGAGCACTATGAGACTCCGTGCAGTGTTGAATGATAGTGGGTAAATAGAACGGAAGCTCAATAGACTAGGAGCTAATCCTATTACATAGATTTTGTTCTGTAAATATGAAGGATATGTTAGATTTGGCAATCCTCCTTATGCCAGACACTTCAGAGGGAAGCAGTTTTAAATAGAGAGCCAGAAATGGGTTATTGAGAGTGGGTAAAGGAATGAATCCCAGTAGGTTGTTGTTGTGAATGATTGTGGCAAGCAGAATCACCAGCATCTGCAGCGCGGGAAAGGAGTCCCAGGGCAGTGGCCACCGACCAGCCGTTTAGCGCCTCACCTCCTCTAGTGGACTCAGCCGAGGGTCTGGGGGCTGACAGTAAGGTAGGCTGCAGGTAAAGATACCCTGTTCTCTCTCCAAAGAGATGACTCACTGTCTGCCACGTAGTCAGTGGGCTCCATCGCTAGGCATAGAGTGGGTCTCCTGAGTGCGGCGTAGCTCCTAGAAGTGCAGCTTGTGCCTCCGATAGCACTGGGCAACTACTGGTATGTGGAGGATTAGGAAGGTTCTAGATGGGAGGCTCTATGAGCCTTTAGAAAAGGTATGTTGCCGGGAGTCAAGCGGAGCTACTACACAGAGCTGCTTACTCCATGAACCCGGAACCGGAAGTTCATCATCCCTTTCTTAATGTCAAATTCTATTCACACTTAATAAATTAGAAAATAAAGACAAAGAGTTACTGACTGACATATTCTTGATATGACCATTGGGTAAGGGCACTGATGTTTAAGAGAGTCCGAGCAGCTATGTTCTGTTCTTCAGTGTTGTCAGAGTCCCTGCTCTATGGCTTCTCTTTATGGGAAGTTGACAAAAGTTTGTCAAATAAAACAATGTCTGTTGGAGCTGTATATTAGTTATTTTATTTTATTTTTGGTTTCAGTTACAGTAGTTTTTAAGATATTGCATCAATGAACTAAACATTTTCTTTTTATATTAATGGGTGTTTCATTGTCATGCCATGTTTCTAGATTAAATATGGTGTTTTAACTTATCTTTCATCTGAATATCAGTTCACTCTTCTTTGTCATAACCTTTTTGTAGTAGAAAGTGAAAAATATATCAGACCTGTCCAACACTAGGTGGATCGAAGGTTATAAAAAGACAATAATAACCTTAAAATCTTAATAGCTTTGTCATTGACTTATAATTGGAATCATTATAATGATTTATGGTAATTTTTCTAGTAGAAATTATATTTAAATTAGCCATTTGGGGCTCATGTTCTTTGTCTTTGATTTGTTCTAATTTTATGCAAACATGAGGGTATTAATCATGCAGAGAATAGAAAATATTAATGCCAACCTCTTCACAAGATACTTCTTGCACACGGTTTACAGTGCACTAAAAGCAATTGAAGTTTGCAACTTGATTGGTTTCTTTACAGTTATTCTGCTTACCAATAACTACTGTAATGATATCAAAAGAAAAATACATACAGTATCAGAAAGAAAGAGCAAGTTTTTTAATGGACAGGTCTAATTTTGTAGATTTTTTTATTTTATATGGACCTGTTAAGCAGAGATTTCTATTTAGAAAAAGTTACCTATCTTTTTAGACATACTGTATAAATTAAAGATGTGCCCTAACCCTTGTTTATTGGTTTTGGAGCTGGATTTATCTTCGTGGTTTGGTTTTGCAAAACCACCCTCATGTGTTTTGGTTTTGGATTTGGATAAAGATCTATAAAAATTGATTTTAAAAAATAAATAAAAATCTATAAAAACAGCTAAAATATCTAAATCCAAAACCCAAGTTCAGTTTTTAAATCTGAACCAGGACTCTGTTTGAACCTGGACACAAAAGTGAAATCCAAACTTTGACCCGGTTCTACTTAGAACCCCTAATTTCAGATGTGTTCGGATTTCAGAAATCCAGACCTGCACATCTCTAGTATAAACCCATCCCCTAGATGCATTCATGTAGTAATTACCTGCATTTAACTATTTTATGACCTTTTTCATGACTCATTTTTTGAATATTTTTTTTACAGACCAAAGTAAATTTTATATTGTTTTTAACAGCAAAGAAGGAGCTTTTCTTATGGCAGAAAATTTTAAAACATATGTATATAACAGTTCATATAATTATCTCTGGATACTTTTGTTTATTCACATGTTTGTTTTATATCAGGCATAATAAACACAATTTTTTTTCTGTCACAATCCATAATAGTGATTCGCTACTTATACTGTACTATAGCAATGCAGTGACTAAATTCTGGAATTTACATGAAATGCAGCATAACGTTGGACCACAGAGAATTTTAGAGAAATACAACCAGGGCCGGATTAAAGGCAGGGCGACAGGGGCGGTCGTACAGGGGCCCCCACACACTGTGCCCGACCCCTGGCCACATGCCTCAGGTCAGGTCCGGCTAAGGTTGGTCGTGATCTACTAGAAGCTCGCGGAGCTCCTGCATGTAGATCGTGACCAACTAACTGGGAACACTGGCCTCGGATCGCTTCAGAGGCCAGCGTTCCCAGTGATTCATTGCGCGGGTGACGTCATGACGGCACACGCTCGATGAGTGGAGCCTGTGCGCCTTTACTGGATCTAGTTAGATCCAGCAAGCAGTGGCAGCCGCGACGGCGGGACCCGGGAGCCCTGACAGGTACGTTTTTCACAGGTGTGTAGGCGCGGAGGGGGAGTTAATACTGGGGGCACTACTTTAGGGTGCACGACTACAGGGGGCATTGCAGGGGGCACAACTACTGGGAGCATCGGACAAGTGGCACAACTACAGGGAGCATTGAATAAGGGACACAACTATTGGGGGCATTGCAGGGGGCACAACTACTGGGGGCATTAGAGAAGGGACACAACTACAGGGAGCTTTGAAGAAGAGGCACAACTACTGGGGGCATTGCAGGGGGCACAATTACTGTGGGTATCGGACAAGGGGCACGACTACACGGTGCATTGAATAAGAGGCACAACTACTGGGGACATTGCAGGGGGCACAACTACTGGGGGCATCAGAGAAGGGGTACAACTATTGGGGGCATTGGAGAAGGGGCACAACTTCAGGGGGCATTGCAGAAGGGGTACTATATGTGTGTGTATATTATATATATATATATATATATATATATACATATATAACCTTTATTGATAGGGGCCCCCACATGTTTGTTGCCCAGGGCCCCCCACAGAGCTTAATCCGGCCCTGAATACAACTGTTATTTTTTAAACCATATTTGAATCAAAAAAAGTACAAAAACTTAAATAAAAAAATACTTTAGAAATTATATTTCTAACATTTGGAAATGTTTTTAGAATCTATATTTCTCTGTTTGAACCAGATCTAAAAGCAGATTAACAGATATCAGAATTATTTGCAATGTCCATGAACTGAACTTTATTGATTTTTCAATCAATACTTAAATGTATGTATATTGATTTTTGCAACATACAGATGCTGTTTAATAACACTGTGGGACACTTATTTTGAATAGCAGTATTATTTTTCCAAAATACAACTAAACTGTACACCAAACAATATAAGGGCTAATACTCAATGAATAGTTATTAAAAATGTATAAATCTATTTACCCTACTAGTTGAAATTCTGAACCCTACTGTATATTGTTCCTTGGTGCTTGGACTATTCAGGGGTTTTATCTAACAAAAAAGTATCTTGTCTGCTAAATGATTCTGCCAAGCAGTTCATAGTCTACAACTTTATCACATGGAGACAGATTTTAATAATATGAATATTTAGTGTTACTGTTTATTTATGTGGCACTACAAAGGTTCTTTAAAGCCATAGATAGGAGATAGCAAACAGCATAAAATAAGTATTTTAGACAAACACAGACTAGTTTACACATGTATATAATAGATATAAATATATAGTCACAACCCACAGTCTACATAGAGGATACTGTTGGGGAGAGGGCCCTGCTCATGAGATTTTACATTCTAAAGGGAGTATGAGTGGACATGAAGGGGGAGAAGGGAGCAGAACAGTGGAATGCAGAAACTGGAGAGTTAGGAGGAGGAAGAAGTCTTGAATGAAAAGAAGAGTTTGATTGAGTGTTGCAGGGCAGTCCAGAGGTTTGGTGCAGTAGTCAAGTACAGTAAATCAATGGTAATTGCTATCACTCACATGAAATGTTATAAGTTCACCACAAGCAGAAAACAAACTTAATATTAAGGGTTCATATCAATTTTAGGGGGAGATGTATTAATGGCAAAAATGCGGTAAGACCCCCGAAAATGCAGTTTACCGGATCCCTCCCATGAGGCCCCGCATCCCGCGTCCTTCTGCGCATGCGCAGAAGGACTTCTGGGTGTTAAACCCGGAAGTCCCTCTGCCCGGCAGCATCGCAAAGGACAGCTCTCATCGAGAGAGCTGTTCTTTGCGATATTCTTGGTACATACCGCAGTAATTAACCGCGGTATGTACGCGAAGTCGGGGGGATGTACTGCATCGGCGATGTCACCGATGATACATCTCCCCCTTAGTCCATAAAAAAATATATATGACAAATCAAGATTTTTGACAAATAAATAATTAATCTCTGCTGCCTCATGGAGTCAGTAGTTATTGTACACATACAGGTCCTGATTCAGCAAGGATCGCTATTCTGCTTACACGCACACAACGCAATTGCTAATATCATTGGTGATATGTAAATGATTGCATTCGCATTGCGATCGCAGCCTAACATGAGGACGCCCACTTTCCCTTACTCACATCCGTATACTTGGGCAACATAGCGAAATTATCGGTAACATCGAGTAACATAGAACCCATACGCACAGTAAATGCAGGTCAGACCTCACTCAGGAACGGTTAACTTCAGCGCACGCTATGAGACCTCAGGCTTGTGTCTGGAATCGCAGTGGATAATTTATGCACGCCCATTCAACGACGGTGAAGCGCACTGGGACGCCTGTGTTTGCCCCAGAACAACCTCCACAAACAGCACTTCCTGTCAATCACTCTGTCTGTGGTGGGTCTGCGTCGCCACTGCGAACGCAGTTCTGATCGCTGTGGCCAGGTAGCACATGTACACTGCGATGCATACGCATGCACAATACACAACAATCGTCCGATTGCATGTGCATTAGCAACCGCGATCCTTGCTAAAACAGGCCCACTGTACTGTATTTTTAGTGTTTTATTTCAGATAGAAGTTTACTAATACCTATTTCTGCTTCACATGATTTTTGCAAGATAACTCTATTGAGTTTTCATAATTTATCCTCCTGCATTTATTCCTGATGTCATTATGCAGATTTTGTAATTCTGGAGCAACTTTGTGACAATACAATTTAATATTTATTCAACTATCAGCAATCTGTATTATGCCTGAATATGTCAATTTGATGTCAACTATGTAGTAAGATTTATATACAGTGTATGATTTGAACAGGAGAGTTACCTTCCTGCCTTCAAGTCAGTTTTATTTCTGCATAATTTCTGTTATAATAATTTGCATATATTTTTGACAACAGTATAGTTTCCAATCATTCTTTCTTTTTTTGTTTATTATAGACTTCTAAACCAGAGAGTCTAGAGCTTCCATTTATTACTGATACTTATTGCTGGTGGCATATTTCATTTAGGATCACAATGAAACTAATGAATATGCCACTGGCATTTAAAATTACCTATTCTTCTGGCGAGGTTTCCTGGTAGATATGATGTTTTGTAAAATTTCCCATCAACTGAGGAGCTGATTCAGAGCCGCTCGCTAGATGCGATCACTCGCACGATGTGTATGCAAATTGCATAGGCAGTGCAATGCATTAGCATGCCCAGTATTTCTTATAGAGCGATCACATAGTGTATGCAGACATCCACCAGCCTGTCTTAAGATGCCCACTTGTGCACGTCATGTCCAGGAAGTGTATGCAACCATCGCTACATCGAGTACCATCGGATGTGATCGCAGAGTTTGAGGTTGACCATACCCTGCCGCAAGCACTGCGAGCACTTCAGTGTAAAAACCAGCCAGGTGACGTGTACTATGATGCTGTCTTATAATTATGCAGACCTCTAACACGCCGCTGAGATGCTCAGGAACGCCTGCGTTTGCACCTCCACTCCCCCGTTTTTAATGGCCAGCCCATGTTACCACCTACACATGGCTTCCCCTGTCACTCACTCTGCTGGGCTGTCTATGTGTAGTGAGTGAACCCATTGTGAACTGCGATGCATACACAATGCATACTATCGACAGCAGCGAGCGTTTGCATCTTAGCGAGCAAGTTTGAATGAGTTCCTGACTTTCACAGCAGAATAATCAGTTTTGCAGGGGTGTGAATTCCAGGTGATACAATCATTGAGGTTCATTTCTGCTTCAGCGTTCCTTGCTTGTTGGCGGTATTGCCAGCTACAGTATGCAGACTTGGGCGCAAGCATAAATGCGCCTCTTTTCAGATGGACATTTTGCACCACGTATAGTGCTACAGAAAGTGAGCAATGATGTCTTCTATGAAACCGAGTGCAAGAATAGCTGTGGTCTGGTCACAGAAATGCATCTACTGTAACTCTGCATGAAAATACACATTTAGGGCCTGATTCAGACCCGCTCACGAGCGCTATGCGCTCGCAAGCGGGTCGATGAAGGCCCAGTGCGCATGCGCGAGACCCGGATAGCGACGGGTAAACCGTCGCTCCGGGTCTCGTACCAAAGGGGGCGTGCTGTCAATGTTGAGTGACAGCACGTCTGCTTTGGTGGGTGGGCCAGGGGAGTGGCTGCCCAGATGGAGGCATCCCCATGGGAACACCTACCGTCTGGGTCCGGCCCCACTGACATCACAAGTGATGTCAGTGGGAGTGCTTTCGGCTCTGTTAGAGCCGAAAGCACTCTTGGGCTTGCGGCAACGAGACCCTACCACAAGGGTCTCGTCGCAAGCCCGATGGTCGTAATGATCTTGACCATCGCGACCATCATCATGGCCACTCGCTATAGCTGTGGGTGGTCACCCACAGCTATGCTAGCGGCCAGGAGGCCATTCTGAAAAACCAGAGGGCCAGCCCTGATTCAGAGCGAGTGCCCTTAGTTCCCTGCATTTAATCTGGGGCAATTGCAGCCAACTTGTGCTCAATGCGGCTTCGGCTGTGTGATGAGTGTCTTTAATTAGCTGTGTGACTAACAAGACAACTCCAATCTGTCCTTACATTGGCTGCCTGTATCTTATTGAATCCAATATAAAACACTTTAGCTAATATCTAATACTACACCAGCATACATCTCTTCACCAAATATCTCCCAGCTCACTCCCTTTGCTCTGTCCCAGATTTGAATCTATCATCCACACGCATTACCAGCTCCCATTCACGATTACAGGAGTTTTTCCAGGCTGCACCCACATTGTAAAATGCCCTCGCTTGCACAAGACTTTCGATTCAAATCTAAGGAAATGGGGAAAGGGATAATGGGTCCCACCAAGACTATTGTTTTTACTACCCTAATTATAATTAAATGACTATCTCAGTACTGTCTAGCCACATTCAGGGGTGCTACTCAAGGATATATCACTACTACACTAAACAACAAGAAAAGAATCCCAATACAAGTGCACAATTTCTCGCAATAATAAACACTAAAATATAACTATATATATAAATATATCATGTTTTGATGGAGTTTATATATGAATGACTATTAAGTAAATCTCCATGGGGCATTAATGGACACTGTTAAATAATATATGGTTGCATGTATAACAAAATATTTTTTGTATTAAGAGGTATACACAGTCAAACTATATTGTATTACTGCCTATAATCTATACAATAAATATACTTACTTGGTAATTATGTTATTGATTCTCACAATATGTCCACATACAACAGCACACTATCTAGTGTGTGAATTAGATACATTAGGCACGAATGAGTATTTTAAACCCTTTACTTCTTATCTAATTTTTCATATTTTGCTGTGTTTTAACTTAACCACTTAGGTGGCTATTAAAAATTAGTAATAAAAGTTATATTTTAGTGTTTATTATTGCGAGAAATTGTGGACTTGTATTTGAATTCTTTTGTTGTTGTTTAGTGTAACAACAAGAATTTCCTCATGTATCAAGTTCCTATTTCCCTACAGATTGTAAGCAGGGATCTCTTACGTCTCTGTAAAGTGTTGGCACTGTATAGGTAACTTTTAATAAATAAATATTACATTTAAATATTTTTTAAAGTTTATCATTCATTTTTGTTAAATAATGTTCTACAAGTATACCTTAGGTTTGAAAGCACACAAGCTTAGGACACTACATTAAGCACATTAGCTCAGGACACTGTAAAATGCACAGGGAGGCAACTAGTGTACTTTGACCTTGTTTTATCCTGATTTGACCGTGACTATTTCTTACAAAAAGTAAGGAAAATAGATTCAGAATTCTCTTACTAATTATTCTGTACCTGTGCTTCATTAAGCCTCAATGAAATGTGCACTTTCCTTTTGTAATTAACTTAGAATCCAATTAAAATTACTTATTATTATTATTATTCAGCAAGCAGACAAGGGGCATTGCAGTGAGTTGTCTTAATAAAATAAGCAAAGTTCGAGCAATGGCCTAATTTCTCCCAATTTTGCAGTTTTATTTCTTAAAGATAAAATATTTTACACAGCATGGAAACTCCCCATACCCTGCTCAATCAATTATTGGAACCAAGGGTAATAGTTTGATTTTAATTCTCCACTTGAATGATTAGATTTTGTTTGAACTATTTAATCATAAGCAATATAGTTTAGGTCGAGTTACTGACTAGGGTGACAGAGGTTAGATAAAATTCTAAATGGGCCCCCTCTGAGCTTCCCAATGAAACATTTTGCACTGTAATTTGGAATTTACAACCAACTCTACACGAGCCCCAGAATTTTTGAGCAGGGTAATTGGGACGGGAGAGAGTCAAATGATACTCTCACTTCTCTCCTTGGTCTGTTCCTTTGTACTCCAATTTCTACAATAAGCAGATACATCAAATTATGTGGATTTTTTTTTGTGCCGTACAAGTTGTTCTGGCAATAAGCTGGTCTCCAGGGCAGGTTTAAATAGGGTGCTCTCAGTGCTCATTGGATGGTCGGATTATGTGAGTGCAGTAATTGGAATCCTATTGGACCAGAGAAATCACCTGACAGAATCCATTATGGCTACACAGATGCAGGGGCGCCGAGATGGAGGGGCAGGTACAAATTACTCGGGCTTGGGCTTGCTGCATGGGCCCAGTGGGGCCCGGGTCCAGCACCATTCCCCCTCCCTCTTAAATCACAGCAGCCCAGCACATGCTGCTGTGTGCTGAGTTGCACTGGGAGACTGCTCGTGGCTGCTAAAGCAAAGCCAGAGCAGTCTGCTATGCCTATGGGGGGGAGCAATCATGCTGATTGCACCCCCCTTAACTGTGCGCCAAGCTGAGGGGCACACAGCACCCCCCTCCCAAGCACAGCGCCGCAAAGCGGGGCTGAAATAATGTCTTTTTTTAATTTTTTTCCTAAGGGGCCATGGCCATACCTCCCGCAATAAGGCCACACCCCCTGTCACCTGGGCCCGGCATGGCTCTCATCATCCCTGCACACATGCACCCAGACAATTTGAATATAAACTGGAAAAGTGCTCAAGAAAGCCATGGACGGTCAGGGGTGTAGAGAATTGGGTATTTTTCACCTACTATTTACTAGTTGATTAATTTATGCCATGTTGAGGTACCTGAAGGGCCAATAGTCATGGTAATGCTGACCTAAGGACTGGGTCAGCAACAGAAATCCTGGGGCTGGTACAATCATGTTTTTCGGTCCAGCATCCCTCACCAGAAGTTACTATTAAGTCAACTTGAGAATATTTCCTTACATATATGGGGGTTTCTCTGCAAGTGGCAACCTCTGAAAAATTTGAGCTGTGTGGGTCAGTCTGTGTCTTCAATCAGTATTCACTATTCATGTAAGAGATTACATGGTCTGATAGACACTTTTTTATGTAGGAATATATCCAATGTCATTCAATAGAGGTCTAGCAGCTAATACAGTACATACTGTAATAATAGAAGTTTTGGGGCAGGGGAAAATGTGAACTATCCTCAACGAACAGTTTTATATTATAATAAACAATGAAGATACCAGCGCTCAGGTAATAATCAAAAAACCTCACACTTAAATAATAAACTACAAAGTGAATAATAGCAATAAAACACACATCTCACCCAATATGTGAGTGGCTGCTTGCAATCAGTGAAATGTGCGTTGGTGAACCACACATATATAGATCCAACAACTTATCTGATAAATTTCTATTTGGTCACATGACCATCGTTTTTGGAGTCAAGGTATGTGGAATAAAACAAAGACAAAAAAACATAGTGTGTACCGTTTTTTAACTGCACATTTAGTTTAAACACTGTAAAATAGGAACAGACAGTCCCACTGACACTGAATTGTGAGAAAATACAGAATTTATTCAAGCAGTAAAAATATGCAATGAGCAGGTAACACATGTACAGAAGTATAAAATATAAGAGCTTATCTGTCCATAGAGGAATATCAGGATACAGAAAATGACCCAATGCATTTCATCCTATGGATTGGACTTCATCAAGGGGAATGTCATTAATAAACTGTATTTGAATATTTGGTACCATTGTATTAGTGATATGTTTTATTTTTAGAACTGGTGTCTTAATGAAGATTACTGTCCCTGAGTCTGTTCTTCTAATCCAGCCAATTGTGGATAATCTCCAGCCACTTCCCCCAGTTGCCTTCAGCATCATTTCTCTTGTGTCTCTCCTGCCTCATACCCCCCGTGTCTCCCTAGCTTCATCCCTCCATGACTATCCAGCCTCACCACCTGTGTCGCTCAGCTTCAACCCACCTGTGTCTATCCAGCATTATCTCCCCTGTTTTTCTCCAGCTTCATGCTCCCAGTGTCTCCCAGCTTATTTTCCCTTCCCCATGTCTCTCAGGCCTCACCATCTGTGACTCTTTAACCTCATTCCCCTTTGTCTTTTCATCCTCATCCTCTTGTTTCTCTCTATGTCTCTTAAGCCTTATGCTCCCCCAGTACCTATGTGTTCTTTAAAACCATTCCCCTGTGTCTCTTTAGCCCCTCCAGTGTCTTTACACAAGGGGGCTCCAGTCCTCTTGTGTCTCTTCAACCCATCTGTGTCTCTCCAGTTCCAGCTCCCTACATTCCATGAGCTTCAGCCCATACATACTGTCTCTCTTTTTTCCCCTGCTCCTCTTAGCAGCTTCTCAGCCCTTCAATTGTGTGGTAAGGCATGGCATCATGACAACACATACATCACATGCACTATATTGAATAAGATAAACTTTTTTGCACTAGTTTCCAGGAGATTAGATGACAGGGGATCCTCGACCAACTTCATGCCTGTGCACTGATGATTACTGCAGTGGTACAGGCAGCAGTCAGAACTGAATTGGACAAGGAGAATTTGGACTTCATTATGAACCCTTAAGTAGCTGAAGTTCCCCTTGTATCCCCTCACCAGGCTGCCTAAGGACAGACCAGTTGTCTGGAAAAGCAAAATGAGCTAAACATACCCTGGCATCTTCCCCATATTCAGCAGTAATGCCTAATACCTGTGATTACACAGATTGAAATAAATATTTAATCATAAAGTGTAAAGCAAATAATAATTTATGCCAGCCACACACTGTACTGGACTGTATGGTTAAAGGCTCAAAATCATCCTTCACCTGGAGGTTCATTGATTAAAGATAAAAATTTGAGAGACCTCTTGGTCTGTCAAGGATTCCAGGGTCAATGTTTTTTGAAATGTCATCAAAATCAACATTACTATCTTGAAATCCCCCCACAACTGGAGAATGTTATTGGGCCTTTTTTCAGACAGCATAGTCTGATGTCTGCATTTTTGTCTATCAAAGCATTGTCTTGTCTAAAATGTCTTCCTTTTTCCACAGTCCTGATACATGGCATGATTTGCATTCTTTAAATTTAGGGTTTAAGAACTACCACAATTTACAAATCCTCCCTATAGTCCTATATTAATTTCAGAAGCTCACAATCTATGTCCACCATCTTGTGCAAACTATTAAAAAACAGTATTTAGCAAATCATCTGGACCAAAACCCTAGAATCAGGCTTTGGTTTTTGCAGAGGTGATACTTAGGTGGGATCCTGGAAATTCCTAACTTCAGATGGTGCAATCTTGTAGTTTAGCTCACCCAATGGGTCTTATAGGACTATTCCACATCTCATAGGATATAGTCTATAATATAATGGTCTGTTTTAACTCTTCCCTTCAGTGACTCCTGCAATGCCAGCATTTGCACTCTGTTCTCTCACAGCTGGTTATTAATCATTCTTAATAAGAATAATGATATGTCTGGAACTTCCTTAATCAATTCTTTGGCTTAGCCTCTTTCCCAAGTTTTCTTGTTTTTCTTTTTAGTAATCTAGAGCAGAGATTCTCAAACTCAACCATCAAATTTGCTTAACAGGTCAAGTTTTTAGGATATCTGTCTATAGAAGCAGGTGGGAAAATAACTGACTCAACAAAATAGATGAACTCACCTGTGCATGATTAAAGAAATCGTTACAAAAAATGACCTGTTGATGGTATTTGAGGACTGGAGTTGAGAAACATTGATCTAGACTCTCCTCTGGTACAAGCTTTCAAGTCATTTGAACTAGAGCTTAGAGGTGGTTTTGTAATTTTTTAAGAATTTCAATTGCAGGCTCATATCCTTCAATTTTCAGGATGACAGGATACATTTCATATTATCCATAGGTGCTTCTGCCAATTCCTCAAATTGAGACACTATCATGGTGCTACACACAGAACACTCACCACTGAATCCTGGAACTTACAGCAAATTTAAAATAAGGGCCTTATGTCTATGTTATAGTCAGATCTTCAGTGTGTGCTATCAATCCATAGAGTTCCTCATGAGTCTACATGGGAGGTGGACTTGGGGGAGTCTGTGGATGATGAGTCATGGGAAGAGATCTGCATTAATGCTGATTCCAGAACTATTTGTATATAAATTAGAGAAAAAAGTCCTTAAGCTACTGTATCATATATATATATATATATATATATATATATATATAGTAATATGTCCCAACTAGACTTAACAAAATTAATCCAACTGTATCTCTTAACTGTCCCAGATACTGTGTATTCTACACGTGCAGTGGCATTGTCCTTCTGGATGGATATTAGTTACCTGATAACCTCCCTTACTGGTGTTTCTGTTCTCAGATTGAGATTTCTTGTCAACAATCCACTTCATGTTTCACATTACATTGGTTACCATATTCAAAATTGCTGCAATCAACTCAAAATTGCTGCAAACAAAAGGATATGGCATATCTATAAAATGGAGTGCAGCATCCTCTATAGCAAATCCATACCCATCTCAAAAATATGGGATCCATGAACTAATATCTCCCTTCTTATTCACTTAAGGTATAGAGGTGCCACATGCTTTGATTTTTGTATATAATATCCTTTCCATATCTGGCTCACAACAGTCCACTTGGAACCTCTCAATCCCCTTCCCTCCCTTTCTTTATATGGATTGCCACTCTACCTTCCTTCACTCCCATTCCATCACATCAACATGGATCATTTCTGCTTTTGTTGTATGACTTATATTTCTTTCACCATGTCTACCCTAATATATATATATATATATATATATATCACCACTTGATGGTAATTGCTCATTATAAATAAAATATTTAAAAAAAATAAAAAAGCAACTCGCGGTTTTCAAAAACGTTGCTCATTTTCATCTTCGAATTCCTGCCATGCCTTCGACAGTACATATTTCTTGTTTGTTTTTGGTGTCTATTTTTCTGTCCGTTACAGGATGCACCATTTTCTAATGATTTATCATAGCACACAATACCAATTTTCAAAGAGTTAATTTTACTAGATACATTTTGCTAAGTGAAAAAACTAAAAATGCCAAACACACAATAGGATTGTCAACTTCTATTCAAGTTGCATTGATACTATGGCAGAAGTTAAATTACATATGAACATGCTTTTCTCCTTCACACACAAGAGACAAAGGAAAACTTTGTTAGACATCTGGAACCACAGGAAGCCACACAATCAAATATGAAAAAACAAAGATACTCTAGCTTCCCAGTTGCCTGGAAGCTGTAATCATCCCAGCGCTTGTGGAGAGCTATGTCAATATATAAAATTTAGAAGAAATATATATTTTTAAAATATTATTCAATATGCATATATAAAAAATATCTAAAAATATATTTGACTACAACAATGCAGCTGGACTAAGGGCCTGATTCAGACCCGGGCACTAAGCCGCGATCACACGCTATGGCCGATAATCGCCCATCTGCGTATGCGTAGCAGTGCGCAAACCAGTCACTGTGATTGTGAATCGTGCGCTCGTAGCACAAAGACTGAGCACTTTTTTGAGTGACAGATAGTGCCATTTGTGGGTGGTAACAGGGAAAGGTCCTGGAAAATGGGGGAGTGGATAAACGTACGCAGCATGTCTTAGCGTCAAAACAGCATTCTTTGGGCGTGCATAATTAGCACGGAAGCATCATTGTACACATCACCTTGTTGTATTTCAGCCTGCAGTGAACGCAGTGGTTGGGGTAGGGTCTACCTCAAGGGCTGAGAGCAGCTCCGATGGCTCTCGATGTTACTGAATAATCATACACTTCCTGGAGATGGCGTGTGCTAAGAAAGAAAAGTGGGCGTCATTACACCGGCGTGCGATCACTCTGCCGTCTCTCTCTAAGACATAGAGGGCGTCCTTAAGCCTGGCCATGCGATCGTGAAAGTTGCATACCCAGCCCATAATGGCTGCAAAATTGCGCTGCGTTGCGTCCGGGTCTGAATCAGGCCCTAAGTGTCAGTTGCAATTCTGACACATACAAGGACAAGCACCATTTAGCATATATACAGTAGGCTGCACTACTGCTGACAGTTCACCAATTATAGATTATATTCGACTGATCACAGACAGGCGTCTCTGTATCAAAATAACAAATTTATTACACAATCATTGTAAAAATGAAGATAAAATGTATTGAGTACTGATGATAAAAATAAAACTTATATTTCGCTACCTATGGATATTTTAATTGCAGTATATAATCATAGTAATTTCTATCCAATATACCATTCTCATCAACAGATCCACAATCCTACTAGTTTGTCAGGATGATAATCATCACAATCATGCTTAAATATAGCGATTTACTGCAGTGTCCAGCAATAAAAAATAATAGTAAATAAAGAGTGCGTTCAAGTAACTCAGTCAGTCCAATTGATATCTTTTCCAATGTGTATTTGGCTCCTAATTGGTTTTTAAATAACAAGGTGGTACTTGTAGTGCGCCGATTTTGCAGTTTTATTATAAAATCTCTCTGATTTGTGAGTTGTGATCACATATATCAATATCGATAGAGTCTGTGGTTTATTCCTCTAAGAACAATTGTGGCACTTGTGAATAAGTAGTATATTAATATGTCAGTCCCAATTAGCTGTATTTCTTGGTTCACATGACACCGGACCCTTGTAGCAGTATTATAATCAGCTCACCTTCCTTGTGAGAATCTCAGCCATGGATCCCAGCTACTTGTGTCCCGGCTTAGTGAGCTGTGTGAGGATCGCGGCCAGCCGCCTGGTGTTTGTTTTAGTCTCGGGTGTAATAACTTTGCAGATGCTGATTACACCTCCTCCTGGAATCACAAGTCCATAGCCTATTTGTACTTTAGGGCTGTCACTGGGGAAGATTTGTAACTCGCTGACTACAATGAATGGATGGATCGGTTCCAAGGTAGCAGAGTAATTAGAGTATCCCTATTGACGCGTTTCGCTCGCAACTTGGAGCTATTTCAAGATAGGGAATATGGGCTTGGTTCACTATGGATTAATATTGCAATCGCAGCTGCGATAATGCATGCAGGTCTGCTGCAAAGATAAACCAATGTCTGCAATCGCAAAGCTAGCATAGAGACATAGAGTAACATCGGCCCCACAAGCACAATTACAACAGGTTTGACCTTACTCATAAATTGCTAACCTTGTCACATGCTGTAAGTACTCAAGCTGTGTATGTCATCACAGTGGCTAATTTATGCACACCCATGTAACAACGTTCAAATGGACAGGTACATCTGCCTTTCTCTGACCACTTCCCTGTCTCCAACCCCAAACGCTGACTTCTGCGATGGCTTTGTATCTGCGTAGGTGATTGCAAATGTGATTGCAATGCCAACCCATGCAGGGGCACTGCGGTGCATACATATGCATAGTGTGCACCATCGACCTGATCTGCATACGCTGTTGCAGTTGCAATCAATATAGAATCAGGCCCTATTACCACAAGGCTATAGGATTTCTAACTCAAGCCTTTGCATGGCAATGCCACACTATAATTCATGGTTACCATTCCCTGCAATTTGATTAAAATATATCTAACACAAGGATTCAAACACACACTCCTTGATCAAACTAGAGATGCGCCCTGGCCCCCGTAGATCTGGATTCATCTTCGTAATTTGGTTTTGGTTTTGAATCTGGATTTAAAAAAACTAAATTGATAAAAAGATTTTAAAAACAGCTAAAATTATATCATTTTTGCACTCCGAAACCTGAAACTTCTGAACCGCTGGAAGATCAGGAACATGACTCAGATTTATCCACATCTCCTGAAGAGATTAGAACCACGACTCAGTTCTGTCCAGATTAACAAAATTCAGATGGATTCGGATTTCTAGAGAACCGAACTGCACATCTCTAGTTCAAACACACACACTCTGGAGGTCACCATGGCCAAGCAAGCTTTCACATGCTTCACATGGATAATGGATTTGGTTAAGTATTAAATTGATCTTGGGAAGAGATAAAGGTGCTTTGTGCCAGTTTAATGTTGTTAGTGAATACATTCAATATTACATGTTATCTTGGTTGTGTAGTTTATAGAGTTTGGCATTGGCAAGGTAGCTTATGTTTTATGGGATTGTGTAGATTTTCTTGGATTACCAGTAAATAGATTTGTATGTTCTGTTAAATAGTTCTGTTTAATAGAGCTTTATCTTGGAGTTGTGTGATTAGCTAACTCTAGAGCAGGGGTGAGGAACCTTTTTTCTGCCAAGGGCCATTTTGATATATATAACATTATTTGTGGCGCTGGTGCAGACCATGCCCCCTCCGAGTGACGTCACACGGGGCTGAGTCACAATGCCAGTGATTACAGCAATGCCCGGAGCATCCTGAGGATGCCCAGGGGAGCTGTAAGGGCAGCGGTGTGACCGTGTGAAGCATCCTAAGGATGCTCCAGGTGGCACTGCTGTATAGATTCTGGCTGCAGGGTGCCATTCTAGGCACCCTGATTTTCAGATGAGGCTAGCAGAAAAAAGCTCAGAGGGCCAGACCAAATGATTCCGGGGGCCTTATATGGCCCCCGGGCCTGAGGTTCCCCATCCCTGCTCTAGATTGATATATTTAGCATTGTGGTAGTATTTATAATAGTCATCCAAGTGGCCTCAGCTGTCACCTCCTCCCACTATCCCACTTATACAATGGTGGAAAGAGGAATATAGAAGGAGATGTAAAGAATTGTGCTGAGACAGATGGGATATACATGAATTGGGAGCAGGGGCATCTTTAGAGAGGAGGGGGCCTGTGTGCATCCCCCATCATGGACCCCTTCCTATCACCCCAGCGGCCAGCAGTCAACTGACACGGCTGGCCAGCCACTGCAGAAACAGTAGACTCATGCACTAGAGTGTGCTGCACATGTGCAGATCACTGGGGAAATGGCACGGCCACCATTTTCCTGGTGATTTCCTCACAGTGCGGTGGCCACTTTCTGACGTTTTGAGCAGCGCTGAGAGACACAACGTGGGACCTCGGAGAGGTAAGATTTAGATAATATGGGTGCAGGGTGTGTGGTGTGGGCCCCTCCTGGGCACATTATAGATATGCCTCTGATTGGGAGCAATGTTGTTATTGCTACTATTAATAGTTTTGAGTGATAATTGGTATGGTTTTATTTGTGAACAACATTGCTTGAAGCATGTTATGTGGAATATGGGAAGTATGGATCTTATATACAGATATGTCCTTATGAATTTAGCCTGAATACGCCATGCGGCACGAGGCTTGAGGCACCTGGTGTATGTGAGCCGTGCCGAGCGACATATCGTAGCAACTTTTTCTTTAATTTTGTATCATATTCACACTGCACGTGCAGCGAAATACCACTCAATCTTTCCCAGAGACACCGGGCTGTGACTTTAACCGCACAAGAATTAATTTTAAATAATGTTTGTACAAAGTTGTAGATGAAGCACAACGTCGTGAAAAAAAATGTTTCCGCCACATTGTAGCACTTCCTATACAGATTCAGACTCATTTGCACACAGATGTACTAGTGTTGCATGTCAAATTAATCAACGTAGTCTCGTTAAGCGGTTTTGTTGCTAAAATGCATATTCTGGTGAAAAAGATTGAAAAAGATGCTTTGCACAAGCTGAGTTGCACGTTCCCGTGGTGTGCTGAGAGTTTGGTGTGACTGCAGCAATAGCAGGGGCATATGGGTGCAGGGTGTGCAGTGCACGCGGCCCCTGGTTCCGATCGATTCATGACAGGGCTGTCCTGCTGCAGTCTTCAGATCGAGGACAACCTACTGGCGCTGCTGCTAATCAAGGATGGGGTGTCCTATTCAATCGCTACCTGCCTATGACCACGGCAATCACCATCTCCCCATGTGAGCAGCACAGACAGTGTAATGGTTAGCATTACTGACTCAAAGCACTGAGGTCATGGGTTTGATTCCCACCATGGCCCTACCTGTGCGGAGTTTGTATATTCTTCCTGTGCTTGTGTGGGTTTCCTCTGGGTACTCTGGTTTCCTCCAACACTCCAAAAATATACTGGTAGGTTAAATTAACCCTAGTGTGTATGTGAGCATGTGATAGAGAATATAGATTGTAAGCTCCACTGGGGCAGGGAATGTTGTGAATGGCCAAATATTCTCTGTAAAGCGCTGCGGAATATGTGTGCACTATATAAATAAATAATAAATAAATAAATAAATGTCACACTGCAGCTTATACTAGCTTGCTGCCATAAGCCGCATCAGTAGATTTTCTGCCTCCCTTATGCTTATGAATGTGCCAGAGATGCCCACTTTGAGCTTCTTTAGATGCTGTAATCCCACTTTGTGCATCTTTAGATACAACCATCAAAACCAGCCTCATGGCAGGTGGAGAATCTCCATCAGACTATGGTCTCCAATATTACTAATTAAGAATCAAAGTTCACAACTACTTCAGCGACAGTTCCATAACACACCCATAAAGTGCGTCTCCGTGCATCTGAATGGCCACCTCCCAGTCACTGCCCAGGAATGGCCAATACATTTCAGGAAACGTGCATCTCGAAAGGACCTGCGACTCTTGGAAGCACACGCAACATAGAACACATGTAACATTTTGGCTACTTAGACAAATGCGCAATTTAATAACATTAGACATATGAGTGAAAATCTACATAGGTACTCACTCACAATCAGACTATATGTCTTTATTTCTGTATTTTAACTATAACATTGCTTTTATTGCTGTAGCTACTGTATACATTACCAACATCTTTCTGTATATATTCCATGTAGGGAGATCACATGCCATGGATGTGGGTTTTTCTCAGGTGCATTTAAGCTCTTTGCAAAGAGGTCTCATGCCATGGGTGGGTAGTCTAAGATGCATTACAGGCTTTGTGAAGGGGTGTCATGCCATGTGGGGCAGTCTGAGGTGCATTAAGGGCTTTGCAGAGAGGTCTCATTCCATGTGAGGCAGTCTGAGGTGCATTAAGGATTTGCAGAGAGTCTCATGCCATGTGAGGCAGTCTGAGGTGCATTAAGGGCTTTGTGGAGAGGTCTCATGCCATGTGGGGCAGTCTGAGGTGCATTAAGGATTTGCAGAGAGTCTCATGCCATGTGAGGCAGTCTGAGGTGCATTAAGAGCTTTGTGGAGAGGTCTCATGCCATGTGGGGCAGATTGAGGTGCATTAAGGGCTTTGTGAAGAGGTCTCATGCCATGTGTGGCAGTCTGAGCTGCATAAAGGGCTTTGCAGAGAGGTCTCATGCCATGTCGGATAGTCTGAGGTGCATTAAGGGCTTTATTGGGAGGTCTCATGCCATGTGGGGCAGTCTGAGGTGCATTAAGGGTTTTGTGTGGAGGTCTTATGCCATGTAGGGCAGTCTGAGGTGTATTAAAAGCTTTGTGGGGAGGTCTCATGCCATGTGGGGCAGTCTTAATTGCATGAAGGGCTTTGTGGGAAGGTCTCATGCCATGTAGGGCAGTTTGAGGTGCATTAAGGCCTTTGTGGGGAGGACTCATGCCATGTGGGTAGTATCAGGTGCATTATGGGCTCGAACCATTTTAGATATTACACTGAACCTTACATTCCAATGGGACCAAAAATAGGCAGGACAAATTTTACATGCAATTGTTCACTGGTATCAACATATTGTTTGGCTCAGTGCTGCATATGTGTGTGGATGTATTTACAATATGTATGTACTGTAATATATATATATATATACTAGGGGTGAGCGGGTTCGGATTTCTGAAATCCGAACCCCCCCGAGCCCCCCCTATCCGAGGCCGATACGAGCCAGGCTCGACTTTTCCCACCTGACTTGGATCTGAAATCGAGGCAAAACGTCATCATCCCGCCTTCCGGGTCTCGCAGGTTTTGGATTCTATATAAGGTACCCATGTTGGCGCCATTTTCTCACTCGGCTGTGGACAGTGAAGAGGGAGGGTGGGAGTTAGGGCTGGCTGGGCTGTGTAGTGTAGTGTTCTGCTGTGCTGTGCTGCGCTGCTGTTGTCCATAGGGGCTGTGTCCACTCCTCCAAAGTCCATAGGGGCTGGCTGTGTTGTGCTGTGCTGCTGTTGTCCATAGGGGCTGTGTCCACTCTTCCAAAGTCCATAGGGGCTGGCTGGACTGTATTGTGCAGTCAGTTGTCCATAGGGTATGTGTCCACTCCAAAGTCCTGTGCATTGTCCCAGTCCTAAAGGGGTGCTGTAGTGTTGTCCAGGGGGTGCTCTGTCCATCAGGGGTGCTCCCCCCAAGTGCAAAAAAAATAAATATTTTTTCTGTGTTTGTGAATTGTGTGCGCAGTAGCCGCACGTGCATCAACAAAGTAGTGCCAAGCGTGCGCCTGTGTGATAAGTAAAGGGCCGGCTGGCTTGACCGTTAAAGGGTGCTGTAACCCCCAAAGTGCACTCCAAACAAAATAAAAAAATATTTTCTGTGTTTGTGAATTGTGTGCACTGTGGCTGTACGTGCATCAACAAAGGAGCAGCGCCAAGCGTGAGTCTGTCTGTCAAAGGATGGTGTAACCCCCAAAGTGCACTCCAACAAAAATAAAAAATTTTCTTCTGTGTTTGTGAATTGTCTACACTGTACGTGCATCCTCAAAGCAGCAGTGCCAAGCGTGCGTCTGTCTGTTAAAGGGTGGTGTAACCCCCAAAGTGCACTCCACAAAGAATAAAAAATTCTTCTTTTTCTTCTGTCTTTGTGAATTGTGTGGGCTGTAGCTGCACGTGCATCAACAAAGGAGCAGAGCCAAGCGTGCACCTGTGTCCCATAAGTAAAGGGCCAGCTGGCTCATTTCTTAAAGTGCACTAGTCTCCAACAAAAATATTAAAATATTTTCTGTGTTTGTGTGCGCCTTAGCCGCACGTATATATCAATATAGCATAAATGGAGGACCAAACTTTCTCCGATAAAAATAAAATAGGGAAAGATCAAGAACCACTTCCTCCTAGTGCTGAAGCTGCTGCCACTAGTCAAGACATAGACGATAACATGCCATCAACGTCATCTGCGAAGGCCGATGCCCAATGTCATAGTAGAGGGCACATACAATCCCAAATGACAAAGTTCAGGAAAATGACCTTGAAAAAAACATTTAAATCATGTGAAGAGAAACGTAAACTTGCCAATATGCCATTTACGACACGGAGTGGCAAGGAACGGCTAAGGTTTTTCCCTATGTTCATGACTAGTGGTTCAGCTTCACATGACGATGGAAGCCCTCCTCCTGCTAAAAAAATCAAAAGAGTTAAGCTGGCAAAAGCACAGCAAAGAACTGTGGGTTCTAAGAAGATATCACAAATCCCCAAGGAGAGTCCAAGTGTGGTGGCGGTTGCATGCCTGACCTTCCCAGCACTGGACGGGAAGAGGTGGTTCTTTCCACCATTTGCACGCCCCCTGCAAGTGCTGAAAGGAGCACCCACAGTCCACTTGCTGATATGCAAATTGAAGATGTCATTGTTGAAGTACAACAGGATGAGGATACTGGTGTAGCTGGTGCTGAGGAGGAAGTTGGCAAGGAGGATTCTGATGGTGATGTGGTTTGTTTAAATCAGGCTCCGGAGGAGACAGTTGTTGTCCGTGGGATGAAAAAGCCCATCACGGTCATGCCTGGGCAGAAGACCAAACATTCCACCTCTTTGGTCTGGCAATATTTCTATCCAAATCCGGACAACAACTGTCTTGCCATATGTACCATATGTAAAGGTGAAATAAGTAGGGGTAGGATCGTTAACCACCTACGAACATCCTCCCCTATACGGCGCCTGCAGCGCATTCATAAAAAGTTACTGTCAAGTTCAGAAACTTTGGCTAAGACCGTAAGCAGTCCAGGGACACCTAAATCCTGTTGTCCTGTTGTATCCAAGCGCCTGCAAACCACACTGTCAACTCCCTCCTCGTCAATTTCCTCCTTAGTCAGGATCGGAAGTAGTCCTGCAGGCCATGTCACTGGCATGACTGACTCTCCTATCCGGGATTCCTCCGGAGGATCCTGCATTGCTACGCCTACTGCTGATGCTGCTGCTGTTGCTGCTGGGAGTCGTTCATCATCCCAGAGAGGAAGAAGGAACACCACTACTTTTACTAAACAATTGACCCTCCAACAGTCCTTAGCGAGGAGGATGAAGTACGACAGCAGTCATCCTGAAGCAAAACGTATAACTGAAGCCTTGACTGCTATGTTGGTGTTAGACCTGCATCCAGTATCTGCCATTAGTGCAGTGGGATTTAGACAATTGATGGAGGTAGTGTGTCCCCGGTTCCAAATCCCATCTAGATTCCACTTCACTAGGCAGGTGATACCGAGACTGTACAGAAATGTCAGAAAAAGTGTCCTCAGTGTCCTGAAAAATGCGGTTGTACCCAATGTCCACTTAACCACGGACATGTTGGCAAGTGGAACAGGGCAGGCTAAGGACTATATGACTGTGACAACCCACTGGGTAGATGTATCACCTTACGCAGCAACAACAGCAGCATCACCAGTAGCAGCATCTCAAAAATGCCAGCTCGTTCCAAGGCAGGCTACGCTGTGTATCACTGGTTTCAGTAAGAGGCACACCACCGACAACCTCTTAGAGAAACTGAGGGAAATCATCACCCAGTGGCTTACCCCACTTAGACTCTCCTGGGGATTTGTGATATCTGACAATGCCACCAATATTGTGTGGGCATTACATCTGGGCAAATACCAGCATGTCCCATGTTTTGCTCACACAATAAACTTGGTGGTGCAGAATTTTCTGAAAAGCTTTGGGTGGCCCGAAAAATTTCTGGCCACTTTAACCATTCAGTGACTGCGTGCCGAAGACTGGAGCACAAGCAAACACTCTTGAACCTGCCCCACCATCACCTGAAGTAAGAGGTTGTGACGTGGTGGAACTCAACCCTCTATATGCTTCAGAGGATGGAGGAGCAGTAATAGGCCATTCAAGCCTATACATCCACCTATGACATAGGCAAAGGAGGGGGTATGCACCTGACTCAAGCGCAGTGGAGAATGATTTCTGTGTTGTGCAAGGTTCTCCAGCCCTTCCAACTTGCCACACGTGAAGTCAGTTCAGACACTGCCAGCTTGAGTCAGGCTTTTGCAGAAGCAGCTGGAGAAAGTGAAGGAGGAGCTAAGATGGAGCGATTCCGCTCGGCATGTGCGACTTGTGGATGAAGCCCTTCATTCGCTTTGCCAGGATTCCAAGGTGGTCAATCTGTTGAAATCAGACCACTACATTTTGGCCACCGTGCTCGATCCTAGGTTTAAAGCCTATGTGGTGTCTCTCTTTCCGGCCGACACAAGCCTGCAGAAGTGCAAAGACCTGCTGGTGAAAACACTGTCAGCTGAAGCGGAATGTGACACGTCAACAGCTCCTTCTTCATTTTCTCCCACATCTGGGGCTGCCAGGAAAAAACTTAGGTATCCTAAGCAACCCGCTGGTGGTGATGCAGGGCAGGTAGGACCAAGTTTGGACATCTGGTCCAGACTGAAGGACCTGGCAACAATTTCTGACATGTCTACTGTCACTGCATATGATACTGTCACCATTGACAGAATGGTGGAGGATTACATCGGTGACAGCATCCAAGTAGGCATGTCAGACAGTCCGTACCTGTACTGGCAGGAAAAAGAGGCAATTTGGAGGCCCCTGTACAAACTGGCTGTATTTTACCTGAGTTGCCCCCCCTCCAGTGTGTACTGCGAAAGAGTGTTTAGTGCAGCCGGGAACCTTGTCAGTGAAAGGCGTAGGAGGTTGCTTTCACAAAATGTGGAGAAGATGATGTTCATAAAAATTAGTAATCAACTCTTCCAGGGAGACCAGTCTCCAGAATGGTGGTGGATTCCAGCGGGGACGAATTAATACTCTGTGAGGATGAGGATGTACACAACACTGAAGAGGGTGATGAATCGGTGGATGAGGAGGATGAGGACGACATCTTGCCTCCATAGAGCCAGTTTGTGCAGGGACAGATTAATTGCCAGCTTGTTTTGTGGGGGCCCAAATGAACCAATCATTTCAGCCACAGTCATGTGGCAGACCCTGGCGCTGACATGATTGGTTTGTTAAAGTGAGCATGTCCTGTTTATACAACATAAGGGTGGGTGGGAGGGCCCAAGGACAATTCCATCTTGCACCTCTTCTTTTTCTTTGCATTATGTATTGTTTTGGGCCTAGTTTTTCAAACTGCTATCCTGTCTGCCACTGCAGTGTCACTCCTAGATGGGCCACATGTTTGTGCCGCCCACTCGTGTCACTTAGCATAGTCATCCAGCTTCCTCGGTGCAACCTTTTGGACATAAAAACACTATTGTGAGGTGTGAGGTGTTCAGAATAGACTGGAAATGAGTGGAAATTAAGGTTATTGAGGTTAATAATAGCATAGGAGCAGAAAAACCTACAAATTCTGTGATTTTAGCTGTTTTTATGCTTTTTTTAAAAAAAATACAGATCCAAAACACAAAACCCAGAACTCAAAACACGGAAGGGTAGTTTAGGCAAAACCAATCCAGATCCAAAACACGAAGAAAGATCCAGATCTAAAACCAAAACACAAAACACGAAAAAAAGTGGCCAGTGCACACCCCTAATATATAAACACTAGTATATGCCAGGTCATCTCAGTAACCCTCCCTTCCTGTTCCACCCTTTTCTGCCTCCCTGTTCTATCCAGGCCCAGCCTACTCTATCCACTGCCCACCACCCTCTCTGCTGCTCTGCCCCACGACCCCTGATGTAATATTTTCTCAGTATAGCTATAAATAATGTAAGGGCTCTTTTTTATATATGGAAAGATTTCACATTTATGACATCACTAAGTGACCCGTAGCCTCTTTAGTAGTGGAAATTCACAATATTTGTATCATTAAGTGCCATTTTTCTTTTTTTTTAACATATTACGTTCATGTTTCCCTTTGTTCATTTGTAGATTCTCACACTAGTGATATAAGCGAAAAGGGAGATTGAGGTTTTTCAAGGTACTGTAGGTGCAAGTCATACCCCCACAACATTGACCACACTCCCTACATCACTAGTCATGCCTCCATGGCGCTGGTCACATCCCCTGCGGTAACTCACAATAGGCCCTTCATAAATTTCAGTTCCAGACCTATGTAGACCTTAACCTGCCACTGAGTAATAGTTGCAAGAAAACACATCTGTATTATATTAAATAAAATGATGTGCTGTGTGCAATCTTTCTAGAAATGAATACAATTGTCTTTGCGGTACTGTATTTGAGCAGACAATTTTCCTGGTTCTAACTTTGCAAGTGATATACTGTATAAGTTGTTAATCGGGGTTCATTACTTCAGAAATATAATGAAACTCTATGCCAATGTAGATAAATTGTGCTATATTTTATACTCTCTGACAATGTTCTTTGTATTCTGGCCACCTGCTTAGTACCAATGTATTTGAAGTTCTAGGGTAAGACCAAATCCAAAGTAAAGTAGCAGGTGAGTTCTTTAACCACTGGTGCTTTAAAGGCAATTTTAAACAAATATGTAGAACAGGATTCTTTGAATCTGAAAAAGAAAATCAGGCTTTCATGTATTCCCACAGCCAGCATTAGCTCGCTCTGTATTATTGCCATCTAAAGAGGGCTGCTATCTGTCAAGTACTCAGTAACTTCAGGAGACCAGATCTAATTCTCTAGAGGGCACAGGTGAAATATTTTATTAATATAATATGATATAGAGTCTTATACTGTATTTATACATTATTCTCACACTCAGATGATTAAGTGATCACAGTATTCATATGAATTGCTCTTAGGTAGCATTTTACATAGAACAGCTTATCAGTGTAACCCACTCGACACATACTATATTACATTTAAACAGTAGCAGGTTTCATAGGGGGACTGAACAACATAAGGATACAGGGCCTGATTGAGAGATGTAAGCGAATTTGTACGCCGCGGCTGGGCAAAAATATGCCAATGATGCAGCCGCCATGATTTGTATTGAGACACCCACTGGCAGCCTCGCAAATCCAAGTGACTACCTACAAAGGCGCAGCTCAGTCACAGATCAGTCAGTTATCAGACTTCTAAGTGACCCTATGGTCATGCAGAATTGCTGATGGGACTACAGATGTGTCCTCATACACTTTTCCTTTTTGGCTTAATTTGGCATGAGATGCCAGCACGGTAAGATGCACAATGACGAGTAACAATTAGATACCAATTTTTTTTTTCCTACAAAATTATAATTATTAAGTATCAGATTAAAGTAGCACATTTTAAGGAAAATCAAAAGGCGTGGCTAATTCGCAGATTTAAAGGCATGGCACTTTTAGCCATATGGCTAGATTTTAGGAGAGGTGTATGTGGACACATCTGTAAAGAATGGTTGTGCAGAATTGCCATGGGGACTAATTTACCTTATGGTCGTGTAGAATTGCCGACGGGACTAAGTGACCCTTTGGTCATGCAGAATTGGCATTGGGACTAAATGACCCTATGGTCGTGCTGAATTGCCGATGGGACTAAGTGACCATATTGCCATGCAAAATTGCCGATGGGACTAAGTGGCCCTATGGTCATGCAGAATTGCCATCGGGACTAAGTGACCCTATGGTTGTGCAGAATTGCCGATGGGACTAAGTGACCCTATGGTCATGTAGAATTGCTGATGGGACTAAGTGACTCTACGGTCGTGCAGAATTGCCATCATGACTAATTGACCCTATGGTCGTGTAGAATTGCCGATGGGACTAAGTGACCCTTTGGTCATGCAGAATTGCCGACGGGACTAAGTGACCCTATGGTTGTGCAGAATTGCCGATGGGACTAACTGACCATATGCTCGTGCAGAATTGCCAACGGGACTAAGTGACCCTATGGTCGTGCAGAATTGCCGACGGGACTAACTGGTACCCTATGGTTGTGCAGAATTGCCGACGGGACTACGTGACCCAAAGGTCGTGCAGAATTGAGAGGTCTGAGCCATTTTTTCTGAATAGAGGATCACAGTCACAGACAGAGACTTCCCCCCCAAAAAAAATAATCGAGACACGCCAGCATATTTTCGCCAACCCCCCCACATTGCTGCCCATATTTTCTGTCAATCATTTTATGAATAAATCCACACTGTAACAAACGATGATAATGGAAATTGAGGTTTGGGCATGGCCACCGATAATCGCTCAACTACATTGCATCCTTATCGGAGTCAGCCCACTGTGACCAATGCACAGCAAAACATATTTTAGAAAACGAACAACTGATCTTTATTTTGCACAGTATTCTTTTCATCAAGAGCAATTTCAGATGTGATTTATTCTACATTTTAACACAGGCAAAGGTTTTTTGCTGAATCATTTATCCAGACACCTGTCACATAAAATTATTTTACAATTGCGATAAGTTAAGAGCATAGAACTAGCACAACCTCTGTCCGGAGGGCAAGGGAGAATAATTTGTGACTACTAGTAACTTCTGCGGCTGTTGAGTTTTTATTTTATCTTTTCAAATATCTTTGCGTTACCTCACCTTGTCTTTTTACATTAATAACACGAAAAGCCTCTGTGAATTCCTCTGTAAAACTTTTCCCTTGAAATTCTGGGCAGAGATCCAGCCTTGTAACCGATTCAATTCACCTGAGTTCTAATTAAGTGCACACAGTTAAGTATCAAGCCAACATGTAACCGTCCACACAATGAACAACAACAGTTGGCAGCCATCTGTAACCATTCGCTATATAAGAGAAATGTAAAGTATGCTATATAAAACATTAGGCACACTACTGTATACATACAGTACATGGTAAAAAGGTAAAATAAAAATCAATACAAGCTTATGTTTTCCGCTGCCATTTTTATAATTTCCCATGTTTCATAATTATTTTGTATACTATTACCTGTATTTTATGAAAATAAAATATTTCCTTTAGTATGTGTCTGCAGAAAAGTTAATGTAATAATACAGAGATATTCTGTCTGGATATAGACCTTTCTGTATGAGATAAGGAGATTACGTAATATGTTTGCACATCTGAAAGCCATGTGTCTTCTTCAGTGACAATTCTGTCCTCAACCACTACCCTCCTCCTCATTTTCCATTCTAGAGAATACCTGATAAGAAAATAAAGTATGTTTATTTACAGTATAATAGAAAATAGTATAAATCAGTGGCTCCCAAACTCGGCCTACAAGGCTGCCCTAAAGGTGCCTACACACTTACTGATTTTTTACACGATCTGGCCGATTCCGACGCATTGGAATGACAGATCGTTTAAAAAATGCCCAAATCGTGAGTCCCCACTCATGATCACGATGCGATGCTGGTCGCACATCGAATCGTCAGATCTGCCGTGCTGTAGGCAGATCTGCCAATCTGGGACACAAATGCACTGGAAACAGTCTGGATGCACGATAGATTATTTGTAAATTGGACACTTTAAACACCAAATCATGTGCAGAGCTGCCGGGGAGGAGTTTTGAGGGAAATCATACACAATGCCGGATCGTGTGCAGATCGGTAAGTGTGTGAGCACCTTTACAGTCTAGGTTTTAAAGATATCCTTGTTTAAGTACAGATGACGAATACCTTAGTTTGACTATATCATGTGTGCATAAAAATGGATATCCTTAAAACATGGACTGTTAGGGTGCCTTGACGATTGAGTATGGGAGACACTAAATGTTAAACAACACTGATGAAGCTTCATATTGACCTGTTCTTCAGCATCAAGTTTTGGAGAACAGTTGGGTGTTCACTGGTAGGTCCTCCAAACATCTCATAATCAGAAGATAAATTATATTAAAACAATAAAAATGGAGCAGTAGTATGTTTTTAAAAGACAATTAAAAATATATATATTTTCTTTGTAATAAAACAATCTGCCCATTATTCATGAAATATATTCTGTTTATTAATTGGTACAATGAACAAGAACTCCGTCCTTCTGTATACTGACTGTCAAACTTAACTGCTTTGTCATGTTATACTGTAGGTTATACTTATAGATTTTTTTGCTACTTGTGCACTCGATTATTGTCATTTCTGGGCTTGTCTAGGTCACAATTCTTGATAGGAGTTTTGCCCTTTCTACAAAATGTTTAGTTTTGTCTTTACATTTACTGCAGTTTTGTGTCAACTTGTTCTTCCATGTTAAGATTATAACCAACAAACAGGAGAATTAGGTATTAATTAATCAGATTGAAGGTTATGCATCCATCAGTGAGAGAGGCATACTGAGAACAAATCACTGACAGCAAGGAAGCATTCTCTCCCCATCATGTGAGAAGACAGACATTTAGGATATATTTAGATTGTAAGCTTTCATAAGTCTGTCTTCCTATCTTCTCCTATCGTGTTCACTTTTGTGTCCTGGTCTCACGTTTTTTGCATGTTCTAGACAACACTTCTTTCTTATCTGCATTACATACAATGGGGTAGATGTATCAAATCTTGGAGAGAGATAAACTGCCAACCAATCAGTTTCTAAATGTCATTTTACAGGTTGTGTTTGAAAAATAACAGTTAGAAGTTAATTGGTTGATAATTTATCTCTCTCCAGCTTAATACATCCCTCCCCCTATGTCTTATGTACATTATTATGTTCAATTTCCTGCCATGATTCTTGACTGTCCTATTTTTTTTTACGGTAATGTTATTTTCACATCGCCAAATGGTCTATTATCAATCACCTCTTATCTAATTTATTACTAAGGATAAATAAATATATTATGTTTATTATTTAGATATCAAACAGTGCATGAAGCATTATCTAACACATTTTTTTTGCCAGTCAGTCCTCTACGTCTTTATAAAATTCTGTACTTTGCTATATTGTACTGTGATACAGATATTTTTGTTGCCTTATTATTATTTATTATTAATTATTGATAATAATAATTTGAAAAAAAAAAATAGGCAAATCTATATATGGCAATACACATGTTACGAAACGTACAAGTTCTATGTTTCCTGCATATATTAAGAATAACATGTAACAGTGCAGAAGTATTTGCTGGCACAAAAACATTCATCTCATAGTCTACAATTTATATAGTTGCAGCATGCATCAAACTGTCTTTTAACATGGGGGGGATCTGCCGACATTGCTTAGTATTATTGTTTACCGCAGTAGCCTATAATAAAATACAAGAGACACTAAAAGATGACCATAAAGTAATTTCTGTGCTGATCAGGGTGCATGCTTTGTCAGCCATATATTATAATAAAGCCCTGAGGACCACACAAGAGGGTGTGAATTCTACAGCACAAAAATATTTTCACACATTGGGATTCAAAACCACTGAAGTTCTGCTACAGTAGGTAGAGGGTCATATATATATATATATATATATATATATATACATAGTCACTAACACGTGCACTTTGTTTTTTAAATCTTCTTTCTAAACAAACTGAATGCAATTTATCTACTTTATTATTTTACTTACATATACAAATATTTAAATAGACTGTATAAAATTGCACCCTAAAGATACTCCGAACATTTGCTTCCTCTTTTTTGTATGTTATCACCATTAAGCATAACGTTTAAATACCACATTAAATATTTTATAGCCCTTCAATTAAATTCAACACATTAATCAGAAGACAATTTTTTGTATAGATAAAAAACCTTTAGAAATTATATAAACTGGAGGACAATACTATTAAATAGACAATTTACTGCAAGATGCATAGCTACAAAGATTCCACAAACTTTGTGTTTAATCCACAATGCTTCTCTTCTCAGTAAATGATTATATTGATCTCCGCCCTGTGGTTCCTTATATATTTTTCCTAAGCCATAAACCTTCACACCAATTGGTAGTGAAGAATGACACTCTCTAAATGGTCCGTCACTGCACTGTAACACTGTATTGTATTTATAGAATGGTGAGAACTTTAATTGCTGTACTTTACAACCTACATAACATTTTGATCTGAGGCAAGGAATTAAATAAACTGCACAATTGAAAAGAAAGATTGAATAAATATTTTTACCTGGCAAGGGGAATAAAATGTATTTTGTACTTGGGGAATAAAATGCATTAGATACAATTGCCACAAAGATAACTGTCCATAATACATATTGTAACATGATCTATTTGTCTTAATAAAAAATTAGCATGTAGCAATTTCTGTGATACATTTGTAACTCTTCTGTAAGTAGACGATTGAACATTGCTAATAATTGATTGCAATCTTTTCTGATGTCGCAGTTAAAGTCAATTTTTGTTTTGTTTGCTGTTTTAGTCATATATTTAGACACAGGCGCGCAGAATACAATTTACCTGTTGTGAGACTTACTTTTGGACATGCGTTAAAGCTTCTGCCTTTCTTCATTAACAAATCTGGAAAAGATATGTGTTTAAACCTAAAAAAAATGGGAGTTCTAGGTAAAAATAAGCATCTATATGTATACAGTATAGTTACAGGGGCTGTATTTACTAAAGAGAAAATGAGGCAATAAAATCCTAAAACATCCTCAGCTACACAAATAGGCCCCTCATCCTGTTGCACTTCTACTCTAGAATCCTCTATGTCTAGCTGAGCAACTTCTTGACTTGTGCTGCTTATCCCCAGATTGGCAGAGGGTGCAGATATGGAGGAAGGAGGCTCCTCTATGAGTTCTGAAAGGTCAGGCTTACAAATAGCACTCACGAACACACTCAGACTCTCCACAGGGATTTGTGACATTTCTGAACACACTTTGTTCTACTGGCTAAGTGGTTTTACTTTTCTTATGTACTGATTTTCCAGATTAAATTTTTTTACACCTCTTCTACACTCTGAGTGAGAAGGGCTTGCATGGTCATCATTAGAGACAGAAGATGCCTCGCTGACAGCAGTTGCTGACAGCAGCAGGCCTGAGCCTTTCCTTGCCACTACTTGTGGTGAATGGCATGTTGGCAATTTTATATTTTTCGCCAATAAACTTTCTCTTTAGTAGAGGTGTTTCTTTCTTTGTAACATATTGATTTTTGGATTTCAGATGCCCTGACGCTTTAGTAGATGATGTTGAAGGACTAGTATCGGGTTTGTAACAATGACTGGTTGCAGCAGCTGCAGCGCTTGCATTTGCTTGCTGCTTCTGCTCTTCTCTCAAGTTATCATTATCCATATATTGAGTCATCAAAGAATAAACACATTTTTTTTAAGTGTGCAGCTCAGTTGACAGACACTGTGTGGAATCACAGTACTTATATGTACGTGAACAAAAATGCACTGGGGGACAGTGCACAGACATAGTACAAACAACAATAGAAATAATTTTTTTTTTCGACTTTTTAAATTGCGCTGCTCAGCTGACACTGTGTGCATTCACAGAACTTATATGTACCTTACGTGCACAAAACACACTGAGGGACAGTGCACAGATGTAGTACAAACAATAGAATAAATTGTTTATTTTCAAATATTTGAAATGCATTTACAGCGCTTATATGTATGTAAACAAAAACGTACAGAGGGACAGTGCACACAAGTTGTATTATCAATAAAAAATATTTTTTTCAGCTTATTATTTTTTAACTTTTTCCACAAATGACAACTGCAGAGTCACACTGCTTATATCGCAGTGGGGTATGGACTGCGGAGTCACACTGCTTATATCGCAGTGGGGTATGGACTGCGGAGTCACACTGCTTATATCGCAGTGGGGTATGGACTGCAGAGTAACACTGCTTATATCACAGTGCGGTATGGACTGCAGAGTAACACTGCTTATATCGCTGTGGGGTATGGACTGCGGGGTCACACTGCTTATATCGCAGTGTTGTATGGACTGCGGAGGCACACTGCTTATATCGCAGTGGGTATGGACTGCGGAGGCACACTGCTTATATCGCAGTGGGGTATGGACTACGGAGTAACAGTGCTTATATCGCAGTGGGGTATGTACTGCAGAGTAACACTGCTTATACCGCAGTGAGGTATGGACTGCAGAGTAACACTGCTTATATTGCAGTGGGGTATGGACTACGGAGTAACAGTGCTTATATCGCAGTGGGGTATGGACTGCGGAGTCACAGTGCTTATATCACAGTGGGGTATGGACTGCAGAGTAACACTGCTTATATCGCAGTAGGGTATGGACTGCAGAGTAACACTGCTTATATCGCATTAGGGTATGGACTGCAGAGTAACACTGCTTATACCGCAGTGAGGTATGGACTACAGAGTAACAGTGCTTATATCGCAGTGGGGTATGGACTGCGGAGTCACAGTGCTTATATCACAGTGGGGTATGGACTGCAGAGTCACACTGCTTATATCACAGTGTGGTATGGACTGCGGAGGCACACTGCTTATATCGCAGTAGGGTATGGACTGCAGAGTAACACTGCTTATATCGCAGTGGGGTATGGACTGCGGAGGCACAGTGCAGCACCACTTTGTGACTACTATAATAATTCCTGCACCATAAAAATAATAAACAATGATTTGCTATCAGCAAGTACTGTAAATATAGCTTGACCAATAGTAACACTAATGTGAATGTTTAACACTAAGGGAACTGGACTGGACATAGCACAGCAGCAGCCATTGTAGGTGGAGAGGATGGACACAGCAGCACAGCAGCCACTGGACACATGGAGTGGATGAACACCGCAGCAGCCACTGGACACAGGGGCTCGAGAGGACACAGCAGCACAGCAGCCACTGGACACAGGAGCTCGAGTGGACACAGCACAGCAGCAGCCACTGCAAGTGGAGAGGATGAGCACTGCACAGCAGTCACTGGGCACGTCAGCCTAGACTGGAGTCAGTGTGAAATCACCACTAGAGGGACTTATATAGAATCCAAGACCCACAAGATTCTGACTCCAGGATGATGAAGTTTTGCCTCAATTTGGAATCTGAGCAAGGTGGGAACACCCGAGTCTCCGCTCAGATTCACTCATATCGGGGAAGTTCGGGTGGGCTCGGTTTTCAGAAAATCTCTATTTTAAACATACTTCACCATTGTGCGCCTCCAATTCTTTATGTATATATATATATATAAATAAATATATATATATTAAAGATGAAAACATACGAAAGTTAACATTTAAATTCATTTTTATAGCTGTAACTGTTTCTTCAAAAATTGAGCTTTATTTCAGAAATAAATATCTGCAAAGGTTCCCTAAAAACTCCATAAAGGCTTACAGCTCTCACAACATACTCCCTTTCACTCCACCTACTGCTCCAGCCAGTATTACCCTCTCTGATCTGCAGCTCATGTTGTAAGCTGTCAGCAGAAAAACTATGAAATCTATGTACTAAGCTTCTGAGACGGATAAAGTGGATGGAGGTAAAGTACCAACCAATCAGCTCCTAACTGTTACTGTACAGGCTGTGTTTGAAAAATGACAGTTAGGAGCTGATTGGTTGGTACTTTATCTTCATCCACTTTATCTCTCTCCAAGGCTTACTACAGTTCATAGACCCCTTAACCTCTCTCCACTTTTTCTCTCACCAAGGCTTAGTATTATCTACCCCTAGATGCAGGTGCTCTCCACAATGTCCTCCTCTTTCTCTCTGGCTTCTTCACTGCTATCTCATTTGTCTCCTATCCTCCATCTGTGGCTTTGTCCCCATTAGCTCGGCCAAGCTCAAACACACTATTTTCATCCCTGTTCAGTCCTCTCACATTTGTCACAGTTTTGTATATTTTCAGTTATACTTTGCATAATAATTTGCAACTTTAAAACAAGACATTATAGTGGTCAATTTTGTTGTCTTCAATCACCGAGGCCTTCAGTCCAGTGTACTCTCTATGCAGATTATGGGGTCTATTTACTAAGCTGTGTTAAGAGATAAAGTGAACAGGGATAATGTACCAGCCAATCAGCTCCTAACTGTCATTTTTCAAACACTGTGAGATGGCAGTTAGGAGCTTATTGGCTGGTACCTTATCACCATTCACTTTATCTCCTAATATAGCTTAGTAAATAGACCCCTACAGTATGTATGTTCTCCTGATTTACCAGCAGATTTTCTTTTGGTTTACCAATTTTCTCTCCCATGGTCAAAAAGGAATTGGCAATTTATTTGTTTTCTGTCTAATCTATGTCCTGTTGTGTGTTTGCTTGTGTCCCTTGTGTCCCAATTGAGGAAATTCTAAATGTAACCTCTACTGAGGTAGCGACCGAGTGGTTAAATACATTTCCCTGTGCAGCATTACAGAATATATTATTGAACAAATACAATAACTAGCAAGTAGAGATGAGCTGAATTTTTAAATAATTCCACGCAAAATTCCACCTCAACCATGTTACCGAGAAGATTGTGAATTTACAAATGCAGTGAGAAATGTCTAATTCACGGACTGGGGACCCAAAAGTGTATCTTGAATTTTATATCGCTTAAACGTCACACCTCTGCAAAATGGTCTGCAATGACTCAAAATGAGAGTCACTCAAAATTCGGCCAAATCTATTTTTCTTCTACCAGCAAGAATATTATCTACAGAATTGAATGTTTTGTTCGGAGCAGAAGTTACATTGTTATATTGAAACGTGTTCTATAATAATCGCAGAGTAAAGAGTCTGCATTATAACTAATTCAGCCTTCTGCTTTTTCAATTGATATTGATTTATCTGCAAGAGAATAGTAGTCCTTTGGTAGATTATGAATTGAAAATGACTAATGTATCATTCATAATAAAACATCTTTTATGTTTTTGGAACAGATCCTTTCTTTATCTTTTGAAATGATCAGATCTTCATATGATATTACGTTGTCATAGGCACCATGGTTTGTAGAGCAGCAATTTCTGGTCCTGAACTTGCAAGACAAAAACAAAGTTCTAATTGATGAAGTTACCTTAATAGTCTCTGCCCTTGAGTAATGGATTTAATCACTCCTCGTATCTGAGCCAAAACAAAGGGTTCCAGATGAAAGTAACCTCTTTTAAATTTATATTTTCTTTGACTTTTCTTACAAAGAGTTCTTTAAAGATAAGACAAGGAACTTCAGTGATTGTGAAAATAATGTAAGTTCAGTCATGGTTAAAATAATTAGTTTTATAGTTCTTACATATTGCTTTTTAATCTTTTTCCTTTTTTATTTCCTTTTTTTAATTCAAAAGTTTTTTTGCTTACAACTTGAACATTAGCATTCTCAGTTTCACAAAAGACTTACAATTCCTAGGATGAAAGTTTTACCTGCTGTATTACAGAAGTTTTTATTTTATTTTATTGGAACAATAGCCAATGTGTAAATGTATAATAATTGGGTGTTAGTGTATCTGATGTACCTTGGTGTAACTAGGACGGTGCGTGTGGGGCACCTTGCCCTCGGCACCATCAGCAATGGAGGGCCACTAGCCTGGGCAATGTCTAGAGCTGAGATCAAGTCCTGCAGTCCCTTGAGATATGTCACTTGTGGGACTGTTCCCAGTGGTGGTTGACGTTTTTTGCCAGCTACAAACTGGGTGCAGCTCGTGGACCAGTAGCCATTTGAAATTGGCCCTGGCTGTAGGCCAATAGAAAGCAGGCGCAGTGAGCCAAACGTGGTTCGCTGCATCATGGCTGGCTCCACCAGCGGCTTCTGACATCAGATGCCACTGGGTAGAAAAGTCAGTTCGGCGGTGGGTAGAGCATGGAGATGTCATGGGAAGAGCTCCAGCAGCCGCGGAAGAGGCCAGAAGACACCGGGCTAAAAACAGAAGAGCTCCAGCGGCGGTGCTGCTGGCCAGAACAGGCCAGTAGCAGAAAAATGCATCTGAGGACTGGATAGGTAGGCTACCATTAATCCCTCCCTAGACCACCAGGTTGTTGGGCACTAGGCCTGTGGGGTAATTAGACCTGTGACACTGATAGGGGAGGCTCCGTTTATTCCCTTGCCCTGTGCGCCAAACACCCTAGTTACGCTCCTGCTGATGTAATTCTGGCATAAACTTGGTGCATACACTACTGGTGCAGAGATGCCATTAGCCTAATTTTTGTTTGGTGGAAGCTTTTTTATGTCCAAAAGTTTGGATGCAAATGTATTCAACACAGCATCAGGTCCTGAGTATCTGGATAGACAGCTTTCTGCCAACTTGCTCAATACACCTAACTTAGAGCCTGAGTGGCGCATAATTCCGAATGCATCTGTAGCTCGCAATTTTTGACATATTGTGCTTGTGACATGGGCTGCATATGCATCTTTATGAATGTGCCCAAGATTTAGAGATGGGAATATCTGACACTAAATGGGCATTTGTGGGTATCAACTTGGCAATAATGCCTGACACACAAGAGAACCATCTTGTGGATGTGTACGGGTGTGTCGTGGGCGTGTAGCCAGAGTTACTTCTTCATATTGTGGATGCTAAATGTAACAGCACAGGGTTTTCCAAACTCCGCCATTACAGTCCAGGTTTTAAGGATGTCCATGTCTGACTTCTCATGGTAGTCAGTGTCTGATTTGGAACTCCAGTAGCCATGATATGACTATATAAGCTCTGCCACAAGTTTAATGCATTATTTTAACATTCTACATTTTATTGCAAATAAAACAAAGCGCTATTGTACACCATGTCTCTCTTACTCTTTGCCAATTCTAGCTGGGGGACTGCAAGTATCCTGAAAGGATGGCTATAATTTAAATGGTTTCAAAAACCAACAAGCAACCACTGGAATGGTTTCCATGGCTTTGTGGGATGTTTCTCTCTAGTAGATTACTGCATGCAGCCTATGGAGGTTCAAGCATAAAATCAGGCTTCACTAATGGTGCTAATGATCAGGCAGCTCGCACCTTATTAAATCTGCCCCTTAGCGATTCGATTACAGTTGGACATAGAGAGTTTTTTATGTATTGTTGACTTGCGTCACTTTACGTGTAGAAAGTTAGATGGGAGAGTGAAGAGGAGGGTTACCTTAGATTAAGAACATTACTGTAAGGGCAGGTGTTTGAAAATGTCACTCAATTACAACTAGACACACTACAGTAGGTATCTCTTATAGGTGACGGAGGGTTGGTAAACATTTACATAATAGTGATCATGAAGAACTATCAGCATCACTAGATAGTTGCTTCTGATTGGTTAGTTTGTATTGGTACATCTAGCTAATAGCCATATATTTGCAGTACTTATTTTTTGACATTGCTAGTTGCTCCACTGCAGAAAAAAAGATTACTATCTGATTATTATTATGGAGAAAACAACAGATGTTTTTGTTTAATCTAACCTAATATCTTTTAATTTAATTTGTATTTTTGTTTATATGAAATAATTTTATACGAAAATGATTTACTACTTATGTTACTTTATTATAACTGTCAAGACAATTGTATCTTTTGTGTACATATATATCAACTGAAAATACAAAAAAAAATGATACAGTATTGAACACATATAGGGCATGATTCAGAGCCGGACGCTATTTGCGCTCGCTCATTCAGAAAAAGGAACTGGCTATTTAAATGTACCGTTCGCTCTTTGCGGTCTGTTCATGCCTCTATGTCTGAACGAGCGAACAAAACATGCGAACGTAATTTTGAAAAAAACGCCCCCTGGCCGCTCGCATCATACGTCATGTCCGCTATTTATTAGATTAATCGAGTACATCGAAAGGCGTCTGAACTGCTCGCTATTCTTGTGGTTGGTTTTTCCGACCACAATCTTGCGAGCAGTTCTTACAATAAAATAACCCAGTGACGTGGTCAATGACGCTGCTGTATTAATTATGCCCACCCATAAAACGCCCGTTTTGACCTTTAAGCACACCTGCGTTCGGATCTCCACTCCCCGTTTTCAAGCACCTTCCCCTGTTACCACCCACATACGCCTCCTCCTGTCACTCAAAATAGCAGGCATTCGCTATTTAGCGAACAAACGATTTTCGGCCGCACTGACTGGTTCGCGCATGCGTATTAAAATCCGTACGCATGCGCAGTTGGGCAAACATCGCTCAGAACGAACGAGCGGCCGCTTACGAGCGGCTCTGAATCAGGCCCATTGATCGCTGTAGATTCTGAACATTCTGTACATTAGAGTCTGATTCAAAGTGGGAAGCAAAGCAAAAAGATCAAACAACATGCATCTTGGCAATATCATGTTGTACTGCAGGTGGGGCAGATATAAAATGTGTAGAAAAATCCAGCCTTAATCATAAAATTTCAGTGTAAAAATTAAGCTGCCAAGCATTTGTGGGCTACATGAAAAACCTGCCAGTATTTATAATGCAGGTAAAAACAATAAATGTATTTGCACGCTATTGCAATGCAAGATGATTTATTTCAGACTAACGTTTGCCGGCATATTCGCTCGGGTGGATGTCTGTTATTGCTCAGCAAAACTAATTTTACAAAGACAGTATTGGTAGTAATATTTGCAGTATTCCCTTCAGGTATTAACACAAAAAGATGACTAAACTACTAACTCGTGAGTAAACAACTTAACCTACAGTAACACTGAACAGTTGCAAGTAAAATGAGCACCGACTCTATCATATGGAGTGTTTGTCTTGGTGCGCCAACTACTGGATTGACATGCATGCTGCAACTTCATGAGTCAAGATAGGCTTCCTGATTAGTGCTTAATATAGTTGGATTTTATGGCAAAATAGATCTTGAAATATATATAGATATGTATTTATATATGCATACATATATAAACTGTGTGCAATATATATATATATATATATATATATATACTGCATTGATGCGGCACTCGGATCAAAGAAACAGTCAAAGGAGCAGGTAAGTATACCACTGTTTCGGAACTTTTAATGTTCCACCATCAGGGTCAAAAATACAAACGCAAATAACACTTACATATACCTTCACCATACCGCTCAACATCCGACATCTTTAAGGAAGACGCCCCCTCTGACGTCAATTTCAGAAGAATGTGATCTATTATAATATAACTCAGAGTAGACTGATTATGGCCCTTCTGATAGAAATGGCATGCCACCAGTTGCTCACTGGTACCTGAAACAATTGCTGTCCTAATGGCAGACCGATGAAATGCCATCCTCTCACTGATGGTCCAATCAGTCTTTCAAACATATCTTAACTCACAGGGGCAGGTAATAAGGTAAACAATATACCTGGTGGTACACATAACCCTGTGTCTAATCTGGAACCTTTTCTCACTATGAGGATGATTAAAGCTCATCCCCACCATAAGGTACCTGCAGGTCAAGCAGTTTAGACAATTGAAACACCCATTTTTTGGTCTCAGAATGTGTTCCACATGTTCAGTACCCAAGTTAGTGACATCAGTCTTGAAGACCAAGTCCCTATTGTTTTTACCTCTGGTATAACAAGGCATTATCCTTGTATCCCTAAGATTTAAGTTAGTGTTCATTGAGACAATAGCCCATCATTTCTTATTTGAGGATCTAATAGTGTCACTAGCAGTATTAAAATGGTTCACCATGGGTATTTTATTGTCTTTGCCCTTGTTATTCTCCTTAGATCTTAATAGTTGATCTTGTGGTCAAGCTAAAGCTTGTGCTTTGGCATCTAGCAAATCTTCAAAATGGTAACCTCTCACCATATGTAGTCATATTATCTATTTGATCACCTGCAGCATCCTTGCTGCTATAGATCCCGCAAGCACAAATAAACCGCGTGTTTCTTTCTGTTGGTTTATTGTAAAGTGTGGTCTCAATCAAAGTCTAAAACACACATCCAGGAAATTTACACAATGTTTATCAATGCTGTATGTGAATTTCGCAAGATTATTAGAAAAATTATGGTTTTCCATAATTGTAATAAATTGTTCCCTGTTGCCAGTCCAGATGATAAATAAGTCATCTATGTATCTGGCATAAAAGTAAATCATGCCAGATGTCAGATATATCAGCATTATTGAAAAAGGTAGACTGTTCCTCTAGAAACATATAAGCATAGGTGTACGATGGGGCCACATTGGACCCCATCGCACAGCCAACAAGTTGTAAAAACCAACTGCAATAATACATAAAGAAATGACATGTTAGAATCATTTCTAGCAGATCGCAAGCCAACTCCACCTCTGGCCCAGAATAGAGACCACTGACTCCCAGAGACACCGGAAGTTGATGGCGGCTATGAGGTGTGGTGAAGGTATATGTAAGTATTAGTTGTGTTTGTATTTTTGATCCTGATGATGGAACATTATAAGTTCTGAAATGTTGGTACTTACCTGTTCCTTTGACTGTTACTTTGATCCAAGTGCCGCCGCAGACACAGTTTGTATTGGACCTCTTATATGGGATCATAATCAGAGTGCACCGGAGTTTGTGAATCTATTACTGGGAGTGCCATCCTTCTTGGACATATATATATATATAGTTGTGTATATCCAGCACTAAGTTAAAAATGAAAGACAACTACCTGCGTGCTCTTGTTTCAATTACAAATGCACAGAAGCTCACTGCTTTGTCCAACAAGTGAGCAGACAAGGCACTACAGGTTTTTGAATAAATAATCAAACTTTATATTAATGTATCCATAGTAAAAGAGTAATCATACATCATAATCCTCAAATAGGAGTCAATGTTTCTGGGCCACGAGGGACCCCGTCATCAGGACAGAGGAGATGTATGGAGAAGGTCCATGCAGAGGTGATAAAGATCGACCACCTTTATCACCTCTGCACAGACCTTCCCCGCACATCTCCTCTGTCCTGATGACGGGCCTCTCATGGCCCAGAAACATTGACTCCTATTTGAGGATTATGATTGCATGACTACTCTTTTACTATATATATATATATATGTATATATATAATCTGTTGAAGGTCCGACACTCAGACTGTACTTGGAATCAACTGCCCGGGTGCCAGTGTAAAATTGGTATAGATGTCATAGGTGTAGGTGCTTAGCAAGGCTTTCCTCCACCACCACCACCCTGGCACTCCAGGGACTTAATGTAGAGAATTTTATTGAGGCTTTATATATATATATATATATATATGTATATATATACATACATATAGAGACCTAAGGAGCCTGTGCAAATTCTGATAAAAAAAAAATTCTCCATAGTTAGGAGTTTTATGCTGTCTAATTGTTTTTGTATGTATACAGTAGTTCTTTATATTTATACTGTATATATGTACAGTATAGACATGCAAAGGATCTCTCCTGGGAATTGGCAATGTTTCTGAAATCAAATCTAAAGTAGAAATCATTGTAGAATCAAGTGCTTTTTCAAAATAAGCATTTTAACTTGTGGTCTAAATGATTTATATTTTAAATGACAGTCTGTATTTAGGTCCAGAATCTTATCTACACAATTCTTGAATTTATTTATTAACATTAGGTTCATCAGGTAGAATGCTTTACCAACCTCTCGTTTCCTCTGATGTAGTCACCTTAACTGGCTTTAAGTTTGTGCATTGATCAACCTACAGAACCATTGAGACACCACAGATCACAAGCTGCATATTATCTCTATAGCCCAACGGAATTATCCATAGTTCTTGGAATAACGTTTTGTACTGAGCATGTATTCCTGTGTCCACCATCCTCATGCTCAGATGAAATATCCCTTTGTTGTAGAAAAAATCCCTTGACAGACAGGGAGATAAAAAAGAAAACTGTCCATTTTGTACTCCCGAAGCATTCAGAGTATAAACCTTCAGAGGGAACAGGATCACACTTAGGTAGCACAGTAGTTTGAGTGTAATACTTGGATACAGTATATAAGATCAGACAAGAACCTCAACAATAACAGTGGATTGTATATGAGGGGAATCTAGAACTCTTGGTGTTATTACAATAGCTCATGATACCCAATATAAATGCACATTAGTTGACAATAAAAAATACTGGTGCCTATTTACTAAGCCTTGGAGAGCGATAAAGTGGATGTAGATAAGGAACCAATCAATCAGCCCCTAAGTGTCACTTTACAGGCTGGTGCTTTGCAAAATGATAGTTAGAAGCTGCCTGGTTGGTACTTTATCTTTATCCACTTTATATATCTCCAAGGCTTAGTACGTAGACCCCACTCTACCTCTCAATTCAGACACATAGAAGGTCATATGACTGAATAAGGGACATTGCCACAACATGATGCTCTGGAACCCTGGAATAGTGCCTAATGTTTCTAAAGTGCTAGGCAGCTGCCTTAATCCCACGCTCATCAAAAGACATAACAGTAGAGAGAGGATATTTAACTCCCAATTGTACAATCTGGGGACAAAGGAGTCCCATTTAGGATGGTTCAATGAAGCCCTCAAATTAGAACTGTCCCGTCAAAATCAGGACTGTAGAGAGCTATGATTATAAGGCTGCTGTCTGTGAGGGTCTCTGGTCTTTTAAATGTCCCTAAGAAACCCTGACCATTACATTTAAAAACAAAGATTATGCTTCCACCTTCTTTAAAGCAAATCTTTGTTTAGTTAATTGAACTTTTGTGTAACGTTTTGTCACCAGTGCTGTAACTAAGGGTGTATAAGCAGTACCAGTGCACAGAGAGCAGGACTCTGTGGGTGGGAACATCGCTGTCCAATGGTCAGTACATCTGGCAAGCAAGGTGTCTGGACTGGCACCCTGCAGCCGGTAGCACAGCTGCAGTGCTGCCCGGAGGATACTCCAGGTAGTGCTGTATTTTCCGATGCTAGTGGCCCTGTCACTCGGCATGACATCATGCACTCAGGGGGTGGGGCCAGCACAGTGCACACTGCCGCCCTGTTACAGCACTGTTGGTCACTGACAATGTTTGATAATATACTTTGTTTGCTGAATATTAACATAGAAAGGACATGATGATTTGTAATATGTGTGATGATTTGTAATGTAAAATTATGGTTATAGTACAGTACAGCCTTGACTCAGATAATTCCTTTATTTGAAAACAACCCTATTTTGCAATGTACAATATCTACACAACATACTTTAGTCACATACTCTGTACAACAGAATTCAGAGCAATGATGGTCCTGCATTTATATTTATGTTTATAGTGTGTTTATGGCTCATTTACAAAATAATATGAATTTTGCACTTTGATTAAATGTTAATTTTCCAATTTAAAGTCTCAATTTTCTTCACTGCAAAATAATAATAAAAAAAGAATGGATTTCAGCTTCAATCAATCTGCCAATTAAAGTAATTGAACACTGTTGAATTAACACTAAAAAAATCATTGATTTTCTTTTGCTCAATTCTGCAAATTACAAAATTGTGCTCAATATTGCCTATATCTAAGGTAGGAGTTTTCTGCCATCTATTTGCCTTTGTTATGTTTACAGTAGTTATTTATATGTCTATAGATGCAAAGGATCTCTCCAGGGAATGGGTAATGTTCCTTGAATCAAATCTAAAGTAGAATCAAGTCAGCGTAAGCTGTAGGTTTATTACTTCTTTAAAACAGAGCAATTGATTAAAATATATTGCTACATATAAACAGGACATAATACAGCTGGTGACATTTTACAGAATGGCATCTTTGCATGGATATTCTTAGTGCAATGATACTGTGCAGATATATAACATTGGAAATAAGCCAGTTGTTGTCAATACAAGTATCAACATTTATCAAATGCAGTTTTTTTTTAATAAGGGTACTTTATCCTTCCCGGTTTTAGTTCGGCTTTGAAAATGCTCAGAGGCACAAGGAGATTTACAATGTACTACTGGATTTACAATGAACACATTGACAGTTTACAATTAATCCCTTTTATAATGAAGAAAAGACATTGGTTTGCTAGAAAAGGTCTAGAAAACCATAAATGAAGAAATACAATTGTTACAAGTGTTGCATTAGCTAATTAAAACATATTAGAGAAATGTACAAAAACATTAGGAAGAATCGCTGAAATCGTCAGATTCGGCTTTGTTAAAATTATTATTGTCGTTGTTAATAATAGCGAGTGTGGTGATTACATTATTGTAATGTACTTCTGTTATAATTATTTCTGTATAATCTATTTTCTAATATAATAATTATACATGTTGTTGGTGCTTTATTTCTATGAAAAATTGTGCCGGTACTCAAAATAAATATTTTATTTATTCTCCATTTCAGAATTCATTTCACTGATTTCTTCCTGTTGGTGGAATTAGTTATAAGAATTAGACAAAAAAAATGTGCCGCCACTGTGTACCCCTGAATACCCCCATGAAAAAAGCACTGCACACCATAAATTAAGCACCAACACAAGAAGACTCGAGATTCCAATGGCTAAGTATAATAGCCTGCTAGCCGGCGTCATTGCAAGATACAATGTAAGTAGGCCTGTATTTTTAAAGCAGCAATCATGCTAATGGCTAAACCAGCTTGGTTTAGCCTTTAACATGCCTGCTGGTTTCAAAATATGGGCATACTCACATGTATTCCTGCAGTGGTGCTGACTCGTAGTCTATTATAATTAGCCCCATCTGCTTTTCCTGAGTTTAGGAGGAAGAATAAAAAGGCACATATATTTATTTTGAATATTGATGGAAACTGTAGAAATCTTTATCACTTAAGTATGGTGGGAGCACCTACACTCTTTCATGTTTATTGTTACATTTGATTTTCAGTGTAGTCGCACTATTCGATAAATGAAGGCCAGCGCTCACAGGAACTCTTGGATACTGTATGTATCAAGTTTTCATTTATAAAAAAAAAAAGTTTCCAAGAGATCAAAATATATTTTACTACAATGATTAAATGAATAAGGAAAAAAATTGTATTTACAAATAAGGACCCACGCATTTCACAAACAATCATATGGGTGGCAGATTCAAGAGAGGTTCAATCCACAACTCACCAGAAAACAGAAAGATACACCTTTATTACCTTTATTAGTATTACTAACTGTAACTGAAATTGTATTTCAGAGATACAAGATAAATGTTTCAAGTGTTTTTTGATTATTAATGTATAATAAATATTTTTTCTATTGACAATTAGGAGAGGTACCCTTATTGTTGCCAAACTCAGACATCACTACTCACCACTAACAATGTCTTTCTCTAAGGTAATAATTAAGTCATTGTCTGTACATGACTTTGTAAATTGATGTTTCTACATACTATAAATAATAGTAAAAATAATTCCTTGTCTATAGCAGAAAGGCTCCTCTATGGGGGCATTCTATATTTTGCAGGAGGCCAAATAGACTTAATTTGTTTGCAAGCTTGTGCCTCCACCCAGAGTGAATTTTGAGGCTAAAAATGGTCGTAAATTCTATTAATAATCTTTATAATAGTGTGGGGACAGAAGAGAAAAGGCAGCATATCAGACAACATCTATGAGGTGCATAAAATCAGCAACAACTGCCAGTAGCCCAACAGTGCCTACAATGGTTTCTGCCTAGTCCCTCTTATTACACCTAATGAATGTCCAGTTGGCCGACATTGGTTGTATTGCTGACATCCAGTTATAGGCTACATCAGACAATTGTCATGTGAGAAGGTTAGTAAACCATTTTTTGCCCCTGGGTATAACCCCTGTAAGACCAAATGTCATTCTGTAAGCCTTCCTGGTGGATCCATAAAGCCGCAAGAGTGGGCACAAGTTGATTTTTTTAGGGCAGCTCCAAAGACTTGGAGGTTGGCATTAACCTTGACATGTGTTTGGTGGACACAAATGTCCAACAAGCACTTAAAGAAGCAACGCATGTATGTTTTTTTCTGTTAATACATGAGCCTTAGAGACTGACAAAGGTAATATAGTTTCATTTTGCTTCTATTTGTTTGTGCATTTTCATTGAGCACTGCTACAGTTCCCTCCTTCAAATTTACCTCAGCTAGATACTACACTATGTCCATGCATCATCCAGCCAAAGAATCTTCTAATAAGACACAGCAAAATGACAGAATGAAATCTATAATCATTTTAAATGGTTGTAATAAAAATGTAAAATGTTTTAATTTTCTTGTTATAAAGTAGCTACAGTACTGTATAAAATGTAAAATGCATTCCATGTAATTGAAATTGTATTTCTGTTATCCTGTGATTTATAAGGATAATAGAAGTCACTTTGAGCTCCACAATCTGTACAACATCTAATGGCCTTGCAACCTCATATTTATATGTGGCCACTAGTGCTCCCCAGTAACATCTAATGTCCTTGTAAATCACAGTAAGCTATATTCACTTCTAAATATTATTAATGAGTTATGACATTACAAATCACTGATTATAACATTTTATTACATGTTATCCTCTCTACTATTCTATGTATTTGTGTTTAACAGTGCCTATCAATTTTGCATTACAATATAAAAGACTTTCACCATGAGTGGTATGCTGTCATAATGTCACCAAATAGAATGTCGATAGGCACAATGTCGACAGCAGAAGATTAACATTGATTATGTAGACCCTTGCAAAATGCACACATTCACAAAATGTCGACACAAAATATGTTAACATTGTCATTGTGACATTTCCATTAGGGTTAGGGTTAGCATTGGGGTTAGGGTTAGCTTTGGTGATTTTGAGACAATTACAAAAACATTCAACAATGTCGACAATATCCAATGTAAATATTTCAACAATGTCGTCATTACAGCAGTGTCGCTATGCTGAAAACCTACATGCTTAATGTCAACATTAAAAACATGTTGACCTGTTCAATGTCAATATTACAACCATGCAACATTCTCATGTCGACCTATTGAATGTCATGTCAATATTGTGAATGTCAACAAAACACAAGTTGGCATGGCATTTACTTAAATGGAGCACACAGTATCAAATGAATGTATAAATACTGCCTGCTGTAGAGATCACATTCCTAAAAAGGTGAGACAAAAACTAGTTAAATGTATACACCTCTGTTGAACATCACTTACTCTTTAGAGTGACTTTATTTTAATAAGTTCATAACTTGCAGTTCCGGTCATGTACAATTCTCAGAGATTGGTCATAAGCAGCTCTGACATTTATTGGTTCTGTGCAGCTCCCAGAGTGTCACAGTCAGTGCTATCTGTAGAGATGTCCCAGTCCGTGACACTTACTTTAGTAATTTGGCTGATTGGTGTGGCTCTTGTGTTTTCTGAGACATTTCTCGAAGTTTGAAACAAGCTTCCAGGCCTCTGCATTGTTGGTATCTAACTGTACATGTGCAGCCAGCCAACGTTTCTCTGCTCAGATCTGCTAGTACCTTATAATGGGATTTCACCTAGTAGTCAGTGCTAGGTGATTTGCTCTGTGTTCCTGCAACTGTGCATACTTTGAAACCTTGAAAGTGAATCTGGCTTATGATAGCTGGTTTTTTTTTTTAACCACATTTCCATCCTCTCCTGTGTACTGAAAATGACTGGCTATTTGAACTCCGCTTGGGCCTTATCCCTGAATGACACAATTTACCAGAAAATGTGGATTTGTTAATAGGCTAATCTTTGCCTGTCTGCCTTTGTTTGCCTTCTATTTATTGGAATTTCAAATTTGCTACTAGACTATGGGCCAACTGTAATAGGGTGAGAGTTTAGAAAATGTGAGAGTTTAGCAGTAAGAGAACAGGCAAGCATGCATGTTTTTAGACTCAAGAAACTCACGATTTAAACTCTCATCCAGTTTTTTTGCCATTTTGAAGACATAACTCAACCAATGTGAGAGTTCATTGCGAAACTCTCACATTTTCTAAACTCTCACCCTAATACATTTTGCCCTATATGTTGGTTTAGGACTGTTAGACTATAAACTTCTATGTTCCTAATATTCCAGTACAAGTGACCATCACTACTTTGTTAATATATAATTTGTAGTTGCCCACCTCATGTTGTTATATTTAAGTGTGTGTCTGCCATTCTATAAATTAGATTATCTCTGACAAAGAGATTGGTCTTGTGATGTTATCTATATATGGTTTGGGCCTTTTTTCCCAAGTTTGATGCTGTTAATTCTAAATTGTATCTATTTCAAATTAGGATTTTAACCTCCTAAATTGAGATTTATTTACTTGATTCAAGAGCTTTCTTGTCTATCTTGACATTTGCTTGTTTGCCCATTTTGTAGATCTACTGTCTTCCGTATGCCTTCCCTTTCTAACCAGAAATCTGCCCTATCCTTAGGTATTTCAGCTGGACAAATAGTGCTTGTGCAATACCTATGGCTAATATGGTCATTTAAAAATGGGCACATCACATTGGCAATAAATAATCAAGATCAACCCCTGACCAACATTTTTTTAAATGTCATTTGTTGAAAATTCATTTGGATGGTAAAGTATTTGATACAAAATTGTATTTATTTATTACTAGCCACTTATATAGCACATATATTCTGCAGCACTTAACAGAGAATATTTGGCCAGTGGAGCAAACAATCTATTCCCCAGTGAAGCTTACAATCTATTCCCTACCACATGTGCATACACACACACTATTTATGGATTGTGGAAGGAAACCAGAGCACCACTCAAGCACAGGGAGAATATATAAACTCCACACAATTAGGGCTGTGGTGGGAATGGAACCCACATCCTCAGTGCTTTCAGGCAATAATGCTAATCACTACACCACCCGTACTGCAATGCATCTATTCAATCAACGAGAGAGTCAAAATTAGGCTGTCCTCTCACCATCTCAAATGCAGTCTTTTAAAAATAGAGCTAAAAATATCTGTTGACAACATAACAATGAACTCAACCCTTCAAGCATCTGAATGCCTAGGTGTTATCCTTGTCTCAGAACTGTCCTTTTCTCCCCAAATCTGTTTCTAAATCCTGTTACATCTATCTAAGAAACAGATTCACTATATGCCCATATTTCCCACAAGACATGACAAAAACTTTAATTCATGCACTTATCTCCCGCATTATCGATTGCAATTTCCTTCATATTGGCCAAACTTTCGCCCCTTCAAATTTATTTTCCATACAAATTTTTCTTCTTTGTCTGTTCCACTCTATCAGTTCCTACATTGGTTGCCTGTATTGTATTGAATATAACTTATAACACTTTTACTAACATACAAAGCTAATAAAGAAACTACACCAACATTCTGTAAATCCCTGCAATTGTCTCAAAATATTTCCCAACCTGACCCTTCCAACTGTGTGTGATCTGTTTCTCTCATCCACACTCGTTACCAGTTACAAGACTTTATTCTTGCTGCACCCACTTTTTGGAATGCCCTCCCTTTCACAACTTTATTGTAGCCTCCTAATGTTAAGCATTCAGCCACTTAACCCCCAAAGATATTCTAACCCATTACCACAGTTCACACAAAATGTACATGTTCCCTTTCCATTTGCAAATAACTCTCTGATCACAGGCTTATATTGCTGTATGACTGGATCATATAGCCCACAAAGCACTTATTACCTAGCCATCTGGCTAGACCAATATGGAATATGTAGCAACTAGAGATGTGCGCCGACACGTGTGTTTTGGTATTGGATCTGGATCTCCCCTGGTTTTGGATCTGGATTGGTTTTGCCAAAACCTCAACTCCGTTTTTTCTTTTTCGTGTTTTCGTTTTGGATCTGGATTTTTTTCTTAAAAAATAAAAAAACAACTAAAATAACATAAAATTTGCCTTTTTTGTTCCTACAGTATTAATAACCTCAATAACATTTGTTTCCACTCATTTCCAGTCAATTTTGGTTACCTCACAGCTCACAATATTGATTTTTTTCATCTAGTTAAAGGGCCAAAAGGTTGCATCCAGCTTGCTGGCTCAAAACTGATTGATATAATTATTAATAGAGTTGAAAACTGTGCAAAGATGATGGTTGGGATACCCTTGAGGATTGAAGGCATGGGCCTTCATAGAGGACAAGGAAGTTGATGGCCATGCATTATCATGAAGACTGCTGGCGGCAGCTACAACATGTGGTTCTTGGCCTTGTCTCCTATCATGTGACAGCCCTCCATATTTTCTGCAGTCCTGAAGCAGTGTCACAAGCACCAATAGTGTAGCCAAGGTGTGGTTACAAAATTCACACACGTGCAGTCGTGTGCACACAAAAAATAAATAAACAAAAGACACTATTTTTTTTGTGCAGAGCACAGATTGGTGATGACTGGAGTCAGGCAGCACTAGGTTGCATTGCTGTATCTTGTGTGGCTAAGCCTAACACACACACACACACAGAAAATAGACAAAACACAATATGTTTTTGTGTTTTTTCTTCAGCTTCAGAACTTGGGCCCAGAGCACAGATTGATGACGACTGGAGTCGGGCAGCAACAGGTTGCATTGCCGACTTGCTAGATCTTCTGCAGCTAAGCCTAATACGCACAGACACACAGACAATTATTAGAAAAAAATAAGACTTTTTTAAATTTTTTTGATGACTGGGGTCGGGCAGCACTAGCTTGCGTTGCCGACTTGCTCGATCTTGTGCGGCTAAGCCTAACACGCACGCACACACACAGACAGTAAAAGATCAAAAAAAAGAAAACTGATTTTTATTTTTTTTCAGCTCCAGAACTTGGGCCCAGAGCACTGATTGATCATGACTGGAGTCGGGCAGCACTAGGTTGCAACTTGCGTTGCTGGCTGGATCTTGTGCGGTTCAGCCTAACACGCACGCACACACAGAAAAATATTACACAAAAGACACTTTTATTGTTTGTTTATTATTGACTATATTTTTTTCTGTGTCCAGAACTTGGGCCCAGATGGACACAGCAGAGCCCAGTTGTATTCTGCACCAGCCCAGATGGACATAGCAGACAGCACAGCCCAGAATGGATCAGCAGCACCAGCCTAGGACACAGCAGACAGCACAGCACCACCAGCCAAGGACATAGCAGACAGCACCAGCCCAGAATGGATCAGCAGTGCACCAGCCCAGAATGGATCAGCAGCACCAGCCTAGGACACAGCAGACAGCACAGCACCACCAGCCAAGGACATAGCAGACAGCACCAGCCCAGAATGGATCAGCAGTGCACCAGCCCAGGACACAGCAGACAGCACCAGCCCAGAATGGATCAGCAGTGGACCAGTACAGGACACAGCAGACAGCACAACACCAAACAACACCAGCAACTCTCCCAGCCCTACACTACCCACCCTCCCTGTTCAGTCTCCAAAGCCGGAGTGAAAAGGCGTCCGCCGCGTGGTCCCTATATGCTACATTGATCATAGAAATGTAATCTCGCGAACCGCAAGATTTCCGACTCTATGGTTTTGCCTCGGTTTTGAGATCCGAGTCAGGCGGGAAACCCCGAGCCTGCTTGGATCTGACTCAGATCTGCTAAATTCGGGTGGGTTCAGATCTCTGAAATCCGAACCCGCTCATCTCTACTAGCAACCATGGGTCGAATGTTCAGACATTTGATACCTGGCCAGACACATGTGGACATATATCAAGATACTTTGCTGCAATCTCTCTTTATTTAGGATGCTTCTTAAGCAAAATAAAACCAGTTTGTCATCTCTGTTAAATTCAGAAGTTCTTTGGTGTAAATTTCTAATTTATATAATGCTGCTTAATTTCACTCCTGGGAAACCAGATTAGCACAGTAAATAATTCAGACTCTATGAAACAAATTTAATCCATCTGCTGCAGTGATTTCCTATTATAATGTCTTTTATCAATTTGCTTCCAACCGATTCATTTATGCAGTCATAATTGTTATCTTTTTTTCAACAGAGAGCAGATTACCTATCTACTGTCAGTGATGTATGGACTAGAAAAGCAGTTGCCACAAATTATTTGAAACAATCATTGATCAAAACTAAAAATAAGAATTTACTCTATATTGCAATGATGAAGCCTACTTCAGTGTTGTCTACAAAGAAACACTGCTTAGGTCATGTGTAAATCCTTAGTGTATCAGGTATCACAATTAAAAAGCTTAAAGCTGGCCACACATCTAAAGATTATCTGTCCAACCAGCCAACTAGTTGATTGGCTGGAATGAAAATCTGGTAAGGTATGAAAGCAAGTGACAATTAGCAATTTGCTCCCAGACGCTTGAAAATGGACAAAAACTGTAGTTTAAACAAATTGTTTGGATCAACATTTAACAAACTTGTCTGACGACCATTTTCATCTGTTTTCTTGTATTTAGGAGCAAATTGCTGATCATCAATTACTTCCATATGTTACCAGATTTTCATTCCAACCAATCAACTAGTTGGCTGGTTGGACAGATAATCTAGATGTGTGGTTATTTTAAGAATAAAAGTTATAGGTCAAACAATCTGCACAGAGTGTTGATCTGTGTCTGTAATCATAGAGGAGGCTGCTCTGTAGTTACAATCTATTAGACAAATACTAAATTAAACAGGGAATAGGGAGCATAATAAACGTGCGCGTAGTCTCCGGTTGCCTGGAAAAAAACCCTCCCCAGCCCACACAATAACCACAATAGAATTTTACTAGTGCTGCTTGTTCTTCTCAATATCACAAATTAAATAATTAGCACCACCTGTGGATCTTTTAACATGTGCCAGTCAGTAATAAATACACCAGTGCACAAACTAGGAGATATGGAAAACATGCACTGTTAGTGAAGCATTGCTACTGTATATAGAGTTGTAGACCATCAATAGGGTTAATTATTTATATTGTATAATAATATACTATCCAGTGCAAAAGGAGACCAATATGTACATATACAGTATGTCCAGGGCAGTGCTAGGTTCTTCTGCTGCTTCCCCCAGACTCCCGGACTTGCCCCAATGCTTTGGAATGGTGCCCAAATCTGAAATAAAAACAGTGCTAATTATGCCCTCTTCATGGACAGACCACACCACACTCACTCTAAAATCAAGCAAGTGGAAATCCTGCATTTGTCACTGTGGAGAATATCTATCTATCTATCTGTCCAATATTGAATATAATATTACCCTATGAATAATTATGCCTGCCGCTGAAAAACATCCCACAGAATGATGCTGCCAACACCATGCTTCACTATAGGGATGGTATTGGTCTGGTGATGAGCGGTGCCTGGTTTCCTCCAAACATAACACCTGGCATTCACATCAAAGAGTTCAATCTTTGTCAGACAAGAGAATTTTGTTTCTCATGGTCTGAGAGTCCTTTAGGTGCATTTTTGGCAAACTTCAGGTGGGCTGCCATGTGCTTTTTACTAAGGAGTGGCTTCTGTTTGGCCACTCTACCATACAGGCATGATTGGAGGATTGTTGCAGAGATGATTGTCCTTCTGGATGGTTCTCCTCTCTACACAGAGGAATGCTGTAGCTCTGACAGAGTGACCATTGGGTTCTTGGTCACATCCCTGACTAGGGCCCTTCTCCCACGATTGCTCAGTTTAGATGGTCAGCCAACTCTAGGAAGAGTCCTGGTGGTTCAGAACTTCTTCCATTTACGGATGATGGAGGCCATTGTGCTCATTGGGACCTTCAAAGAAGCAGATATTTTTCTGTACCCTTCCCCAGATTTGTGCCTTGAGACAATCCTGTCTTGGACAATTCCTTTGACTTCATCCTTGGTTTGTGCTCTGACATGCACTGAAAAGTGTGGGACCTTAGACAGGTGTATGCCTTTCAAAATCATGTCCAAACAACTGAATTTACCACAGGTAGACTCCAATTAAACTGTAGGAACATCTCAAGGATGATCAGTGGAAACAGGATCCACCTGAGCTCAATTTTGAGCTTCATGGCAAAGGCAGTGAATACTTATGTACATGTTATTTCTTAGTTTTTTTTTAAATTAAATTTACAAAAATCTCAAAAGAATATTTGACACGTTGTCATTATGGGGTATTTTGGAATAAGGCAGTAACATAACAAAATGTGGAAAAAGTCAAGCGCTGTGAATACTTTCTAGATGCACTGTACTTACAGGCAGTGCCATAACTAGGGGTGTGTGAGCAGTGCTGCCGCTCAGAGTGCAGTGTCCATTGGGCGGCACCACTGATTACCTATGGCCTCTGCATATGGCTAGCAGGCTGGCACCTAGAGGCTTTTAAAGCCCCCACCATGCATCCTGAGGATGCTTCTGTCAGAGGTGTAATTATCGTGGCTGCTGTCCCCTCCGCATGGTATCATGATGTCATGCTCACATAGGGCATGGCTGATACAGGGCGCTGAAAAGACCTGTGACGGCCCTGCTTACAACTGTCCCAATCTTGTTAGCTACCCTGCCCTCCACAGTCCAAAGGGCTAGAGAAGCACCAGGAGCTTTCCAGCAGGAGGCAGGTAGACCTGGGAATGGGCACTCAAAGAACCATTTTGAACCATATATGAAGTTTAGTCGCATCACTATTGTGACAAAAGTACAATGTATGAGTACCCCAGACACTGCCGCTACCACTCTATGCTGCAACAATGTGCAACTTGGACACTAACATGGGAAAAGGCCACAGACAAGGACTGATACAGGTGGGCCGTGCCATGCATCCTGTCACGCAGTATTGTGCTTAATCTGCGCCTTTATACCAACTCCATTACATCAAAAACACTAATCCTAAACAGGTTGGGTATGATATCCCTCCCTAGTGCCTAAACCTAACCTCTCACCTAGTGACTAACCCTAACCTCCCCCTCTGTGCACCCTAATCCTAACCCTCCCTCCCCAGTGCCTAAACCTAACCTCCCCCTCCATGCACCCTAACCCTAATCTTCCCTCCCCAGTGCCTAAACCTAACCTCCCCCTCCATGCACCCTAATCGTAACCCTCCCTCCCCAGTGCCTAAACCTAACCTCCCCCTCCGTGCACCCTAATCCTAACCCTCCCTCCCCAGTGCCTAAACCTAACCTCCCCCTCCGTGCACCCTAATCCTAACCATCCCCAGTGCCTAAACCTAACCTCCCCCTCCGTGCACCCTAATCCTAATCCTCCTTCCCCAGTGACTAACCCTAACCTCCCCCTCCGTGCACCCTAATCCTAATCCTCCCTCCCCAGTGCCTAAACCTAACCTCTCCCCTAGTGACTAACCCTAACCTCGCCCTCTGTGCACCCTAATCCTAATCCTCCCTCCCCAGTGCCTAAACCTAACCTCCCCCCTAGTGACTAACCCTAACCTCCCCCTCTGTGCACCCTAATCCTAACCCTCCCTCCCCAGTGCCTAAACCTAACCTCCCCCTCCATGCACCCTAACCCTATTCCTCCCTCCCCAGTGCCTAAACCTAACCTCCCCCTCCTTGCACCCTAACCCTAATCCTCCCTCCCCAGTGCCTAAACCTAACCTCCCCCTCCGTGCACCCTAATCCTAACCCTCCCTCCCCAGTGCCTAAACCTAACCTCCCCCTCCATGCACCCTAATCCTAACCCTCCCCAGTGCCTAAACCTAACCTCCCCCTCCTTGCACCCTAACCCTAATCCTCCCTCCCCAGTGCCTAAACCTAACCTCCCCCTCCATGCGCCCTAATCCTAACCCTCCCTCCCCAGTGCCTAAACCTAACCTCCCCCTCCGTGCACCCTAATCCTAACCCTCCCTCCACAGTGCCTAAACCTAACCTCCCCCTCCGTGCACCCTAATCCTAACCATCCCCAGTGCCTAAACCTAACCTCCCCCTCCGTGCACCCTAATCCTAATCCTCCTTCCCCAGTGTCTAACCCTAACCTCCCCCTCCGTGCACCCTAATCCTAATCCTCCCTCCCCAGTGCCTAAACCTAACCTCTCCCCTAGTGACTAACCCTAACCTCCCCCTCTGTGCACCCTAATCCTAATCCTCCCTCCCCAGTGCCTAAACCTAACCTCTCCCCTAGTGACTAACCCTAACCTCCCCCTCTGTGCACCCTAATCCTAATCCTCCCTCCCCAGTGCCTAAACCTAACCTCCCCCCTAGTGACTAACCCTAACCTCCCCCTCTGTGCACCCTAATCCTAACCCTCCCTCCCCAGTGCCTAAACCTAACCTCCCCCTCCATGCACCCTAACCCTAATCCTCCCTCCCCAGTGCCTAAACCTAACCTCCCCCTCCTTGCACCCTAACCCTAATCCTCCCTCCCCAGTGCCTAAACCTAACCTCCCCCTCCGTGCACCCTAATCCTAACCCTCCCTCCCCAGTGCCTAAACCTAACCTCCCCCTCCGTGCACCCTAATCCTAACCCTCCCTCCCCAGTGCCTAAACCTAACCTCCCCCTCCGTGCACCCTAATCCTAACCCTCCCCAGTGCCTAAACCTAACCTCCCCCTCCGTGCACCCTAATCCTAATCCTCCTTCCCCAGTGACTAACCCTAACCTCCCCCTCCGTGCACCCTAATCCTAATTCTTCCTCCCCAGTGCCTAAACCTAACCTCTCCCCTAGTGACTAACCCTACCCTCCCCCTCTGTGCACCCTAATCCTAATCCTCCCTCCCCAGTGCCTAAACCTAACCTCTCCCCTAGTGACTAACCCTAACCTCCCCCTCTGTGCACCCTAATCCTAATCCTCCCTCCCCAGTGCCTAAACCTAACCTCCCCCCTAGTGACTAACCCTAACCTCCCCCTCTGTGCACCCTAATCCTAACCCTCACTCCCCAGTGCTTAAACCTAACCTCTCCCCTAGTGACTAACCCTAACCTCCCCCTTCATGCACCCTAATCCTAAACCTCCCTCCCCATTGCCTAACCCTAACCTCCCCCTCCGTGCACCCTAATCCTAACCCTCCCTACCCGTTGCCTAAACCTAACCCTCCCCCTAGTGCCTAACCCTTACCGCGCTGGGTAACGCTATCCTCCCCCTGTACCCCGATACTTACATTCAGGATGCCGATGTTCGGGATACTGGTGCTGATGTCGAGATCCCGACCTCTCGGGCGCTGATAATAGGACCATCGGCATCCCACACGCATATTGATATGAAGAATCTGGCAATGGCTTCCTGTGCTGGAGCATCTCAGCTGTGCCATGCATCTTGCACCATGTGGTGTTAAAAGGATGGGTGAGTGAGGACACATCCTGTATACTAAAATCCCTGTAACCAACAGCCAGTTTAATAATGTTGCATAATTGACACAAACTAAAAATCCTTTCCTCCATCTCTCCCCAGTCACCTAAATTCAGGAGAAATCTACGGTGTGATATTAGTCCACTGCACCCCTATAGATGTGTCCTCATACACCTAGTGCCTACACGTCATACGGAGCGAGACACCCGGCGACTTAGAGGCTCAGAGATGAGTAGCATACTGTAGTTTTCTTTAAATTCTGCATTTCATTAACATTACAGATGCAGCAAAACACCACTCACAGGGGCCTATTCATCATAACTAAACTTTCTCTGGAGGTAATTAGGTTTTGAACTCACATGGAGTTCTACCTAACTACCGAAGGAATTCATCATTCCTCCTCTCCATAACTATCTATTCCGAAAAGCTGTCATTTTTGCGATGACAGCTTTTCGGGAAATAGATAGTTATCCCTGTCTGCTCTAACTTATCACAGCTGGAAGCGGTGCTGCGCATGCGCTGTTACATCTGTAAAACCAGCGCATGCACAGCACTGCCTACAGAGGCGGTAAGTTTGTGTCCCCCCCTCCACTCACCTGCCTACAACCTACAGCACAGGCCCCCTCCTCTATGTCCGGCTGTCGGCAAGGCACTGAGCTATGCGTGGCCAGCGCTTGAGTTATAGACTCTGGGCACTAGACGGCCATTTTCCCTGTACTGCACATGCGCAAATGACCGGAAAATGGCTGCGGTGGCCGTATTCCAGTCATTTTTACAATGCCGGAAGCCCACGCCGACGTGGGACTCCAGAGAGGTAGGTTATACTATGGGTACAGGGTGAACGGTGCGGGGCCCCGCACAACCAGCACCTATTATAGATACGCCCCTGATCCTGCGTCTCTCCAGCATCATCATCCTGTGTCTCCCCAGCGCCATCATCCTGCGTCTCACCAGCACCATTATTCTGTGTATCCCCAGTGCCATCCTCCTGCCCTAGCACATAATATCCCACTCCCCAGAAAAATCATCTCCCCTTAACACTAAATAACCCCCACCCCCTCAGACAGATCATTTGCCCTTAGAACAGAATAACCCCCCCTCCCCCAAACAGATCATCATTTCCTCCCTACTACAGACTAGCCCACCAGACAGAAATCCATTAGCCAGTGCTGGTCTGCAGGCAGCCTTTCAGTCTTTAAAAAAAATGTCCTGCAGCTTCCATTTTTTTTTAAAGACTGACAGGCTGGCCACAGCAGATGCCGAAGACAGCTCTGGCCTGCAAATTGCAATCAGTCACTCAGGGACTCTTGTCCTGTTTGAGTCTCCTGGCCACAACTGACTGACTATCTCCACTCCTGTCCCCTCTGTGTCATCTGTACATGTTAGGATTTGCGGTTAGCAAATCAACTCGGTGGCAATTCCCAGTCTTAGGATGCATACACACCAGGACGATATCGGCACGATTAAGGTAATTTCCAACGATGAATCGTGTAAATCGCATAGTGTGTACGCACAATTGCGCACTCCCACTGGTCGTATGCGATGTCTTATGATTGTCTGTGCAGCACAGACAATCATAAGATAACGCATACGATAAGGTGCCAATCGCACAGTGTGTACGGACAACCGGACGATCAGACGATTTGTTGTCCAATTAGGGCAATCTTGACGTCTTCATATAGCCACTCCCATTTCCTCCCACAATTCTCAGCCTTCCCTGCACGGTGTTGGCTCCCTGGAGGCCTGATGACGCGATTTCTGTATTGTGCAGCCGCTGCAGCTCATACAACTGGTATGTGTGTGTGATTGATGCATGTATGTGTGTGCCTGCGTGGGACTGTATGTATGTGTGTGTGTCTGCATGAGTGTGTGTGAGTGATACATTACATGCATGCATGTCTGTGTGTGTGTGATTGATGCATGTATGTGTGTGCCTGCGTGGGACTGTACGTATGTATGTGTGTAGTTTTTAAAAAAAAAATGTACCCCTTATTTCAAGGTCCAAATGCCTTTGGAGAAAGATGCTGATTTTGTCAAAGAATTTATTCCAGGGTATGGTGACAATGAATGCCTTTGGAAAATACGGTCCAAAGATTACTGTAATAAAGAAAAGCGAGCCAGTGCTATTCAGAGATTGATAGCCATTTCCAAGCCGTACCATAGTGAAGCAGATCCCAAATGGGTAAAACAGAAAATTCAAAATTTTAAAACCGTTTTCTTAAAAGAACACAAAAAAAGTTTAACATCAAAAAGATCTGGGGCTGCTACTGATGACATCTATATACCTACATTATGGTATTTTAATTTGATGAAATTTACCCTGGATCAAGGGGAACAAAGAACATCGCTCAACTCCATTGACCTGATAGAAAGGGACGAGGAAGAGGATTTGGAAAATAGCGGCATGGAGATGGTAAGTAAAAAAACTGGGAAACGGGAAAACCACATTTTATTTGCATAAAAAAGTTGTACATTTATGTTTCATGAATAAACTCCTCTTGCCTGGGCACAGCCCCCACACCATTGAAGTATGTCATGTAGTCCTCCCGTGTCTGCTTTGCACGAACACTGAGTGTTTGCAGACTTGAAAGTCCCAGTGATGTCCACCTGTCCTCCGCTTCTGGTTGATCCAATTGATCAGGCATAAATGTTCTATTGGGCCTTTCCTGTTGGCATTTAGCGCGTAGTAGGTTGTGCAACACACAGCATGCCATGACAACCCAGTCAATCTTGTCGACCCTCAAATTAATTGGACCATGGAAAATGCGGAATTTATTGCTTAGAATTCCAAATGCACTCTCAACAATGCGGTGAGCTCTTGATAGTCTATAATTATAAATTTGCCTCTCTTTGGTAAGTGTCCTTTGAGGGTATGGTTTCATAACATTCTCGTGGAGACTGAATGCCTCATCAGCCACAAATACAAATGGTAATCCATGTTTATTTTGTTCACACAAGGGTATGTTTAAAGTGTTTGACATTAGTTTTTCATAAAATGATCTCTGCTGAAAGGAGCTACCGTCAGAACAACGACCATTCTTACCAATGTCATATTGATATCAATGATTTTAATTAATTACAAGTCAATTTCATGCCATATATATGTAAACAAATAATCATGTAATATTTAATTTTCCTTTCCAGCCATCTGCTTTGTCGACACCACCTGAGGATGCCTTGGAGTTGTCACAAGAAAGTGGGGTGTCAAGCGTCAATCTAGAAAGTGACACAATCAGAATGGTGGAGCCTATACCACCACGTCGACGAAAGAAGGTTGCTCAGGCTAAATCTTCACAGCAGCATGACAACGTGCAGCTAACACGTGAAGTGCTGACAGCAGCAAAAAATGTTCTTCAAAAGCCCCCTGATGAGTGGGATGCTTTTGGAACATCAATGGCCTTTAAAATGCGTCGCATGACAGATGATCAGTGTTCCCACGCAGAGCGCATTATTTTTGATGTTTTTAGGATCGGGTTAGCTGGTCAATTAACGCAAAATTCAAACCTACAAGCACGGCCTGAGCATACATTTATGCCACTGTTGCCTCAGCCACAATCACATCCCCCCAAACCCATTTTTCAGCCACACCACAATTATGGTGGAGAGAGCAGCAATACACATAGGGCCTCTACTCCCTTACATTCCGCTGTTTATAATGGTATGCTATATGGGTCACAGGATGACAATCATGGTCAGTCCAATTTTCAGCATATGTGATTTTCTTTCAGCTTTACAGCCCCATGCTGTTTTTCCCTGTTTAACGGTTTTGTTGATATAATGTCGGGGCAAATGCTGGTTCACTTAATTTTTGCCTTTCCAATTGTTGTGCTTAGGCAGGCAAGTTATTTATATTGCTTTAATTTCTTTATATTGTTATTTGGATATATAAGTATGTTTATATTTATACTATGTGGGACATAATGTCCTTTATTTAAATTTTTCAAAATTAAAAAATGTGGAGCACTTCAGAGTGCAAAGGTTAAAACGAGTATGCTGCATTGTTACACATATTGCAGAGTTTGAAATAAATGTACAAAAAACTGTAAAAAAATGGTCCTTATTTTTACTTACCTTGAGGTATTGCTGTTTCAACACATGTATGATGGCTTTACACGTCTCTGGGATGATAATCCCTAAAGCTTGCGGAGATATTAGAGATCCAAACTTTAGATCCTGCAGGGACCTGCCTGTAGCCAGGAAACGTAGGGTTACCACCAGTCTCTCCTCAGCAGTGATGGCCTTGCGAACTTGGTGTCTTGCTTCTCAATATATGGAGTGACCATAGCAAGCAGCTCGTCAAAGGTGTCATCATCCATCCTCATAAAATTCTTGAAGTCTTCGGGATTGTTCTCCCGAATTTCAGAGAGCAAAGGCATATGAGACATGGAGTCTCTCTGCAGCAACCTCTCCTTGGTCCAGCAGGCCCTCTCCACTCTCCTCCTCTTGCGAGCCTTCTGGATACCAGGGAGTGATGCCACAATAACAGCATAGGCAGCCACAGCTTGATAGCGATAACTATCCATACTTTATGCACCAAATAACCACTTTGTAGAGCAAAGTAGAGCAGTAAGCAATGAAAAGCTTTCAGCAGGATAACCTAACCTCAGCAAATACAGAGCAATACTGCAAAGCTAAAATGGCATTTTTCCTATTTCCTTTTTTACAGGACAGCCCACTGTACATTGTACAGCCCATTATTCTAATTTCCAGGGATCCTATGGACGGTTGTTCTAGTGTGTATGGTAGCAAAGATAAATCGCATTCGATTTGATGATTCAACAAATCGTCAAATCTTATGCAAAATTGGACAGTGTGTACGCTCAATTTAGGAAGTTCTACCTTCAAGGGAAATTGGATAGGAAATCGTTCAGGTGTGTACCCTGCCTAAGTTGTTACTGGGATACTGCATCATGTCCTATCCTTGTTCTGGCTTTATGCAAGAAGCTGGAAATCCTGTCTTGTCTGTGTCAATTCATTGCCTGTCACTCAGGTCTGTCTGTGTTTGTGTTGTTTCATGTGTTCACTAATTAACTAGCTCTCTCCTTGCAGAGCAGGTACACACATGCCTCTAATTAGGAATCACTCTCCAGGAATGGTCTCTGATTGGATCCTGCATCTCATAAGTATACACCCAGCCCTGATCTCATTGCTGGCTATTGTGTCCCTACCAGTGTATGTTTGCTGTGTTCAGTTCCTAGTGCTTGCCGGTCTACTGAGTACTATGGTTATTGAATCTGGATCCTGTCTCCATTCAGCCCTGCAGTATTACACCACAGTCCTGTCTGTCTGCATTTATCTTGTTACCTGCAGTGTTTCCACCTCACTGCCTCCATTATGTGTTACTGCAGCATCTGAATCCACCTGTCTGCTGTTTATTCCCCTGCCTAGACCATCTCAGCTGCTTGTGTCAACCGAGCGACACAGGCTGCATTACCGAGTGCCTGTGAGTTCCCTCAGCCTGGCTGCAGAATCAGGTTGTTCCTGTTCTCCGGTTCACTGAACTCCCACACGGTTTCCTAACCACTCCAAGTTGCTTCCGTGCTACCACCTATCTCCAAACGGCTTTCTGGCCACATCTAGCAGCTCCCGTGCTGCCATCGTTCACCATACGGCTTCTTAGCCGCTCCAAGTAGCTTCCGTACTACCACCAATCTCCAAACGGCTTCCTAGCTGTATCCAGCAGCTCCCGTGCTGCCAACATTCATCCTACAGCAATTGCCCCAACATCGGCACCATCGCTGCAACATCAGCACACCTGCCACACCATCAGCTCTCAAAGCCATCATCAAACCATAGACTGTTTATCCACGGCAATTGCCCCAACATCAGCACCATCGCTGCAACATCGGTACACTTGCTGCACCATCGGCTATCAAAACCATTATCAAACATTAGACTGCTTATCTATGGCAACAGCCCCAACATCGGCACCATTGCTGCAACATCGGCACAGTTGCCACACCATCGGCTCTCAGAGCCATTTACTAACCCTAGACTGTTTATCTATGGCTATAGCCGCACCATCAGCATAATTGCCGCACCATCGGCATCACTGCCGCACCATTGCTGCACCATCGGCACAGCTGCCACACCATCGGCTCCAAAGCTATTGTCCAAAAAACCAAACTGTACTCTCACAACATCTGGACCATCGATATCCTTATCATCATCAACTGTGTCAGTCCTGACTGTACATTATTTACCTATTGAATTCCCCTGTATCTCCATGTGAGCCGCTACTACCTCGAGCATAAGTCCAGGCGGCCACCTAAGTACTGGTGAATGTATCCTAGTTCTAAGGGAACAACGGGCGGTTGTTATTGGCGGAAGATCTCGCTACCTGGGTTCTTGTGGTGTCACATGGAGTAGGCAGCGGAGTTCGTAACAGTACATTCTAGCTGGCAGACAGCAGCTGGGGGCCCGACAAGGACAGTGCTGCTGAACTATCTTCCAGATTCTAGTTGAGCAGATGGAGTTGGTGAGCGGGTATTGTCAGCACTGCTGTCTCCCCCGTGGATGATGTGATTGCTCTGTGCCAACAGTTTATCAGGAAGATGTGCCTTATCTTTCCAGCCGGGCCCAGACTCGCTCTGCCTCCAAGGTGCGTGTTGTCACTGGCCGGTGTTTGTGGCGCATGTTTCTTTCAGCTGGGTGGGACTTGGAGCCTCTCCTCTTCTCGCGATAACAGCCGCTGGCCACACTATTAGCTTTGACAGGCTGCCTTTCATGAAAGAAAACCATGACCGGGGACTTGCTAAAGGGGGTGGGGACACAAATCACAAGCGGCTCCACACACCAATCGGCCCACCGGGAATCTTCCTGCTGTAGGTAACAGCCAATCTGCCCCTGAGTTCAAATGAGGTTCTTAGCACGTTTGGCCAAAATTAAGATGAACATGTATTAAATGATGAAGTCTTTTGTATATTTTACTATAAATGTGGGACAGACTTTCAGCCTCCTGAATTATTTCTCTAATGACAACATGTTTTAAAATATGAAATAAAAACACGAGGTATTTCAATTTAAAATATTTTTAAGCCATATAATAATGTATATTATTATAGGCAGGCTAGTCACTAATGCTATGGTCTGATTGACAAATTAGATGATTAAAGGTGAAAGAAATGTTTAAAACTGTTAAACTAAATATCTACTTTGTCATATAATTAGCCACATTTTTCACATTTGACATACATACAGTTATACACAGTGTCACTCGCACACTAAGGTTGTGGTGGGGTGAGCTGCACATCGCAGCGTTTTGTCCCCCTCTGTATATACAGAGATAAAGGAAAGGTGTACCAAGACACGCTTGGTCGATTGCGCTCAGACCCTTTAGGTTAGGATATTTGTGGTGGTGATGTCATTAACCCAGAACATGTGTATTAAATTCAAGATTCACTTTACTAAATATAAACAGGGTTGATGCGGAAATTACTATCACAATATATCATTTCAATTAAACAATTAATGTATGATTACACTTAATATTTAAAATAAAATTAGTCAAATGTGACAATCTAGGTATCATCTGGTGTGCATCAAAAATACAGATAACCTAAAAGAGATGCTTTGGAGGGTCTTTGCTGTAACCACCAATTATTACTGCACTCGGTGTTGATTGTCTCCGATATAAATGGTAATCTATTTGTATTTATAGATTGTAAGCTTGCGAGCAGGGCCTTCCTACCTATATATCTGTCTGTTATTACCCAGTTTTGTTCTATCAATGTTGACAATTGTAAAGCGCAACGGAATATGCTGCGCTATATAAGAAACTGTTAATAAATAAATAAATAAATTTGTATTTGTTTCAAGGTAGTTTCTGGTTACACGTGGGTCCCAGGCAATGAGCGGCTGCTACATGTAAAGAGGCCTCTGCTAGGCTGGCGGCCCATGGGAATTCTCGAGGAGGCCCATCAGCTGTCATTCGCGAAGTATTGGTGTGTGTGTGTGACAACACATAGCAATACTTGTCCGTATGGGTTCAGTTTTTCATTTTGTTATGTTGCCAAGACTTCTAGATGCTACGGAGAGCAGCACGAGGATAGAGGTTAGTATAGGATCTTTATTCCAGGTACTCCAAATGGATTCTACATGGGGCAAGGGGACAGACCAGCTGGCAACAGGTAAGTATGAGTGAGTGAGTGAGGTAGGTGTGTAATAAAGTTGTACTCTATACGGTGTCTGTGTACTGTCTTTTTTTAACTATTTATTTTACAGTGGAGGTACGGGTGCTGGCCGTCTGCTGGCACTTGTAGTTCCACAAGTGCAAAAGGGCAGGCATGCTGGCACCTGTAGTTACACTGTAAAATACAATAGTTTAAAGGGGTCCATACACAGTGCAATTTTTTTACATGGTATGGCTGATTTCGATCAATCTTAATGACGAATCAGGTAAAAAATTGCGGTTTTTATACAACTACGATGCCAATGTCACATCGTATGCTGTTTTGCTTGTCGAAAGATCTGATGTACGATGTCTTGAAAAAAATCCTGGCCACTCCCCTACCCCATTTTGTGACAGACGACGCTGGATTCCAGCAGATGCATTGTGAGGTTGTTTGCTGCATACGATATATTGTAAATGATTTACAATCGTTCCATTTTTTGGCACAAATTGTAAATAATTTCAAGGGAAGAATCTGAAGGGAAATCGTACATGACATTGGAACGTCTGGAAATCACACCATGTATGGGCCCCTTAAGACTATTTAACATATTAGTACACACAGTGCAGGGGAGCAGGGAAGAGCCCAGGGCTTCAGACCAAGCCTGGGGTTTTAGGAGAGGGGGGACCCCTTCTTGTGGGGGTCCCCACCTCCCCTGTGATTCCCGACTTGGCCTGACTGGCTTGGGGTGTGAATTCTTTGGCTATGGAGACCAAGTAATAGGTTTTTGGAGAGGGGGTTCCCTTGTTGGGGGGTCTGCACCTCCCCTGAGATACTCAGCTTGGGCTGACCGACTTGGAGTGTTAATGCTTTGGCCATGGAGACCCGTTGATAGGGTCTCCTGGCTGTGGCATTACACCTCGGTCAGTTTGGGTCCAGTGCTGGTTTTAAATATAGGGAGATCCCCTAAGCAATTGTTTTCCCCCTATATTTAAAACAAGTACTGGCCCTGCAGCCATGTGCTGGTTCCTAAATTACGGTGAACCCTACTCGTTTTGTTACCCGTAATTTTTGGAACCAGGACTGGCTGACCAGTCTGGAGCTGGTTATGTCTCTGTGTAGGGGGAGGACCCTACATCATTTTTTTAAAATATAAAAATTTAAATCAAGTACAATGCAGAAACATACACAAATAACACTGATCTGTGTATGTTTCTGCCAAACTCGCAGCTCAGGAGGTGGAGTGTTTGAAACTTCAATTTCCCTGCCTGCGAGTTTGCTACAATCTTACCCGAGATTGTAATCTCGATTCTTGGTAGATTTGAGAGTTGTATTTCATACATGAAAAGTACTTTCAAGTTTGCCCGATGGTGAGTTGTTTCGAGTTTGCGATCTCACCTGAGTTTTACGAGTGAGAATAAAGAAATCTCTCCCAAACTCACCCGAGTTTGTCTTTAGTAATTTTGCGAGATGAAAAACATGCCTAAACTCACCCGAAACTGCAATTTTGACCAAACTCGAATCTTAGTAAATTTACCCCTAAGAATCAGCCCCTATATCATTCTTGCCTACACTCCCAGAATGGCCGGGAGGCTCCTGAAAATTGTATGGCGCTCCCGAGCACCCGGAATTGTAGGCAAGTCTCCTGCACCTCCCACTATCGCCCGCACCCTTCACGGTCCCCGTTACACCCACTTGCAACCCCTCTGCACACCCGCCTCCACCCACTCGCACCACACTGGTGATCCCCCTCCACTCTCCCGCTCCTATCTGTGGCCACCCACTTATAGAGCACAAGTGAGAAGTCTGGGGGGCCTATGGTGCGATTTGCGGTGACTTGAATCATCGTAGTCCCGCTCCCTCTATATGATGCTGGTTTTCCCTGCACTGTATAGTGGGGGGGGTATGACCACGGTGACACGATCATGCTGCCACGCCTCTTGCACCGCCCACTTTCCCACCTGCCATTCCCCCTCTCTGCCCCCCTCCTGGAGAATGGGGCAAAAATGTAAGTAAGTATGCCCTATATCTTATTCTGTGACACAAGTGATGATCTAAGGACATGGGAGTTGTGTGTAAATATTGAGTTTACGTCCATCTCTGAATTAATCCCCTGTGTTCCCCAATCACCACAAACTAGACAGAAAGCATTATTGCAAAAACAAACTCCAGTCTGAAAAATGTGTATAACACTCAGAAAATGGTGCGCATCATAAAATGAATAGCAAAGAGTAATCTTTATCATTCGTTTTAAATATATGAAGATTCTCGTTTGAATAAACTGTATTTTCAGGAGATTACTTCCCTAGGGATAAATTTACTAAGCCGCAGTTTGTCAAAGCTGACGATCACCGGTGGCTTTGATCAATAGCTTTAAAATGCAACAGGAATACATAATAAACATGATGATCAATGGCTTTGACCAACTGCGGCGTAGTAAATATGCCGCCTTACATCTATTTACCTGATTCCAGCTTCTCTTAAATAAATCACTGATGACTAATCATGCCATGGTCAACTAAATAATATGGAGAAACAAATAATTATAGTCTATGCACCACCCTTTATCTTCAGCTGTTACCCATTTAATTAATACCCATATAGTTTCTCAATCACCCATATTCTAAATTACAATTTCTGAATTCACATCTCTGTACTGTAGTTCTCTAAATACATATTTTCAGTTGCTTAGAATATGGTAACAAGACCAAGTCACATGGCTCCAGATTCATATCTTTATGAGACACAACATAAATTTTTAGCATCAGCGACAAATGACTCTATTGAATAATAATTTTGTATCAGTTACAGCAGTTTTAACGCTCAGAAAACTACATTCTGATTAAACTACATTCTTATTAGAGATGTGCGGTTTGGATTCTGTGGAATCAAAACTGCTCTGAACACTGGGGATCTGAGTCCACCCGAGCCACGGCTTGGGTGTTCCCATCTGACTCAGACCCCACTTCAAGGCCAAATGCCATTGCTCAGACATCAGGTTCTCGCGAGAGTTGGTTTCTATATAAGGTGCCGCACCGGGACAAGTGGCTGTGCTGTTAAAGTGACTGTGTATAGGGGGCACACTGCACGCTGATGTATGCTGCACTATAATCTGCTGATTAAAGTCCATACTCACAGGTGGCTGTGTGTACATGGCATGCTGATGTATGCTGCGCTGTACTCATGCCCATCTGCTCCAGTGTAAAAAAAAAGTTAAAATAATATTTTTAAAAAAAAACCTTAAAAAAAAAAAAAAAGAACTGTTTTTATTTGGAGCTTTATCTCACTTTATATACAAGCACTGTGACTCATTGGTCCATAGGCCACAGTCTATACAATTACTGTGACTATGTTGGCCATACCCCACTGTGTATACAAGCACTGTGACTTCTTGGGCTGTACCCCACTGTGTATACAAGCACTGTGATTTCTTGGGCTGTAGCCCACTGTGTATACAAGCACTGTGACTCCTTGGGCCATACCCCACTCTGTATACAAGTACTGTGACTTTGTTTGCCATACCCCACTGTGTATAGAAGCACCGTGACTCCTTGGGCCATAGCCCACTGTGTATAAAGTACTGTGACTGTGCTGGCCATACCCCACTGGGTGGGAGTGCCCAAGGACAATTGCATCTTGCACTACCTTTCATTTCTGCCACTGCTGTGTGACAATGTTTCATAGATATACTTTAAACTGTTGTGTCTGTGCCGCTGCTCTGTCGCTTAGTAACCAGCCAGCTCATAATGGTGAAAACAATTTTGTAAGCTGTGAGGTGGTCTAAATAGACTGTAAATGACTGGAAAATTAATGTTATTGCGGTTAATAAACACTCAAGGGAAAAAAAAACCCCACATTATAGCTTTTTTGTACATTTTTGTAAAAAATCCAAATCCAAAACCAGTCACAACACTTTGGCAAATCCAAATCCAAACCGGGACGATGAATCAGAGCCAAATCCAAATCCAGCAAAAATGGTCCGGTGCACATCTCTAGTTCTCATGAATACTCACTAGATCCCTGTGACTTTTCCTCTTTGCTCTTACACTCCACAATATTGAGGCTATTTATTATACATCCATGGTAATTAACATTCTGCATTGATGCTTATTGCAGCTATACAGAATGTCAAATAGTATCAAGCCAGGACTCCAACGGGAGACCGATGAAAACTGACTTTTCAGCTAGGGATTTGTCCCTGTTCCCGGCAGTCTGACGCTGCCGGCAAAGGGTTAAAGTGATATGTGCCTTTGCAGCTAATGTCCTTGCCTGCATATAGTGATTTGAGTTAGAATTGGACCAACAAAGCCTCTCAACCTTCACTAGTCCCCACCAATGGGCACAGCTAATGCCATCCAGAGCTTAGAATAAAGCTGCCTACCCCCATAAAGGGATGAAATAAGATTACTGCGTATCATCAAATAACAGCAACAGCAGACAACTTTTGTATTTTGTAACTTGTTTGCCAGTAGTGTACAAATAGAGGACTATTCTAATGCCACACATTGGTCCATCGCATATTAAAGCCAATATACGATGCATTGATACTGTATAACAACAAAAAACTTTTACTCCCCTTACAAATGAATGATAAGAGTCAATATTTTTGTGCAACTGTGAGCAAATAAACCACTCATTGGTGCAACTGAAACCAAATCGCATGTTACTAAGTAGTGATGCTCAGCAGTGCTGGATTAACAACGGAACAGCCGTGGCAGTCCCCCAGGTGCCCCCACTAAAAGCTACATTACCAATGTAGGGGGCACTGTGGCATAATGTGAACTGGAGGATCTGAGTGGCATAGGAGTCTACACACTAAGCCTTGGAGAGATAAAGTGGATGGAGATAAAGTACAAACCAATCAGCTCCTAACTGTCTTTTTCAAACAGCCTGTAAAGTATTGGTAGGGAGCGGATTGGTTTGTACTTTATCACCATCCACTGTAACCCTCTTCAAAGCTTAGTACATAGACCACATAATATACTCTGTGGGCACTATAGAATGCTTAACACAGTTTTGCTGCTGCTGGGAGAATTTACACATTATACTTATTAATAACATTGCCAGTATATCATACTGACAATTTTATTGTTAGGGGCTACCACAAATGAGTTGCCTTGGGGCCATCAGAAACCTTAATCCCTGTTGTTTAGCAAAAGGGATAAAGTGCTCTCTATCCTCTTACACTATCTGTACCATCAGTTCTCATTGTCTTTTGTCAAACCTCGGACACTGAGCACTCATAGGTTGGGCACAAGATCATTGAGAGTCGTTGTGCCAGCCTCCTGTGACTAACCATTGTCTGCTCCTTCAAGTCATAGCAAGTTGCCCTACGCTTCCCCTCTACTTGTCACTCTGTATCTGTATTGTATTTATCCTGTCTACTGTATTTTTTTCTATGTTACCACTTGGACAGCATTGCTTATAGCTAACACCTAACACCTTTCCCCCCACTCCCTCCTTGACTCATTTAAATCTGGCTTCCATTCTATCCACTCCACTGAAACTGCCCTCAGGAAAGTCAGCAATGACCTCCTTGCTGCCAAATCAAAGGGCCACTACTCTCTGCTCATTCTCCTTGACCTCTCTGCAGAATTTGACACTGTAGACCACCCTCTCCTCCTGCAAATCATTCACTCTCTTGGTCTACGTGGCACTGCCCTCTCCTGGCTGTCCTCCCAACTCTGATTGTTCCTTCTCTGTCTCCTCTCATGACTCCTCTTCCACCCCACTTCCACTAATAGTAGGAGTTCCCCAAGGTTCTAATCTTGGGCCTCTCCTCCTCCTTATATAAGTCCTTTTTAGGTGAACTCATCAACTCTTTTACCCTCCAATATCATCTCTATGCTGATGATACTCAAATCTACTTTTCCACCCCTGACCTCTACCCCTCTCTCCTCACCCCTATCTCCAACTGTCTCTCTGCTATCTCTTCCTAGATGTCCCAGTGTTTTCTTAAACTTAACATGTCTTAGACTGAGCTGATCATCTTCCCACCCTCTTCCATTACCTCACTTCCCACATTATCTATTGATGGTAAAACAAGTGCACTCTCTTGGAGTTATTCTAGACTCCTCCCTCTGATTTAAACCACACATTCAGCACCTCTCGCAGTCTTGCCATTTCCATCTCAAAAATATTTCCAGGATTAGACCTCACCCTGGATGCTACTAAAACACTCATCCACTCTCTCTCTCCCACTTATATCTCTGACCTCACCTCCCTTCACACTTTCGGCTGTCCGCTTATATCAACAAATGCATGCAGCCTCTCTTGCCAACTGATTACTTCCTCCCACTCCCACCTCCAAGATTTTGCCCATGATGCTCCCTACCTTTGGAACTCTCCACCCTCTCCCTATCAGACTCTCCACCTCTCTACAAATCTTTAAATGGGCTCTCAAGACCCACTACTTTATCAAGGTCTTCTAGCTCTCATCCTAACCCATTTCATGCTCTTTCCTCCCTATCTACCCCATCTGTTTCACGCCTGTCTGTCTGCCCCTCCCTTTTAGAATGTAAGCTCTCACGAGCAGGGACCTCTTCCCTCATGTGCTTCTCCTTACACTTTCTTCTACTCCTTACTCCCCACAAGGGAACCTACCACTTAACTGCTAACTCCTGGCTGCTTACTGTGAGTGTTTTAATCACTACTGCAGCAATGTATATAAATCCTGTCCTTGTCCTGCACTCTAATGTACTGTAAGTTACTAGTTTCTTGTTCACTTTTTAGTTTATATACTCTGTATAAACAAAGGATAATAATAATAATAATAATAATAATAATAATAATAATAATAATAATAATAAAATGTAAGCTAATAATAATCATAATCATCACCATCTATGATATATGATACATTAATACTTTGGTGTCATTAATTCATATGGAAAATACTCCATCAGCAATAATGGGACCTGCTCATCTTCCAAATTTGCCACCTGGGGTAAAGGGTGCCAGTGCTGGTTTTACTTTAATGGCTGGATATGGATAATATAAAAATATATTTTGAAATTTGTCTGTACGGCCTTCCTACAAATTTAATGTCCAGCTTAAGAACTATCCAGCTTGTGCTGATTGTCATAATAACAGGGAAGTCAAAAGGGTGAGATCCTACAGTACATGATATCCAGCACAAGGATGAATGTCTCTATAAAGTAATAAAGTAGGGGAACTAAATAGAGACATACCTCCCCCCAGTCCTTGAAATAGTCTATGAGGGAGAAGTATCATAAATTCTAAGGAGGACAAGCGGAGAAATTGCCCTTGAGAACAAATCAGCTTCTAGCTGTCATTTATCTAGTGCATCCTATAAAATGGTCGGTAGTATCTGATTGGTTGCTACGAGCAACACCTGCACTTGTGCTCTTTAGAAAGTTTGATGCATCTTCCACTATCACTGAAAAGTTACGATGCTCCACACACAGTGTGTGTGTGTTATTGTAAATCACAGAAAGAGATACATTAATTATGGAAAAGATAAAATTAATGGTTCAATGCTTAAAACGGGTTGGGTATGAAATCCTGGCTGTGGGGATGCCGCTGGTCAGAAATCCAACAGCAGCATCCTGACAGCCAGAAACCCGACACCCAGAGGAAGTAATGGTAAATATTTTTCTAACCCCTACCCTAACCCTAACCCCCTCCCCGATGCCTAACCCTAACCCCCCCAGTGCCTAAACCTAACCTCCCCCTCCCCGTACTCTAAACCAAACACCCCTTCCCCGGTGCCTAAACTTAACCTCCGCCTAGTGCCTTAACCTAACCTCCCCCTCCCCGCACCCTAATACTAACACTCTCTACCCAGTGCCTAACCCTAACCCTCCCCCTAATGCCTATCCCTAACCTCCCCCTAACACCCTAATACTTACCTTCAGGATGCCAGCGGTCGGGATACTGGTGCCGGGATCCCGACCTGTCGGGATTTTGGCACTGATACACAGACCGTCGGCATCCCACACGCGGGATGCTGACTACATCCCACTTAAAACATCTTGGGGTAAATTTACTAAAGGTTGATTGCAATTGATTTAATCAATTCTTAAATTATTTAAACTTGATCTAAATCAATGTTGTGTTTCTGGGGCTAAATCACACATTTACTAACAGGTAATTTTTGATATTTCTATCAATAAATGTGTAATTTAGCCCTAGAAACACAAAATCAATTTAGATCGATTTGAAATCAATTAAAATCTTCTACTGAAATCGACCTTTAGTAAATTTACCCCCTAGTGTTAATTACTCATTTGTAGTAGTTAAAATAATGCAGCAAAAATGACATGTATTATTATCCATAAATTCTTCCTTTGGAATTTACATACATCAAACACATGGAAAGAAAATACGGTTAGGTTGCCTTTAAAAATGTTGTTAGTTTACTATTTTTACTTTCTGATGGGACAACAAATGTGACTAAGGGCTCTATTTACTACAATCCGCATATTGAATGCGGATTGTAGTGTGATATTACCGAGTGAATTCGCATTGCAAATTCAGGTAATATCACAGGGATTTACTATAAATCCCTTGCAGGGACAGAGCTTGCGATAAAGCTCTGTCCCTGCGGATCCCATCCGCACTCTAGTCGCGGTATTTTCTGAAAAAATACCGCGACTAAGAGCCCGAGCATGCGCCGACCGACCACCGCTACTACCCCCCCACCGATGCTAAGCCCCGCCCCCCGGTGCTAAGCCCCCCCCCCTCCCCCCCCGCGACCCCCCCTCCCTTCATTACACTTACCTGCATCCTCCTGGCCTCCGGTGGTCTTCTCCGGGCTTCCCGATCAGGTGATCTCCCATACTGCACTGGGGCCCGATCACCTGATGACCGGGCCCCAGTGCACTGTGGGAGACCAGCTGACCAGAGAGGAGCCATCACCGGAGGCCCGATCACCGGTCCCTGGATTCAGGTAAGTGAAAAAAAAAATTTTTAATTTTTTTTTTCTTTTTTTTACAGCAATCAGCTTGCGGTCTCTTTAGACCACATAGCTGATTGCTGGTACCGGCTCCCGCCTCTGCTCTCCCCGTTAGAGCAGAGTGGGAGCCCGGTAACCGGGGGAGACCCTGGATAACGCCACCTCCAGGTGGCGTTATTATCACAGGGCTTCCCCCGGTATTTTTTTACAATTTATTTTTAGTAACTTGCACACAGATCACATTTCCCATTACAGTTATGGGAAATGCGATCTGCTTTACTAAAAATAAGTGATACTGGGGGTTGGAGTAGAATTTTACTAATTCTACTCCAATTGCCCTGTAATAAATACAGGTGAAACTGAAATAATGTGAAAAGGGTGTGAAAACACCCTTTTTCACTTTATTTTAGTAAAAATAATGTTAATAAATAGAGCCCAATGAGTCCACATTTGCTTTTGACATAGATTTAATCAAGAATTCATTATCATTATATTTTAGTGTATTCCAATTAATCATTAGCATATTATGAAACTGCTGGGATGTTGTTTAAAGTTCACTCTATCCTCTGAGGCAACATCCTGTAAGATCTGTAGTCATTCCTGACAGCTTATGCTCAGTACTCTACATTTAACTCACTTTCTGACTGCCTTAATGAAAATCACACTGCACCTGGTGTGCATATAATATATATATATATATATATATATATATATATATATATATATATATATATATATAATCATAATCACCAGAATCTGTACTTCACTGTAATAATATATAGACATTATAGAGTAAGGTGTTAAAATAGTTTGGTGTCATTTTCATGGATGGTCTTCAGCATACAGTATAGGAAAAGCTAACTGCTAATCAGGATTAATTGATTTCCTATTTGCCAAAACACACAACCAAGATGAATCGTATCTATATAAAGTTGTCCTGGTTTGACTTATGAAAGTTGCTTCAAAAGGCGGCTAAACTGTAATTTGCAAAGTTTAGGAAGCATAAAAATTCCTTTCAAGTAGAAGCTTATTTGAAGTTGAAAAGATTTAAGGAAGCAGTAATATTTTTCCAGTATTATGTGGTAGTCAGGACAATGTTGTTACTGTAGACATAGGCGTGCGCAGAAGCCAGCACAGGGGGTGGTGCTATGGGACCTCCTCCCTGCCGGGTCATTGACTTCCCCTCTTCCCCCACTGGAACATAGACTACCACCCAAGCAGTGCCAGGTGAAGGTCCACATGGGCCTGGAACTGAAATTTAGGTAGGCCTATTGTGCGCCGCCACAGGGGGTTTGACCAGCATTGAATAGGGGGTGGTGACTAGTGATGTGGGGGTGTAAACAGTGTTGTGGGGGGTGTAGTCTGTGTTCTAGTATGTGACTAACGCCAACCCTCAAAAACCTCAATCTCCCCCCTTATTAATAGCTGTACTGAGATATTTATATCTAGACACTATAGTGAGATCCAAAATCACTGTAGATGTGATAGTCGGAGATATTTATATCTAGACACAATAGTGAGATCCAAAATCACTGTAGATGTGATAGTCTACAATGTTATAACACATTGGGCTCTATTTATTGACATTATTTTTACTAAAATAAAGTGAAAAAGGGTGTTTTCACACCCTTTTCACATTATTTTAGTATCATCTAAAGTCACTAAAGGGCAATTGGAGTCGAATTCGTAAAATTCTACTCCAACCCCTAATTATCACATATTTTTAGTAATCAGATCAGATAATTTTAATGGCAAGTGCGATCTGTCTGGTAGTTACTAAAAATAAATTGTGAAAAAAAAGGGGGGAAGCCCTGTGATAATAACGTCACCTGTAGGTGGCATTATCCAGGGTCTCCCCCCGGTTCCCTGAATTTTGCTCTGCTCTAACAGGCAGAACAGAGCCCGGAGCTGGCCCCAGTGATCAGCTGTGGGGTCTACAATGCTAAAAAATATAGTGAAAAAAACTTACCTGAGTCCATGGACCGGAGATCGGGGCTCTGGTGATGTCTTCCCTCCGGTCAGCTGGTCTCACATCCTGCACTGGGACCCAGTCAGCTGACTGGGTCCCAGTGCAGGATGGAAGATCAGCTGACTAGAGCCATGGAGGACCTCACTGGAGCCCCGATCACCGGAGGTAAGTGTAATTAAGGGAGGGGGGTCGCAATCACGGGGAGCGGGGCTTAGCGGTGGCCGGTCGGCGAATGCGTGGGAACTTGTCACGGTATTGACATGTTATACCACACAGTATTGTCCCTTATTCACATTATGCCACACAATAGTGCCCCTTATTCACATTATATCACAGTAATGTTGCTTATACACCTAATGCCACAGTTGTGCCTCTTATTGTTATGTGGCATTAGAGCAGGCAGACGTGACCTCACCAGACTCACTGCTCAGGCTCCCCTCAGTGACGGGCACTGTGATCTGGGTTCTCAGCAGCAGCATCCGGCTCAGGCCTTCCCTCAGCAGCAGGGACACATCCGCCATGATCTCTACTCCTGTGTGACTGCTGCTTAATCTGTGCGACTCAGGCTGACTGATGTCAGGACCAGGGTGGAAGTGGGACCCAGCTCAGTGGAGGCAAAGAAGAGACGCCAGGGATGATGATGGAAGAGGGCCACCTCCTTCTCCATCTTTGTTATTGCTTGTGCCTCCATCCCTCCTCACTTCTGCTCAGTCCCAGCGCTGCACCCAAGCTGCAGGAAGGCAGCATTTGCCGGATGCCCACTGGGATTTTATTACCAGCGGGCACCCGGCTCCTTCCATGCAGCACAGCAGTAGCCAGAGGCTGGAGTTCTCTCCTGAACTCCAGCTTCTGGCTCCCCCCACGGGCACTATGTCATGACGTCTCACCCATAGTTCCGAAGATCAGCCTGGCGGACCGTATGGCGGCAGATGCTGGAGCGGGGTTTAAGGTAAGTATTGCTTTTTTTTTCCTGTGCAAGTGGCACTACAGGGAGCATTACTATGGGGGCATTATCTCAGGGGGAATTACTATAGGAGCACTGCTGAAGGGGGTATTACTATGGGGGCATTTCTACAGGGGCACTGCTGAAGGAGGCACTGTTGCAGGGGGTATTACCTCAGTGGGCATTACTATATGGGCACTGCTGCAGGGGGCATTACTATAGGGGCACTGCTGCAGGGGGCATTACAATAGGGGCACTACTACAGAGGGCTTTACCATAGGGGCACTACTACAGGGGGCATTAGTACAGGGGCATTGCTGCAGGGGGGGCTTTATGTGTAAATGGCATTATAATATGTGGCATTATGTGTAAAGGGGATTACAATATGTAGCATTATGTGTAAAGGACAGTAACATCATAAGTACACAGGGATTTTCACCCTAAGTGTTGATTTCACTGCATAACTTCCCTTGTAATGCAAATATTTGACCTCTGTTTATTGTTTTGAATTCAGCATTAAATTTAATTTCATTTGATATAAGAAACATTGCACTGCGTGAAGTGAAATAGTTTTTATAAGCATTCGAAGTTGATAAACATACAAATTTCAAAATGTGTCCACAATTTTGGCCACCAGTGTAGGTCTGATACTGAAAATTATCAAAAGCCTATTCTGAGAAGGGGAGGAGCTGTGACCAGTGCAGTGTGGGGGTGGCTAGAGCTATGTGGGCATGTACATACCTTTACTCTCAGCCCTAATGTACATAACAATAGGAAAATTGCATCATTTTGTGAGAAAACTAGAAATATAATTGTAATACCTATGATTTATGGCCAACTGTGCGGCCAGATAGCCAGCTGACCATCAGCATGATGCTATGATGATGGGCCTATATTTTTGTGGAGGCCTGAAGATGTAGTGCCATCCACCCCATAGTTAATCTTGCCTTGTGACTAGGGCAATAGTGGGTTGCTTTCTGCTTGCTCAGCTGACAGCTGTGCCTGCTAGTACAAACAGGTATCCTATGTATGAATGATGGTCAGTCGCATCTGATTCCCAGTAGGAATCACAGAAAGATTTCACTACAGAATTTCCAGACTTATTTTAAGGAGCTTGAGCCCTTTAACTGCTGTCCAGTGTAGTTTCCCTGGGTTAATTGCAAATTATCTAACCCAGCTCACAGCATGTGTGATGTTTGGATGAGTCCCAATGATTGCATGTAGTAATCTTTCAATAGCATTCTAATAAGAAACTGTGGTAGCGTTAACAACAGATCCCAGGTAAGGATCTGTGGGGGCGATTCAGACCCACTCGCTAACATGCGATCGCTCGGTGCGTGACGTAGCATGTGTCTACAAAAATGCAATCGCTGTTCAAGCATGAAGATGCCCATACTAAAGTCCACCCACTTCCCTCTACGGGCTAACGGTGAGACGCCGCTACATAAGGGAAACATCGGTACCATAGGCAAACGCAGGGGGGGTTTCCATCTGCCTGGAAACCCTCCTCCCCAGCACAAAATACACTTTGTATGACGCTTAAGAAAGCTGGTTAAGTACTAATTCTGCCCTCTTCATTGACAGGCCACACTCGCTCTAAAATTAAGCATTTGGAAATCCCACTCTGGAAATCCTGCATTTGCCACTGATCGGTACCATCATGCACCATCGGTCCCATTCGCACTGTTAAGGTAGACCTGAGACTACTGCAAGCACAGAGAGAGCTGCTGACTTTAATCCAGCCCTGTCATGTTAATGCTGATGATGCGTGCTAATTATGATGCCCATGAAATGGCGTTCAGATGCTCTGACATGCCTGCATTCACTCAACCACTCCTCCATCAACACTCCTTAATGGCATCTAATGTCACTCAAGCTTGCAGGCCTTTGGTGTGCTACAAGCGATTGCTTCTCGATCACTGTGATAAGTTTGCGCACTGAGTATGTTATGCATGCCAGTATTTAAACATCGCTGGTTAGCGAGCGAACACCCACTTGTGAACGGGTCTGAATCGCCGACTAAGTACTGCAACTCTCTACATAGTGGCAGGAACAGAGGGCCTGATTCAGTTTCGGGAACAGAGTGAGATATAGCAAGTAACTGTGCATCTTGGTAAAACCATATTGCACTGCAGGTGGGGCAGATTTAAAATGTGCAGAGAGATTTCATTTTGGGAGGGGTTTGTCCAAACTGATATTTACATTGCGGTGTAAAGTAGAGCTGTTCAGTATTTGTGGCTTACCGTACATGCAAAAGCAGCCAGTATGTACTCTACATGACAAAAAAAATTATGTGCTTGCACCCCTTGCATTGCAACATGGCTTGTCCAGGTTCACAGTTACTTGCTATATATTATTATTCCCAAAGTTGAATCAGGCCCAGAATTCAATGTATGGGAGGAGACAGCACAGGAGCACATTCCGCTCTAACAAAAATACCCAACATAAATAATTGGGCATATTGCATTACTCTCCCAGTTACAAATCCATTTATTGTTGGGTGTTAGTGATATGTTCAACCAGTTAGCTTACTGCAACTTTTAGTCATTATTGAGCTCGATGGGACTAATATAACGTATGTTGCAATTTTGTGGACCAAAAATTCTGGCCTTACATGTTTATTTTGAGAAGCAAATATTTTGCGACACATGCAACTTAAAATACGGTTTGGTTGCATCGAGATACAGTATGCTCAGAGAATACAGATGTGGCCATTGGATAGATATGGTATTACAGGTTGAGTCTTCCGTATCCAAATATTCCGAAATATGGAATTTTTTTTAGCATGACTGAGATAATGAAATCTTTGCTTCAATGTACACAAACTTTGTTTAAGGCACAACATTATTGAAAATATTATATTATAATGTATAAGGTGTATATAAAGCATAAATGCATTCTGTGTTTAGATTTAGGTCCCATTCCTAAGATATGTCATTATGGCATGTAAAATATTCCAAAATATGGAATATTCTGATATCCAAAATCCCCATGGCCCCAAGCATTTTGGATATGCGAGACTCAACCCGTACAATAATCACCTTCAGTATGAGGATGATGCCTTTCAAGTTCTTCTGCTAAGAATAATTAATTAATACCAATGCTATGCTAGTTTGGTTCTCTAAAGCAGAGAGTTAATGAAAGAGGTCAGGTCCGATGTTTCCAATTCTTAGATGCTTACTTTGAAAGTTCGTAAATGTGTTGAAATCATATATAATGCTAAAGTAAGATCAAGAACAGATCAAAATTACATTATTTACAAAATTTTCATAAAATTTACTTTTATTTTATTTCTCCAAATACAAAAACAATAAACCAGCCTTGTTTTGTCAAAACCAAAACACAGAGCTAGATTTACTAAGCAGGGGATCGGTATGAAATGCGTCTGGCAATTCTAATCCCGACGCTGGAAGACCGGCGGTTCTAATCCAGACAGGTAAGTATTTTCCTACTCACTAACCTAACCCCCCCTAACCCTAACCCTCCCTTAGGGGTGCCTAACACTAACCTCCCCCCCAAGTACTTAACCCTCCCTGTATGTGCCTAAACCTAACCCCTCCTTCTACGCAGCCTAAACCTAAGTCTCCTGGGGGGTTACCTAACCCTAACTTTCCCCTTGGGGTGCCTAACCCTAACCACCCCTTCCCCTAGCCTAACCCTAACCCTCCCGGGGTGGTGCCTAACCCTAAGTCCCCCCCAGGAGCCCCTAACCTAACCCTCCCCCCCGCGGCTGTCCGCGCACGGCTTCCCTTCAATCGGGATGCCAGGCATTGTGCTCCTGGCATAGGTAAAATGACAGGCATCGGGATTTCGCCGCCTGTCATTAGACCCTTGCCGGGATTAGACAGTCGGGATGCCGACGGTCGTCATTTAGACCATCGGCAACCCGACTGCATACCCTAAACAGAGGTTTTGACCCTGATATTGGAAATGGCAATATTATTAAATGCAAAAAAAACAGATTTTGCCTTTAACATTATTTCCGTTTTCAATTTTGGGGTTAAAACCGCTGAGAAACTGTGCCTTGCAAAAATTGTTGCTTAGCAGTTCAGGGCCTCGGGTGGGACACTCATATGAAATTTTTGTACTTTTTCTACACGCATGGACAGCTACACAATAATAGAGGACTTAATGGTGAGTGGAGGATAGAAAGAAAAAAAAAACACAATATTTGTATGTACGGGTCCCAAAAGGTCCCTGTAAGAAACAGAATCACATTGCTGTAACCAATTTGAATTTTTGTTAAATTACAGTACTTGTGCAATATATCGATGCAGTGTACAGTATGCCATCATTTACTTTTCTACATTTTATGGTGACCATAAATCAAATTGAACTCTATCAGTTTTTACCAGTACAAAAATAATAACTTGTTGTTAATCTATATTAAAAAGTAAAACATGTATCTCAGAAAGTACATCTTCTCTTTGCATCACAGTATATTGTGGTGGGTAATAAACTGCATTTTTTATATGTGACAGACGAGCGAAAGGTCCATAACTAACAGCATAAAGTTCTCTAGATTCATAACTGCAAAAGGTCAGCAGTGACAAATTATATATTATTATTTGATTTGGTTATATTTCAGCATATGTTATATAGAAATTCAAAGAACCACAAATATTGGAAGTAAAACAGCTATAAAACTGTTTTTTTTTAAATCAATCAGTGATGAAAATTCTGCATAATTTGTGTGTTTGAATGTTTAAGAAGTGATTAAAGCACAATTTTTTGTTGTAATAAAATAGTCAAAGAAAAAATACCTGTCTGGGGATTAATTCTGGCAGCATGAGCTACGTAGGAATGGGAACTAATAAAGTAATAATAAGCTGAGGAGACAGGTAAATGACATTTAAAAAGTACTTTAGAGAAGGCTAAGTGGTATATTTACTAAAATGCTGGTTTTTAGTGGACTTTTGTCCAGGAATGATGATGTTTGTCCATGAAAGATGACGTTTTGCCTCTTTCTGAGTCCTGTTTTTTGGAGGGAAAAAATCCGAACCTGGCGTGCAAAACCGAACTGATCTGAGCCTGCACATCCCTAGTTTTTAGAAGTGGAATTGTTGCCATTAACAACCAATCAGATTCTAGCTATTATCTTCTAGAACAGAGGTTCCCAAACGCACCCAAACAATTCAGGTTTTAGAGATATCCATGGTTAAGCACAGGTTGTTAACTTAAATAGACTGAGGTACTAATTAAGTCACCTCTGGTCCAGCATGGGTAACCATAAAATCTGGACTGTTAGGGCGTCTTGGGGACCGAGTTTGGGAACCTGTGTTCTAGAAGGTGCAAGATAAATGATAAGTAGAATTTGATTGGTTGCTATGGGCAACTCCACTTCTAAAAACCAGCACTTTAGTAAATATAACCCTAAGGGTGATGTGGTCAGGGTTGTGCCTTCCTTCTGTTGCCTGAGGTAACAAATGAAGTCGCCATTCTAATCCATTATACAAAGTACCACAATCTGTATATTGTACATTTCTTATGGACACTTTAAAAGACAACTTACTGTATGTCATTGTTTAGCATTTTTAGAAGGACCATTATAGTAACTATCATTAATATATGTGTTGCCAGGTTTAGATTAATTAATTAACCTTTTCATGCATAGAGGCCACTACAGTAGACAGCTATTTTTAAAGTCATTAGCTCCTATAGAAACTCTCTTTTGACATTACTATTGCATGGTGTCCTCTTATCAGGACTCAGCCAGAACAGAACTACCCTCACAGGCCCAAGAGCCAGCACCTGATTAAAACTGCAGGCAAACCAATCACAGTCGACCAGGCCAGTGCCCAGACTAACATAATCACAACAGGTGAACAAGTCAGCAACCATTCCAATGATTCAGTCTAGACTCGACCAGCCGAGATATAACACTGACAAGAAATTAAATTAAATGTTTTCTTGGGATCAATTTGGCAATGTCCTATCTCAGATATCCCAGATCCAGAATGTACTGGCATTTAAATGAAGGGCTTCATCTTGACCTGATTGCAAATTTAGTGGAGCAGTTGATCCTGAAGAGTTTCAGGGGTCTATTTACTAAGCAGTGTTAGGAGACAAAGTGAAAAATGATAAGAAAGTGATAAGGTGCCAGCCAATCAGCTCCCAACTGTCATCTCACAGGCTGTGTTTGAAAAATGACAGTTGGGAGCTGATTGGCTGGCACCTTATCACTTTCTTGTCACTTTTAACTCTGTCTCCTAACACTGCTTAGTAACTAGACCCCTCAGTCTGTTGACGAGTAAATCATTTCCTTCAAGGGCCATCAGTCCACTAAGCAGTACATTCCCAAGAAACCCAAACCTTGGGGTTAGTAGGTGTGGGTGAGAGCAGGAACATCTGGGTACAGGTATAGGTTTGAGATGTGTCAGGGAACAAGTGCAGAGAGGGCTGAAGTTAGTGCACGGGGCATGTGTGCTGGTGTGGTGCTTTACTTGTGTGACGACAAACAAAACAAAAATCACAAGGTGTTTTTTTTAAATCCTGTTTTGTACCATTACTCTCCACCAGAGGTTACACAACCAGTGTATCTATGCAACAGGTACATGCAGAGCTAACAGGCTCATGGAGTACAATCAAAGTTAAAGAATGAGAAACAGCTGAAAGAAGAAGGATGAGGTGCATCATCAGTAGTTACCATGGTGAAAACATCTCCATTACACGATGGCTAGACAGCTCATGGATTCCTGTTGCATCTTCCTGTGCAGGTATACAGCCACAGCATTCTGCCAAGAGGTGGAGCAAGAAAGAAAAGGTAGTAATCTTGCTGTTAGACTGTATAACACAAAGTATGGTGGTCGCTCATATCAGCTTAATGACATAGCAGAGGTGCGTGTATAGGGCGGGGTTTACATTGAACCAAAGAAAAAAATATATTCCCTCAAGCTCATTGCAGCAATATCAACAAAAAATACTTAAATCCTACATGATAATAGAGATTCAGAGGTATTAGTTACATACATTTGCAAATATATGAATAAGCGCCAGGCCATCGTCAAGGCTTCTCTATACTGGCGTCCCTAACATTAAAGGGTTCATGTCCGAGAAGCAAGGTACCCCAAAAATTTCAAGCCAAGGACCATCCCCAGGGGATCACATGAAAAGGGTAAAAAAAGGTGATAGTGAAGTGTAAAGAATAGATGTGTAAAGATAAATCAATAAGTGTTAATATAGTGAGAAATAATTAAAATGACATAAATAATAAACAAACAATAAGAAAAGTGATACAAAAATATCTCTTGTTGGGACTCCGATAAAAGCTCGTTCCGGCAAAGAGTTAGAAACAGTAATTCCAGGTACGAACTCAGCGAGTGTAATGTGCCGCTGGGCTGCACACATGCCGGTGTGGACTGACAGGTAGGGATCTGAAGCATCCGCCAAAAAAATAAAGATGCCCATTGGCTACTATTGGCTGATCCCATCTGAAGATGGCATTAGCCACCCGTGCCAAAGTGCAGAAAGCTTTGCATGTCAGAGCTTGGAAATTGTCACACTTAGCCCCTATAGAAACAGCTGCTTTTGCATTCAAAAATGAGTGGTGACAGTAGATTGTGTGTGGTGTGTACCTAAGCGGGGTCACTTACTGTAAGCCATATGAGAGTGTCAGGCAATGTATGGAACGGGTTGTGTACGGGATGCCGGCGCTAAGGGATCCCGGCGTTTAGAATCTTCTAACACTTCTAACACTAAGCAGCTTCTTTCACGTTACCTAACAATTCAACACTTCACGGATCTCCATTTGTGTGGTGCCCTGAGGGGGTTTGGCTGGGCTGGTATGGGGGTGCCATATGACCCAGACATGAACCCCTATCATGTTAGGGACTTACCCAATGAGGTTTCCTTGATGTTGGTGGGTAAGGTCATAACTTTGGCCAAATGTATGCCAAAAACCTTGTATATGATGTATAATTATTAAATGGTTTTATGGTGCACCTGTTTCCCTCCTTTTTCTGTAATTTGTCGACAGCCATGAAGCAAAGAATTAAAACCACCTGAGGTATACATAGACATCATTTTATACTATTATGTTACTGAAGGATGTTAGAAACTTTGCTTTGCTATTTTACTGAAATATACAGCAGATGGCACCAGGAATTGGTAGATGAAATGGATAATTTATAACCATATTTTTTGCTTTCTACGTCAGGGTCATTGTCTATGAGACTAATGGAACACATGATATTTTGCGCACAACCTGTCACCTTGGATTATAGGGTGCTCATAAGTGTGATCTAAGCAGGGGTTCACTCACTACCACTATCTGAGCGAGTCTATCACTCTCCTATGTGTAAAGAGGTCTGAGAGAAGGCATGTATTCTAATTTTGGGACACACACATTAACATGTCGTGAACATTAAAAATATAACCTTTATTGGTATTGACTGCTGCGAAAAATAAGATAAAAATGATAATAGGACAGCACAGATGGTGTAATGGTTAGCAATATTGCCTCAAAGCACTGAGGTTGTGGGTTCAATTCCCACAATTGCCCTAACTGGGTGGAGTTTGTATATTCTCCCTGTGCTTGCATGGGATTTCTCCTGGTGCTCCGGTTTCTTCCCACCCTCTAAAAATATACTTTTATGCTTGGTACACACTGGCCGATACATATCGTGTGTGCATTGGACAGTGTGTACCAGTGATATGGTCTGTGAATGACATCGTTCACTGACATTGCGTCCGCTGTGCTGCACAGCTGATGCCCAATATATCTGCAGAATCGTGCTATGTGTACGGGCGGTTAGACGACCGGCAATACACTTGCACTGGGACACAGTCATGTGAAAAGGGCCTTCCCCAAACTGTTGCCACAAAGTTGGAAGTATAGCATTGGCCAAAGTGTCTTGGTATGCTGAAGCATTAAGATTGCACTTCACTGGAGATAAGGGGCCTAGCCCAATCCCTGAAAAACAGCCCCATACCATTATCCCTCCTCCACCAAACTTCACAGTTGGCACAATGCAGTCAGGCAGGTGTCATTCTCTTGGCATCTGCCAAAGCCAGACTCGTCCATCTGACTGCCAAACAGAGAAGCGCGATTTGCCATTCCACAGAACACGTTTCCTTTCCACTGCTCCTCAGTCCAGTGTCAGTGTGCTTTACACCACTCCATCCGATGCTTGGCATTGGACTTGGTGATGTGAGGCTTGCATGCAGCTGCTTGGCCATGGAAACCCATTCCATTTTGTGCTTACATTAATGCCAGTGGAAGTTTGGAACTCTTCAGCTATGGAATCAGCAGAACGTTGGCGATTTTTATGCACCATGTGCCTTAGCAGTCGTTGACCCCGCTCTGTGATTATATGTGGTCTTCCGCTTCATGGCTGAGTTGCTGTTGATCCTAAACACTTCCGCTTCCTAATAATATCACTTACAGCTGACCGCGGAATATCCAGCAGGGATGTAATTTCACGAACTGTCTTATTGCAAAGGTGACATTCTATGACAGTACCACACATCCTACCACAGTACCACACACCCTATCACAGTACCATGCTTCCTATCACAGTACCATGCATCCTATCACAGTACCACGCTTCCTATCACAGTACAATGATTCCTATCACAGTACCATGCTTCCTATCACAGTACCACACATCCTATCACAGTACCATGCTTCCTATCACAGTACCATGCTTGCTATCACAGTACCACACATCCTATCACAGTACCACGCCTCCTATCACAGAACCACACATCCTACCACAGTACCACACATCCGATCACAGTACCACACTTCCTAACACAGAACCATGCTTCCTATCACAGTACCATGCTTCCTATCACAGTACCACACATGCTATCACAGTACCACACATCCAATCACAGTACCACACATCCTACCACAGTACCACACATCCGATCACAGTACCACACTTCCTATCACAGTACCACGCTTACTAACACAGTACCATGCTTCCTATCACAGTACCACGCAACCTACCACAGTACCACGCATCCTATCACAGTACCACACATCCTACCACAGTACCACACATCCTATCACAGTACCATGCTTCCTACCACAGTACCACGCATCCTATCACAGTACTATGCATCCTATCACAGTACCAAACATCCTACCACGGTACCACACATCCTATCACAGTACCACACATCCTATCACAGTACCGCATTTCATATCACAGCACCATGCTTCCTATCACAGTACCAAACATTCTAACACAGTACCACGCATCCTATCACAGTACCACACATCCTATCACAGTACTATGCATTCTATCACAGTACCAAACATCCTACCACAGTACCACACATCCTATTACAGTACCACACATCCTATCACAGTACCACGCTCCCTATCACAGCACCACACTTCTTATCACAGCACCACGCTTCCTATAACAGTACCATACATCCTAACACAGTACCATGCATCCTATCACAGTACCACACATCCTATCACAGTACCATGCTTCCTATCACAGTACCACGCAACCTTTCACAGTACTATGCATCCTATCAGAGTACAACACATCCTACCACAGTACCACACATCCTATTACAGTACCACACATCCTGTCACAGTACCATGCTCCCTATAAAAGTACCACGCATCCTACCACAGTACCACACATGACATTACAGTACTATGCATCCTATCACAGTTCCACACATCCTATCACAGTACCACGCTTCCTATCACAGTACCACACATCCTGTCACAGTACCATGCTTCCTATCACAGTACCACGCTTACTATTACAGTACCATGCTTCCTATCATAGTACCAAGCTTCATATGACAGCACTATGCATTTTATTACAGTACCACGCTTCCTATCACAGTACCACGCTTCCTTTCACAGTAACATGCTTCCTTTCACAGTACCACTCTTCATATCACAGGTACCACGCTTCCTATCACAGTACCACAGTTCCTATCACAGTACACACTAGAAGTCACTGAGCTGTTCAGAAGGACCCTTTTTGTATCACAAATGTTAGCAAATGGAGAATGCATGGCTAGGTGCTTGATGTGAAATCATTTTTTCCAATAAATTAGCAGTCATTGACCCCGCTCTGTGATTTTAGGTGGTCTTCCGCTTCATGGCTGAGTTGCTGTTGTTCCTAAACGCTTCAGCTTCCTAATAATATCACTTACAGCTGACCGCGGAATATTCAGCAGGGATGTAATTTCACAAACTGTCTTATTGCGAAGGTGTCATTCTGTGACAGTACCACACATCCTACCACAGTACCACACATCCTACCACAGTACCACACATCCTATCACAGTACCACGCTTCCTATCTCAGTACCACACATCCTATCACAGTACCACACATCCTATCACAGTACCACACTTCCTATCACAGTATCACACATCCTATTACAGTACCACACATCCTATCACAGTACCATGCTTCCTATCACAGTACCATGCTTCTTATTACAGTACCATGCTTCCTATCACAGTAACATGCTTTCTATCAGTACCACGCTTCATATATCAATACTACGCATCCTATCACAGTACCACGCTTCCTATCACAGTACCACATTTACTATCACTGTACCACGCTTCCTATCACAGTACCATGCATCCTATCACAGTATCATGCTTCCTTTCACAGTACCACTCTTCCTGTCACAGTACCACGCTTCCTATCAGAGTACCATGCTTCCTATCACAGTACCACACATCCTATCACAGTACCATGCCTCCTATCACAGTATCATGCTTCCTATCACAGTACCACGCTTCCTATCACAGTACCATGCTTCCTATCAGTATCATGTATCCTATCACAGTACCATGTTTCCTATCACTGTACGACACTTCCTATCACAGTACCACGCATCTTATCACAGTACCATGCTTCCTTTCACAGTACCACTCTTCCTATCGGAGGTACCATGCTTCCTATCACAGTACCACACATCCTATCACAGTACCATGCTTCCTATCACAGTACCACGCTTCCTTTCACAGTACCACTCTTCCTATCACAGGTACCATGCTTCCTATCACAGAACCACGCATCCTATCACAGTACTGTGCTTCCTTTCACAGTACCACTCTTCCTGTCACAGTACCATGCTTCCTATCACAGTACCATGCTTCCTATCACAGTACCACACATCCTACCACAGTACCACGCTTCCTATCACAGTACCATGCTTCCTATCAGTATCACGCATCCTATCACAGTACCATGTTTCCTATCACTGTACCACTCTTCCTATCACAGTACCATGCATCCTATCACAGTACCGTGCTTCCATTCAAAGTACCACTCTTCCTATCACAGGTACCATGCTTCCTATCACAGTACCACATATCCTATCACAGTACCACTCTTCCTATCACAGGTACCATGCTTCCTATCACAGTACCACACATCCTATCACAGTACCGTGCTTCCTTTCACAGTACCACTGTTCCTATCACAGGTACCATGCTTCCTATCACAGTACCACACATCCTATCACAGTACCACACTTCCTATCACAGTACCACGCATCCTATCACAGTACCATGCTTCCTTTCACTGTACCACTCTTCCTATTACAGGTACCATGCTTCCTATCCCAGTACCACACATCCTATCACAGTACCATGCTTCCTATCAGTATCACGCATCCTATCACAGTACCATGTTTCCTATCACTGTACCACACTTCCTATCACAGTACCACACATCCTATCACAGTACTGTGCTTCCTTTCACAGTACCAATCTTCCTATCACAGGTACCATGCTTCCTATCACAGTACCATGCATCTTATCACAGTACCACTCTTCCTATCACAGGTACCATGCTTCCAATCACAGTACCACACTTGAACTCACTGAGCTCTTCAGAATTACCCATTTTGTATCACAAATGTTAGCAAATGGAGACTGCATGGCTAGATGCTTGATTTTAAATATTTTTTTCCAATAATTAACAGGTGCGGCCAAATACTTTTGTCCATATAGTGTGTGTACAGTATATGTGTATATATATATATATATATATATATATATATATATATATAATATATATGTATCTATGTGTATATATGTATATACAGATGCGTACACATATATCTTACTTCCTTGAGCATTAAACAGCTCTTCTAGTCGCGCCATGCCATGGCGTAACTACGGGAGCGCTGAGCATTTTTTCATGAACTAACCCATAGGAACCAATTAGCTTATAGCTATTATTTATCAAGTGCATTGAATTAAATGATAGCTAGCAGCTGATTGGATGCTATGGGTAACTTTTCCACTCGCCCTCTGTAGAAGGTGTAATACATCTCCCCTAATCCTTTAGAAAATATATAAAACATTTGACACAAAGATCATTTATTGTAGTCTCTAACTAGCAACTGTTTACATGTTAAATGCATATATACATAGGTGACTGCTGTCGAAGCCGAATAATTGGCTGAGACAGGATCGGTTTAAAATTAAATCTGCACAACGCCATTTTGCGAATGGCAATGAGACGCTATTTTGCGACTGGCGCCTAGCGCCATTTTAGTGAATCTCGCCCATTATAAGTACATACGGCGATGCTATTATTTAGCGTCGTGCGATTCCCACGCAATAGAAAGAAGTTAAAAGTCCTCATCATATAAATACCGACAGTCACTAAAACATATAAAATGATCAACCCTGCAAAACACGTACCATGGTGTACTCCACAAACACGTAGTCGCACAATGCTAACTAGCGTCTTTTCCCAAAACCCCAATACTTACACACTGCACACTTACATAAAAGGTTCCCTAGCATTAAAGTGTAATATTCAAGGTTTATTCAGTATTATTAATGTTGTGAAATAAATGTAATTTGATATCTAAGGTTTAGTACATGGTAAGCAGACCATGTTTGGTGTTTCACTGATCCACTGTGTCTTTTGCAGTTTTCCGGTATCTTTGGTGTGAAGATTGCAACATTTGTCTGCAAACTATAGACCATAGAGAGTTAAACATTAAAAAGTACTCTGTAATGTAGCCAGCTTAGATTTATTATGCAGCGGGAAACAGGACACAAAGCTGTTGGAGGCTGGATTGTGTCCATATGATTTGACCTATGAACTGTACTGTAACAAAAGAACCAGGAAGAAGAACCAATGGAATCATGCCAAACTGTTCTATTGTATTGCCTATCTCTGCTAGAGTATATATGTGGGCTTTCTAAACCTGGATGTCAGTCTGCTTGCTTTGCTGCTGACAGAGGTTTCTACTTTGATGCCGGGATCTGGGTCCAGAGCGCGTGCGTATGTAATGATTGTACCTTGGGTCTGTATAATTTATTGCACTAATTGTATTTAGATCACAGCATGTAACCATCTGTTTTTATATTGAATAATAACTTTTTGTGCTTTGGAACCACACTCAACGTCTGAAAGCATTTATTTCATGTGCGACTCATAACGCTAAATAGCGACAATTTTAGAAGGTATAGACAGGTAGGAATCAATAGTTGGGGGAAAGCAGTGTGAAATCATGCTACCAGTCACTTAGTAACACTCGGTCAGCGATCTCTTAGCAAAAGGGTGGAGGCGCCATAGCAGGAAAGAACGCATTGTGCCATCGAAAATCTGCTATCACTTTGTTTCTGAGAGTCCGCTACCCATTACTGTGGCATAAGGAGCGCTGATTAGAATCCAGGGACAAGCGAGGAAAAAGCTTGTTTTCCTTCATTGATAGATTTTTATGTTAAAAAGGGGAAGTCGCACAATAGCGTAATGGTAATAATAGGTTTGTGTAGTAGTCGCATTATTGTGTATGTGACTAGGCGCACAATAGCGTATACATATTTCTTGTATTGCTGCCACGTGTTTTAAACAAAGCCATTGAGAGTGCATGGTGATATTGATAGATAGCATTGTTGTAAATATCTTGATCAGTATTGCCATAGTCTGGGAAAACTTTTATATTTCTGTGCAGGAAAAGGGTGTGTAACAGTGAATATTTGTTGGTAGGGGTAACATGTTCCCTAGTTAAGGGTATCATAGGACCCTTAAGTGCTAGGCACCTGGTGTCGGCCTAGTGGCTCGATAGTAGATACCACAGTCTATACACATTAGCAGGTGTAGTTGTTGTCTTTGTTGTAATTTCGGCTCTCAGTGTGATTGCAGCATTCAGTGATCAGTTAGGGTTATTTGAGCATTGTAATTGAACCGCACAGTTGTGGCAAAATTGTGATTGTGAACTGAGTAGAGGGTGGACGAAATCACTGAAAGGGTAGGTGTTATTGGAATGCCTACATGCTAGCAGTTGAAAGGTAGTCAAAAAGGGATGAGGTGTGTGGAAGCAGCCTGGTTATTCTTCCATAGGTGTGTCGGCGCATTCTGTTAATAGAGTCGACAGGTAAAGTGAAAGTATCTTGACTTTCTTTCACCAGACTAAATCTCTATTGAAAAGCTTAGGGTTCTCCCAAGATGGGAGCCAAGCAAACGGTAGAGATGTTAGATGATGTGCTGCTGTTGGAAGTGCAACTTGGGTTGGCACAGAATATTATGCATACTAGGTACGGTGCTTATGCAACTTAATACTGTGATGTATGGTTTAAAATGACGATGAAAAGTGTTAGACCTTTCCCAGGGGCGTAACTAGAACTTTGTGGGCCCCATAGCAAAATTTTAAAAGCCCTCCCCCCCTCCATTGGCACCGAGAGGTAAAAAAAAAATATGCTCCCATATGACAGGGGAAATAAAAATTTTAATCTTGAGAGGACTGAAATATTGCCCTAAAATATTTGAGTGCCAAAATCATATGAGCACATGCTGAGCCCTGATTGGATCTGCTTAGCATTTATTCCTGACCCTCAAATAAGGATCAGTAAAATTTGGTAGAGCCACCCTGCAATTGTGGGCACAGATGTCAAACCTGCCTTCCGCATTATGGCATTGCTGGTGGTGACCCCAGACACACACGAACAAATACACCCACCCATAGCATTCAGACATTGACACACACACACACCAGTCACCCATTGTCCCTCATACACACACCAGTCACCCATTGTCCCTCATACACACATAGCAGTTACCCATTGTCCCTTACACACACCAGTAACCCATTGCCTCAAACACAGCAGTCACTAACTGTTTCTCACACACTCCAGTCAGCCATTGTCACACACACACACACATATAGCAGTCACCCATTGTCTCACACACACACAGCAGTCACCCATTGTCACACACATACACATATAGCAGTCAGCCATTGTCACCCACACATACATAGCAGTCACCCATTGTCACACACACACACATAGCAGTCACCCATTGTCACACACACATAGCAGTCACCCATTGTCACACACACATATAGCAGTCACACACACATAGCAGTCACCCATTGTCACACACATACACATATAGCAGTCAGCCATTGTCACCCACACATACATAGCAGTCACCCATTGTCACACACACACACATAGCAGTCACCCATTGTCACACACACATAGCAGTCACCCATTGTCACACATACATATAGCAGTCACACACACATAGCAGTCACCCATTGTCACAAACACACATATAGCAGTCACCCATTGTCACACACACACACATATAGCAGTCACCCATTGTCACACACACACATATAGCAGTCAGCCAATGACACACACAGAGCAGCCAACCATTGTCACACACACATAACAGGTAGTCATTGTCACACACACACATATATATATAGCAGTCACCCATTGTCACACACACACATATAGCAGTCAGCCAATGACACACAGAGCAGCCAACCATTGTCACACACACATAACAGGTAGTCATTGTCACACACACACACATATATAGCAGTCACCCATTGTCACAAACACACATATAGCAGTCACCCATTGTCACAAACACACATATAGCAGTCACCCATTTTCACACACACACATATAGCAGTCAGCCAATGACACACAGAGCAGCCAACCATTGTCACACACACATAACAGGTAGTCATTGTCACACACACACACACATATAGCAGTCACCCATTGTCACAAACATACATATAGCAGTCACCCATTGTCACACACACACATATAGCAGTCAGACAATGACACACACAGAGCAGCCAACCATTGTCACACACACATAACAGGTAGTCATTGTCACACACACACACATATATAGCAGTCACCCATTGTCACACACAAAACATAGCTGTTACCCATTTACTCAAGCACAGCAGTCACTAATTGTTTCTGACACACTCTAGTCAGCCTTTGTCACACACACATATAGCAGTCACCCATTGTCATACACACACATATAGCAATCACACACACATAGCAGTCAGCCATTGTCATATAGACATATAGCAGTCACACACACACATATAGCAGTCAGCCATTGTCATACACACATATAGCAGGAACACACACACATAGCAGTCACCCATTGTCATACACATATAGCAGTCACACACACATACATCATACTTGCCGACAATCAGCTCCAGCTTTCCGGGAGGGAGCTGATTGTCGGCTAACAGCAGGGGGGCGGGGGCAGTCATTGGGGGCAGAGCCTGGGGCGGGCCAGCCAGTTGGTGGTACATTGGGGGTGGAGCCGGGGGCGGAGCCGCACGATCGCATCATCGTGGCTCCGTCCCTCTTCACAATGCCGTTATTTTCGGCAGTGTGAAGCAGGAGGCGGGGCCGTGATGACGCGATTCAGCGTGAATCGCGTCACCGGCTCCCCCGCTGCGGGGGTTTCTAATCTTTTCAGGGGGGAGGATGGGAGGGTTGGAGGCTTCTGGGAGGCTTGCCTGCCTTTCTGGGGGGCCGGGAGTGGCACCCGAAAATCGGGAAGCTCCCGGCCAAATCGGGAGGGTAGGCAAGCCTGACACACATATAGCAGTCACCCATTGTCATACACACACATATAGCAGTCACACACACATATAGCAGTCACACACACATATAGCAGTCAGCCATTGTCACACACACATAATGCACCTACCCCAGTGCTCTCACCTAGCATGCTTTGTGCAGCTGGCTCTGAGGGTCCCTGTTCACTTATCTTTCTAACTTGGTTCAGTCTAGGACCGACGCTGTGTCCGTCTCCCAGTCAAGAGATGCAGAGCAGAAGGAAAGGGGAGGAGCAGAGGTGAAGTCAGAGGGTGGATCATAGCCTCATGGGATTTGTAGTTTATCTACTACTGCTCAGAGTGTGAGCAGTAAAAGATAAAACTACAAATCCCATGTGCCACTCTACTTCACTCTCTGGCCAGCCAGCCTGCCGAGTTCCTTGTACAGGTGACCAATCCATGTGTAACTAACATTTTGCGAATGGCAATGAGACGCCATTTTGCGACTGGCGCCTAGCGCCATTTTAGTGAATCTCGCCCATTATAAGTACATACGGCGATGCTATTATTTAGCGTTGAGTGATTCCCACGCAATAGAAAGAAGTTAAAAGTCCTCATCATATAAATACCGACAGTCACTAAAACATATAAAATGATCAACCCTGCAAAACACGTACCATGGTGTACTCCACAAACACGTAGTCGCACAATGCTAACTAGCGTCTTTTCCCAAAACCCCAATACTTACACACTGCACACTTACATAAAAGGTTCCCTAGCATTAACGTGTAATATTCAAGGTTTATTCAGTATTATTAATGTTGTGAAATAAATGTAATTTGATATCTAAGGTTTAGTACATGGTAAGCAGACCATGTTTGGTGTTTCACTGATCCACTGTGTCTTTTGCAGTTTTCCGGTATCTTTGGTCAGAAGATTGCAACATTTGTCTGCAAACTATAGACCATAGAGAGTTAAACATTAAAAAGTACTCTGTAATGTAGCCAGCTTAGATTTATTATGCAGCGGGAAACAGGACACAAAGCTGTTGGAGGCTGGATTGTGTCCATATGATTTGACCTATGAACTGTACTGTAACAAAAGAACCAGGAAGAAGAACCAATGGAATCATGCCAAACTGTTCTATTGTATTGCCTATCTCTGCTAGAGTATATATGTGGGCTTTCTAAACCTGGATGCCAGTCTGCTTGCTTTGCTGCTGACAGAGGTTTCTACTTTGATGCCGGGATCTGGGTCCAGAGCGCGTGCGTATGTAATGACTGTACCTTGGGTCTGTATAATTTACTGCACTAATTGTATTTAGATCACAGCGTGTAACCATCTGTTTTTATATTGAATAATAACTTTTTGTGCTTTGGAACCACACTCAACGTCTGAAAGCATTTATTTCTTGTGCGACTCATAACGCTAAATAGCGACAATTTTAGAAGGTATAGACAGGTAGGAATCAATAGTTGGGGGAAAGCAGTGTGAAATCATGCTACCAGTCACTTAGTAACACTCGGTCAGCGATCTCTCAGCAAAAGGGTGGAGGCGCCATAGCAGGAAAGAACGCATTGTGCCATCGAAAATCTGCTATCACTTTGTTTCTGAGAGTCCGCTACCCATTACTGTGGCATAAGGAGCGCTGATTAGAATCCAGGGACAAGGGAGGAAAAAGCTTGTTTTCCTTCATTGATAGATTTTTATGTTAAAAAGGGGAAGTCGCACAATAGCGTAATGGTAATAATAGGTTTGTGTAGTAGTCGCATTATTGTGTATGTGACTAGGCGCACAATAGCGTATACATATTTCTTGTATTGCTGCCACATGTTTTAAACAAAGCCATTGAGAGTGCATGGTGATATTGATAGATAGCATTGTTGTAAATATCTTGATCAGTGTTGCCATAGTCTGGGAAAACTTTTATATTTCTGTGCAGGAAAAGGGTGTGTAACAGTGAATATTTGTTGGTAGGGGTAACATGTTCCCTAGTTAAGGGTATCATAGGACCCTTAAGTGCTAGGCACCTGGTGTCAGCCTAGTGGCTCGGTAGTAGATACCACAGTCTATACACATTAGCAGGTGTAGTTGATGTCTTTGTTGTAATTTCGGCTCTCAGTGTGATTGCAGCATTCAGTGATCAGTTAGGGTTATTTGAGCATTGTAATTGAACCGCACAGTTGTGGCAAAATTGTGATTGTGAACTGAGTAGAGGGTGGACGAAATCACTGAAAGGGTAGGTGTTATTGGAATGCCTACATGCTAGCAGTTGAAAGGTAGTCAAAAAGGGATTAGGTGTGTGGAAGCAGCCTGGTTATTCTTCCATAGGTGTGTCGGCGCATCCTGTTAATAGAGTCGACAGGTAAAGTGAAAGTATCTTGACTTTCTTTCACCAGACTAAATCTCTATTGAAAAGCTTAGGGTTCCCCCAAGATGGGAGCCAAGCAAACGGTAGAGATGTTAGATGATGTGCTGCTGTTGGAAGTGCAACTTGGGTTTGCACAGAATATTATGCATACTAGGTACGGTGCTTATGCAACTTAATACTGTGATGTATGGTTTAAAATGACGATGAAAAGTGTTAGACCTTTCCCAGGGGCGTAACTAGAACTTTGTGGGCCCCATAGCAAAATTTTAAAAGCCCTCCCCCCTCCATTGGCACCGAGAGGTAAAAAAAAAATATGCTCCCATATGACAGGGGAAATAAAAATTTTAATCTTGAGAGGACTGAAATATTCCCCTAAAATATTTGAGTGTCAAAATCATATGAGCACATGCTGAGCCCTAATTGGATCTGCTTAGCATTTATTCCTGACCCTCAAATAAGGATCAGTAAAATTTGGTAGAGCCACCCTGCAATTGTGGGCACAGATGTCAAACCTGACTTCCGCATTATGGCATTGCTGGTGGTGACCCCAGACACACACGAACAAATACACCCACCCATAGCATTCAGACATTGACACACACACACACCAGTCACCCATTGTCCCTCATACACACACCAGTCACCCATTGTCCCTCATACACACATAGCAGTTACACATTGGCCCTCATTCAGAGCCACTCGCAAGCGGGCGCACGTACGTTAGGCGTACATACAAAAATATTTAAATTCAAGGGCTCGCTCGTATTTTCGATCGCATCTAAAAATCCTCCCCAAACTCAGACGACCCCTCCTCTAACTAACGAGCGTGCGAAATAGCGAGCGTACATCCCCGAAATGGCTTGAAGGGAACGCACGCACAAGTATAAACCGGAAGAGGCCATGTCAGATGTCGATTACCTGCTCCTTTATTCTGCCTACCTCCATCAATCGTATCATGCCAATCAATGTATCAATTAGCTTAATGTTTTTTTTTTTTCAACACAATGCAAGAAACTTTACTCTTGTCCGTGTTTGTGTTTACCCGCAGAATACGTACGGCTTAAATATTCGCTTTTATTGCTCAAAAAACATGTTAGCCACAATGAGACAATTGTTCTATTGCTGTGGATCCCCGCATATTTTCCGGGGTTCAATTCTTTATTTAAATTTGCTTACGCATGTCACTGCATCAAGCCTATCATAACTCTCCAGAGATTTCTGGCCCTGTCGAACACATGACTCATACACTAACCAATCAAATTGCTCCTGTTAATTTCCAAGCTACATTAGCCAATCAGAAATTTTTGCCACACTTTATCAAAAATGAATTTTAAGAAAAACACCATTGCCATCATGAGAGCCTCCGCATTCACCAGGCGCGAGCTGCTGGTGCTAACGGAGGTGCTGGATCGGCGTATCACCAGCCAGCCTCCACCCATCACCAACCGGCAGAAGCGTTCCGCGTATGCGGAAGCACGGGCCCGCCTGCGCTCCTTCGGCTCACGCCGCAACATCGGCCAGCTGGAGCGCAGGTGGTCTGACCTGCAACGGCGAACGCCCCGCTTGCTGGCATGCTTTCGCATGCAGATATTGGAAAGTAAGTGTTATGTATTGTGGTTTTCATGTTTGTCTTTGTGGGGCAAACTGCGTGTGCATGTTTTCATGTCTGTCTTATTTTTTCATTCTCATCATATCTGCGTGTGCATGTTTTTATGTCTGTCCTATTTATTCATTCTCCTCATATCTGCATGACCATGTTTTCCCTCTATTTCTGATATATTCATTCTACTCATATTTGCATGTTTTTTGTTGGTGGTGGGTGATTTTAAAATGTTATTTGGGCAGGATTTGGCCAGAAACTAACCACAATTTGTTTGACATCTTTTAGGGGGACAGGCAAGACTACGCTGTCACCGTCCGGCCAGACGGCGGTCCCGCCCACTCTCACCCACCCCCAGCCAACACTCCACTCCAAATAATTCCCCTATTCCCCCCTCCTCCCAAGCCTTCCAAGAGCCTCTCCCGGAACTGTCGGGCCTCCTTCCCCTCCGTCCCCCTTCCCCCTCTCCTCCAACCACCCCTCTTCCAATTACCCCCTCCCCGTAGTCCGTGATAACCTCGCCCCGTTCTTTGGGGAATGAAGGCTCCTCCGAGGATGAAGATGGAGGGACTTCGGGATCTGCCGTTTTGGCTACCGGTATGTTTTTATTTTGCGTATTTTTTAACCACAAACTGTTTGTATGTAATCATGTGTCGTTCCTTTATTCGTGATTTTTGGGTTCTTTTTTGGTGATTTAGCAGTTTGCCTTTACCTATTCCTGCTGATTTCAACATACACATATCACACCTGTGGGTATTTCTACATAGGCCTTGTAATTTTTGCAGCACCCCTTTTTTTTTAAATTTTGGTTTTGGAGTGATTTCGTTGTGTTTTTGTTTTTTTAATGTGGATTCCCTATTGTTTGATTAATCCACACACTTTTCTCACCCACAGAGGAACAGAGGCGTCGGCAAGAGGTCGAACATTGTGTGGCACACATGCGCCAAAATGTAATTGGGGTGCTTGTGGCCCTTGACCGGCTGTCTGGCATCCTTCGCCAGTAGTTTTTTTTTGTTTTTATATTTTTCAAAATAAATTGTTTATTTCTAATATACGTTCTGCCTCATTCATTTTTCCAAAACCAAAGATAGTTAACCCCTGACATAAGTAGACTGTTCCTGCAAGGTTTTGCATTTTTTAAAAATTATAGTGGGTTTTGTATTTGTATGTAAAACACCCTCAAGAAACACATAACAGTAACAATGTCATTTCCCTTTTTGTGTGTAGTGGCAATTAGATATTTCTACATTTTACAGGTTCCTAGTTGGTGGGCAAGCTGCTTAGGCGAATCTTACAAAGCCAAATGATTGGACAGGCTTCCTTTTGGTGTGGGTTGGGAACCTGAAAACATATTTCATTTTTGCTCAACTGGCGTCAGTACTGGATTACCCCTTAGTCAAATGTAAGGTGTGTTAACCTGGTTAAACTTGCTGGTAACGTCCAAAAAAAGGAAGAACATTTAACTCTCCAAACATTTATTCACAACATAACTGAGAAATCAAAGTGGTCACTCACAAAAAAAACACACAGTGAGAATCTCAAATACAACACATACCCAATAAAAAAAAAAAAAATCAAGAACTGGTTGAGGAAGGACCATGCCAAAATGATTCCACAAACATGGCTTTGCGATATGGGTTCCAGAATATATTCCCAAAATGAGCAGATCCAGGTTTGGTAAGGGTAGCATGAAGTAGTGAGCGTTGTAGGGCCAAAGATTATGTGAACAAACCGAAGATGTTGAAAAAAAGAAAACAAAATTAGATGTTCGCAAACAAACACATACACATTAGGTTAAAACACTGTTTTGTTCAAACTTACCTAAAAAATCTGCCCACCACATCATCGCGTATGGCCCCCCCACATACTGACCTCCGACCAACCTCGGGGGGGCCATCCTCAGGTAAGGCATCCTCTGGCTGCATTGGGACACCACTCCTTATGGCGATGTTGTGAAATATCCCACACAGGACCACAATTTTCGACACCATATCCGGCAAATACATGAGCTCGCCACCAGAGCGGTGGAGGCATCTGAATCGGCCTTTTAAAAGGCCGATACAGCGCTCCACCACTTGCCTGGTGGCTGTAAGTGCGGAATTATACTCACTTTGTGGCCCTGGTGTGGGAGCCAAATAAGGAGTGAGCAGCCAGGACATGCAAGGATATCCACTGTCTCCTATGGAAAAGAATTGACAACATCAGGAACACTGTGTATCAAGCTTAACATTGTTATGTACTAAAGGTCTCCACTTACCCAGAAGCCACGCATCACCAGCTTGTAGGTTGGTTAATTTGTGCCATATCCCTGATTGCCGGATGACGAAGGAGTCATGTGCACTTCCGGGTAATTTAGCATTCAGGGACAGGATCTGGAGGGAGGCATCACATACCACCATTACATTCAGGGAGTGATAGTGTTTCCTGTTTCTAAATATGGCCTCCAGCTGGGCTGGAGGCTGAAGTGGTATGTGAGTACCATCCACAACCCCTATGATGTGTGGGAAGGCAGCTATTTGGTAAAAATTGGCCTTGGCCACACTAAGGGCACCCATATCCAAAGGCATTTGAATAAAATGATGGAGGTGCTTGAAAAGTGCCTCCATCACTGCCCTCAGGATCCGGGAAAAGGAGGATTGGGAGATGCCCGCCACTATTCCCACCGTTGTTTGAAACGATCCTGAGGCACAGAAATGTAACACCGCCATAAATTGCGTAAGTGGTGGTATTGCTGTTGGACTGTCAATTTGCCGCTCAAGATCACTTTCTATTAATGAGAGAGTGTCTATGATGATTTTGGGAGGTAGACGGTAGCATCTTAAAACCTCATCATCGGGCATTCCAAAAAGGGTGACACGTGTTCGAAATATCTGGGGCCTTGCATGCCTACGATGCCTACGCCTGGGACGAGATTGAGGTTGGTCGGCTTCCAGGAGCATGGCCAGAACAATCCGCCCCAGATCAACCTGAAATTCAAAGATTTTAAAGTAAGGCTTTTGACCCACCCCAAAACTATATTAAAACAACTTAGCTTGATGATACCATCCATTGCTGCTTACAGGCCGGGGTATTGTCATGATACGTCCAAACTGAAAATAAACACCAAAATTACTTGACACATTTCACTCTGTGCATTTTTGTTTACAAATTTTGTGCTAGACCAAAGTTAAAATATGCCAAACACCCATTTAGCAAAACAGCAAAGCGACATTTAACACAGTACATCAAAATGGGTCGAAATGTTGGCCCAAAAAGCGAAAGAGAAACCACCAAAAAGTTAGAATGATTATTAAGCTGTTAAAAATGCGCTAATTAGTTCGCTAATACAAGTCACAAGAGTAACTACTAAAAATGCGCTAATTAGTTCGCTAATACAAGTCACAAGAGTAACTACTAAAAATGCGCTAATTAGTTCGCTAATACAAGTCACAAGAGTAACTACTAAAAATGCGCTAATTAGTTCGCAAATACAAGATAAAAAATGGACTTACCAAGAGCAAATATATAAGAGTCAAAAACAAAAGGTCTTTTGGGTCAAAAATAAACAAAATCTAAAATAGAAGAAATTATGGATCCAAAATTAAAAAAAAATAAGAAACACAATGAAACAACAATTGAACAAAAGTTAGACTTCACAAAACTTACCAAATCAAGAAACGAGGTCCCAAAAATATAAACCAACAAAGATAACGGAAAAAAAAAACGCAAATCAAACCAACAAACGAATCTACAACCGCCAACTCCTTTCTACGCAATCAATAAACTCCAGCCAAGATAACCTCCAACAATCCAAAAACGCCACCTCGACTTGAGACACACCAAGCCATAAATAGTGTTTCGTTTCCCGCACAAATTAAGGAGGGATCATAGGGCCGCACAATCAATGATGCGGCCGCAAAATAAGGACGCATGTATAAATACGTCACGAAAACACATTCAAATTCTGTTGTATTTCTTGTTTGGACCTCAGACATGGCGACAGACCAGGGAAAAAATGCCCAAGAGTCAGGCGGTAAGTCTTTCATGCATTTTCTATCAATGATTAATTTGAAACATAAGATTAGGCAAGTTGTGATTTTGTGAATTCTGTAAATTTACACAAATAGGTGAGGAGGATGACATGGAAGAGGCTGTATTCCGGCCAAAGCGGCCAAAAAAAAAAGGCAGCCACATTTCACAAGAAAGGAGATGGAGGTTTTGATCCAGAAGTGTGTGGACATCCTGCCACAGGCAGACAGGAATATGAGTGTAAGCCAGAAGTGGAGAATGTGGGAAGAGGTAGCCGTTGCTGTCAATAGGGTGGGTGATTATGTCCGTCTAGCCCGGGATGTCAAACGGCGGTAAGTAAACCCTTGCCCCCCCTAAAAACAAACCCCATTTTAAACCAAAGGATAATGGCTTCCATTTTTTCCCACAGATGGGGCGACTTCAAATATCGCTTAAAACAAAAACTCGCGGACAGGGCTAGGCATGCAAGGGGGACAGGTGGGGGTCCCACCCCTGTGTCATTGGAGTTGACGGATTTAGAAGAGCTGGCACAGGGGTGTGTGCAGCCTGTGGAGGTGTTTGGCGTGTCCAACATGGATACGGACATGCCAGACTTTGCGGCTCCTCATGTTGTCCCAGGTAAATCTTTGGATGTCATCAACTCTGAAATGTTATTGTGCCAATATGTAGATTGTAATGTGAGGCTTTTCTCTTTTTTCCTAACAGAGACAGAGGCGGATGAGTCTGCTCCAGAGGGGAGCCTTGGCCGCCGAATTTCTGCTGGCTCTGCAGGGGAGGAACCAGTACATCCGGCTGAGGACCCTGCAGAAGCCAGTCCAGGACAATCCCCCTCGCAGGCAGTGGCCCTCCTCACAGAACTCAATTTCAAATCGGATTCCCATACGGAGATTCTGCAGAGGATGGACGCCAGTCTGCTATGGGTGGCTGAGGCCCTGGAGCAAAATGCTGCTGCCAACGAGACCATTGGTCAGGCCCTGGCGGAAAATACCAGGGCCAACATCCGCATCGCCAATGCCCTGGAGCAGCTCGTTCGCCAGCACATGGTGGAGCCGACCTCCCTTCCTGCCGGAACATCAGGATCCTCCACCTCTGGCACAACATCAGCCAATCCTCCAAATGTGCCTAGCCCTGTGCCTAGTCCAGAGGCCACAACATCTGCCTCTGGACAGGCCAGCCCGATGACATCCCGGACCCGGTCTGGCGCCCTCCCTCCCCCATCCAAATGGGTGAAAAAACGGTGACAGCAATGGTGACTTTTCCCACAATCCTTCTGTGCTTGGCTCATATTCCTTTCGGGTCAAAACTTCCCTCTCCTTTCTTGTGAAATGTTTTATTTTTTTGATGTATGTTTATGTCAACAGCTATGTTGGGCCAATTTGTTTGATTTGGGAACAAATCTTTGGGCAAAAAAGATGTCCCCAAAATTTAAAAAAAAACTTTTTTTGTTTGAGCAATAAATTGGAAATTAAACAATGACATTGGATTGTGAAATTATTGTACAAATGGGTTACATTTAATCCTGGGCCAAAAGGCAAAAACTCGGCCAAAAAAAAAAAAAAAGGGCTCTTTAAGGAACGTTTAAAAATTCATATAATTCGGCAAATTCAAGAGGCACAAATAAAATGGTGCGAAACTGAAACATGATGAAATTATTGTTACAATAGGCCCTAACCACCAAATTGCTGCCCAAATAAACCCCCCCAAATGTACGCAAATTGACTGTGTCATCCTGACATTAGCAGCTCTGAGTTCCACCTGCGTACGTTTTGTGCTATCCCAAAAAACTGATTTCAAAACACATACCAAGACGGTTCTCAATCCAACACTAATTGCTTTTCTGCCCGCCCGCGATTAATCGCAACAACATCGTGGAGTCCAGGGACGGAGGAGAAGGCCATCGCCAATGTGGTCGAGTAATCCAGACCCTAAGCTGTGCGAGCATTTGGAAGGGAAAAAGGATCATCCAGTGACGTAGGAGTCGGTCCGTACACATTTTACGCTCGCATCTGCTAATGTATGTACGCCCCAAAAACGCCTCGCCACGCCTGCGTTTTTCCATCTCCACCCTCGTCAACACCCTAAAACGCCCTGTTCTGTCAATCACATTTGACATGTTACTTCCTGTACGCTATTTTAGGAACGAGTCCCAAAAAACTCGCAATCTGCAGTACGCACATGCGCAGTGTTACTCCGACGCATGCGCGGTTATTGAACATCGGAACGCAACGAGCGTACTGCTGTTAACGAGTGGCTCTGAATCAGGGCCATTGTCCCTTACACACACCAGTAACCCATTGCCTCAAACACAGCAGTCACTAACTGTTTCTCACACACTCCAGTCAGCCATTGTCACACACACACACACATATAGCAGTCACCCATTGTCTCACACACACACACAGCAGTCACCCATTGTCACACACATACACATATAGCAGTCAGCCATTGTCAACCACACATACATAGCAGTCACCCATTGTCACACACACACACACATAGCAGTCACCCATTGTCACACACACATAGCAGTCACCCATTGTCACACACACATATAGCAGTCACACACACATAGCAGTCACCCATTGTCACACACATACACATATAGCAGCCACCCATTGTCACCGACACATACATAGCAGTCACCCATTGTCACACACACACACATAACAGTCACCCATTGTCACACACAGATAGCAGTCACCCATTGTCACACACACATATAGCAGTCACACACACATAGCAGTCACCCATTGTCACAAACACACATATAGCAGTCACCCATTGTCACACACACACATATAGCAGTCAGCCAATGACACACACAGAGCAGCCAACCATTGTCACACACACATAACAGGTAGTCATTGTCACACACACACACACATATATAGCAGTCACCCATTGTCACACACACACATATAGCAGTCAGCCAATGACACACACAGAGCAGCCAACCATTGTCACACACACATAACAGGTAGTCATTGTCACACACACACACATATATAGCAGTCACCCATTCTCACAAACACACATATAGCAGTCACCCATTGTCACACACACACATATAGCAGTCAGACAATGACACACACAGAGCAGCCAACCATTGTCACACACACATAACAGGTAGTCATTGTCACACACACACACACACACACACACACACACACACACACACACACACACACATATATAGCAGTCACCCATTGTCACACACAAAACATAGCTGTTACCCATTTACTCAAGCACAGCAGTCACTAATTGTTTCTGACACACTCTAGTCAGCCATTGTCACACACACATATAGCAATCACACACACATAGCAGTCACCCATTGTCATACACACACATATAGCAGTCACCCATTGTCATACACACACATATAGCAATCACACACACATAGCAGTCAGCCATTGTCATATAGACATATAGCAGTCACACACACACATATAGCAGTCACCCATTGCCATACACACACATATAGAAGTCACACACACATAGCAGTCAGCCATTTTCATACACACACATAGCAGTCTGCCATTGTCATACACATATAGCAGTCACACACACACACATCATACTTGCCGACAATCAGCTCCAGCTTTCCGGTAGGGAGCTGATTGTCGGCTAAAAGCAGGGGGGCGGGGGTGGTCATTGGGGGAGGAGCCGGGGGCGGGCCAGCCAGTTGGTGGTACATTGGGGGTGGAGCCGGGGGCGGAGCAGCACGATCGCATCATCGTGGCTCTGTCCCTCTTCACAATGCCGTTATTTTCGGCAGTGTGAAGCAGGAGGCGGGGCCGTGATGACGCGATTCAGCGTGAATCGCGTCACCGCCCCCCCCGCTGCGGGGGTTTCTAATCTTTTCAGGGGGGAGGATGGGAGGGTTGGAGGCTTCTGGGAGGCTTGCCTGCCTTTCTGGGGGGCCGGGAGTGGCACCCGAAAATCGGGAAGCTCCCGGCCAAATCGGGAGGGTAGGCAAGCCTGACACACATATAGCAGTCACCCATTGTCATACACACACATATAGCAGTCACACACACATATAGCAGTCACACACACATATAGCAGTCAGCCATTGTCACACACACAGAATGCACCTACCCCAGTGCTCTCACCTAGCATGCTTTGTGCAGCTGGCTCTGAGGGTCCCTGTTCACTTATTTTTCTAACTTGGTTCAGTCTAGGAACGACGCTGTGTCCATCTCCCAGTCAAGAGATGCAGAGCAGAAGGAAAGGGGAGGAGCAGAGGTGAAGTCAGAGGGTGGATCATAGCCTCATGGGATTTGTAGTTTATCTTCTACTGCTCAGAGTGTGAGCAGTAAAAGATAAAACTACAAATCCCATGTGCCACTCTACTTCACTCTCTGGCCAGCCAGCCTGCCGAGTTCCTTGTACAGGTGACCAATCCATGTGTAACTAACATTTTGCGAATGGCAATGAGACGCCATTTTGCGACTGGCGCCTAGCGCCATTTTAGTGAATCTCGCCCATTATAAGTACATACGGCGATGCTATTATTTAGCGTTGAGTGATTCCCACGCAATAGAAAGAAGTTAAAAGTCCTCATCATATAAATACCGACAGTCACTAAAACATATAAAATGATCAACCCTGCAAAACACGTACCATGGTGTACTCCACAAACACGTAGTCGCACAATGCTAACTAGCGTCTTTTCCCAAAACCCCAATACTTACACACTGCACACTTACATAAAAGGTTCCCTAGCATTAAAGTGTAATATTCAAGGTTTTTTTAGTATTATTAATGTTGTGAAATAAATGTAATTTGATATCTAAGGTTTAGTACATGGTAAGCAGACCATGTTTGGTGTTTCACTGATCCACTGTGTCTTTTGCAGTTTTCCGGTATCTTTGGTCAGAAGATTGCAACATTTGTCTGCAAACTATAGACCATAGAGAGTTAAACATTAAAAAGTACTCTGTAATGTAGCCAGCTGAGATTTATTATGCAGCGGGAAACAGGACACAAAGCTGTTGGAGGCTGGATTGTGTCCATATGATTTGACCTATGAACTGTACTGTAACAAAAGAACCAGGAAGAAGAACCAATGGAATCATGCCAAACTGTTCTATTGTATTGCCTATCTCTGCTAGAGTATATATGTGGGCTTTCTAAACCTGGATGTCAGTCTTCTTGCTTTGCTGCTGACAGAGGTTTCTACTTTGATGCCGGGATCTGGGTCCAGAGCGCGTGCGTATGTAATGACTGTACCTTGGGTCTGTATAATTTATTGCACTAATTGTATTTAGATCACAGCGTGTAACCATCTGTTTTTATATTGAATAATAACTTTTTGTGCTTTGGAACCACACTCAACGTCTGAAAGCATTTATTTCTTGTGCGACTCATAACGCTAAATAGCGACAATTTTAGAAGGCATAGAGAGGTAGGAATCAATAGTTGGGGGAAAGCAGTGTGAAATCATGCTACCAGTCACTTAGTAACACTCGGTCAGCGATCTCTCAGCAAAAGGGTGGAGGCGCCATAGCAGGAAAGAACGCATTGTGCCATCGAAAATCTGATATCTCTTTGCTTCTGAGAGTCCGCTACCCATTACTGTGGCATAAGGAGCGCTGATTAGAATCCAGGGACAAGGGAGGAAAAAGCTTGTTTTCCTTCATTGATAGATTTTTATGTTAAAAAGGGGAAGTCGCACAATAGCGTAATGGTAATAATAGGTTTGTGTAGTAGTCGCATTATTGTGTATGTGACTAGGCGCACAATAGCGTAAACATATTTCTTGTATTGCTGCCACGTGTTTTAAACAAAGCCATTGAGAGTGCATGGTGATATTGATAGATAGCATTGTTGTAAATATCTTGATCAGTGTTGCCATAGTCTGGGAAAACTTTTATATTTCTGTGCAGGAAAAGGGTGTGTAACAGTGAATATTTGTTGGTAGGGGTAACATTTTCCCTAGTTAAGGGTATCATAGGACCCTTAAGTGCTAGGCACCTGGTGTCAGCCTAGTGGCTCGGTAGTAGATACCACAGTCTATACACATTAGCAGGTGTAGTTGATGTCTTTGTTGTAATTTCGGCTCTCAGTGTGATTGCAGCATTCAGTGATCAGTTAGGGTTATTTGAGCATTGTAATTGAACCGCACAGTTGTGGCAAAATTGTGATTGTGAACTGAGTAGAGGGTGGACGAAATCACTGAAAGGGTAGGTGTTATTGGAATGCCTACATGCTAGCAGTTGAAAGGTAGTCAAAAAGGGATTAGGTGTGTGGAAGCAGCCTGGTTATTCTTCCATAGGTGTGTGGGCGCATTCTGTTAATAGCGTCCACAAGTAAAGTGAAAGTATCTTGACTTTCTTTCACCAGTCTAAATCTCTATTGAAAAGCTTAGGGTTCTCCCAAGATGGGAGCCAAGCAAACGGTAGAGATGTTAGATGATGTGCTGCTGTTGGAAGTGCAACTTGGGTCGGCACAGCATATTATGCATGCTAGGTACGGTGCTTATGCAACTAAGTACTGTGATGTATGGTTTAAAATGACGATGAAAAGTGTTAGACCTTTCCCAGGGGCGTAACTAGAACTTTGTGGGCCCCATAGGAAAATTTTAAAAGCCCTCCCCCCCTCCATTGGCACCGAGAGGTAAAAAAAAAATATGCTCCCATATGACAGGGGAAATAAAAATTTTAATCTTGAGAGGACTGAAATATTGCCCTAAAATATTTGAGTGCCAAAATCATATGAGCACATGCTGAGCCCTGATTGGATCTGCTTAGCATTTATTCCTGACCCTCAAATAAGGATCAGTAAAATTTGGTAGAGCCACCCTGCAATTGTGGGCACAGATGTCAAACCTGCCTTCCGCATTATGGCATTGCTGGTGGTGACCCCAGACACACACGATCAAATACACCCACCCATAGCATTCAGACATTGACACACACACACACCAGTCACCCATTGTCCCTCATACACACACCAGTCACCCATTGTCCCTCATACACACATAGCAGTTACCCATTGTCCCTTACACACACCAGTAACCCATTGCCTCAAACACAGCAGTCACTAACTGTTTCTCACACACTCCAGTCAGCCATTGTCACACACACACACACATATAGCAGTCACCCATTGTCTCACACACACACAGCAGTCACCCATTGTCACACACATACACATATAGCAGTCACCATTGTCAACCACACATACATAGCAGTCACCCATTGTCACACACACACACATAGCAGTCACCCATTGTCACACACACACACATAGCAGTCACCCATTGTCACACACACATAGCAGTCACCCATTGTCACACACACATATAGCAGTCACACACACATAGCAGTCACCCATTGTCACAAACACACATATAGCAGTCACCCATTGTCACACACACACATATAGCAGTCAGCCAATGACACACACAGAGCAGCCAACCATTGTCACACACACATAACAGGTAGTCATTGTCACACACACACACATATATAGCAGTCACCCATTGTCACAAACACACATATAGCAGTCACCCATTGTCACACACACACACATATAGCAGTCAGACAATGACACACACAGAGCAGCCAACCATTGTCACACACACATAACAGGTAGTCATTGTCACACACACACACACACACACATATATAGCAGTCACCCATTGTCACACACACACATATAGCAGTCACCCATTGTCACACACAAAACATAGCTGTTACCCATTTACTCAAGCACAGCAGTCACTAATTGTTTCTGACACACTCTAGTCAGCCATTGTCACACACACATATAGCAATCACACACACATAGCAGTCACCCATTGTCATACACACACATATAGCAGTCACCCATTGTCATACACACACATATAGCAATCACACACACATAGCAGTCAGCCATTGTCATATAGACATATAGCAGTCACACACACACATATAGCAGTCACCCATTGCCATACACACACATATAGAAGTCACACACACATAGCAGTCAGCCATTGTCATACACACATATAGCAGGCACACACACACATAGCAGTCACCCATTGTCATACACACACATATAGCAGTCACCCATTGTCATACACACACATATAGCAATCACACACACATAGCAGTCAGCCATTGTCATATAGACATATAGCAGTCACACACACACATATAGCAGTCACCCATTGCCATACACACACATATAGCAGTCACACACACATAGCAGTCAGCCATTGTCATACACATATAGCAGTCACACACACACACATCATACTTGCCGACAATCAGCTCCAGCTTTCCGGTAGGGAGCTGATTGTCGGCTAACAGCAGGGAGGCGGGGGCGGTCATTGGTGGAGGAGCCGGGGGTGGGCCAGCCAGTTGGTGGTACATTGGGGCTGGAGCCGGGGGCGGAGCCGCACGATCGCATCATCGTGGCTCCGTCCCTCTTCACAATGCCGTTATTTTCGGCAGTGTGAAGCAGGAGGCGGGGCCGTGATGACGCGATTCATCGTGAATCGCGTCACCGGCTCCCCCGCTGCGGGGGTTTCTAATCTTTTCAGGGGGGAGGATGGGAGGGTTGGAGGCTTCTGGGAGGCTTGCCTGCCTTTCTGGGGGGTCGGGAGTGGCACCCGAAAATCGGGAAGCTCCCGGCCAAATCGGGAGGGTAGGCAAGCCTGACACACATATAGCAGTCACCCATTGTCATACACACACATATAGAAGTCACACACACATAGCAGTCAGCCATTGTCATACACACATATAGCAGGCACACACACACATAGCAGTCACCCATTGTCATACACACCCATATAGCAGTCACACACACATAGCAGTCAGCCATTGTCATACACATATAGCAGTCACACACACACACATCATACTTGCCGACAATCAGCTCCAGCTTTCCGGTAGGGAGCTGATTGTCGGCTAACAGCAGGGAGGCGGGGGCGGTCATTGGTGGAGGAGCCGGGGGCGGGCCAGCCAGTTGGTGGTACATTGGGGTTGGAGCCGGGGGCGGAGCCGCACGATCGCATCATCGTGGCTCCGTCCCTCTTCACAATGCCGTTATTTTCGGCAGTGTGAAGCAGGAGGCGGGGCCGTGATGACGCGATTCATCGTGAATCGCGTCACCGGCTCCCCCGCTGCGGGGGTTTCTAATCTTTTCAGGGGGGAGGATGGGAGGGTTGGAGGCTTCTGGGAGGCTTGCCTGCCTTTCTGGGGGGCCGGGAGTGGCACCCGAAAATCGGGAAGCTCCCGGCCAAATCGGGAGGGTAGGCAAGCCTGACACACATATAGCAGTCACCCATTGTCATACACACACATATAGCAGTCACACACACATATAGCAGTCACACACACATATAGCAGTCAGCCATTGTCACACACACATAATGCACCTACCCCAGTGCTCTCACCTAGCATGCTTTGTGCAGCTGGCTCTGAGGGTCCCTGTTCACTTATCTTTCTAACTTGGTTCAGTCTAGGACCGACGCTGTGTCCGTCTCCCAGTCAAGAGATGCAGAGCAGAAGGAAAGGGGAGGAGCAGAGGTGAAGTCAGAGGGTGGATCATAGCCTCATGGGATTTGTAGTTTATCTTCTACTTCTCAGATTGTGAGCAGTAAAAGATAAAACTACAAATCCCATGTGCCACTCTACTTCACTCTCTGGCCAGCCAGCCTGCCGAGTTCCTTGTACAGGTGACCAATCCATGTGTAACTAACATTTTGCGAAAGTCATTGAGATGCCATTTTGCGACTGGCGCCTAGCGCCATTTTAGTGAATCTCGCCCATTATAAGTACATACGGCGATGCTATTATTTAGCGTTGAGTGATTCCCACGCAATAGAAAGAAGTTAAAAGTCCTCATCATATAAATACCGACAGTCACTAAAACATATTAAATGATCAACCCTGCAAAACACGTACCATGGTGTACTCCACAAACACGTAGTCGCACAATGCTAACTAGCGTCTTTTCCCAAAACCCCAATACTTACACACTGCACACTTACATAAAAGGTTCCCTGGCATTAAAGTGTAATATTCAAGGTTTATTCAGTATTATTAATGTTGTGAAATAAATGTAATTTGATATCTAAGGTTTAGTACATGGTAAGCAGACCATGTTTGGTGTTTCACTGATCCACTGTGTCTTTTGCAGTTTTCCGGTATCTTTGGTCAGAAGATTGCAACATTTGTCTGCAAACTATAGACCATAGAGAGTTAAACATTAAAAAGTACTCTGTAATGTAGCCAGCTTAGATTTATTATGCAGCGGGAAACAGGACACAAAGCTGTTGGAGGCTGGATTGTGTCCATATGATTTGACCTATGAACTGTACTGTAACAAAAGAACCAGGAAGAAGAACCAATGGAATCATGCCAAACTGTTCTATTGTATTGCCTATCTCTGCTAGAGTATATATGTGGGCTTTCTAAACCTGGATGTCAGTCTGCTTGCTTTGCTGCTGACAGAGGTTTCTACTTTGATGCCGGGATCTGGGTCCAGAGCGCGTGCGTATGTAATGACTGTACCTTGGGTCTGTATAATTTATTGCACTAATTGTATTTAGATCACAGCGTGTAACCATCTGTTTTTATATTGAATAATAACTTTTTGTGCTTTGGAACCACACTCAACGTCTGAAAGCATTTATTTCATGTGCGACTCATAACGCTAAATAGCGACAATTTTAGAAGGTATAGACAGGTAGGAATCAATAGTTGGGGGAAAGCAGTGTGAAATTATGCTACCAGTCACTTAGTAACACTCGGTCAGCGATCTCTTAGCAAAAGGGTGGAGGCGCCATAGCAGGAAAGAACGCATTGTGCCATCGAAAATCTGCTATCACTTTGTTTCTGAGAGTCCGCTACCCATTACTGTGGCATAAGGAGCGCTGATTAGAATCCAGGGACAAGGGAGGAAAAAGCTTGTTTTCCTTCATTGATAGATTTTTATGTTAAAAAGGGGAAGTCGCACAATAGCGTAATGGTAATAATAGGTTTGTGTAGTAGTCGCATTATTGTGTATGTGACTAGGCGCACAATAGCGTATACATATTTCTTGTATTGCTGCCACGTGTTTTAAACAAAGCCATTGAGAGTGCATGGTGATATTGATAGATAGCATTGTTGTAAATATCTTGATCAGTGTTGCCATAGTCTGGGAAAACTTTTATATTTCTGTGCAGGAAAAGGGTGTGTAACAGTGAATATTTGTTGGTAGGGGTAACATGTTCCCTAGTTAAGGGTATCATTGGACCCTTAAGTGCTAGGCACCTGGTGTCAGCCTAGTGGCTCGGTAGTAGATACCGCAGTCTATACACATTAGCAGGTGTAGTTGTTGTCTTTGTTGTAATTTCGGCTCTCAGTGTGATTGCAGTATTCAGTGATCAGTTAGGGTTATTTGAGCATTGTAATTGAACCGCACAGTTGTGGCAAAATTGTGATTGTGAACTGAGTAGAGGGTGGACGAAATCACTGAAAGGGTAGGTGTTATTGGAATGCCTACATGCTAGCAGTTGAAAGGTAGTCAAAAAGGGATTAGGTGTGTGGAAGCAGCCTGGTTATTCTTCCATAGGTGTGTGGGCGCATCCTGTTAATAGAGTCGACAGGTAAAGTGAAAGTATCTTGACTTTCTTTCACCAGACTAAATCTCTATTGAAAAGCTTAGGGTTCTCCCAAGGTGGGAGCCAAGCAAACGGTAGATGATGTGCTGCTGTTGGAAGTGCAACTTGGGTTGGCACAGAATATTATGCATACTAGGTACGGTGCTTATGCAACTAAGTACTGTGATGTATGGTTTAAAATAGGGGTGTGCACCGGACACTTTTCGTGTTTTGTGTTTTGGTTTTGGATCTGGATCTTTCTTCGTGTTTTGGATCTGGATTGGTTTTGCCAAAACCACCCTTCCGTGTTTTGGGTTCTGGGTTTTGTGTTTTGGATCTGGATTTTTTCTTAAAAAATAAAAAAAAAACGCTAAAATCACATAAATGGGCCTTTTTTTGTTCCTACGCTATTAATAACCCCAATAACATTAATTTCCACTCATTTCCACTCTATTCTGAACACCTCACACCTCACAATATTGTTTTTAGGCCAAAAGGTTGTACCGAGGAAGCTGGATGACTATGCTAAGCGACACAAGGGGGCGGCACAAACACGTGGCCCATCTAGGAGTGGCACTGCAGTGGCAGACAGGAAGCCAATCAGCGTTATGGTGCCCATTTGCATGTAGCACGAACCCGGGAGATCCGTGCTACATGCATCTGTGTGATTGGCACAGAGCAATGACAGGTCCGTGAGACCCGTCTGTGCTGCTGTGGTAAAAAAAAAAAAAAAAAACCTGTGTAAAAAAAGAAAAAAATGGCGTGCACCCCCCCAAAAAAGAGCAACCAGCCCCGGGCATTAGTAACCCAGTGCTGGGTGTGCTTAAATACAGGGGACAAACGACGTAGGGGTCCCCTGTACTTAAGCACAACCAGCACCGGGCTAGTCAGAACCAGCGCTGGTTGCCAAAATACGGGGGACAAACGACGTAGGGGTCCCCTGTATTCTGCGCAACCAGCTCTGGGCTCTGATCCGGTCCTGGTTCTGGAAATATAGGGGACAAAAAATGAGTAGGGTTCCCCTGTATGTTCCAGAACCAGCACTGGACTTTTTCTAGCGGGGGGCTGATGCCACAGCCAGGGGAGCCCTTTCACCGGGCCCCCCAGCCGCAGCATCAACCCTGACCGCTAGTCAGCCCAGGCCAGGGATCCCTGGAGAGCTGGGGACCCCCCCAATAAAGGGGTCACCCTCTCCAGGGCACCCCAGGCCCAGGCTGATAGCCCGGGGCTATCCCCGCCACCCCTGGTGGCGGTGGGTGGCGGGTTGATTGTGTGGTGTGGTGTAAATAAAGAATATCAAACATTGTCTTTACAAGTAGAACTGCAAGTCCCAGCTAGCCTGCCCCGCATGCTGGTACTTGGAGAACCACAAGTACCAGCATGCAGGGCATTAAGGGCCCACTAGTACCTGTAGTTCACCTGTAAAAAAAATGTTTAAAAAAACACAGGACACACACACCGTGACAGTATAAGTTTATTAAACATACATACACACACACACATGTACACATACTCACCTATGTAACCTGTAGCATCGGTCCACTTGTCCGGTAAAGTATCCCTAGGGGACCTGTGAAAAAAAACATACTCACCATCTCCTATGCGAGGTTCTGTCCTCTTCGTTCCAAAGTAGGCATCCCCGGACTTGGCAAAAAAAAAAAACGAAAACGCGATCCACGAACTTAGTACCGTTCTATAGAACGGTACTTCCCGAATGAGAGCTTAGCGGCGGGGTATCACCATGGAAACCCCGCTGCTAAGCGTTCATTGGCTGAGAGAGGTCATCTCCCGTCTCTCAGCCAATGAACGGCTCCCTCCATTGTAGTCAATGGTGGGAACCGCAGGGTAAACTTTAATAACCTTGCGGCTCCCAGCATTGACTACAATGGAGGGAGCCGTTCATTGGCTGAGAGACGGGAGATGGCCTCTCTCAGCCAATGAACGCTTAGCAGCGGGGTTTCCATGGTGATACCCCGCCGCTAAGCTCTCATTCGGGAAGTACCGTTCTATAGAACGGTACTAAGTTCGTGGATCGCGTTTTCGTTTTTTTTTTTTGCCAAGTCCGGGGATGCCTACTTTGGAACGAAGAGGACAGAACCTCGCATAGGAGATGGTGAGTATGTTTTTTTTCACAGGTCCCCTATGGATACTTTACCGGACAAGTGGACCGATGCTACAGGGTTACATAGGTGAGTATGTGTACATGTGTGTGTGTGTGTGTGTGTATGTATGTTTAATAAACTTATACTGTCACGGTGTGTGTGTCCTGTGTTTTTTTTAAACATTTTTTTACAGGTGAACTACAGGTACTAGTGGGCCCTTAATGCCCTGCATGCTGGTACTTGTGGTTCTCCAAGTACCAGCATGCGGGGCAGGCTTGCTGGGACTTGCAGTTCTACTTGTAAAGACAATGTTTGATATTCTTTATTTACACCACACCACACAATCAACCCGCCACCCACCGCCACCAGGGGTGGCGGGGATAGCCCCGGGCTATCAGCCTGGGCCTGGGGTGCCCTGGAGAGGGTGACCCCTTTATTGGGGGGGTCCCCAGCTCTCCAGGGATCCCCGGCCTGGGCTGACTAGCGGTCAGGGCTGATGCTGCGGCTGGGGGGCCCGGTGAAAGGGCTCCCCTGGCTGTGGCATCAGCCCCCCGCTAGAAAAAGTCCAGTGCTGGTTCTGGAACATACAGGGGAACCCTACTCATTTTTTTCCCCTGTATTTCCAGAACCAGGACCGGATCAGAGCCCAGAGCTGGTTGCGCAGAATACGGGGGACCCCTACGTCGTTTGTCCCCCGTATTTTGGCAACCAGCTCTGGTTCTGACTAGCCCGGTGCTGGTTGTGTTTAAGTACAGGGGACCCCTATGTCGTTTGTCCCCTGTATTTAAGCACACCCAGCACTGGGTCACTAATGCCCGGGGCTGGTTGCTCTTTTTTTGGGGGGGGGGCACGCCATTTTTTTCTCTTTTTACACAGGTTTTTTTTTTTTTATTTACCACAGCAGCACAGACGGGTCTCACGGACCCGTTAGTGCTCTGTGTCAATGACACAGATGCAAGTAGCACGGATCTCCTGGTCCGTGCGTGCATCTGTGTCATTGAAATACACAGCAGCACAGACGGGTCTCACTGACCCATCTGTGCTCTGTGTCACTGTCAATCACACAGATGCATGTAGCACGGATCTCACGAGTCCGTGCTACATGCAAATGAGCACCATAATGCTGATTGGCTGAGAGCCGTGACAGACGGCTCTGTCAGCCAATCAGCACTTTGCCCATTAAAGGCAAAGGCATTTTTTTTTAAATGGCCGCTCGAGGCAAAACCTCGAGATCCGACAGCAGATCTCGAGGTTTTGCCTCGGGAGAGGGATCCGGGGCAGACAGGGAGATCCGAGCTTGGGCTCGGATCGCCCCGGATCCCCGAAGTTCGGGTGGGTTCGGTTCTCAGGGAACCGAACCCGCTCATCCCTAGTTTAAAATGACGATGAAAAGTGTTAGACCTTTCCCAGGGGCGAAACTAGAACTTTGTGGGCCCCATAGCAAAATTTTAAAAGCCCTCCCCCCTCCATTGGCACCGAGAGGTAAAAAAAAAATATGCTCCCATATGACAGGGGAAATAAAAATTTTAATCTTGAGAGGACTGAAATATTGCCCTAAAATATTTGAGTGCCAAAATCATATGAGCACATGCTGAGCCCTGATTGGATCTGCTTAGCATTTATTCCTGACCCTCAAATAAGGATCAGTAAAATTTGGTAGAGCCACCCTGCAATTGTGGGCACAGATGTCAAACCTGCCTTCCGCATTATGGCATTGCTGGTGGTGACCCCAGACACACACGAACAAATAAACCCACCCATAGCATTCAGACATTGACACACACACACACCTGTCACCCATTGTCCCTCATACACACACCAGTCACCCATTGTCCCTCATACACACATAGCAGTTACACATTGTCCCTTACACACACCAGTAACCCATTGCCTCAAACACAGCAGTCACTAACTGTTTCTCACACACTCCAGTCAGCCATTGTCACACACACACACACATATAGCAGTCACCCATTGTCTCACACACACACAGCAGTCACCCATTGTCACACACATACACATATAGCAGTCAGCCATTGTCAACCACACACACATAGCAGTCACCCATTGTCACACACACATAGCAGTCACCCATTGTCACACACACATATAGCAGTCACACACACATAGCAGTCACCCATTGTCACACACGTACACATATAGCAGTCACCCATTGTCACCGACACATACATAGCAGTCACCCATTGTCACACACACACACATAGCAGTCACCCATTGTCACACACACATAGCAGTCACCCATTGTCACACACACATATAGCAGTCACACACACATAGCAGTCAACCATTGTCACAAACACACATATAGCAGTCACCCATTGTCACACACACACATATAGCAGTCAGCCAATGACACACACAGAGCAGCCAACCATTGTCACACACACATAAGAGGTAGTCATTGTCACACACACACACATATATAGCAGTCACCCATTGTCACAAACACACATATAGCAGTCACCCATTGTCACACACACACATATAGCAGTCAGACAATGACACACACAGAGCAGCCAACCATTGTCACACACACATAACAGGTAGTCATTGTCACACACACACACATATATAGCAGTCACCCATTGTCACACACAAAACATAGCTGTTACCCATTTACTCAAGCACAGCAGTCACTAATTGTTTCTGACACACTCTAGTCAGCCATTGTCACACACACATATACCAGTCACCCATTGTCATACACACACATATAGCAATCACACACACATAGCAGTCAGCCATTGTCATATAGATGGGAAGGGATTTGTTATGTAAAATGGGATGTGTCATATATTGTACCCCTGATGGTATAATTCTAGATATCCCAGAGAGAGTTGCACATGAGGTGAGGGATATTTTGGACACTCCCCAAAGGATAATGAATCACTCTACTGGTTCAGGTAAAAATCCATCTCAGGTAAATCAAATGTTATCCCAAATTCCAGATTCACTTTGGACCAAGGATGGACAGGACACTGGATTAATGGCAAATGTAGCTCCCATAATGGTAAATTTAAAAAGCGGTAGAAAGCTCCAAAAATTCCCAGTACCCATTAAAACAGGAGGAGTTAGGGGTTTATCCCATAATTGAGCGATTATTACAGCAGGGAATTTTAGTCTGTACAGCAAGTGTAGCCAATAGTCCCATCTTTCCTGTGAAGAAGGGTAGTGGGAGGGGTTATAGGCTGGTCCAAGACCTTAGAGGGGTTAATAAGGTAGTAGAGAGCCAGTTTCCCGTAGTGCCAAATCCAGCTGTCATTCTTATGCAGATCCCACCAAATGCAACCCATTTCACTGTCATTGACCTTTGTTCTGCTTTCTTCTCTGTACCTCTTCATCCTGACTGTCAGTACCTATTCGCTTTTACATACAGGGGTGCACAATACACATGGACACGATTGCCCCAGGGTTTCATAGACAGCCCCAGTATCTTCTCCCAGGTCTTACTCGACTGTTTACAATCTTTTCAACATGCCAATGGATCTGTTCTAATACAATATGTGGACGATTTATTGCTATGTTCTGATTCATTTATGTCATGTTTAAATGATACTAAACTATTATTGCTTCATCTCTCGCAAACAGGATACAAGGTTGCTAAGGACAAACTATAGCCATGCCAGTCCACGGTTAAATACTTGGGACATTGCCTAACCCAGGGGTTGCGACCTCTGACAAATGACAGAATCCAAGCCATACAGACCATGACACTGCCACAGAATCAACAGCAAATTCTTCCTTCTTGGGAATGTGTGGATACTGCAGAATGTGGATCCCAGGTTTTTCTATTTTGGCCTTGCCATCACAGGACTTAGGATCTCATTCAGACCCGGTAACAAGCGCTGCGCGTTCGCAACTGGGTCAATGTTTTGGTCCTGCACACGCGCAGCGGCCGCACTGCGCGTGCATAAGGCCCGGAGCTCACTACAAAAGCTGTCGATATTGATCGACAGCTCGGCCCTTTTTGTAGGCAGGGCAGGGGAGTGGTTTCACAAACAGAGGCGTTCCTTAAGGAACGCATACCATTTTGTTGGCGGCTGCACTGACATCACCAGTGATGTCAGTGGGGAGCTTCCTGCTGGATCATAGCAGGAAACTCCCTGGGGCTTGCAGTTGCTGAGACCCAACCTTAGAGTCTCATCGCAAGCCCCGATGGTCGCAATGGTCTTGACCATCGGGACCATCAACCTGGTCGGTCCCTAAGCTGTGGGTGGTTACCCACAGCTTAGCTAGCGACCAAGAGGCCGCACTAGAAAAAGCAAGTGGCCGCCCTCATTCAGAGCGAGCGGTCACATCTTGCGACTGCCTCTGAATGAGGGCCCCAGTCTCTTCCTCAAAGCCCGATCATGTCATACACACAGAGGAACCATAAATGACCAGGGAAGGGGGGAATAGGGGGATATAGTTTGAGCACAGGATCTAATATATTAGATATAATTAGTCAAAAGAATAATGAAAATCCACAATTATAAATATCAAACCCTAGTATAGGTATCAAGAAGAAATATTATAAAGTGTGGAGGTGCTCCCCATGAGAGTATAGATAAACGTAGTATGGGGAAGAAGAAGAAAACTCTCTTGTTTGGGGGCACTCGAATGTAAAGGTTATAATAAGAATAATATATAAAAAATAACTTTTATTAGATATATTTTAAAATACCAAAAACAAGTCTGAGCCTATTACTTATTGGCATTACTGTTGGAATAACAGCTGTAAATTATTACAAGCAGAACACGAACATACATAGAACATAAGACAACATATAATACAATACTTGTCACAATTGTGTGAAGCTAAGCGAAATATTACACTAAGGTCTATAATTCTCTGTCTCATACAGTATTGAGACCTATATAAAACATTTACTAGTTCAATGACCTCATAATGTCGTCATAGCACAATGGCAAATCAAAATTAAGGCAGAAGCATACAAGGAAATCTTCTAGAAAAGAATGTGATAATAACCACACAATATTCAATATAGGTTACGTGAGATATCACAGCACAATAACACTGAACAGTAATTAAAGAAATACAATGATAAGGGGGTCAGATGAAATAATAGCTGACCCTGCAAATATCAAAATGAATATAAGTAAATCACAGGTTGTAATGAGAGGCAGATCACACGTAGGTCGCCTGTGATGCCACCCAGGTACTTGTAGACAGTAAAGTTATAGGAAAAAGTAAAGCTACTCCTTTATGTGGAGTTTACAAAATAGCAGCTGCTGCATGCCATTGTATAGCCATTGAATGGCATGTGAGCGTACTATAAAGGTACTCCCAGGGTAGGGAATAAGTACAATGAGTATCTGCTGTTGGATTGCGTTAAAAAGAAGGTCCTGGTGTAAACATTGCAGGAACCTCTAATAGACGGACCCCAATGAGAGTACTCATAGAGACAATAGTTATCGTAATGAAATAACACAGCATAGGTTTGTGATCTGTGCTGCTGCCAATCATATACCAAAAGTTAGTGGTGAGTGGTGGGAAACCCAGACCGCATATGCAGTGATAGGAAGAAAGAGTATGAGTGTAGCTGCACTATGGCTAGTACAGGACAAGTGGAGCTCTGTTGCCCTAAAGGTATTGCAGGGTCACAAACTTGTCTCTGTTAAATAAAGCCACTCAGTGCGCTAAAGAAAGTGTAGTATGAAAAGTACCTGAGCGCTCACCTCCAGGGAGCCGGTGTGTAGTATAGAAAATCTGCCGCTAGAAGAGCCTGTCAGTATGCTGCCATGACGAATCCCGCCTGTACACAGCCGGATTCGCGGGTCTGAGACGTGCGTTTCACTGTCGCTTCCTCAGTCAGATGCATGTGGACTGTGATACACAGGTGATCTTTAACCTGCGTTATGACCAATGGGAGAGCAGCTACTGTATGTTGCAGATGCAATACCCTTGTCAATAGGTCCAAGTGTTAACTCCCTCTATTGGTCCACAGCAACAGGAGGGAGTGAGTCATAGGAGGGGGGAGTGTTTGGGTTAGATGAAGCTCATAACGATCAGGCTAACAGGCTAAGGTGGAAAACCTGACTAGTAGCTGAAGTGTCTGTCTTGCAGCAAAAATAGTTATGCAAAAATGCTAATACCAAACATACAGATATATAATAAATAAGTGTGTATAAAGTGATTAAAGTAAAGAAAATTATACCAATAATAAAAATAAATAAAAATAAAAATATTAAAAATAAAAATAAATATAAAGATAATAAAAATAATAATAAAAATAAAATAAAAATTAATAAATAGATAATAAATAATTAATAAATATATGAATATGAATGGTGATGTGACGACAGTGATATATTCTAGAAAAGTATATACAAGTGTGAATACAGATGTGTGCAGAAATACCTTGACGTAAGTTGACATGAAGTATAAGGTAAATACCAAAAGGATATGTTGGATGTATAGAGTGACCAGGAATTAAGGTTATAAAATTGATGAAACATCAAAGTGATGAGAACATGGCTAAGATAAATAAATGAGAAGACAAATGAAAACAGTGTGGGGTAATAAGTATTCAATAATAATACTGAGATATGTATATATACATAGAGAATAAGTGTATGTGGAGATGGTGAGAGAGAAAAAAAAATGTATTATCTATTTATTAATTTATATTTTATTTTTATTATTATTTTTATTATCTTTATATTTATTTTTATTTTTATTTTTAATATTTTTATTTTTATTTATTTTTATTATTGGTATCATTTTCTTTACTTTAATCACTTTATACACACTTATTTATTATATATCTGTATGTTTGGTATTAGCATTTTTGCATAACTATTTTTGCTGCAAGACAGACACTTCAGACAGACACTTCAGCTACTAGTCAGGTTTTCCACCTTAGCCTGTTAGCCTGATCGTTATGAGCTTCATCTAACCCAAACACTCCCCCCTCCTATGACTCACTCCCTCCTGTTGCTGTGGACCAATAGAGGGAGTTAGCACTTGGACCTATTGACAAGGGTATTGCATCTGCAACATACAGTAGCTGCTCTCCCATTGGTCATAACGCAGGTTAAAGATCACCTGTGTATCACAGTCCACATGCATCTGACTGAGGAAGCGACAGTGAAACGCGCGTCTCAGACCCGCGAATCCGGCTGTGTACAGGCGGGATTCGTCATGGCAGCATACTGACAGGCTCTTCTAGCGGCAGATTTTCTATACTACACACCGGCTCCCTGGAGGTGAGCGCTCAGGTACTTTTCATACTACACTTTCTTTAACGCACTGAGTGGCTTTATTTAACAGAGACAAGTTTGTGACCCTGCAATACCTTTAGGGCAACAGAGCTCCACTTGTCCTGTACTAGCCATAGTGCAGCTACACTCATACTCTTTCTTCCTATCACTGCATATGCGATCTGGGTTTCCCACCACTCACCACTACCTTTTGGTATATGATTGGCAGCAGCACAGATCACAAACCTATGCTGTGTTATTTCATTACGATAACTATTGTCTCTATGAGTACTCTCATTGGGGTCCGTCTATTAGAGGTTCCTGCAATGTTTACACCAGGACCTTCTTTTTAACGCAATCCAACAGCAGATACTCATTGTACTTATTCCCTACCCTGGGAGTACCTTTATAGTACGCTCACATGCCATTCAATGGCTATACAATGGCATGCAGCAGCTGCTATTTTGTAAACTCCACATAAAGGAGTAGCTTTACTTTTTCCTATAACTTTACTGTCTACAAGTACCTGGGTGGCATCACAGGCGACCTACGTGTGATCTGCCTCTCATTACAACCTGTGATTTACTTATATTCATTTTGATATTTGCAGGGTCAGCTATTATTTCATCTGACCCCCTTATCATTGTATTTCTTTAATTACTGTTCAGTGTTATTGTGCTGTGATATCTCACGTAACCTATATTGAATATTGTATGGTTATTATCACATTCTTTTCTAGAAGATTTCCTTGTATGCTTCTGCCTTAATTTTGATTAGCCATTGTGCTATGACGACATTATGAGGTCATTGAGCTAGTAAATGTTTTATATAGGTCTCAATACTGTATGAGACAGAGAATTATAGACCTATTTGTAATATTTCACTTAGCTTCACACAATTGTGACAAGTATTGTATTATATGTTGTCTTATGTTCTATGTATGTTCGTGTTCTGCTTGTGATAATTTACAACTGTTATTCCAACAGTAATGCCAATAAGTAATAGGCTCAGACTTGTTTTTGGTATTTTAAAATATATCTAATAAAAGTTATTTTTTATATATTATTCTTATTATAACCTTTACATTCGAGTGCCCCCAAACAAGAGAGTTTTCTTCTTCTTCCCTATACACACAGAGGAATCAGAGCAGGCTTTCCTTAATCTTAAGGATAGTCTGACAAGAGCACCTGCATTGGGAATACCTGATTATGAAAAATCTTTTGATTTATATTGTACTCACACAAAAACATGGTGATACCAGTAGGCCCGTAGCATACTACAGTGCACAATTGGACACTGTGGCAAGATCACCCCCAATGTGTTTAAGAAGTGTAGCAGCAACTGCTCTATTGGTCAGTAAGCGTGAGAATGTGGTACTAGGCCTGCTCCCAAACCAGACATTTCTCCTCAGCTAGATTCACTAAATGGAAATTAGCCTTAATTGCACCTGCAAACATCACCATCAAAAGGTGCAGTACGTTAAATTAAACTACGTATTTACCATATGTGCAACATGATGCACAAAGGGTGGAGAGAGGTGAGTCGCTGGTGAAAGGTGAGTTCTGCAGGCATATTGATGCACATAATTGTAGGGAATATCTGAATCAAACCTTTACTGCAAGACCTGACACACGGGCTACACCTTTCGAAAATGTAGATGTGACATTTTTCATGGATGTGAGTTGTCATAGACAAACTGACACTGGAGAGTAATGTACAGGTTATGCTGTGGTAAATGACGAGGACATTATAGAAGCAGAACCTTTAGGCCCACCACACTGGACCCAAGTGGCAGAACTGGTGGCACTAAAGAGAGCGTGTGAATTAGCAGAAGGTAAATCTGCTAATATCCACACTGAGTCTAGGTACGCCTTCAGGGTAATACACGATTTCGGCACTCTATGGCATCTGAGAAAGTTTATGACAGCAGCAGGCACACCAAGTGCCCATTCCAGACATATAAAAGGACTATTGACAGCAATCCAATTGCCTAAGACAGTGGTGGTAATTAAGTGTAAATCCCATACATGTGAGGATGATCCGGTGTCACTGGGCAGCAACAGGACAGACGAAGCTGCAAAATGGGCAGCAGGGTTAAAAATGAATATACCAATTGAACAAATGATGACTTTTCAAACGATTGACATGCTGAAATTAATTGAGATGCAAAATTTGTGTTCCATCCAGGAAAAGGCAGTCTGGAGGTCCAAGGGATGTGGGCAAGAGTCTTCTGGACTCTGGAGAGATGGACAAGGTAAGCCAGTGGTTCCCAAGGTGTACTACCCAAGCCTGGCTGAGGCAGTGCACGGTCTGACTCACTTGCGAAAGCAAGGTATGTGCAAATTGGTGAGAGAATACTGGTGTGCGCTGGGTTTTTCTTCTCAAGTGGAGAAGAGAGCGATGTCCTGTCTAACCTGCTTGACGAAAAACATTGGGAAAATGATCCCTACTGAACATTCCCACATTCCTCCGACTGACGGACCTTTTCAGGTAATACAAATTGATTTCATCCAATTACCACCCTGCAGGAATCTCAAGTATGTATTAGTGTGCACTGATGTGTTTTCTAATTGGGTTGAGGCATACCCAGCTGCCACTAATACTGCTGCGTTTACTGCCAAGAAAATTGTTCAGGAGTTTGTATGCAGATACGATATCCCTAGAATTATTTAGAGTGATAGGGGTACTCATTTCACAGGTGATGTTTTCCAAAATATGTGTAAGTTGATGAGTATTAATAGTAGACTTCATACCCACTACCGACTGCAAGCCAGTGCCACGATGGAGAGGATGAACGGGACTATTAAAAACAAATTATGTAAAATCATGTCAGAAACTGGACTGGGTTGGCTAGAAGCACTACCACTTGTCCTTCATAGTATAGGGACAACTCGTAGACCCCCTCTCAATCTGTCCCCCTTTGAAATACTGTTTGGTAGACAACCTCATTTGATTATAAGTCTGCAGGAAGATTTAAAAGGTAACAATGAGGTAACTCTAAGGTATCTTATAACAATGAGTAAACAGTTAAAACAGAAACAGCAGAAACTGAAATTGTTGTCCCATGATATGCCTGAAACAAACTGTCATGATGTTGAACCTGGAGAATTTGTTATGATCAGAAATTTCTTGCATTCAGGTTGTTTGACTGATGGTGGGAAGGTGTTGCTGACAAGTACAACTTCATTGAAGGTGGTGGACAGAGATACCTGGGTCCATTCCACTCACTGTAGGAAGGTCAACCAACCAGTGGAGAAACAAGGCAGAATCGAGACAGATAACATAGACCTGTTAATTGTGAGTCTGTTCCGGGAAGGAGTCCTCATTATCTTGGGTTGTTTTGGGATCTCTGGTTTCTGTGATGGAGGACAGAGGACAGAGAGGGGAGCTGATGGTGATATCAATGACAGGAGAAGGAGTGCTAAACCTACCAGGAGAGTATCTGACCAAACCCAGTACAGTAATTGTTAAGAGATCTGCTATTCTGGATACTCGGAGGCAGTGTGAAGGTCTATCATCTGAGGATTATTGTATGTGTGAGTTCTGTGGGTCTGTAGTCAACGAAAGATGCATCCAACAGTGCCAACCTAAGTATAACCAGTATTGGGGTGGGTATCCTTTAGAGGATTATCATACCATGGTGGGCAAAATTTTGAACCAAACCAGCATAATGTAGGATTAGTGCCATGTCCATTAAATGTTTGTGAATTACAAAAAGGGAAGACACTGGATGGAAAATTTCTTAACACCAAACCACCCCATTTTAAACTCCACCAGTACCAGGTAGATAAAACACTTTTATGTTTAAACATCACCAACTCCAATGAACCAGGAATTTGGGAGGTGATCGGGAATAACCAGATGATGACCTTCTCACTATGAGCTGATCATGAGCCTATGAATTATGAACTGTTACGCACAATTAGGTCAGGTGGAAGACACTTCCGGTATAAATATACACTAACACCAAAGAAATGGTTGGCAGACTACCAAAAGGGTACTGTGCTAGGTTATACAACCAGAAACATGTATTAGTCAGATGGGAGAACCTGAGATAGGATCGTTTATGAGAGAAATGTGTTGTATGATCATAATGCATTCTATTCCTTATGTTCTCCCCGATGATGTATATTTTATATGTGGAAGGAAAGTGTATAAGTGGCTATCTCCGAGTTCCGAAGGTTTGTGTTACTTGGGAAGAGTAGTTCCAGAAGTTATGACCCTTACACATGGTGAAATGCTTGGTATTCATAAAAACACACCATCACCATATCTTCACACACAGTATGAACACAGAGACAAATGAAATATGATACCTGGTGACATGCATAAAGCCACACAGTTAATTAGTGAGACAACTGGCTTTCAAGTTTTGATAGCATTGGATCCCACCATGATCGCTCTGGGTACACTAAATTTTATATATATCCAAGATCCTGCTAAATTAATAGATAATATCACCGAGATGTATGATGACACATTCAGGTATACAGGTAGGGAGTTGCAAGCTTACAAGAAAGAACTTGTGCAACATAGACTAGTGTTAATTAGCAGCTGTCACTGGAGGGTATTGTGTAACTTTGGCCACCCAATTTGGTGTAAAATGTTGCACTTACATTACAAACGATACCAGCGATCCCAAGGAAGTTATAGACTGGAAGAAGGATGAAATTCTGCAGCTGAAATGGGAATTTCGAAAGAACCATAATGCTTCAGTGGCAGAAGTAGAGGAAAAGGTAGAGGAATGGGTTTCTTGGTTGAACCCAGTGAAATGGTTCTCAGGTCTAGGAGAGTGGGTCCAGGAAATGATTGTGAGTATAGGTAAACTCCTGATCCTCTTACTGGTTGTCATCATAGTAATTGGCTTATGTGTCAGGTGTGTTCCTACTGTCTTGAAATGTGGAAAATGTAAAGATAAGGTAAACCGGAAGAATGAAATTATGATGGTGGTCAGTAGTAACAATATGAATACTGAGGTAAATGTAGGACTGCATTACAACCCTGAACTAGTAGGTACCATCATATGATGTATAAGATTTAGACATGCATAAAATGTGTTATTAAAATGTTATTTTAAAAAATCTTAAATAATGTAAGTCCCTGTTCCCCCTCAAGAATTCCTTTATAGGATTGGTGCATCCCCACATCTTTCCCATGATCTGCGGTGTGCGTATAAGGATAGTTTTATGTCCCCTCCTAGAGACACATTATTGATGGTTTAATAACCACCTTGTGCCATCCCATAATATAACATTAAATAATATGTCATAATGTTAGCTAAATGATTTTTAAAATCAGAGTATGATAGCATGTTGTTTGCTATCAAAGGGTGGACTTTCGAAGCCAGATAATTGGCTGAGACAGGATCGGTTTAAAGGTAAATCTGCACAACGCCATTTTGTGAATGGCAATGAGACGTCATTTTGCGACTGGCGCCTAGCGCCATTTTAGTGAATCTCGTCAATTATAAGTACATACGGCGATGCTATTATTTAGCGTCTTGCAATTCCCACACAATAGAAAGAAGTTAAAAGTTCTCATCATATAAATACTGACAGTCACTAAAACATATAAAATGATCAACCCTGCAAAACACGCACCATGGTGTACTCCACAAACACCTAGTCGCACAATGCTAACTAACATCTTTTCCCAAAACCCCAATACTTACACACTGCACACTTACATAAAAGGTTCCCTAGCATTAAAGTGTAATATTCAAGGTTTATTCAGTATTATTAATGTTGTGAAATAAATGTATAAATGAAATAAATAAATGTAATTTGATATCTAAGGTTTAGTACATGGTAAGCAGACCGTGTTTGGTGTTGTACTGATCCACTGTGTCTTTGCAGATTTCCGGTATCATCGGTGAGAAGATTGCAACATGTCTCTGCAAACTATGGACCATAGAGAGTTAAACATAAGCTGCTGACGGAGGTTTGAACTTTGATGCCGGGATCTGGGTCCAAAGCGCGTGCATTTGTAACGACTGTACCTTGGGTCTGTATAATTTATTTGCGCTAATTGTATTTAGATCACAGCGTGTAACCATCTGTTTTTATATTGAATAATAACTTTTTGTGCTTTGGAACCACACTCAACGTCTGAAAGCATTTATTTCTTGTGCGACTCATAACGCTAAATAGCGACAATTTTAGAAGATATAGACAGGTAGGAATCGATACTGCAAAACGATCTGTTTGTGTCCTGGTAATTAGGCTTGGTAATGTCATAACCTTTATAGTACAGAAATGAATGGTTTAAGATACACAGGAGGAATCAAAACACATCTGCTAAATGCTAGAAAACATTGCTTTTTACAGTTATTAAATTAGCAACATTTAAAACCATCTGCTTTCTCTCTAAATAAATAGGAGAGCTGTCATATTTAATTTAAGGCTGCTGTCATTTAAACTGTCTGAATTCTTTTTATCTCAAAGTAGAAGTAGCTCGATTGACCTCTACGATATACAGTAGAAGCTGGAAGGAGATCATTTTATCCTTTTCCATTTTCGCATTGCCCCATCAAGGCTGAAATAGGGATAATTTATAATCTTCAATAGATATTAATAAATGTGTTACTTTGTTCAACTTAGACATATAGTTTATTAGGAACAAAGCGGGAGATGTACTAAAACTTGGAGAGAGAGAAAGTACCAACCAATCAGCTCCCGACTGTCAATTTTCAACACAGCCAGTAAACAGACAGGATCTGATTGGATGGTATTTTGTCTCTCTCCACTATTTAGTAAACCTCCCCTTGGCCATTTTTAGAATATTTCTCTGTTTGAAAAACCACTGTATAGATTTTGATAAACCTTCACTATTCTTTTTGGTGGGATGTAGATATGTTCCCGGTGGTCGGGAGGCTGGCACTGAGAATACTGGTGCCATAACTCTGCACCAGTCAGAATCTCAGTTCCAGCATACCAACCGCTGACATCCTGACAGCATACTTGCCCACAATCAGCTCCAGCCTTCCGGGAGGGAGCTGATTGCTGGCAAGCAGCGGGGGGTGAGGCTGGCCATTAGGGTGGAGCCGGGGGCGGGGCCGGTCAGGTTGTTTCTCATTGGGGTGGAGCCGGGAGCGGGACCACACCTTCGCGTCATCGTGGCTCTGCCCCCTCTTCACAATGCAGTTATTTTTGGTGTTGTGAAGCAGGGGGCGGGGCCACGATGACGCGATTCAGCACAAATCGCGTCACTGCCCCCCCACTGCGGGGGTTTCTAGTTGTTTCAGGGGGGAGGTAGGGAGGGTCAGAGACTTCCGGGAGGCTTGCCTGCCTTTCCGGGGGGCCAGGAGCGGCACCCGAAAATCGGGAGGCTCCCGGCCAAATCGGGAGGGTAGGCAAGCCTGCCTGACAGTAAGTATTGGGGTTAGGAGTTAGGGTTAGGTACTAGGAGGAGGTTTAGGGTTACACTGAGGGGGGGAGGGTTAGGGGTAGGCTATGGGTAGGAGGGTTAGGTTTATGCTGCCGGGGGGAGGGTTACATTTAGGCTGCAGGGAGGGAAAGTTAGGTTTAGGGTACTTATCTTTAGCTATCACTGTCGGCATTCTAGCCTAGTCAGTATGCCGGCATTAGGATACTGAGTGCCGGGATCCTGAGCACCTGTATCCCATACCCGAGCCCTTTTTGCTATATACTGTATCAGAGAATAGGATAGGTGACATATCATCACACCCATACTCAGGGGGTGTAATTAGCAAATATAAAACTTAATTGTGCCCAGTGCCGTGTGACCTTGGGGTGAGTAGTGGGTGAAGGCTGGCATCGAACAGTGTAAAATTATTTTTTCTGTCCTAGATGTAGTAGAATCTAGCCACTTCCAAAAAATGCATTACTCAATGTGATTGTTTAAAGACGTGATGTAGTGTACAGTATATTGTAGAAAAAAATGTTTTGTTCACAACGTGTAGTAACACTCCCAATTTGCATCGCTTGAACAATTTAGTACAAGTGTTAAAGGTCATTAAAATTCTGCAAAATTAATGACTGTTCTCTATGGCACAGAACACGTTTCATTCAAAGCCAAAATACCTTTCGCTCCAAATGTTCTGTAAAAAATATCCCAGTACTGAGCATTACAAGTTACATTTCTCAGTGTACACAATCTTAGCGGTAAAGCAATAAATTCATTTACAAAGTGAACTGCAGATGATTCAACCATCCTAGGCATTATATGGTAGAATGCATACATTTTTTAAAAGAATATTTAAAGGTGCAGGTACTGTTATGTAAAAGGTAGTTCATTTTATCTTGAACCTACTTATTCTTAGTATTTATACCAGGAACTCAGTTTAGCAAATACTGTATCTCCAGGCATAACTTTTTATTTTAACTATTAAAGCTCTAGCTCTTAGACAATTCAGTAACGTATTTAAAAAATCCCTTTAACTTGCCTTTTGGACAGGAGAATGAACAGTTATCTATCTTGTTCTGGACGATTTGAATTAGGAAAATATTTTCGGCACATTTAAATATTGTAAAAGTTGGTGTAGTCCGATTGCTTTCACCACTATTGAATAGTTGAAAATAAAACTAAAGCTACCTTGCAAATAGGAATGGAACAATTAGCATGCTTGGCAGTGTGTCACTTTGTGATAGAACAGGTAAAACTATCCTCCAGGTAGTAACGAAATACTGAAAAAAAGTAATTTCACGACTGGAAGATCATTGATGATAGCTGAATATCTTTTTAGCTGAAAATAAATAGGAAAGGCCCCGCAAAACTCTCCTCCCATGTTTATTCTGAATGTAATTTACCTTATCTCTGTGACCAGATAATTGAATTTGCTATTAATAAGAGATGCCTCAAAAATCTGCTATACATTTTGAATGAGCAATTTTAAAATGTGATCATAATGACTACAACCCCTGTGTTTTAGTTCCCAGGGTTATTTACTTGAGAACTATATTTTGATTTCATTGTTTACAAGCCATCATTTAAAATGATATACAGTGATACATTGAGCTTGGCTATGTATTGTTATTAACCATAAAATAGGGAAATCAGATAAACACTGGCCTTGGGTTCATGAAGGTAAAATGTATTAGATTAACATTTTGATGACACTTTGAACGAAGAGACAATTTAATTTTCGACAGAACGACTCTCGGTGTACTGCAGACCCCTAATGCGAAATTTAAGTTCACTACCTGAAATACCCGTCATTGCCTGGGTTTAAATATTCAAGTTATTAAGTTTTATTATGTGATGTCATCCAAATCCATCCAGTGGAAGGCCCAGAACAGGCTCCCTGGGTCAAAGTTCTGCCCAGCATACACCAACGGGAGGTCCAACCAGGACATCAACCCCCCTAGTATGTCTTCTGGGATCCAACGTTACCACTCTGTGAAGTTTTTGTATAAATACATCCAGTAGAAGGCTCAGAACAGGGCACCCAGTTTCGAACAAGCTCCCTTGGTCAAAGTTCTGCCCTGTGCACTCCCCCGTGAGGTCTGACTGGGACCCCCAACCACTCCATTAGGCATCCCAGACCAATTGCCACCTCTCTGGGAAGTTTTCATCCAAATCCACACAGTGGATGGCCCAGAACAGGATCCCTGGGTCAAAGTTCTGCCCAGCGTCCCCGGGTCAAAGTTCTGCTCTTGTACACCAATGGTAGGTCTGACCAAGACCTCAACCCCCAAGCATGTTTTCTGGGAAACATTGTTACCACTCTGTGAAGTCCAAATCCATCCAGTAGAAGGCTTAGGGCAGGCTCCCCGGGTCAAAGTTCTGCCCAGGGTACACCAACGGGAGTTCCGACTAGGACTCTTACCCCCCTAAAACATGGCCAGTATCCAACTGGACCACCTTGCATTGGTTTCATAAAAAATTGATGCAGGGGTGTCCGAATGCATAACCTGACAGGCAAACAAATAAGCCAATTGGGGGTGGTTGGTGAACACAGGTGTGCCAGTGCATTTGAACGTCATTGCAGGGGCGTGCATAAATTAGCCATTGCGATGCCATAAACAACTTGGGCTTTCACTGCGTGCGATGAGTTTAGCAATTCCTGAGTAAGGTCAGACCTTGTGCAACTGTGCGTGAGGCTGCGATGGTACTCGATGTTTTCGCAGACATGCAAAGAATTACGGATGTGTGCAAGGTAAGGTGGGCATCCTTATATTGTGCTGCTGTGGCATAGTGATCGCAGTGGATTAGCATATCAACGCAGTGAGACCGCGTGCGTAATCACAGCCACGATCTCAGTTGCGATCCCTACTGAAGCAGGCCCTATGTAAGATTTGGCAGCTTTGCCTTGAGAGCTGTGGAAGATATTCACCAACAAAACAAACAAACTTCTTCTTTTAGATACAGTATATAGATTCAAAGCCAGCAAGGAATCTTGTCACCATACAAAATCATAGCAATGCATATTAATTGCTAATGTACAGGTGACAGAACTCAAATGTGAGTTCTATTATATTTATATTTGGCTGTATAGTCCAAACTACACTGTACTAACTTATAGATTTATAATTTGTGTTTACTACTGTACGTACGATAAAACAAATATACTAATGTAGTTAGCCCAAATATTCTGTGGTTAAGTTTGCAGGTCCATTCAATTAATATAATTATTGACAAATCATTAATAAATCTATAACGATTTCAAACAAAAATGTTCTTTAATAGAACTAAGTAAGGTAATCCAAAGCTATTTATAGGGAATGGATGTGTGCTGACCCCCGTGTTTTGGTTTTGGTTTTGGATCTGTATCTCCTTAGATGTTTAGATCTGGATTTGGTTTTGCAAAACCGCCCTTGCGTGTTTTGGTTTTAGATCTGGATTTTCTTCAAAAATTGATAAAAACAGCTAAAATCACATATCTTGGACCTTTTTTGGTTCCTACAGTATTATTAACCTCCATAACATTAATTTTCAGTCATGTCCAGTCATTTTTGACAACTTCACAGCTCACAATATTGTTCACCAGCATAGGCCAAAGGCTGGCCGGCTAAACTATGTAACTAACAGAGCAGCGGCACAAACACACAGCAATTATTTCTGTTTACAATTGTTTTGCAAATTAGTAATGTATGAGCAATAACCAATCAAACCAACTCACAAGTACGTTCAATAGAAAACAATACAACACAGAAATTTACTAAGAATCGTGCGTGGAATATCATTGCTCATAACAAATAGTTGTAGTTAACAAGCAGCAATCAAAAAACTCTAAACCATGTGTAAATAGCAACAGCAGACATGAATGCCCCCTACACAAGTGCACATGCCCCCAGCACATGCCAATTCTCACTGCCCAAACTGTATTTCCCTCCTGGGGGCGCTGGGCCACTGGCAAATGGCACTCTGTGCCCATGTATAGCCCCGATCAATCAGCCTTTTTGTTGAGCAGTTCCCCAAAACCTCCCCAGCCATAAAAACAGAATTCCATACCTGCGGGTCAGAAACAGTGAGTGTCAGATACAGTGCAGGGTACAGTGCGGGTTGGATACAGTTCAGGTTGGATACAGTCCAGGTCGGCTAAAGTATGGGATACAGTGTAGGTCTGATATAGTGCAGGATGCAGTATGGATTGGATACAGTGCAGACCAGATACAGTGCGGTATACAGTGTGGGTTGGATACAGTCCAGGTCGGCTACAGTATGGGATACAGTGTGGGTCTGATATAGTGCAGGATGCAGTATGGATTGGATACAGTGCAGACCAGATACAGTGCGGTATACAGTGTGGGTTGGATACAGTGCAGGTCGGATACAGTGTGGTATACATTGTGGGTCTGATATAGTGCAGGATACAGTGTGGGTTGGATACAGTGCAGGTCGGATACAGTGTGGTATACAGTGTGGGTTGGATACAGTGCAGGTCAGATACAGTGTGGAGTACAGTGTGATTCGGTTACAGTGCATGTCTGATACAGTGCAGTTTATAGTGCAGGTTGGATACATTGTGGGTTGGATACAGTGTAGGTTGTATATAGTGTTGGATACAGTGTGGGTTGGATACAGTGTAGGTTGGATATAGTGTTGGATACAGTGTGGATTGGATACAGCACAGGTCGGATACAGTGTGGGATACAGTGTGGGTATGATACAGTGCAGGATGCAGTGTGGGTTGGATACAGTGTGGTATACAGTGTGGGTCTGATATAGTGCAGGATACAGTCACTTACAAAGCCCTCACCCATTCCTCTCCCATTTACATCTCTGATCTCATCTCCCTTCACTCTTCTGTCCGCCCTCTTCGTTCACTTAATACATGCCGCCTTTCATGCCAATTGATTACTTCCTCCCACTCCCGCCTCCAAGACTTTGCCCGTGCTGCTCCTCACCTTTGGAACTCCCTCCCTCTCCCTATCAGACTCTGCACCTCTCTACCATCTTTCAAACGAGCTCTTAAGACCCACTACTTCATTAAAGCCTTCCAGCTCTCATCCTAACTTGCTGCTACATCTTCCTTTCTCCCGGCCCACCCCATTCTGTGTCACTCCTGTTTGTCTTCCCCTCCCTTAAAGAATGTAAGCTCTTTCGAGCAGGGCCCTCTACCCTCTTGTGCTTTTCCCTACTGTAATTTAATTTATCTCTTACTAGCCACTAGGGCAACTAACACTTGGCTGCTTATGCGGGCGTTAATGTCACTAATATAGCAATGTTTATCCATGTCCTGTTTTGTATTGTATTGTAAGTCAATGGTTACTTTTTTGTCTATGTACTTTGTAAGGCGCTGCGGAACACTTGTGGCGCCATATAAATAAATGATAATAATAATAATAATAATAATAATAATACAGTGTGGGTTGGATACAGTGGAGGTCAGATACAGTGTGGTATACATTGTGGGTTGGATACAGTGCAGGTCAGATACAGTGTGGAGTACAGTGTGATTCGGTTACAGTGCATGTCTGATACAGTGCAGTTTATAGTGCAGGTTGGATACATTGTGGGTTGGATACAGTGTAGGTTGGATATAGTGTTGGATACAGTGTGGGTTGGATACATTGTAGGTCGGATATAGTATTGGAGACAGTGTGGGTTGGGTACAGTGCAGGATACAGTGTGGGTCAGATACAGTGCAGGTCGGATACAGTGCGGGTTGGATATACCAATAGTGCACTTGCTGTGACAGCGGTGTTGGCAGTGCGGGGATGCCAGCGGTGTCCTCAGTTTGGGAATTCCAGTAGCATCCTCAGTGTTCGGGTGCTTGTGGTGTTAGCAATATAGGTGTGTCGGTGGTGTCCTCATGGTGGAAGTGCCGGCAGTGTGGGCAGTGCAAGGGGGGCTGACAGTGTCCTCAGAACTGGGGGGCAGGGGTGCTGGCAGTGTCCTCATTGCAGGATGCCGGCAGTGCCAGCAGAGCGGGGGTACCAGTGGTGTCCTCAGTTCACGGGTGCCGGCAGTGTCCTCAGTGCAGGGTGCCGGCAGTGTCCTCAGTGCGGGTTGCTGGCAGTGTCCTCAGTGCGGGGTGACGGCAGTGTCCTCAGTGCGGGAGTGTCGGCAGTGTGTGGTGATAACGGTGTGCTCAGCGGCAAGCCCATAGACTTCAATGGGACTTTGAAAATGGCCGCTCGAGGCAAAACTCCAAGATGCGACAGCAGAATCTCAAGGTTTTGCATCAATTAGGGATCCGGGGAGGGTGGGGAGATCCGAACTGTGTCTCGGATCCCCGAAGTTCGGGTGGCATCGGTTCCCTAAGAACCTGGCTGGCTCATCTCTGGTTATTTATAATGTAATTGTAATATTTTTGTTGTTATTTTGAAATTATTTGTACAACTTGCAAGCCAATAATGAGATTTCACAAGACAACTTCATTCCATATTCCAAATTTCTCAACGCAGCCTTTATGAATTACTCTCCAGACACTAACCTATGATATTCAGAAGAAATCAGAGATGTGGAGTTCGGCAATCCAGAAATTCGAAGCCATTCGAATTTCATGAATCTGGATAAATCCGAGTCACGATTCTAATCTCCTGAGGAGCTCCAGATAAATTCGAGTCACGGTTCTAATCTCCTGAGGAGCTCCGGATGAATCCGAGTTGCAGTTCTGATCTTTTGTGGGTCCAGAATTTGGACCTACATAAGCTGTTTCTAAAAACTTTTTATCAATTTAAAAAAAAAAAAATCACAAAACTAAAACCAATACACGCGGGTCATTGCACATCTCTATAAGAAATATAATTTATTCTTGTTTAATGAGAAGAATATAAGTATACATCTAATCTTAATAGTCACATGAATACGTACTGGACACCAGATGAAATGGAGACATACTCTGGGAGGAACATTGCATTCTGAAATAATTGATTATGACAGTAGCATTTATTTATACTAGTAAAATGTGCCTGGCATACAGTATGCTGCGTCACTTCTGCCCAGTCCTACTCCGCCCTGTCCCACCACCGTCGCATTATATTTTCTGGTCCTTCTGACTAGAACAGCTGGATAACTGATCCATCGCCACAGCTCACATAGCATATGTCGGGGACATGACGGCCATCCTGCATTATTATAACCCTCGCCCCACAGCCTAACCCTAACCCTCCCCCTAGTGCCTAACCCTAACCCCTAAACTTAACCCTAACCTCTAGCCCTAAACTTAACCCTAAAACTTACCTTCATGTTTGCAGCCACCAGGATTGTCGAGCTGGGATTCTGGCGCCGAGCTTGTGAGCACCGGCATTCAGTGCATTCAGTGCTCCGGAATGCCAATTAAATCCTGAATATATTAGGGATGTGTGCCGACCCTCGTGTTTTGGCTTTGGATCTGTATCTCCTTCAAGGTTTTGGATCTGGATTTGGTTTTGCAAACCACCCTCAAGTGTTTTGGTTTTAGATCTGGATTTTTTAAATAAAAATAGATACAAAGTTTTAAAAACAGCTAAAATCGTGTAATTTATGCAATCCAAACCGAATTCCGAACCGCAAAAATATCAGAACCGCGACCCGGATTTACCCGGATCTCCTCAGGTGATTAGAACCGCGAATCGGATTTACCCGGATTCACGAAATTTGGGTGGATTCGGATTTCTGGAGAACCGAACTGCACATCCCTAGCTTATATACATATATACGAGGGCTGATTGAAGAGTAATGAGACTGCCTCTGTTTTTCTGTCCCATAGGTAGATGTGGCAATGCTATGCTGGTTATTGTGAAGCTCATACATCGATGTGTCTGAGTATTTCTATATTAGTATTTGTCATTTGCAAACTGCAGAGATAATTTCATTTAAAATGTGAGGAAACCAGTGTAAGCCTTACATATGTGTCCTTTTCTGCTGTATTATACTTGAAGTTATTTTAAGACTTGCCTCGTGTCACTTGGCTGTCAGTTCATTCAGACATGACATAAATGCAAACGGGAAAATTTTTAGGCTAAAAATTTTGCTCATTGAGTCTCCAGTAATCCTAGCATAGAATTCACTGATGATTTAATTTCACATATAATAGGAGATTACAATATGTGGAATTTCCATTATTGTAAATACAACGCTGTGAACTGATGTGCGTAATATGGTGTCTAACTGACCTTTGTATGTTTTAAGTTAGCTTGGTTTTAATTTAACATCTACTCTGTTAAATGAGGTGTGCAATGTTTTAAAAATTCCCCTTTCACAAAATTATCATCCAGAAACAGATGGTCTTGCTGAGTGTTTTGATCAAATACTTACACAGATGTTGAAAAATTAATCAGCAGTGAACCACAACACTGGGATGAATTGTAGAACATAGCTTATTTAGTGAATTGGGAGGTTCCAGTCAACCATAGTATTCTCCCATATTGTAACTTTACAAAGCCCAAGACTGTGATGGAATTAATTACTAAACACTAACAACATACAATCTTTGATTCAGATTATTCTAATTAATGTCATGTCGGTGCTGATACTAATATTTAGTTTTAAAAAAAATATTGTTAATTCAGGGCAGATTAGTACAAACTCTGTAATGTATATTTCTGCAATAACATTGTATTTATTATTTATGAATAGTTATTAATCTAGCCCACACATAGGGCCTGGCTCAGATGGGAACGCAAATGACATCGCTGCTGCGATCTCTCACGGATTCACAATTGCAAAAGTATGCTAATGAGCCAGTCGCCGCCCAGTGCTTAGAGACGCCGACTGACAGCATCTCACATTCATTGTTCATGTATAAAACCGGAAACATCGGAAACATTGAACGCAGATCAGGCGGCCATCAGCCTTCTGAGCAAGTGTAAGATGCCGCAGACACAGCGTGACTCCAGACATGCAGGGCCTCTCCTGGTGCCAGCAATGACTCAGTGCCTAATTTATGCACGCCCAGAAAATAGTGTTTAAATGGTCAGACGGTTGGGTATGAAATCCTGACTGTCGTGATGCCGCTGGTCAGAATACCGACAGCCAGAATCCCGACACCCATTGGGAAGACAGGTAAGTGACACTAACCCTAACTTCCTCCCTAGTGCGTAAGCCTAACCTCCTCCTCCCCGCACCCTAAACCTAACACCCCCTTCCCGGTGCCTAAACCTAACCTCCCCCTTAGTGTTTAAACCTAACCTCCCCATCCCCACACCCTAATCCTAACCCTCCATCCCCAGTGCCTAACTATAACCCTCCCCCTAGTGCCTAACCCCGCACCTTAACCCTAACCTCCCCCTAACACCCCGATACTTATCATCGGGATGCCGGCGGTCAGGATACTGGTGCTGGGATCCCAACCTGTTGGGATTTCGGCGCCGGTATTCAGACCATCGGCATCCTGGACGCCGGGATGCCGACTACATCCCAGTCAGACACGCCTGTGTTTTTCTAACCACCCCCCGTTACCTCACTCAAATGATAACTACCTGCCACTCACTCTGCAAGTGAATCCTCTGTGTGAGCATAATCATAATTCAATCGCTTCACCTGCGCGGTGCGGCTTACATACATGCATGTGCAATGGCTACAATCGCTCAATCTGCCTAGAAATCCGCAATGCAACCACATCTGTATCAGGCCCACGTTACGCAGCAAACATTTCAGTTATTCGCAGATCCATTAAAATTTTTACAGGACTTCTACAATACCAAATTGCTAATCAGATACAGCAGGGGTTTTTTTGTGCTAAATAAAGTTGATGGAATAAAAAAATATGTATTCAAATTATTAAGCAAGAAATATAAAGATATTAGTATTGCTCATATTGTATTGGGCAGGAAGAGTCGTTCAAGCAGCAGGAAGCATTACCAAGCTGTATGTGATAATATAGACTTATGGTTTCATTTTATTATATGTTTTTATCATTGCTATTTCTTGACATTAGTTGTTATAAGATTGCTGGGTGTTTATTGTGTTATTCCTCATGTTTATGGATTATCATAACACTTTAATTCAATGACATCACATTTTGACATCAGAACAGATAGAAACTAATCTAGAACTGAATGCTTCACCGAATATATGTCTCCAAAATGGAGTGAAATTTTCCATGTGTTGTTTTAGTGAATTTTTAATTTAATTTTGACTTCAAACATTTAAATGATAAATGGGGGCTGGCTGGCAACTTTTAGTCTAGGGGGCAAATGCATGCAGGTGGCCCTGGCAGAGGAGTAGCAATGTAGCCAGGGTGCCCGAAGCACATGCGTGCTTAGGGGCCCCCCTTCCCTCAAGTGTTCCAGGGGGGAGGCGGGTCCATATGGAATTAATGTAAAGTAAAAATAAAGATATGGGGCAGCCCCCTGTAGTGGTGCCCATATGCAGTGCCCCCTGTGCCCCAGGAAAGGACCCCCTTATACAGGCCACCAGTAGTGATGCTCCTATGAAGTGCCCCTTATACAGTGCCCCCAGTAGTGGTCCCCCTGTGCAGTGCCCCTTGTGCCCCCAGTAGTAAGCCCCTTATATAGTACGCCCAGTAGTGGTACCCCCTATGAAGTGCCACCAGTAGTGGTACCCCCTATGAAGTGCCCCCAGTAGTAGTCCCCCTCTTGTAGTGCCCCCAGTAGTAGTCCCCCCCTTGTAGTGCCCCCAGTAGTAGCCCCCCCCTTGTAGTGCCCCCAGTAGTAGTCCCCCCCTTGTAATGTCCCCAGAAGTAGCCCCCCCTTGTTGTGCCCCAAGTAGTGCTCTCCCCCTTGTAGTGCCCCCAGTAGTAGTCCCCCCCTTGTAGTGCCCCCAGTAGTGCTCCTCCCCCTTGTAGAGCCCCCAGTAGTAGACTACCCCCTTGTAATTCCCCCAGTAGCAGCCCCCCCTTGTAGTGCCCCCAGTAGTGCTCTTCCCCTTGTAGAGCCCCCAGTAGTAGTCTCCCCCCCTTGTAGTTCCCCCAATAGCAGCCCCCCCTTGTTGTGCCCCCAGTTGTGCTCTCCCCCTCGTAGTGCCCCCAGCAGTAGTCCCCCCTTGTAATGCCCCCAGTAGTAACCCCCCTTGTAATGCCCCCAGTAGTAGCCCACCCTTGTGGTGCCCCCAGTAGTAATCCCCCTTGTAGTGTCCCCAGTAGTGCTCCTCCCTTGTAGTGCCCCCAGTAGTAGTCCCCCCCTCCCACAGTACACACACACACGTAATAAATAATACAAAAAACCACTTACCTGAATCCCCGCTCCCGTCGCCACCATCCGCTCTGCCGTCTGTCCTCCCAGGCCGGGTCACTCTGCATTATGGGAGAGACATCATATGATGTCATGACATCTCTCCCGTTACCCACTGAAGGAGCCGGAAGATGGAGCGGCTCCTGCAGTGGGCGTAGCAGCAGTCAGTGAGAGACTGACAGACTCTCATTGGCTGCCACTCAAAACAAACACACAGCTGCCGTAGCCGGCGGCTGTGTGTTTGTAACTGTGTAGCACTGACCGAACTTCGTCCGGTCAGTGCTACACGTGCGGTGCAGCTGTGTCACACAGACACAGACTGCCCGCGGCCCACATGGCGCTGCGGCCTGGGGGGCACATGGCACCCTTCCCCCCGGCCCAGCCCGCCACTGATGATAAGATTGTCCTTATACTATATTTGTGCTGGTTTGAAAAGAATAATTGTGATGTTAGATTCATGTTCCTCTTACCAATGTGCCGATAGTAACATCTCTGCTATCTACTATCTTTTGTACATTCTCAAATACATTATATTCCAACCAACTGGTAACCTGGCCACATGTTGTTACCACTGTGCCCAAGTGACAGGATTAATGTCCCATTTAGCCAACTGGATGAGTGGCCAAATGGGACAAAACTCCCCCCTCCGGCAATCCCTGCCTGAATACACAGCACATCAGCCTAGTGCTGATATGCTGTGTCTCACCTCCCTGCCAGCTCCACTGGGCATGCGCTGGATCTCACAAGCATCTTGTGATCCTGTGTGCAGTCCCCGGAGCCAGCAGCTGGGTATGCAATTGGGAAACCGGCTGCCTTAATACCGACAGCCGGCTTCCCGACTGTCATATCCCGGTGAGGGTGAAATTCCGGGCATCTATATCTAGACTCCTGTCATTTCCCCGACACTGGGAGACAGGCACCCGGCATCCCGATCGAAGGGATGCCGGGTGCCGCAAGCGGATAGCCGCAGGGGGGGAGCGTTAGGTTTAGGGCACCCGGGGGGGACTTAGAGTTAGGCACCCCCTGGGAGGGTAAGGGTTAGGCTAGGGGAAGGGAGGGTTAGGTTTAGGCACCCCTGGGGGGGATTCAGGGTTAGGCAACCCCCCGGGGGATTTAGGATTAGGCAGTGGGGAAGGGGGGGTTAGGGTTAGGCACTTAGAGGGGGGATTAGGGTTAGGCACTTGGGGGGAGGTTAGGGTTAGGCTCCCCTAAGGAGGGTTAGGGGTAGGGGGTTAGGTTAGTTTATACTTACCTTAGCGAAGATCAGGATTTCCAGCGCTTTCGGGCTTCCACTGCGGGTACTCTGCTTTTATCGGCCAGGCGCTGCCAGGAATCGAACCACCAGCCATGCGGCCAGTGGTATTTCATACCAATTCCAGCAGCTGCTGTAGCAGGGACAGTGCTGTCCCTGTGGTTGTGGTAAGGCAATGACAGCTGCAGCTGTCGATATCGATAGCTGCAGCATTCGGAACGGTCAGTGCCACTGATCATTCATACATTGCCCAGCTTATAGGCACTTGTAGATAGCAGCACCAATAATGACAGGGGTGCATAGCCCCGGTCATTTGCCTTCAAACCCCAGTATAATATATTGGGGAGAAGTGGTATCAGCGCACATAACGTGCACTGTTACCATTCCTCCCCCAAATCACTGTTTAATACATCTACCCCCCTGTGCTTACTTGCTGGTCTGCATTTGCATTCAGCCATAACTGAGCTCTGCCTTTGTGAGATCAACCCCTTCTCACTCCAGTTCCACCTCTAAGGTTTGGTATTGGACAAATGATCAATCCCTCAATAGACTGTTATGATCAGTCTTCCCCTATAGCAGACTAATTTCTTAAAGAACTGTACACATTCAGGTGTCCCTAGGAGTTAACCTCGAGTAGTAAAGATTGACTAGCAGGAATGATAGATGATAGCATAAGATGAAGGACCTTTAGGTAAGAAATGCGTTTAGCTGCTCACTTGGAGATTGATTCTTGTTAACCCAGAGAACCAGTGGGACGTGTTTGTCTATTGCCTTATCAGACGGGTTATCTGGATAACTGGTCTGCATACCATCTGGCTTCCTGGACTCACGGTTCTGCTGTGTGCCTTGAGGGATATACAGATATGCCATTGTTTCTTCTATGTTTGTAAGTGATACTACCATTAAACTTTTGAAATTATAAAGGACGACTACACTATATATTTTTTTCTCTTTGTGCATGTTTCCTTCCACATTGGATCCATGTAACGAGTATTAAAGAAGTAGAAGATCACCCATATTCCTCTTGCAGGAGGACAATCAGTTCTATTTGGAACTCTCATTATGTCTATTATTTTTTGTTCATCTTGTGTGTTTTCACTCACAGGGTGCTTTGTATATGTGAATTTGTCCATTGGGGAGCACTATATATAGGTGCAATAATCTTTTTCTCTATTTTGTACTATTTGAGTATTACTTGGGCGTGTACTCTCCTTTGCACCTTCAGCTGCACCTCATTGTTATTGCGCATTCATTATTGCACTTTTTATTCTGATCTTTGGTTACCTGTCAAATCTACTTAAAATATTACAGAAAATTCAGTACATCATTGCTGGGAAAGCAAGGAGAATTCCTGGTGCCTGGTAATCATTTTACTGCTATAGTACCGGTAATGAAAGCCTCATTTCATTATAAGCTTTAGTTTGCCAGGCTAATGAATGCCCACGTTCTCACAATACACTGACTGAATCTTCCACCATCCAACTAAATGCAAATACAGCAGGAGGTGTCTGTAGGAAATAGACAGCTCCTGCATCCATCTGCCATCTGAGTGCAGCATTCTTAGATGTTGCCTTGGATGACCATCACGACCATCTGACAATGTAACCCCAAGTCCCGCTTTTGGAGAACTTTTCAGTTCGCTGTCCTCACTCCACCCCCCAAAACACCGCAGCATGTCAATGATGCTGTGGCTATGGAGGGACTACGAGCGAGCGTGCATGACCCATTCTGCATATACGCATAATGGGTTCTGCGCCTACGCAGACCCAGACAGGGACGCCGAGAGGGGGGGGGGAGTGGGTAATAATTACCATGGCTTGCAGCAGCCACAGCAGTCTCCTATGCCTGTGGGAGGAGCGATCACACTGATTGGACCCCCCACTGGCTATGTGCTGGCTGAGGGGCTCACAGTGCCCGCCTCCCCAGCGGGCAGTACTGAAAAAATGGTCAGGCCTCCCACGATTAGGCCATGCCTCCTTCACTCGGGTTGGCATGGCTGTCGCTGCGCCTGTACCCAGATCCATCAAAGATGTATGCAAACCATCAGGTTGCTGCAAATGTTTAATTAATATTAAATTATTGTACTCACTAAAGATTAATGTAGCACTTCCCACACTTTTTCTTAGTGGTTATATTGTATGAGGGTTAGCTCCTCTATTGAAAGCATCTGGATACAAATATTGTGGTTCAACATTAGCGGCATTGATATTTTTTGTTTCTTTGTTTGTTTTAGTATAACTGCCAGTATAGTATACCATGTTGTCATCAGATTTACCAGAAATGAATTAAATACTTACAGCACTTACCATTTTAAGTACAGTATACAAACTCATTTTGTGGGAACCTTTGTGCTTTTCATTAATATGTTTTGCTGTTGCTTGTGTATAATGTGATATTTAGTTGCATACAGTGGTAATTGTACATCGTGATCTTATGCTATATATGATATAGTTATTATAGGTACTCCATTTGACTGCTGCAACACTTTCCTTGTGACATAGGTTGCCAAGCAATGAATACAATAATAGAATAAAGCATTATATTGTTGTACTGTTACTGATTATTTTTCTCTAATTAATTTATCTTGACTTAACATATTGTAATTAGGGGTGAGCGGGTTCGGATTTCTGAAATCCGAACCCCCCCGAGCCTCCCCCGATCCGAGGCCGATCCGAGTCAGGCTCGACTTTTCCCGCCTGACTCGGATCTGAAATCAAGGCAAAATGCCATCATCCCGCCTTCCGGGTCTCGCGGGTTTTGGATCCTATATAAGGTACCCGCATCGGCTCCATTTTCTCACTCGGCTGTGGACAGTGAAGAGGGTGGGAGTTAGGGCTGGCTGGGCTGTGTAGTGTAGTGTTGTAATGTAGTGTAGTGCAGTGTAGTGTTGTGCTGTGCTGTGCTGCGCTATGCTGCTGTTGTCCATAGGGGCTGTGTCCACTACTTCAAAGTCCATAGGGGCTGGCTGGACTGTGTTGTGCAGTCAGTTGTCCATAGGGGATGTGTCCACTCCAAAGTCCTGTGCAGTGTCCCAGTCCTAAAGGGGTGCTGTAGTGTTGTCCAGGGGGTGCTCTGTCCATCAGGGGTGCTCCCCCCAAGTGCTAAAAAGAAATATTTTTTCTGTGTTTGTGAATTGTGTGCACTGTGGCTGCACGTGAATCAACAAAGGAGCAGCGCCAAGCGAGCGCCTGTGTCCCATAAGTAAAAGGCCGGCTGGCTTGTCCATTAAAGGGTACTGTAACCCCCAAAGGGCACTCCAAACAAAATAAAAAATTTTTTTTTTTCGTGTTTGTGAATTGTGTGCGCAGTAGCCGCACGTGCATCAACAAAGTAGTGCTAAGCATGCGCCTGTGTCCCATAAATAATGGGGCTGCTGGATTGACTGCTAAAGGGTGCTGTAACCCCCAAAGGGCACTCCAAACAAAATAAAAATATATGTTTTTTTGTGTTTGTGAATTGTGTGCGCAGTAGCCGCACATGCATCAACAAAGTAGTGCCAAGCGTGTGCCTGTGTCCCATAAGTAAAAGGCCGGCTAGCTAGTCCATTAAAGGGTGCTGTAACCCCCAAAGTACACTCCAAACAAAATAAAAAAATATTTTCTGTGTTTGTGAATTGTGTGCGCAGTAGCCGCATGTGCATCAACAAAGTAGTGCCAAGCGTGCGCCTGTGTCATAAGTAAAGGGCCGGCTGGCTTGTCTGTTAAAGGGTGCTGTAACCCCCAAAGTACACTCCAAACAAAATAAAAAAATATTTTCTGTGTTTGTGAATTGTGTGCGCAGTAGCCGCACGTGCATCAACAAAGTAGTGCCAAGCGTGCGCCTGTGTCCCATAAATAAAGGGCCGGCTGGATTGACCGCTAAAGGGTGCTGTAACCCCCAAAGGGCACTCCAAACAAAATAAAAAAATATATTTTTTTGTGTTTGTGAATTGTGTGCGCAGTAGCCGCACGTGCACCAACAAAGTAGTGCCAAGCGTGCGCCTGTGTCATAAGTAAAGGGCCAGCTGGCTTGACCATTAAATGGTGCTGTAACCCCCAAAGTACACTCCAAACACAATAAAAAATATTTTCTGTGTTTGTGAATTGTGTGCGCAGTAGCCACACGTGCATCAACAAAGTAGTGCCAAGCGTGCGCCTGTGTCATAAGTAAAGGGCCAGCTGGCTAGTCCGTTAAAGGGTGCTGTAACCCCCAAAGTACACTCCAAACAAAATAAAAAAATATTTTCTGTGTTTGTGAATTGTGTGCGCAGTAGCCGCACGTGCATCAACAAAGTAGTGCCAAGCGTGCGCCTGTGTCCCATAAATAAAGGGCCAGCAGGATTGACAGCTAAAGGGTGCTGTAACCCCCAAAGGGCACTCCAAACAAAATAAAAAAATATTTTCTGTGTTTGTGAATTGTGTGCACTCTAGCCGCATGTGCATCAACAAAGGAGCAGCGCCAAGCGTGCGCCTTTGTTCCATAATTAAAGAGCCGGCTGGCTCATTTCTTAAAGCGTGGTGTAATCCACAAAGTGCACTACTCTCCAGCAAAAATAAAAAAATATTTTCTGTGTTTGTGTGCGCCTTAGCCGCACGTATATTTCAATATAACATAAATGGAGGACCAAACTTTCTCCGCTAAAAATAAAATAGGGAAAGATCAAGAACCACTTTCTCCTAATGTTGAAGCTGCTTCCACTAGTCATGACATAGACGATAACATGCCATCAACGTCGTCTGCGAAGGCCGATGCCCAATGTCATAGTAGAGAGAACATACAATCCCAAATGACAAAGTTCAGGAAAATGACCTTGAAAAAAACATTTAAATCATCTGAAGAGAAACGTAATCTTGCCAATATGCCATTTACGACACGGAGTGGCAAGGAACGGCTAAGGTCTTTCCCTATGTTCATGACTAGTGGTTCAGCTTCACATGACGATGGAAGCCCTCCTCCCGCTAAAAAAATCAAATGAGTTAAGCTGGCAAAAGCACAGCGAAGAACTGTGCGTTCTAAGAAGATATCACAAATCCCCAAGGAGAGTCCAAGTGTGGTGGCGGTTGCGATGCCTGACCTTCCCAGCACTGGACGGGAAGAGGTGGCTCTTTCCACCATTTACACGCCCCTTGCAAGTGCTGAAAGTAGCACCCACAGTCCACTTGCTGATATGCAAATTGAAGATGTCACTGTTGAAGTACAACAGGATGAGGATACTGGTGTAGCTGGCACTGAGGAGGAAGTTGGCGAGGAGGATTCTGATGGTGATGTGGCTTGTTTAAATCAGGCTCCGGGGGAGACAGTTGTTGTCCGTGGGATGAAAAAGCCCATCACGGTCATGCCTGGGCAGAAGACCAAACATTCCACCTCTTTGGTCTAGCAATATTTCTATCCAAATCCGGACAACAACTGTCTTGCCATATGTACCATATGTTAAGATGAAATAAGTAGGGGTAGGGACATTAACCACCTTGGAACATCCTCCCTTATACGGCACCTGCAGCGCGTTCATAAAAAGTTACTGTCAAGTTCAGAAACTTTGGCTAAGACCGTAAGCAGTCCAGGGACACCTAAATCCCTTTTTCCTGTTTTATCCAAGGAATCGGTGGATGAGGAGGATGAGGACGACATCTTGCCTCCGTAGAGCCAGTTTGTGCAGGGACACATTAATTGCCAGCTTGTTTTGTGGGGGCCCAAACGAACCTATCATTTCAGCCACAGTCATGTGGCAGACCCTGGCGCTGAAATGATTGGTTTGTTAAAGTGTGCATGTCCTATTTATACAACATAAGGGTGGGTGGGAGGGCCCAAGGACAATTCCATCTTGCACCTCTTTTTTTTCTTTGCAGTATGTACTGTTTGGGGCCTAGTTTTTCAAACTGCCATCCTGTCTGCCACTGCAGTGTCACTCCTAGATGGGCCACGTGTTTGTGCCGCCCACTCGTGTCGCTTAGCATAGTCATCCAGCTACCTCGGTGCAATCTTTTGGCCATAAAAACAATATTGTGAGGTGTGAGGTGTTCAGAATAGACTGGAAATGAGTGGAAATGAAGGTTATTGAGGTTAATAATTGCATAGGAGCAGAAAAACCCACAAATTCTGTGATTTAAGCTGTTTTTATGCTTTTGAAAAAAAAAAATACAGATCCAAAACACAAAACCCAGAACCCAAAACACGGAAGGGTGGTTTTGGCAAAACCAATCGAGATCCAAAACACAAAACAGGAAAAGTGGCCGGTGCACACCCCTAATTGTAATTATAATTGTTTAAATTGTAATGTTGAAAAGAGTTGTTTAAAGGCTAAATATGTGGTTTGCATAATATTTCTTTGGCATTTAGTGCAAGGGCAAAGGGACATGAAAAATTAAACAATAAAATAAAAAAAGGTCTCAATAAAAGCACTTTTGTGCTGTGTTGGATAAAATTTAGATTTATTCTTAAAATCTTTTTCCCTAGTCCTTCTGTTCCCATCAAAAAGTTTTACCCCATTTGGGGTTTCTGTCTTTGTATTAACTACCAACCATAGGGTATCTAAAATCTAAAGGGCTCCCTCATCTCCATTGTCAAGTGCAATCGGTTCTCCTTCTATGGGCCGGATTTAATTAGCAGCGATAATATCTGATTTTTGCCAAGTTTGTTGCCAATATTATCGCACCCACGATAATAGGATAGACCAGTGGTTCCCAAACTGGGTGCCTCAGGGCACTTGCAAGGGTTGGAGGTCCAGTACAAATAAAATTATTTTTCGTGAGTGTGATAAGCAAAACCTGTACTGGCTGCTGCTTATCAGAAAATTTGTGGACAAAAAAAAGTGGAGCCCTGTCAACCACCACGTGAGTGCACCTAAGGATGACATATAAGCACAACTTACTTAATTTAAGTTTTGCCATGAAAATAATGCTGATACTCTAGGGCGCTGTGATTCTAAAAAGGGACTCCCTCTGGGAGTCCCTTCATAAGTTTTCCTTGCTTTTCTTGTAACGTCTTCAGATGCTGTGGGAATTGTATAACATAATCCGTAGTTAAATCATATGACAATGACAAGTCTGCTGCTGGACTTACAATAATGTTAACAGGTTAAGTGGCCGCTTTGGAGTGGTACAAATGCTATACAAAACCAGAGGCAAAGCATCCAGCCAATTCATGGCAGTCTCCACTCCCATCTTAGATAACTTGTTTTTAATGGTCATATTAACACGTTGAATTCGGCCTGATGCCTGGGGTCGATAAGGTGAATGCAAGCTACTTTTTATATCCATATATTGACACATTGCTTGGAGTACCTTCCCTGTAAAATGTGTACCTTTGTCACTTTCAATAACACATGGGATACCATATCTGGACACAAATTCCTGTACCAATTTCTTTGCTGTGAATGATGCTGTACATGAAACAGCGGGAAATGCTTCGACCCAACTGGAAAACATATCGGTTATCATTAAAACATAGTGAAAATTTCTTACTTTAGGCATTTGAATAAAATCAATCTGCAGTCTTTGAAACGGACCAGTGGTGGGAGGAATATGAGATGGTTCTGTGAGAATAAATTTTCCCGGATTCATTCTCAGACAGATGAGACATGACCGGGCCTTCCTTTCTGCATAAAATGAAACTCCAGGTGCACACCAGTAGCTCCCAATTAATCAACACATTCCCTCTCTCCCTACATGGTTCATCCCATGGGCGGCTTCTGCCAGCACTGGAAGGAAGTATTTGGGAGCCACTGGTCTACCCTGGCCATCTCTCCACAGAACATCAACCTCTTGCTTACATCCCTTCATCCTCCTTGTGGCATGTTCCTGTGCAGTGTATACCTTCTGTGCTTCTATCAGCTTTTGGTGATCCATAGTCTGAAAAATATTAATTTGTACAGTGGTGTGATTCACGACAGCTGCCATCCTGGTGGTTTCATCTGCTTTTTTGTTACCCAATGACACAGGATCATTTTGTGAGGTGTGAGCTTGACACTTAACAACTGCTACCTGGTCAGGGAGTTGTATAGCCTCAATAAGCTCTTTTACTTGCCTGGCATGAGATATTGGAGTACCTGAAGCAGTTAAATATCCTCGTAAAGCTCATATCATGCCAAAATCAAGCACAACACCATAATCATATCTGGAGTCTGTGAAAATGTTAACCGTCTGGCCCTCAGCCAGATGGCAGGCTTTGGTAAGAGCAATCAGCTCTGCAGCCTGTGCTGAGTGAGGTGGGCCAAACTGGAACAGCCTCCAGGATCTCTGTATCAGATACTACCGCATATCCCATACAGAGCAGTCCTGTCTTGTTTTGTCTGTGACAACTACCATCCATGTAGAGTGTAAGATCCACTCCACTCAGTGGTGTGTCAGGTCATGAGACAGCTTTATCTTACTGAAGAGCTTCTCGTGGCTCAGTAATTATTACTTTTTTAACATATTTATTTTTCCGTACAGAATCAGGGGTGTCAACCAACACAAGGGGGTCATGTGAAATTTCCACCACATCACTGTCTGAATCAGCATCTGAATCAGCCGACTCAGACTTAATAGTATCAACTGATTCACCAAGCACTACTGGGGAATGGTCATGACCAGATTGTCGATTAGGATAAGCAAGCATAGCTATAGCAGTAAGCTCAGGCATTACATCAGCATCATTTTCATCAGAGACACAAGTCTTTGAGGTACAAGCCTTAGGTAAAACAGGGGGAGATAGAACAACATTTTTGTAGGAAGGAGGCAAGAGGGTTGGGGAAGCATTACAGGGGGGAGTGTCAAGGGGGGAAGCAGCTGTGAAAGCCGAGGGTGCTGTTGGCTGACTGCCATCCTGCACTGCAAGTGTCCATCTTTTAGCCTCCTGCTGACACACTGCAAGGCCTTGCAAATGTTTAACCCAATTCCTTACCAACTTAAATAAAATAATTGTTGCTTTAAGAGCTTCCAAAACAGATTGGTTAAACGTGCCAGACATGGGAAAAGGATCTCAAGACCATTTGGATATTTCACTTGACTTTGCAACAAACTTTACACTCTCATCACCATGCTTGTCTTTCATGATCATATATGCACTCTCCCCTAGGTCCCTCATTGCATTTACCTCATTCCCCATCCTCTCTTGCCAAGCTCTAAACATTTTTTTTTAAATGACTTGGTTAACCCCTTAGACCTTGGCAATTCACTCGATGCCATATACAAGAAACTTTTTTTTTCAGCTGCAAAAATAAAACTTTTCTTTTCTTTTTTTTCCCTCTCTCAAACAGCCAAGCTCCTGACCTTGAAATGGGAACACTGTCTTCCAGCCACTCAAGGAAGTTTTACACTTGCAATGAGAACCATAAAAAAAAATTTCTAAGTACAAACTTGTTAGTGGGATACAATACAATTGTGGTAAACTACCTGTGTATGATTTTCTTCCATTTCACTGAACCAATTCCTTCACCATCTTCAAACATTCATTTCCATCTAGGTGCTTCACACACCATGCCCCTGTACTCTGTAGCCCTATTGCAGGCTACAGTCAACTACCTCTGCACCTTCAAATCACTTGATCGTACCCTCCATATCACTTACATTAACTCTCTTCAATCCCATACAAATACTTAGACAGTGTTGCCCCTTAAAATACAACTGATTACCCTTTTTTGTTTTTCACTTTAAAATTGTGACATGTCTTTCAAAATAAAAAATCCAAAACAACCTACCCATGTTACCTGTCTTCAGGTAACATGGGTAGTTTACAAGAAAGATTGTCTTCAGGTAACATGGGTAGGTTACAAGAAAGATTAACACATCTTTCTTGTGCTACCTGCCTTTGTTATCAGATCAGCACACCAGTTACACCACCTGTAACTATATGTCTACCCTGTGCTATCTGTCTTTCGTTATCAGATTCAGAACCTTTACATGAATATTATCTTGTTTTCAAATATCTGCAGATTGATTTACACTATCTAACCATGTGGATTTCTCCCTTTGTCTATAATATTACCCCTGCAACTCACATAACCAGATTCATGTCTCAGTACACACACTTCTCATAAAAGGACACTACAGGGGAAGGGGGAAAAACCATGTCACCAAATGCCTATCATCCTAACCCCTTACTGATCACAACTCCTTTAATAACCACAAAACCAAACAAAAAACTCAAAAATGATACCTCAAATTTCTGGAATAAGTGACTCAAGTACAAATTCAAATTCTGGAAACAACGAATCAAGTAAAAGATCAGCCTCTAACAATGCTATTGAACTAAAACCATCAGAGTCCAATCCCTCAAATTCGGGAATACACGAATCAAGGTTACATATATCATAAAATATCAGTAATAACTGATCTATGGTAATCAGACCATCCGCTAAATCTATCACAGCAAAATACAAACAATTAAAACACATCTACCTTAACCACCCAATCAGGGTTTGTTTTCTTTTTTTTTTTTTACCAACAGAAAAAAGTAGGAGAAAGAAAGAAAGATAAGAGAAGTATGCGCAATTTTATTTTGATAGATCACTCACACATGTTACAGACATTGCTGTCTATGGCCTTATAGTGTTTGTTTTTCACTAATAACAAAAGACCCTTATTCTAATTCTAACTCCAAGCGGCAGCCATAAGCAATACCCGGGTAGAATTCTGACCATATCCTGCTGTCGTAAAGATCAGCCAACCATATACATATGTACACCACTTTCTCATTCAAAACAAGGAAGGAAAAAAATAAAAACTGGTTTGCACAATTTTTTTTATTTTATCTCAGAGTGAGCAGAAAAATAAATAGTAGATAGCAATGCAATTCCTTGATACTTACAAGTTCAATGCATTCTATTTTCAAGAAATTATTATAACATAAAAGTCTGTCCCATATCTAACAGATAATGCAATCCCTTAAAAACAACAATCCAGTAATAATTTCAGAAATCACTATATCAACAAAAAGAATAATGCAAAGACAATCACTTAATTAACAAACTTAAAGAATATCAATATTTTACCCTTTAACATATTTCAGTGGAAGGAAAGAAAAAACACAGTAGATACCATTAGCTTTCAGACTGATAAGAGTGAGAGAAGAAGGGAAAAAACACACACACAGCTCAGAGCACCATTTTCTGACAGGCTGCAAAACTACACTTGTTATAATCACTATTAAAAATAAGGGGAAAAACTTATCAAACTTCTAACAAGAATGAACAAATCCATAACACTCAATTAATACATCACAGTTTAACTTACAACTATATCAGAGACAGAGGGAGAATGGGGAGAGAAAAAAACAATACCGCACTTAAAAAAAATTTATGAGCAAAACAACTTACTGCCCATGCCCTCTCTCTCTTTTTCTCTCAATCACCGAACCATAGCGGGCGTTAACTGGGTGTATCTCGCTGGGGCCTCCAACATTGATAATGTGATGTGTTCTAAATTACTTATAAACCTTACTTGTTATAAAAAGAAATGAAATAATTCACACAAATACATATTCTAAAATAAATGACAATGCTTTTACTTAAAGACTGCTTAGTTACACATGTATTTTGCCAGTGCAGACTCACAACAACAGCATAGATTATACCAGCAGCAGTGGATATAATTTGCTATGACTAGCACAGCCTTACAGGATGACAGTCAGCTAATTTTCATACATACGTTTCAGCACCCTCGACTCTCAACCTGCACCCTTTCTCTGTTCTCTGACTTCTTCCCCTCCCTCTTTCTCTCAGGAGCTTTATACTATGATTCTGGCTATACTTCCAGTTAATCCAATGAGGAATAATTATATGTGCTAGGCCTTAATTGGTTATGGGTGTCTTAACCATAATGTTGACACTATTCGGTGTTATCTTTCTTTTCCCATGTAAAATTCTAATATAATTGCCCCTTTAGCCTTCAGCTTATTGTAGACAAAGGTTATCTTGATTTAACTCTTTTTGTTTATAAAAGTCCTCGGACTTGTTGTCTACTATTCTGCACACACTAAAACTGACACATTTTAAACACATAACTTTGCTAACACATTTGATATAGCAGTTTAACCTATAGAATAGATAGATTGATAGAGCGCTCTATGGTATTGAGATAAATAAATATGGTCAAATAACTAAAAAGTTATTATGGGATATTATTGCCCATGTAAATCTAAACTATGAAAGTATGAGCATACTGTATGTGACTATATGTGAACTGTCTGGTGGGCAAAAACTTGAGGCTGGAACTTCAGGGCTAATGTCCTTTGTACTTAAGAAAGTTCCAGTAGGAAGGCAAAGTTCATCCGCGTGAGAATAAAAGTCAGTGATGGATGTTCATCCAGATGGAATGTACACAGTGTGAATGATAATGTCCCAATGAACAGTAGGTGTAACAGTTTGGCAATAACTGTTGGCAGGGTGTTGTATAAATGGATATACTCCTTGTCCAAAAGTTGCTGTATGTTGCCACCTCCTCCACTATTATCATCACCTCAGGAAAGGAACGCAGTATCAGAGTAACAGGGACACTAGAATCTAGGCAAGGAAAAGTACTTACCTGACCATGATGTCTGGTGGTCCTTCTAGTCCCTGCGTCCACAATCGCTGTATGTAAGTGTAAGTGAGGGGCCTTAAGGTGGATAAACTAATGAACAGTGTCAGTGGTATCTTCTACACTCTTAACTCATTTCCCGGCCTCACAGTTTAACCTATACATATCTCTGCAGTTAACCACACCTGCACAGAAATATAATGTCAATCTCTATATACTTTTTAATGTATCATTTAACATACCTTTTGCTAAAATTTTAAACAAGATGGCTGCTGCATCAGTCACACACACTTGTTTACTTTAGAGAGAAAGGGAAGGCCTTATCCTCTCTTGGCCTGAGGCCTTTCGACAAATATGGGAATGCCTGATTACATGTGTGGAGCAGGGTACATTTAAGGGGCATATGAAGATGCTTGGCAGCATGTAGTAAGATCTGATGGCTTTTAAGGGCAGTTGAAGAGGCCTGATGGTTATTTAAGCAACAGTTGGTGAGGTCTGATGGGCATTTAAAGGGCATATAGGGAGGTCTTAGGGCCTTGTGGGTAATTCAGGTGCATTTAAAAGGCATGTGTGGAGGTCTGAGGGGCATTTTAGGGGCATCTGTTAGGGTAAATGAAGAATTATTATCAGACTCAGAAGCAGTAAAATGGGATCTTCAATTTGTTTTACCAATAATTATGAACTTGGCGGGGTTATGAATATAGTAAGTAGCTTGAAATTACCTGGTATCACTGCTTGCAGGCCATCTTCTGTGAGAGTTAAGGTGAGAAAAATGGAAAATAAATACTGACAGATGGCTTCCAATAAGCATGAAGGGGGATATATCTCTTTATGATGGTGTAGTCCAATGTCATTATCAGGTTTTTCTTAGAGGATTGGAGATTTTACTAACCACCCCAATCATTCATGATTGGTTGTGCCTTGTTATTATGTCTAGGTTTTTTTTTTCAGGAACAAGCAGCTTCATATTGGTGCAATAATTGGGTACTCTTCTTGACAGAAAGGGCTTGGCTGATATCACCTTGCAAGGAAACAGCGATATCACCCTATCGATGGAAACCAATGAGCATGACATGAAAGTAATTCTGCAACCCTGGAGATACAGAGGTCCCCTGGGTTTGGCTGCTGTCTCTTCAACCCCCCCTTTAATTTATTTTTTCCCCAATGCATGTGGTAGTTGTATTGTTCCCACATGGAGATGGCTGATGCTTTCACCTTTAGCATTTACCAATGAATGTCATAGGATATGGCATAGAACAGAAGATAGACACAGCTGAGAGAGTTCCTGTCTCTTTGCTTCAACAGTGCTAGAACGGAACAGTGATCCTTCTTTGTGCTACACTTACTGTCCCATTTAATATCTATATTACCTATACTCAACTCTGATTACGGCCGCCCTTTCTTTGCCTCCATAGTTTAGTTTGTTATCAATAAAGATGACCTTCTCCTGCCATACACTGTTACCTTGTATCACTTTTTGTATTATTAGGATTTAGTTATTTAGTTGTTTAATGACTGAGGTAACAAGCCACCATCAGCCATTATTGCTGGGAAAAATACTGTGGCCATCGTGATCATTTTATGCTCCCGATTTCTATGCTATCCCATTGAAAAAAAATGTTTGTTGCAATTTTTCCAGCAAAAACCTGTGTTAAATTATGTTTCAAAATAAGCAAATCAGCCTGTACATCAAAATAAAAAAATATTAGGTAACAGTATATAATTTACATACTGCCCTAAAGTAAAACAAAATTGAGCTTTATTTTTTTTTTATAATTGGATGATTTGTGCATAATTTAATTAAATATTAATAAAATGAAAAAAGTTGAAAAAATTGATTTTGGGGTAATTTGAGGCCACTTTTTTTCATCCCAAAAAACACAAAAAACATGTATTTATTGAACCAGTTAGGCTAATTGAAAACTTCCAGTTGCCTAATTAGTCATTAGGTGGGGGGTGTCCAAGGGGTTCTAAACCCTGTCCCAATATTTTTACATTGAAATAGTGATTTTCCTCAACTCTGTATTTGCTCCTGACATGTGGTGAAATTCTGGCACCCAACTGAAAAGCAAAAACCTTGCGCCATTTGAAAAAACCCTGCAGCATAATATTTTAAAAAAAATGATGGTTATATAAATATGTCCCTAAGGTGTTTTCAGTATTTAGTTACTACTAATGTCAGTGCTACATTCACTGTGATATAAGATGTTAAGATCACTGGTTGGTTCCAAGAGAGTACATATGATAGGAGTATATACAGTGCATCTGGAAAGTATTCGCAGCGCGTCACTTTTTCCACATTTTGTTATGTTACAGACTTATTCCAAAATGGAATAAATTCATTTTGTCCTCAAAATTCTACACACAATACCCCATAATGACAACAGTTTTTTTTTGATTTTTGCAAATGTAATAAAAAAAAAAACTAAGAAATCACATGTACATAAGTATTCACAACTTTTGCTCAATACTTTGTTGATGCACCTTTGGCAGCAATTACAGCCTCAAGTCTTTTTGAATATGATGTCACAAGCTTGGCACACCTATCTTTGGGCAGTTTTGCCTATTCCTCTTAGCAGCACCTTTCAAGATCCATCAGGTTGGATGGGAAGCGTTAGTGGACAGCCATTTTCAGATCTCTCCAGAGATGGTCAATCAGATTGAAGTCTGGGCTCTGGCTGGGCCACTCAAGGACATTCACAGAGTTCCTCTAAATCCACTCCTTTGATATCTTGACTGTGTGCTTAGGGTCGTTGTCCTGCTGAAAGATGAACCATCACCCCAGTCTGAGGTCAAGAGTGCTCTGGAACAGTTTTCTGTCCAGGATGTCTCTGTACATTGCTGCATTCATCTTTCCCTCTATCCTGACTAGTCTCCCAGTTCCTGCCACTAAAAAACATCCCCACAGCATGATGCTGCCACCACCATGCTTCACTGTAGGGATGGTATTGGCCTGGGGATGAGCAGTGCCTGATTTCCACCAAATGCCTGGCATTCAAGCCAAAGAGTTCAATCTTTGCCTCTCATAGTCTGAGAGTCCTTCAGGTGCATTTTGGCAACTCCAGGCAAGCTGCCATGTGCTTTTTACTAAGGAGTGGCTTCCGTCTGGCCACTCTACTATACAGGCCTGATTGGTTAATTGCTGCAGAGATGGTTGTCCTTCTGGAAGTTTCTCCTCTCTCCACAGAGGAATGCTGTAGCTCTGACAGAGTAACCATTTGGTTCTTGGTCACCTCCCTGACTAGGGCCCTTCTCGCTCAGTTAAGACGGCCGGCCGGCCAACTCTAGGAAGAGTCCTGGTGGTTCCGAGCTTCTTCCATTTAAGGATGTTGGAGGCCACTGTGCTCATTGGGACCTTCAAAGCAGCAGATATGTTTCTGTACCATTCCCCAGATTTGTGCCTCGAGACAATCTTATCTCGGAGGTCTACAGACAAATCCTTGGATTTCATGCTTAGTTTGTGCTCTGACATGCACTGCAAAGTGTGGGACCTTATATAGACAGGTGTATGCCTATCAAAATCAAGTCCAATCAACTGAATGTACCACAGGTGGACTCCAATTAAGCTGTAGGAAAATCTCAAGGATGATCAGTGGAAACAGGATGCACCTGAGCTCAATTTTGAGCTACATGGCAAAGGATGTGAATATTTATGTACATGTGATTTCTTAGTGGTTTTTTTTATTAAATAAAAAAAAACTCAAAAACACTTTTTACACATTGTCATTATGGGGTATTGTATGTAGAATTTTGAGGACAAAAATTAATTTATTCCATTTTGAAATAAGGCTGTAACATAACGAAATGTGGAAAAAGTGAAGTGCTGTGAATACTTTCCGGATGCACTGTATCATAGTAGCACCACTACTAACCACAGAGGCTCGTCACTAATGGCCAAGCTACTTAGTCACGATGGTTATGAGGGACAAAGCTGAAGTAGAGGGGTTAGAGAATATAGAATTTAGAGTTAGGGACAAGCCCAAAGTTGAGGGGTTTGAGAAGGTAGAAACATGAGAGATGAATGCGAAGTGGATAAACAGGTAAACATAGCAAAACAAATTTATTGTGTTAGCAGAGAAGAAGAGTTCCAAATAATTTTATACAAAGATTGGTAGGAGTGATGACGTCCCTAAGTCCTATTGTACTTGTCTTTAACTTTAGCAAGGTGCTCATTGCAATAAGTCCAATAGAATGTGCAGTGGTCAGTGTTGTCGGTGCACTGTCACCTATTATCTGTAGCTGGTTTTAAATTGGATTCTTACATATATGGCTATGAATATATATGATTTTGACCTCTCATTGCCTAATGCCTTTATGTTAAGTCCGCCTTTTGATTTTGTAGGGAAGATTTGGAAAATATAAACTCAATTTAGATAATGAAATAATTAATTATCTATACCGCTGTTCATGTATATGTTGACAGTGCAATTGGCACAGCTGCAGATTTGGTTTTGAATATTGGAAGCTACAGTTTATAAACACACTGTGCCATACAACATGGAACTGATGCTCAGAGATTAATCTCATCTTCCTCTCATTAATCACAATTATCATAACTGTAAACTGTATAATAGAGCTTTTTAAATTATAGGAACAAAAGGAATTTTAAGTATTTAGCCACCTATAATACTAATGTATTTTGCCATTTATTATTAATAGTTAAGGTGCATACACACGTAACGATTTTTTGAACGATTTAATTATAACGACGTCGTTATCGTTCAATCGCTCAAAAAATCATTCAGTTTCTGAGTTATAACGATGAACGATTATCGTTCATGCGCGATCCCGTTTGCAGTTTGTAGTTCATTCTGACTTACCAACTGAACGAATTTCATTAAGGGAAGTTACAAAAATCGTTCATTACACTTTAAAAAATCTGACAGATAATCTGACAGATAATTGTTCATAAAATCGTTGGTAACAAAATCGTTGTGTATGCACCTTTAGAGGTTGAATTTGTTTCTGAGTGCATCAGTTTAATATTAATACTGATACTAAATTATAATTTAAATACTTTTTTCAGCAAAGCTATTGTTAATCATTTATTTACACTTGACCTCCTTCAGCTGGTGTATAGAACTTCTCTTTTCCATCTTTTCCTAATAGACTATTCTGACTTACACATAGGGTCTGATTCAGAGCCGGTCGCTCTGACAGAGCGCTCGCTCTGAATCAGGGCCAGTCTTTTTTTTTTTAAGAACGGCCTCCTGGCCGCTCGCATAGCTGTGGGTGACCACCCACAGCTATAGCAAGTGGCCATGATGATGGTCACAATGGTTCAAGACCATCGCGACCATCGGGCTTGCGATGAGACCCTTGTGGTAGGGTCTCGTTGCCGCAAGCCCCAGAGAGATTTTGGCTCTAACAGAGTCGGAATCTCTCCACTGACATCACTTGTGATGTCAGTGGGGCTGGCCCCAAACGGTAGGCGTTCCCATGGGAACGCCTCCGTCTGGGCAGCCACCCCCCCCAACCCGCCCACCAAAGGGGTTGTGCTGTCACTCAACATCGACAGCAAGCCCCTTTTGGTGTGAGACCTGGAGCGACGGATTGCCCATTGCTATCTGGGTCTCGCGCATGCGCACGTCGGAGCCGGCTCCGTCGTGCGCATGCACTCTGGGCCTCCATCGACCTGGTTGCGAGCGCTCAGCACTTGCGACCTGGTCTGAATCAGGCCCATAGGCCTCAAATCAGACCTGCTCGCTAGATGCGTTCACACTCAGCGAAAGTATGCAAATCCACGTTCGCACGGCAAGGCATTAGCACGCCCACTATGTCTTAGCGTGCAATCGCTCTGTGTATACAGATGCCCACCAGCCTGTCTTAAGATGCCCACTTTCCCACGTCATGTCCAGGAAGTGTATGCAACCATCAGTACCATCGAGTACCTTCGGAATCGATCGCAGCACATGTGGCTGACCATACCCTACCGCAAGCACTGCGAGTGCTTCAGTGTGAAAATCAACCAAGTGACGTGTACTATGACGCTCCTTCTAAATTATGCACGCCTCTGAAACGGCGTTAAGACGCTCGGGCATGCCAGCGTTCACAACTCCACTCCCCCATTTTCATCGACCAACCCCTGTTACCACCCACAAACAGCTTGACCTGTCACACATTCAGTCAAGCTATCTATGCGCAGCGACTGAATGCTTCCCGATCGCTTGGACTAGTTCGCGCATACGCACTGCGATGTGTACGCATGCGCACAATGCAAACATCGGCAGTCTGCATTCGAACACTTCCTAGCGAGCGGGTCTGAATTGGGCCCCGAGTCCTCTGCATTTTATTATTATGTAGGATGCAAGTTGCATTTTCTGGTCCATTGCAGTGTGCTGGAGGTATTTGTGTCTTGTTTTTCTCTTGCCTAGATTAAGCACTTGTGATGGACAAATAAAATTATTCTGAGCAACTTCCATACTGTGTATTACATTTCTGAGCTAGTGTGACCCCTAGGGCTTCATCACAAATGGCACATTAAGATGCCCTCTCTTAGCTCTCAGTGTGCACCAATGTGAACCAACACAAAGTACAAGCACAAATGTGTGTGAAGAGAAATGGACAGTTCTACAGAGGCGCATTGGGCAAAACTGCAAAAAATCCGGCCTCTACTATGATAGAACCACATTTCAGTGTATGGTTGCCATTTAAAATCTGCTTGATTTAGTTTTATTTGCTCCTAATTTAATCATGAAAGTGATGGTAAATGGGGATGTTTTTATTACATGGGTACATTTTACTGTATGAGTCTTAAGCTTTTTTTATCATTGCTTTCAGTGTGCCATGAAATCCACTTCTATGTCAAAATGCCACACGGTGGCACATAATGGATTCCATTTATAGTAGGGGTGTGCACCGGCCACTTTTCGTGTTTTGTGTTTTGGTTTTGGATCTGGATCTTTCTTCGTGTTTTGGATCTGGATTGGTTTTGCCAAAACCACCCTTCCGTGTTTTGGGTTCTGGGTTTTGTGTTTTGGATCTGTATTTTTTTTTAAAAAAGCATAAAAACAGCTAAAATCACAGAATTTGTTGGTTACTCTGCTCCTATGCTATTATTAACCTCAATAACCTTAATTTCCACTCATTTCCAGTCTATTCTGAACACCTCACACCTCACAATAGTGTTTTCATGTCCAAAAGGTTGCACCGAGGTAGCTGGATGACTATGCTAAGCGACACGAGTGGGCGGCACAAACACGTGACCCATCTAGGAGTGACACTGCAGTGGCAGACAGGATGGCAGTTAGAAAAACTAGGCCCCAAACTGTACATAATGCAAAGAAAAAAAAGAAGTGCAAGATGGAATTGTCCTTGGGCCCTCCCACCCACCCTTATGTTGTATAAACAGGACATGCACACTTTAACAAATCAATCATTTCAGCGCCAGGGTCTGCCACACAACTGTGGCTGAAATGATTGGTTCGTTTGGGCCCCCACAAAACAAGCTGGCAATTAATGTGTCCCTGCACAAACTGGCTCTACGGAGGCAAGATGTCATCCTCATCCTCCTCATCCACCGATTCCTCACCCTCTTCAGTGTGTACATCCTCATCCTCACAGAGTATTAATTCGTCCCTGCTGGAACCACAGGTCCCTCTGTACGTTCTGGAGGCTGGTCTCCCTGGAAGAGTTGATAATTCATTTTATGAACATCATCTTCTCCACATTTTGTGGAAGCAACCTCCTACGCCTTTTGCTGACAAGGTTCCCGGCTGCACTAAACACTCTTTCGGAGTACACACTGGAGGGGGGGCAACTCAGGTAAAATAGAGCCAGTTTGTACAGGGACCTCCAAATTGCTTCTTTTTCCTGCCAGTACAGGTACGGACTGTCTGACATGCCTACTTGGATGCTGTCACCGATGTAATCCTTTAACAGACAGACGCACGCTTGTCGCTGCTGCTTTGAGGATTCAAGTGCGGCTACAGCCCACACAATTCACAAAGACAGAAAAAAAAAAAGAATATTTTTATTGTTTGTGGAGCACACTTTGAGGGTTACACCACCCTTTAACAGACAGACGCACGCTTGTCGCTGCTGCTTTGAGGATGCAAGTGCGGCTACAGCCCACACAATTCACAAAGACAGAAAAAAGAAGAAGAATATTTTAATTGTTTGTGTAGAACACTTTGAGGTGTCACCACCCTTTAACAGACAGACGCACGCTTGTCGCTGCTGCTTTAAGGATGCAGGTGCGGCTACAGCCCACACATTTCACAAAGACCGAAAAAAAAAAGAACAATATTTTAATTGTTTGTGTAGAACACTTTGAGGTGTCATCACCCTTTAACAGACAGACGCACGCTTGTCGCTGCTGCTTTAAGGATGCAGGTGCGGCTACAGCCCACACAATTCACATAGACAGAAAAAAAAGAACAATATTTTAATTGTTTCTGTAGCACACTTTGAGGGTGTCACCACCCTTTAACAGACAGACGCACGCTTGTCGCTGCTGCTTTGAGGATGCAAGTGTGGCTACATCGCACACAAGTCACAAACACATTAAAAAAATAGTTTTTTATATTTTGGAACACTTTGAGAGTTACACCACCCTTTAACAGACAGACGCACGCTTGTCGCTGCTGCTTTAAGGATGCAGGTGCGGCTACAGCCCACACATTTCACAAAGACCGAAAAAAAAAGAACACTATTTTAATTGTTTGTGTAGAACACTTTGAGGGTGTCACCACCCTTTAACAGACAGACGCACGCTTGTCGCTGCTGCTTTAAGGATGCAGGTGCGGCTACAGCCCACACATTTCACAAAGACCAAAAAAAAAAAGAACAATATTTTAATTGTTTGTGTAGCACACTTTGAGGGTGTCACCACCCTTTAACAGACAGACGCACGCTTGTCGCTGCTGCTTTAAGGATGCAGGTGCGGCTACAGCCCACACAATTCACAAAGACAGAAAAAAGAACAATATTTTAATTGTTTGTGTAGCACACTTTGAGGGTGTCACCACCCTTTAACAGACAGACGCACGCTTGTCGCTGCTGCTTTAAGGATGCAGGTGCGGCTACAGCCCACACAATTCACAAAGACAGAAAAAAGAACAATATTTTAATTGTTTGTGTAGCACACTTTGAGGGTGTCACCACCCTTTAACAGACAGACGCACGCTTGTCGCTGCTACTTTGAGGATGCAAGTGTGGCTACATCGCACACAAGTCACAAACACATTAAAAAAATAGTTTTTTATTTTTTGGAACACTTTGAGAGTTACACCACCCTTTAACAGACAGACGCACGCTTGTCGCTGCTGCTTTAAGGATGCAGGTGAGGCTACAGCCCACACATTTCACAAAGACCGAAAAAAAAAGAACAATATTTTAATTGTTTGTGTAGAACACTTTGAGGGTGTCACCACCCTTTAACAGACAGACGCACGCTTGGCGCTGCTGCTTTGAGGATGCAGATGGAATCTAGATGGGATTTGGAACCGAGGACACACTACCTCCATCAATTGTCTAAATCCCACTGCACTAATGTCGGATACCGGACGCACGTCTAACACCAACATAGCAGTCAAGGCCTCAGTTATACGTTTTGCTTCAGGATGACTACTGTCGTACTTCATCCTCATCGCTAGGGACTGTTGGAGGGTCAATTGTTTAGTAAAAGTAGTGATGTTCCTACTTCCTCTCTGGGATGATGAACAACTCCCAGCAGCAGCAACAGCACTAGGAGGAAGAGGTTCTTGATCTTTCCCTATTTTATTTTTATCGGAGAAAGTTTGGTCCTCCATTTATGTTATATTGATATATATACGTGCGGCTAAAGCGCACACAAACACAGAAAATATTATTTTATTTTTGCTGGAGAGTAGTGCACTTTGTGGGTTACACCACCCTTTAAGAAATGAGCCAGCCGGCTCTTTACTTATGGGACACAGGCACACGCTTGGCGCTGCTCCTTTGTTGATGCACGTGCAGCCACAGTGCACACAATTCACAAACACAGAAAATAATTTTTTTTTAGGTTTGGACTGGAGTGTACTTTCGGGGGTTACAGCACCCTTAACGGTCAAGCCAGCCGGCCCTTTACTTATGACACAGGCGCACGCTTGGCACTACTTTGTTGATGCACGTGCGGCTACTGCGCACACAATTCACAAACACAGAAAATAATTTTTTTTTTGGTTTGGACTGGAGTGTACTTTCGGGGGTTACAGCACCCTTAACGGTCAAGCCAGCCGGCCCTTTACTTATGACACAGGCGCACGCTTGGCACTACTTTGTTGATGCACGTGCGGCTACTGCGCACACAATTCACAAACACAGAAAATAATTTTTTTTTGGTTTGGACTGGAGTGTACTTTCGGGGGTTACAGCACCCTTTAACGGTCAAGCCAGCCGGCCCTTTACTTATGACACAGGCGCACGCTTGGCACTACTTTGTTGATGCACGTGCGGCTACTGCGCACACAATTCACAAACACAGAAAATAATTTTTTTTTAGGTTTGGACTGGAGTGTACTTTCGGGGGTTACAGCACCCTTAACGGTCAAGCCAGCCGGCCCTTTACTTATGACACAGGCGCACGCTTGGCACTACTTTGTTGATGCACGTGCGGCTACTGCGCACACAATTCACAAACACAGAAAATAATTTTTTTTTTGGTTTGGACTGGAGTGTACTTTCGGGGGTTACAGCACCCTTAACGGTCAAGCCAGCCGGCCCTTTACTTATGACACAGGCGCACGCTTGGCACTACTTTGTTGATGCACGTGCGGCTACTGCGCACACAATTCACAAACACAGAAAATATTTTTTTTTTTGGTTTGGACTGGAGTGTACTTTCGGGGGTTACAGCACCCTTAACGGTCAAGCCAGCCGGCCCTTTACTTATGACACAGGCGCACGCTTGGCACTACTTTGTTGATGCACATGCGGCTACTGTGCACACAATTCACAAACACAGAAAATATATTATTTTTTTAGCACTTGGGGGGAGCACCCCTGATGGACAGAGCACCCCCTGGACAACACTACAGCACTCCTTTAGGACTGGGACACTGCACAGGACTTTGGAGTGGACACAGCCCCTATGGAGAACTGACTGCACAACACAGTCCAGCCAGCCCCTATGGACTTTGAAGTAGTGGACACAGCCCCTATTAACAACAGCAGCACAGCACAACACAGCCAGCCCCTATGGACTTTGAAGTAGTGGACAACAGCAGCACTACACTACACTACACTACACAGCCCTAACTCCCACCCTCCCTCTTCACTGTCCACAGCCGAGTGAGAAAATGGCGCCGACGTGTGTACCTTATATAGGATCCAAAACCCGCGAGACTCGGAAGGCGGGAAGATGACGTTTTGCCTCGATTTCAGATCCGAGTCAGGCGGGAAAAGTCGAGCCTGACTCGGATCGGACTCGGATCGGGGGGGCTCGGGGGGGTTCGGATTTCAGAAATCCGAACCCGCTCACCCCTAATTTATAGTATTATACACCCCTAAAATTGCACAACCTGCATATCTTTATCTAATTTCTATATTTTCACTTTGAAAAATCCATTTATATTTCTGTGCTGCTTAGTAAAACTTTATGTACATTGAGCATTACATTGCATTAAATAAATGTGATAGTTTTGTAATTCAACTATTCATAAGTTTCTTGATAGGCCTGTCTACAGACCACTCACCATGCACAAGCCTGCCTACAGTCCACTCACCATGCACAAGTCTGCTTACAATCCACTCACCATGCACTAGCCTGGATACAGTACATTCACCATGTACAAGCCTGCCTACAGTCCACTCACCATGCACAAGCCTGCCTACAGTTCACTCACCATGCACAAGCCTGCCTACAGTTCACTCACCATGCTCAAGCCTGCCGACAGTACATTCACCATGTACAAGCCTGCCTACAGTCCACTCACCATGCACAAGCCTGCCTACAGTACATTCACCATGCACAAGCCTCCCTAGAGTCTGCTCACCATGCACAAGCCTGCCTACAGTACATTCACCATGCACAAGCCTGTCTACAGTCCGCTCACCATGCACAAGGCTGCTTACAGTCCACTCACTATGCACAAGCCTGCCTACAGTCCACTCACCATGCACAAGCCTGCCTACAGTCCGCTCACCATGCACAAGCATGCCTACAGTACATTCACCATGCTCAAGCCTGCCTACAGTCCACTCACCATACACAAGCCTACCTACAGTACTCTCACTATGCAAAGATCTTTCACTCACTCTATTTTTTGGTGCCTCTTCAGTCAGGCTTTCCTCCTTCGCTGCAGTGAGACTGCAAACAGTCATTAATCATTGCTAAATATAAAGGCTACTACTCTTCTCCTGGACATAAAATTATGCTTTTAACACTGCTGAACTCTCTCTGCGAGTACTACAGGGCTGATTTTGAGTTGGGAGCAACCCTAAAAAAGCAAGTACCGTATTTTCTGGAACAAACCATGTTGCAATCCAAGGGGTGCAAAAACAATTATTTACTTTTGCATGCAAGGTATATACTGGCTGCTTTTGCAAGTAACCCACAAATGCTTTATCATTCACTGTAATTTAGATCTGAGATTGGACACCCCTTTCTGAAGGCCCCCATACATCAGCAATCTGAAAACCACAATTGAACAATTTGAAGATTTATTGCCTGATTTTAGGATTTCCCAATCTAGCAATCTGCGCCCATACACTACAGATCTGTTTCAGTGATTTGCAGATCGATTGAAGCAAACACAGATCTGCCAATCTTGAAAGGCCCATCATTTTGCTAGAAACAGTCTGCAAATCTACTGATCATGCCCATACACTAGCAATTTACAGCCACAATTGATCTGTGAAATCCAACATGTTGGACAATCTGATTTAACAATTCCAATCACTTTTTGGTTGCAAACTGTGATCTGTGAAGCCCATACATTGCAGATTTTTATACACAATCAATTGCAAATTGCAGGATTTCCACAATTGATTGCTGATGTATGGGGGCCTTGAGATCTATATCTCTGCCCATGTTACATCTGCCCCAGCTGGTTTTGCTAAGGTGCAGTTACAGTATCTGCTCTTTTTTGCTTTACTCCCAGTTCAGCATCAACCCCGACATTCCCTAAATTTGTAGGACACAGCCTAATCCTAGTTTTCATTTACACATCCTCCTTTCTTCGTTTATTAGTTGGAGAACCTGAAGGCTCAGACTAGGCCCTTCACTCATATACCAATACCACTTCTCTTGGACAATGAATAAACTATTAGGGATTTTAATATATGGTCTATGTAGATGATACCTGAATATATAATTTCTCCCTGGGGCCTCTTTGGATCTCTCTTCATCTATATTTATATATTTTTCTGAATGCTTTTGTTCCATTTCATATTGAGCATCATCATCTCACCTCACGTAATCTTTTAAAGACTAAGCTAATAATATTCCCAATAGCACAAAAAAACCGACCTACTCAACATTTCTGTCTCTGTGGACAACATGAAAATAAACTCATGCCCCTCAAGCGTACTGCCTGGATGACCCAGTCTGTATCCAAATTACCTTAAGCTGGGAACACACCAGGATGACGGATCAGTCAGCAGACCGATAAGCTATACCAATCGGCCGCTTGATATGTCTGGCCTGACATCACAACTGGACGGGCATTTCAATTTGCCAACCCAGTTGAGATGCCCACCTAGTTTCCAACCTCATCTCCTTACATACTACCTCCCACCCACCCTGGTCTGTCTATGTCCATTACCTCTCCTCTACACTGGTGACTTCATCTCACACTCGTATCCATGATTTTGCCCGTGCCGTCCCCCTTCACTGGAATGAGCTCCCTCACTCAATCAGGCTCTCCCTGACCTTGCATAGCTTCAAACGTGCACTGAAAACCCGCCAGTTAATCAAATCATACCCTTCCACCACATAACCACGTCACCAGGCCACTCTCCCCACCATGCTGCCTCAGCCATCTCCACCTTCCCTACTTCCTGCCCTCAGGTCCCCATCTACACAATCATTGCCTCATGTCATCTGTCTGTCTACCCTCTCCCCTAGATTGTAAGCTCCTAAGAGCAGGGTCCTCCTCCCTACTGTCTCACAGCCCTCTTCAATGACAGCCTTCACCTTCCAAGCTGTATTGTGTATGGAGAATTGTGGTGCTAATTGTTACTCGTTCTCTGTTTATGTTTTGGCTACTGTGGCTACTGTTCTGTGTACCCCGTACTGTCCTACTATTGGCGTATGTACGGTATTGCAGAACACTTGTGGCGCCCTATAAACAAAATGTAATAATAATAATAATAATGTCAGTGTTGGTGGTCCATGCAGCCAGTGTACGGGCAGTCGGCCATTTGATCAGATACACATGCATCAGCTGTGCTGCAGGGCCGAACTGATATGTCTGTTTGTCGATGGAATGAGCAATATATTGCCAAGTGTGTACCCAGCCTTACTGTATATACAACTAAGAAACATTTCCAGCATAAGCACATATCTTACACACAATACTAAAAAAATCATATTCATGCATTGATTACAGTATATCCCACATTGACTATTGCAGGTCCCTTCTTACCGGTCCTACAGTACCTTAATCAGACTTTCACCATTACAATCTACTGTGAATACAGCAGTAATAAACAACTAATAATGTTCCTAGCTAAGTGTTCTTATACTGCTGCTCCACACTCTCAGTTCCTACTGTACATTGGCTGCCTGCATTACTATTTACTGAATCAAATCTAAAATACGTCTACCGATGTAATGTATTGCTTTAATAAATGCAAACGTAATGCACTTAGTTTTTCTTTGGATATACCTTTTACAGTTATTGCACTGAAATTGCATGTGTTTAATATTTAATGTCATTTTCAGGAAAATGTCTGTATATAATAGGCCCAAAAAATATAAGAAGAATAATCTGAATATGTTGTAAACCTGTTATATCAATATTTATGTGGGTTATATTATTTTTTTTATACCTTTACGCAATAAAAAGAAAATTATTTGCCTAAAAATAAAATAACACCGCACTTAAGGTGTTAGCAAGTTAAACGCTAATGGGAACTGCATTTACATTAAAAACCCTAGAGACCGATGCTTCACAGAACTCCCATCCTACGTGCCCAGCGTACATCATCTTGGCTTTCATTAGCATTTCTCTCTTTTAATGTTGATTAAATTGGAATTGGACATTTAGATGTATACATATTCATGGCCATGCCTGGTATAAGAACACTACAATATAATAACCTGTGGCCATAGACATGAAATGAGCTGTTCTTTTTTCCTAGATGTCTGGTTCACGGGTACTTTTGTCTTATCAAGCAAATGCACCTGACACTCGCATTCTGGCTAGAAACAAAATACAATAAGTGATGCTTTACTGCAGTGGAAATGTTATTTCTTTCTAAGAAAACAGTTAGTACCTACCAATAACTGTATGTCTTTTTGCACTTCCTTTATATTACAAAATAGCTGAAGCATCCGCAGTTGCCCGGGTTTAAATCTTCAAATTATTACATTTTATTATGTGATGTCTTTCAAATACATCCAGTGTGAAAGCCCAGAACAGGCACCCTGAGTCAAAGTTCTGCTTGGCGCTCTCCACCGTGAGGTCCCTCCTGGACTCCAAACATTCCATTAAGCATCCCAGACCAATTGCCACCCCTCTGTGAAGTTTTCATCCAAATCCATCCAGTGGAAGGTCCAGACAGGCTACCCTGGTAAAAGTTCTGCCCAGCGTACACCAATGGGAGGTCTGGCTGGGACCTCAACTCCCTAATATGTCTTCTGGTATCCAATGTTACCACTCTGTGAAGCTTTCATCCAAATCCATCCAGTGGGAGGCTCAGAACAGGCTCCCTAGATCCAAACAGGCTCCCTGGGTCAAAGTTCTGTCTGGTGCACTCTGCTGTGAGGTCCGACCTGGAGCCCAACCACTCCATTAGGCATCCCAAGCCAATTGCCACCCATCTGTAAAGTTTTCACCCAAATCCATCCAGTGGAAGGCCCAGAACAGGCTCCCCAGGTCAAAGTTCTGCCCAGTGTACACCAACAGGAGGTCCGACCAGACCCTGAACACTCTAGTGCAGATGTAACCTCATACACCTTTCCTTTTTCTGCTTCAATTGGCATGAGATGCTAGCATGGGTAAGACGTTCCACGACGAGTAGCAATTGAAAGGATCCCAATTTTTTTTCTTGCAAAAGTATTCGTAAAAAGTAACAGATTAAAGTAGCACATTTTAAGAATAATCACAAGGCATAGCTAAGTCACAGATTCAATGGCATGGCAAATTTTACCATACTGTATGTCTAGATTTTAAGATAGGTGTATGTGAACACATTTGTATATCTTCTGTAATTCAAATGTTACCACAATGTTGCCACACAATATGAAGCTTTCATCCAAATTCATCCAGTGGAAAGCTCAGAACAGGCTCCCTGGGTCAAAGTTCTACCCAGCGTACAGCAAAGGGAGGTCCAACTGGGAACCTAACCCCCTTAACCTGGACAGGAGCCAACTGGGCCACCTCACATTGGTTTCATCCCAATCAATTCAGGGGTGTCTGAATGCTTAACCGGACAGACAAACAAACAAACAGTCCAATGAATTTTATATATAAGATTTGTCGCTCAGTTGCTTTGTTGCGTTGTCACTATGTGGTCTAATAGCTTATTTTTTTGCTACTAAATAACTATGTAAGATTTGGCAGCTTGACTCTGAGAGCTGTGGAAGATATTTGCCAACAAACAAACAAACTTATTTTTTATACTGTATATAGTAGATGAATAAATAACCCCAAACACAAATCTTTCACCTTAACCCACTCCCGATTCCATACTACCCTCTCTACTCTTCCAATGATACTTCAGCTATCCATTGACAAAATCACTCTCCCACAACCAAGCTTTCTGCTGTGACACTCCACTTCTGTGGAACACTCCAAACAGTCTTTCTGCCAGTGTCCATGTCTCCTTAATAAACCACAAGTTCATCAAAGCCTAGCAATCTCAAATATAACGTCACTAGAGATGTGAAGTTTGGTTCTCCAGTAATCCAAATCCACCCGAATTTCGTGAATCCGGGTAAATCTGAGTCGCGGTTCTAATCTCATTAGGAGATCCAGGTAAATCCGGGTCGCGGTTCTGATCTTTTTGCGGTTTGGAATTTGGATTTTAAATCCGAATTTTGTTTTTTTTATTGCATAAATTACATGATTTTAGTTGTTTTTAAAACTTTTTATCTATTTTTATTAAAAAAATCCAGATCCAAAACCAAAACACTTGAGGGTGGTTTGCAAAACTAAATCCAGATCCAAAACCTTGAAGGGGATACAGATCCAAAACCAAAACACAGGGGGTCAGCGCACATCCCTGAATGTCACCCATACTGGCCCAGTCTCCCTATGCCCACATTCTCACTAAATGTCACCCCACTTTTTCTTGTCCTCTTCCCTAAGCTTTCATAAGCAGGTACAACCCTCCTCCTGTCTTCTGGCCTGCTCTCACCTTATCCACCTATCCAACCTTGTATCTTACCTCTGGCTTGTTCCTTAATGCACTTGTTGTTATATGCATTGTTTATTATGTATTATGTACAGTATTATGCTTTTTGAAGTTCCATTACTGTAAGTAGCCTATTGGTTACCTACATCTTTTTCATATTCTGTACTTACCAACTGTACAGTTCTGTTGTTTTTAATGACCCCTTATAAAAAAAATACTTAGAGCAGAGGTTCCCAAACTCCACAATTACAGGTGACTTATTAATACATTAGTCAATTTGATTAAACTATCTGGGCTCATGCATGGCTATCTTTAAAACCTGGACTGTAATGGCGGAGTTTGGGAACCCCTGTCATAGGGCAATGGACCTTTAGTAGTTTTGTATAAAATGAAATCCAGTTAGCAAAAAGTTCAAAATTCCACAATTAACTGATCTAAAATGATTTGAAGCTCAAATTATTGTATATCTAGAAGAAGAACTTCCTTTCTTTAGTTGTAGCAGTCTTCCTGTAGGGCAGTGTTTCCCAAACTTGGTCCTCAAGTTCTCCTAACAGTCCACGTTTTAAGGCTATCCATGTTTAAGCACAGGGGACTAAATTAGTTCTTAAATTGGTTTATTTTAACAATCTGTGCTCAGGCATGAATAATCTTAAAAATGGACTATTAGGGTGGCTTGATGGCTGAGTTTTGGCAACCTTGCTATAATGTTTTGGTAGTTGAAAGAGAAGCAAAGAAAAAACACTCCTCGTGCCATTGCTTACCTGTAAAGTAGGATTACAAATTACTCAATTAAATACATAAAATGTTGTGGATCCATTTACTTACATTTGCATAATAATAAGGATTCAATTGAAGTGGTCTGTGATGAAGCCTCCTGCTCACTAGCAACAAGTAGGCCAAGGAAAAGGAGGAGCAGCATGTGAGGTCTTCCAATACATGGGTGGGCTTTCAGATCCCACTATCCTACCCTCTTCTTATGAAAAGCTAGTTCTGCAACATCTGAGCCATGTGATTAACAGGAGCAAAAAAATCAGATAAATATTTATGATTTTTGAATGATATATTCAAAAATATTACATTTCTACTATTAGACAATTGCAGGACTGAGGTTTTTCGATCCTCACTAAATAGATATTTATCACAATCATTTTGTGCAAAAAAAAAAAAATTCTTGCTTACAACATCTAACTGAAATGAAATTTTTGAATTTATCATGCAATAATTTAATAGCATTTTTTTAACCGGCTTGTATTTATCTGTATTTATATGGTACATCTGTATTTATATAGTACATTTAATGTCTACTTTTATACAGTACATACAGAATTTAACACGCAGATGGCCCTTTAAATTCTGTATATGTACTGTATAAATACAGACATTGTGCATCTCCTGGAGTGTATGTAGCCATTAGAAAGTGTTGATTTAAATGATGCATTAATTAATGTGACCCTTATTAAATTAAACATATTTTTGCTCCAGATATTTAATTTATAAATAATATTAACACTCAATTATGTATTAATTATTGACAAGTTAATACATATGATTAATGTGATTAAGTTTTATGGTCTGGCTGGACAGATCGCTCTGTCTTCAGGCAACTTTTGTAATCAAATTACCAGCGCTTTTGGTCTTTCCCCAAAACAAATCACTGTATGCATATTAACCATCCAATTTACTAAAGATTGCAGAAGATTTAGAATTTAAATCCATAATTGCACTCATTAAAATTTCCCCTTTTAACTGTGATCCCAACTATTCTCCATAACATGAAATTGTACGACATTATTGCTGCAAGATAAGCCTGGTAATGTTCATAGCTCTCTCCTGATGGATAACATAGGGTTGAATAGATGAGTTGATTTCAACCTCTACCTTCTGAATGAGGTACCAGAAATCTGTGAGAGACATGAAAACAGTGCAATGCAGAGAGTTCAATTGTCATAGCTATGGGATCGTATTCCTCATCAGCACCTGCAATACATGTTTCTACAGGAACAGTCTCAGTCTCATCATGACCTTCCCCTGTTCATTGCTAAAACTTCTCCAGAATCGTGTGCCTGGAGAAACATCAGCTACAGGCTGCATTAAGGGCCAAAATATCTTGAACCACAAGTGGCTGGTGTTTTTAATTTGCATTTCAAAATACCCACAACAGGCACAGAGATCATATGCACAGGGTGCCCTTATGTTAGCCCTTACCAAAAGGGGTCTGTGTAACTCCTCTTTTATCCTCAGTTTGCCCACTGCTGCATCCTCCTTTGATCTCGCAGTGTCTTAAACCCGGCATCTTGACCTAGTGGGCAAGTGTGCAGAGGCAAGCTCTTTTGTGAAAAGCCCCTTTGCAGTCCCAAGACTTCCTTCTTTAGGTCCTCTCTTCTCTCTCTCCGCCACTGTCTTCTTTCTTCTTTCAGATGGCTTATTCTTTGTTCGGTAATCCAATCCCTGCTCCCTGCAGGCTGACTCTGATTGGTTGCTTGTCTGCGAGCTGTGATTGGCTCGTTGCTGGTGCCAATTTGAAAAAGCAGAGGCACCTTTCCAGCACTGGGGTCGCTTCCAGCAGCCTTCCACCAAGCTGCAGTAGTTTTAATGGATTAGGATTAACAACACACATGCCTTAGCATAAGATAACAAGCATCTGTCAAGGCAGAAAAGCAACAGCAGACGCTTTTGACTCAAAATCAGGCACAGTATGTGAAAATACAGCATATATTTGTAAATTTGAATTGTACAAATTCAGTCTATGAATAAAGCTGGAATAACATCCAGTACTGCATTATTCTTCGTAGGTGAGGACTGTAAACGCTTAAGGTCAAATTGTGTCAGCAAAATGTGCAAAATTAAATAGACAAATGCAGAATATTTCATGTAAAAATTTGAAAAATGTTGCTAATTTTGGCGAGGAAAATCATATCAAGCAGAGAACACATTAGTGGTATATGACTATGTTCTCAATACAAGATAAACTCTGAAAACAAAATTGTGTGCAGGGAATAATACACATATTGGCTGGTTAATGATACACAGCATGGGGAGCAGTGATGAAAATTAATAGCCCCTCTCCCACACGCAAAACTATAAAGACTAAATTGCTTAATTAATTTTATTATTTGTAGGGTTAAAATTCCTTAAAAAAAAAAAAAATAATTTTTTTTTTTTTATGTTCACTGACAATTTTGAGAATGAAAAAGAAAATGTTAGTTCACCCTTAACAATTCTATTAATAAACATTTAATAAACCTTTATAAAAAATGTTGAAGAAAAATTTCTAGGAAATGGGCAGGAAGTGGGAAATCCGGCCACTCTTCTGAGGGTGCGGGGAACTGCCAGAAAAATCAGAAGCCGTGCGCACATTTGGAAGAGTAGGCAAGTATGAGTGTATTTATGGCTAAATTACAGTACATGGCCACAAAACAGAGTGAATCAATAGATAGGTGCAATTTTGAGATCTGTTGGTCAGCACTTCATGCCCTCTAGGATGTAGGTGCAGCACAGGGGAGGGGAGAAGCTGCTGGGAAAACATTTAATATTTTTTATTGGTCTGAGCAGTTGGTGTTGTTTGCTGAGAAAAATTGTGACAAGTCACTAGCCCCAGGTCTCCCACCAAACTTAAATTAGCTCTGGCTCAAAATAAGATGAATGAAGGTGAAAATTATTTTTAGAATAAGGCAGCTCCCTATTTATATGTCTAGCTGTTTGATGCAAACTTAAAAGACAAGTAATTAGTTGTAGTATTTTACAAACTGTCTAACTGCTTATATTTCACTTTGGAGCTCTATGCAGAGAGATTAAAAGTATAATCACAAAAATAAAAAATAAACTCTTGCTTTAGATGTCTAGAATATCCCCATAACTGTTTTTTTTTATCACTAAGATCAATGTGTTTTAAGCTCGTAAATATATTTGAAAAGGTTTTTATCTCTATCAGCGCAACACAGGTAATTATATTCTACCCTTCTTCGCATACTCACATATGCAGCACATCGTTGCCAAGATAATTAGCAAGCAAAAGGCATTGAAACAAAATATGGTACGGTATTAACAGCTTGGTTGACATGTATTCTGAATCTCAGTATATACTCCCGACAAAAGAACAATTAACTTGATATTTACTAAATGCCAAATACTTATTTGCAGCTCTATAAAAAGATTTTGATCTGTTGAAAACTTTGATTTAATTAATTGTTAGTTTGAATTGTAACTCATTTTTTGTTTTAGTAAGATGCTATGCATAATAATCATTATCCTGTAAGAGAAATCTAAAAATATTTAGCTGTTTCGGGCCTGGTTCTGAGCTGGACATAAGTGAAAATGCAGATGAGATGGCTCTTATGGATATCTACATACTGTGCATGCCCCATAAAAAGGAATCGGTGACTGCCCAATCGCCAAACCAGGCATTTTTTAAGTTATAATGTCTTGGGATATATCCTGATTTGATATGAATAGTGCTGCTATGTATGAGTATGTGTATGATTCTGCAGTTATTTCAACACTAATTATAAATTACCAATTTCAAACTTACACTATGGGCCTTATTCAGGGTTGGATGCAACAAAAACATTTTGCGCTAGCGCCCAATGTTTTACATAGGCGCATACATCGGAGAAGCACTGTGCATGGATGGTTACCACTGTCAGAAGCAGATCGGAATTACATGGAGATCCATGCAGTTCAAAATGGAGTTCCTGGGCAGTGACAAGGGGTGACTCAAGCTCCCGGGTGTGTGTCGGGGCATGCCGGTGTCCAGGACTGTGCCGGAAGATGCAGTTCCACTGACACAGTCAACCAAGTACCATTGGACATTCTGAGCATCCATATGCATGTTCATAATTCTGCGGCTAATATCTGCTCCATACTACATCCAGGGTTGTCTTAACAGCAGTGTGGGCCCTGGGTAAATCAATGCACTGGGGCTCCTACCCACCCATTCACGGAAAAAAACATTTAAATGGTCAATGAATTTAAACCCTCCTGCATGCCCATCAGACCTCTCACACATACAGAGAGACTCTGTCTGATTGGTCTAAAGCCGGTGGATGAAGTGAAACTGGGACTGAGGTAAGTACTCGCGGCTGTAGGGGGGCGGGTTGATGGGCCCTTACAAGTTTGGGGCCCTTGGGCAACTGCCCAACAAACCCAATGAAAGAGATGGCCCTGACTATGTCGGATTAGAGCTGCAGCCAGTGGGACTCTCAATATAGAGCCCATCGGTTGCAGCATTAGAATAATTTTGTAGTAGAGGTTGTAGCAGTAGTCACAGCTGTTAGTGCTTTGTGTAATATGTTGAGGACCTGAGAGCTGGAAACATTCAAGAGAAGATGCAAAGCAGAAGCCACTGCCTATCATGCCACATTGCGAAAACAAGAAAGACAAGATGTCTCAATCAGTTCCATGGGTACCAACATGTCCAGATGATGGTATCACCTTGTTTTCTTTTTCAATATCAACTTGTAGAAATCTGTTTATAATCTATGAATTTAGATAAGAGGATTGCCAATCCAGGAGGATCTTTGGTGAAATGACAAGCGATCGGGTGTTTACTGTCACCAGATTCTATAGCTGCTCTGATTGCAAACCTATATAGAGTTATACTGTCACAAAAAGCATCTAATTAGGGTAAAACTCTGTATTTTAAAAGTGGACTGCATATTGCAAAGGTAAATAAATATGGCAATGGGTAGTGAGCAATCACAACAGAAATTTAATTTGTTGCTCATCTTTATGTGTAGAACAGTTCATGGTCAGGTAGTCTAGAGTATAGTAACTTTGAGGTCATATTAAGGTACACACAGAAGAGGCAAAGGCAAATTCCACAGATCTGCTACACAAGAGGTCATACACTGATATGTGGGATCAGTCAAATGAAAGTATCAATAAAACAGCCAGATTAGGTACATGAAAATCCCCAGAAATCTGCACAAAGGTAACAGAAGTCAAACAAGGAATAGCCAGAAGTCAGCAAAAAATGTCAATCACATTATCGAGGTATGACTGAATTGGAGATCAGGAGCACATCACCTAGCAGTGACTGCTACAGTAGGTGAGATTCCAATTTATGCCACTAGGATTGGAGTTTTGAACTTAGAATCCTGCCAGTCTTCTGAAGTGGCATGAATATTGAAAGAGTACAGGGCAATCGCAGCACATATATATTTCTTAGAGAAATCTTGATGTGAAGAATTAATATATTCCAATGGTTCCAATGGACCCTTCCATTTGACCAAAATAAATAAATGTTTTCCTTTCATTAGAGTTACCAACGTATTTTCTACTATGGAATCACCTTGTCCCTGTACTTTGAATTAGAGATGAGAGGTTTGGTTTTACTCAATTCCATTTGGATAGGAAAAATGGCATCTTAGTGGCTATGGCTATTTGGCCCCAATTTGTTTTTTATAGCAAATAACATAGATCCGAACTTGTGCTAATTTGGCAAAAAGAAAAAATTTGTAGTGCCGAATCACTCATCTCTACTTTGATATTGTGTTTGGAGCAGAAGCTGCCGTTAACTTTACTCACAAGGCGCAAAATACTGCATGAATATTTCTCATAGTTTAGAGAGATTGCAACTTAATGGTGTCTGAAGATGATATATCTAACACTGGAAATGGTCCAACCCATCGAACTGAGGTGGTAGAGCAAGTTCCAGATTCTGAACAATCATACTATGAGACTGATTCTCAGTCAGACACATCTGAGGCCACTTTTCCAGTTGGCCACATCAGCCTGATTAACAACTAATGTGAAAATCCACCTATGTATGCTGGACATCCATTTGCCTGCATGTAGAAAGCCATTCTGAGAATCCACCTATGTATGCTGGACATCCACTTGTCTGTATGTGGAAATCCATTCTGCTTACTGTTTTTTCTGCCTGCAGCAGCAATCATCATAATATGTATCTAGACATGCACCCACTTGGGTACGATTAATCTACTGTATAACATGCGTTCCAAAACCGTCCGCAGCCTACTGAAGTTTTCTTACATGTTCATGACACTCCCTTAACACTCCCATTCAATGGAACAGTTCTGTGCATCCACATGGTCGCCACTCACAGAAAGGGTGGTGCGATCAATCCATCGACACTTGCGATCTCTATCTGCCTGATTTGGCACATGCACAGTTACCGATTTTTTATTATGGTGCACGCTCAGTGAATTGGTTGTGACCTCTTTCCATGTCTTCGTCAGGTTCAGTTGGAGCTTTTGTAATGTAGGAAAATTCTATGGCTGTTACAGGGGCGTCTTAAGAGAGGAGGGGGCCCATGTGCACTCCCCGTGCGGGCCCCCCTCCTCTCTCCTCGGTGGCCAGCAACTGACTGACACGGCTAGCCAGCCACCGGAGCCTTAGTAGACTCCAGGCACTAGAGTGTGCCTGGAGTCAACTGCGCATGTGCAGAATGCTGGAAAAATGGCCGTGGTGGCCATTTTCCAGTGTTCTGTGCAAGCGCAGTAGACTCTGGGCACTAGAGTGTGCCCGGAGTCTACTGTGCATGCACAGAACACCGGAAAAATTGTCGCGGCGACCATTTTCCGGTGTTCTGAGCAGCGCTGACACCCGACATGGGACCACGGACTGATAAGTTTAAAATAACATGGGTGCAGTGTGTACGGTGTGGGGCCCCGCACACACTGCACCCATTATAGATATGCCACTGGGCTGTTAGAAACAGGGAATGAGGACCTCATTCAGAGTCGGTTGCAAGCGCCAATGCGCTCTTAACTGACTCGATGGTTAGTCCTGCGCATGCACGGCGGCCGCACTGCGCGAGCACAAGACCTGGAGCGACAGAGAAACTGTCGCTCCGGAGCTCATTACCGAAGGGGCGGCTGTTGATGTTGATCGACAGCTCTCCTCATTTGGTAGGCGGGCCGGGGGGGTGGTTTGCAAAACGGAGGCGTTCCTTAACGAATGCCTACCATTTTGTGGGTGGCCGCACTGACATCATCAGTGATGTCTGTGGGGAGTTTCCTGCTCAAACAGAGAAGGAAGCTCCCTGGGGCTTACGGGTGGTAAGACCCAACCTTAGGGTCTCGTCGTAAGCCCCGATGGTCGCAATCACCATCACGACCATCAACCTGGTCGGTCGTTAAGATGTGGGTGGTACCCCACAGCTTAACTAACGACCAGGAGGTGGTCGTTCAGGATGCAAGCAGCCGCCCTGATTCAGTGCGACCACTTGCAACTAACGACTGCCTCTGAATGAGGTCCTGACTGGGGATGTTAGCCACACTTAACAAAGAAAAGAGGGAGCAATGTGAAGGTATATTGAGAATTGTTGTAAGCAAATTCTGCTAGAGACAAATACTCCACCCAGTTATCTAGCTGATAGTTACTGAATATGCACCTATACTGCTCCAGACTTTGATTTCCCCATTCAGTTTGGTCATTTTTTTGCTGGCGATAATAATTTAACTTTAATATGAAGAATTTCACAAAAGGCCTTCCATATCCATAAATTGTGACCCTCAAACTATTACTATAGAATCTGGATAACTATGTAACCTGTAGATATACTTCATGAATAAGCAAGCAGTCTAAGGAACAGAAGGAAATTTGGTCAATGGATTGAAATGTGCCATCTTGGAGCATTTATCTACAAAATCTGTGTAGGATACTAATTAATCCCTTGGGTGAATGTAGTAGATATTTTTTTTTTAGAAAATGTAATTTCATGGACCAGAAAATAATGTAACATTTCTCGTTGACTTCTAAGAAGGTCATGGGAACTCTGTTTCGAACACATATTGAACAATCTTTAATTATAATGTATTGTTGTGCAGAGTGAGTAAGCAGTGGCCAACAAAACTACAGATGTGTCCTGCTACATCTTTGTTCATAGTAAGCCATAGAGGTTTCTAAGTTGCGGCATGAGAATAGCGTAGCTAGGCACGGTAAGGTGCGCTGAGGTTTGACAATATCCCCTGCATGCAATACACAACTTTACCACTGGGTGGTCAGTGCTCCACTGATTAAAACTACAGTGCTGAACAATACAGCATTGGATGGATATGGCACTACAGAATACAATATTACAGTAAGCCGTGACAGGCGTGCCAATCACATAATGTGCTGTACAGTACTGCACAGTGTAATAGTGTATTTAATACAGTACTGTAGTACGTAACTCTGCTTGGCAGGCTATTTTATGAAAGACTGTCCATGCGATTAGGGAAACTTCGTCAGTGATGTGCGGCACTCATAGTGAGGGCATGCCTTAGAAATCAGTAGTGGGGATTTAGCAGCACTGTATGAAATCATCACTGAACCACAAATCTCAGCCCAGAAAGAGGTGTCTTTGGTTTAAAAACTGACTGTGCCTCTTCTATAGCAAACTGATGGCAATGTCAGCACTGCTGTGCCTCTAGGAGTTTGTACAACATGTCACTAATCTGTACACAGCAGTGACTGCCAGTCACTGTGGCACTGTAGACAATGATGGCATGCCTTAGAAATGAGCGGTGAGATTTAAAGGGTGCTGTAAAAAATCATCACTGAACTGTCTCAGTCCAGAAACAGGTGTCTTTGACTGACAAACTTACTGTGCGTCTTCTGCATCACACTTGCGGCCATCAGTGGCCATTTACAGTAGCCCATAATTCTCCTCACTCATGGCTGTTCTTCTCTCCCAGCGGCTCTTCTTCTGCTACAGTGCTTGTGCCATCACCATTAGAGTCAAGTCCACACTTCTCTGATTACGTCTTTGCTTACTGTACCTTGCTTCCCAGTCGTATTGTGTGCTGAGAATTATGGTACTAATTGTTAATTGTGCTCTTTATATGTTTTGGTTACTGTAATGTACACTATGCCTTATACTGTAAATAAAGTGTAATAATAATAATAGTAGTACAGTCAGGGTTTATTTATATACAGTACATACATGTTTAAAATTTTTTTGAGACAAAATGATATATTTTTTGTTTTCACAGGCCCAGAGCTGCACCACCACCATGAGGAGGTGGAGCTGGAGGTGAAGACAGAGGCTGAGGATGGGGCAGCTAAGCCCGAAAGCCCTACACAGCCTAGTAAGTACTTGAGGTGTCTCAGGATTGCAAACTGACTGTTCTGGGTATTGATTTTACCTTAAATACACTAAGTCATGCTTTAAACCACATTAATAGGTTGCCAAAAAATAGAAACCATGTACCTAGATTCCCAACCGCCTAACAGTGGTATTGTAGGCACCAGGCCTGCCAACCTAATACGGTATGTCAAATAAGCTGACCCCTGGTAGGAGGTTCCCATTGTTTACCTAATATTTTTCATTTTAACAATTGGCTTGGTTTCTCTCCTTTATAAATACCATTCAAAGTGTTTAAAGAACTTGTATCATTGCCAATTGATGAGATCATTTATTTTTTGTGCTCTGGCGAAAGGGTCTTTTGCTAGTCCCTATAGATCTTGAAGTTTTAAAAGTGTTGTGTAGTTTTGTATTCTTTACAATGCACTCCAGGGGAGGAGAGAGTAGACACAAGGGGAGGGGAGAGTAGACACAAGGGGAGGGGAGAGTAGACACAAGGCTTATTGCCAGTTGTAGGTAGACAGTAAATTCATTTATTTGATTGTTTAGCTGGATGGAACATCAGTAGGGTCTAGCAAATAATATACTGTAGCAAATTTACTAACACTGCGAAGCTGCATCTCTACACATTTGGAAGGCAAAAAATATACACATTTGTGTGAATAACACAGAGATACTGCACTTTGGAGTCTCTATTGATTTTAAGTCTTGTCTTTGTAATAGCTTGCATGAGATACAGTACATGTGCAGCTACCAAATTCTTTTATAGATAGCAAACTAGAAAGGCTTTCATCAATGCAATAAAATATAGAGAAAACAAAAATGAACCATTAGATGTTCAGATGAAGAATAAAAGAATAGAATTACTTATATACATTAGACCTGAATGCTTGGGAAGAGCATTTAGCACAATTCCACTGTACTATACATTATGTATAAACATAGAATTACACTTTAGAAATTTAATAGAAATGGACAGCAAAGACATTCATATCAGGAAAGTTTGTCATAAAAGTTTTGCCTGCACTGTGTGTTTTTTCACCGAGCTCTAAATCAGCTCCAGGCCAGGCTGTTCCATAAAGCTGTCTGAGATTACTTAAGATCACCCATTGTAAATTTTGCTGAACACTCCTGTGCATGGGCTGCAAAGTTAAAAGTCAGGACAAAGAACTCTTTACTGTACCTAAAGACTTCCTCATTATTCACTAACAGGAGAAGGTTATGATGCAGATTTTATTCTCTCATGTACAGTACATATTGTTCTATGCTACTCAACTGGAAGTAAAACATAACCTGTTGAGTATTTTAATACTGTAATGAATCTCGCCTATATTTATATAAGTTCCCTATAGTCACTCTAGGGAGGGCTTCTGCCTATAACAACCACCCATTGTTCCCATAGAATACAACGCACTCAGTGCTACTTAGGATGCCACCAGGTCTTAACTTCCGGACAGTATGGGTTTATACAAACAACGGGAGTTCACAATGTAAAACTGGAATAGTAGTACAAAGGTAATATTAACCACAGAGCAGCCTGCAGCCGTGGACACAAGCAAGATAGAATGCACACTCATAAACAGGCAGCATGCATATCAGCAACACTAAGTAATAATATCGCAGGGTAATTGCATAGAGCACCATGCACTGCTGACAAAAAAAGAAAACGATTGCATAAAAACACAGCTAATAGTTTCAATTGGTTTAAACAACATTAAGATTCATTAAACTTCTTAACAGCAGATGCGACTTGTAACCCTTATAAAAACATAACCAAAACTTAACACCAATGAATATCCAAACAACACAAAGAATTGGCTTTAAAACATGTCATCTGCAGTAGGTGATAAAGAGGGGGACAGTGCCATGGCCTAGGGTGCATAGCACAAAGGGCAAACCCATGTCCTACATCTCAAGCCTAATGGAAATCCATCCAGCTAGATGTTGTCAATGGCCTCTAGATACTGTGACGAATAGCATATTAGCTATGGGAAAATCAGGGAAGAAGGGAGGGCAGCTTGATATCAGAGAAGCCTGGGTTAGTGTGAACAAGTCTAATATAAACTTCTGAGGCTTGGAACCCCCCATTTGCTAGTTACTAATTTTCCCAAATGCAGACAGGCTATGAGTCATAAAAAGGGATTTACTTTTTCACAAATTAGCACTGCCTCCATAATTAAACCTTCATCACTCTGCAAAGACTCCTGTAAGACTTCCTGTTGTAGTCAGGGTCTTAGTAACAAAATAATTTTAATACATTTTGAAACTTTTATTCCTTTAATTATTTATATCCATTAATATTGTGTTTCAAAATACAACTTGTTTTTATTATATTTCTATTATTTTTTCTCTATTAATTAAAAAATGTTTATAGCATATATTGAATTGTTTTTCCCTTTATTATACATGCACACATGCACACACACTCATAACACCTGTATAATGAATGCAGATTTCGCCACTAGTGTTCACAATCAGTTCCTGCTATTTAAATGCAGCAGTCTCAATCTAATTTATGTCTTGGAAATCATAAATCTGTATATCAAATTGTAGTAGTAAGGTTGCATACTAGTGCTATATATTTTATTTTGATTAAAACTATTTTTAGCATGAACATTACTTGGCTGTTTTAGATGAAAAATTGCCCAACAAATTGATAACAATGTACTCATAAATACTGCTGTAGCTTCATTTCATTAGAATTTGTATTTAATTACCAAAGTTTTAATGTGATTAAGAAAATTACAAACTTTTAAATAATATTTAATTATAAATATTAATGCACTGGGGATTGTATTGGAATCTTTATAATTAAAAATAGATAAAGACTAAACTCTTTTTGTATAGTAGCTTTTATTTAAACCTATTTGTCTTTTGGATGTGTTAGAGTGTACAGTATTGTATATTAAATAGCAAATTCTTAGAACATTTATTATTAGCAATGTATGCACTAATTATAGAGCAAACATACATATAAATGCATTTGTGCATAAATATTATAAATGCCCTAACATTGAACAATTTTAAGGAGTTGTGAATTATAAGTGTTGGATATCTTATAACTGTTAGTTGATATTTTATCTCTTGCTGCCACTGTTGTTTTACCAAAACTATCTAGGGACACTTCACAATTTTTGACAATTTGTGCTGCAACAGTTTTACCAGGAATGCATTTTGAGGATTCAAGACATTTCACCCCACTCTTTTTGATCAGGGGCTAACTATTCGGTTGAAGTCTACAGCTTTATACTGACTTCTTTCCACTACCACTTTATTATTGCTTGGATGCATGTTATGGGGCTATCAGTTGGTACTAAACCAACCTATTTAGCATTGGACATTACTGAATAAAAGAAAACAGCAATAAAGAGTATACATTAAAATGAGGGTGAAGGGGATCCTGCTTGGTGTGCTTTTAAATGGCGGAATATTTCAAGTAATAAAGAATGTTTGCAGGATTTCTAGTTTTTACTCTTCAGAGCTGGTGGCTCATTAATTTTATTTTGCAGTCAGATAAGTCTCCAGTTATCATGGGGACAAAACTACACCTGCACCTTAGTATGAGACTTCGCTTCTGATATACAGTATACTCTGCATCTCTGTCTAGCACTCTTCTGGTTCTGTGGATTTTAGAATTTAGAGGGAAATCCTGAATGGTGTTAAGGAAATCCGGCTGTTCTCTCAAAATTCCTGAGTTTTTAATATGGAGAACTTAACACCCAACACTGTAGCTATTTATGTCTTTATGTTGTATATACAGTAGAGTTCTGTATGTTGGGAATTTTATCTGTTTTATGTACAGTATATGTCATTTTCATTTCTTTTTTGTTAAATGGGATTGATATTATTGTGGAGTGATGTGTCAGCCGTAAGGTGCTTGGATCTTGGGAGGAGGGGTCATCAGCAGACCAGATGGTTGTGTGGACTGTAAGCTATGGTCTGTACACAGTTCTGTGTGTCTGCTCGGTAAAGATCTTTTAGTACCAGAAGCTATCTCTGCACTGTTCACCCTCTGTTGTCTGTTTTTTTTTATATAGGCACCTTTTCTTTGGTTTGGTTTGTATGGAACTATTGCCATTTCTCACCCTCTAGATGCCTGATCTATTTCACACATCCTCTCCTCATTCTTCTTCTCTTTTCTCCATGCCTAACTTCAGCCAATTTAGAAAAAAAATGGTAGTCAAGGCTTAAGTCTTCGAGAAAATTACTTTATGTGATGCAATGTATTTTTGAAATTAGAAAGTTCGGCAATGAGATCATGGACTGTTGTAGGTCATGTTGACATGTCAATAAGGTGATTGAAGACATTTTTACAGTGTCATCTTTTCTACATCAAACATGATGCTCTACCATTATTTTTGAAGCTGTCAAGCTGACACTGTTAAAATGGTTTAACTACTAGCATGTCATCTTCATACTACCAGGGTCGCTATTCTCATTGTTGACTTTGATTGGCAACAACACTATTCCCTATTGATCTGTCATGTTGGTGTTTCTCCTCTATTCAACTGAATGTGAAAGGACAGCTGGGAGTTTGACCTAAGGACAGCAAAAGTACTGTAGGTGTAAGGATGGTAATGGTTGATGTTTTCTGCATGACAATAATGATCAGGACCTAATTCTGCATTATTACATGTTAACACATGCGATGCCACATGTAAAGTTTAAAATGTAGCAATAAAGCAAATAAACAAATAAGGGAACTTCACAAATAGTATAACCAAAAATGGAGGCCAAATATCCAATATACTACAAAGTGCTGGTATCTCTGTAAACGTCAGAATGTGGAGGGCTATGTTTCAGTGTTTAATTATTTTCTTGACAAGAGTAACAATAATGTATAATAATTACATGATATATAGGGATGGAAATTTCTGTAGTGATTGTCCAGGAGGATTATACGAGTCTATTCACAGTCAATGACTTGATCATTATAATCTACAATAATGAAAGTAACACCAAAACTTGTGTCTCTCATATGATATTAAATCTATGCATCTAATGTGTTAATTCAGCTTTGAGGCATGATTTTCCAAGCTTTAAGTAATATAAAATCACCTGTCATTATAATATAAATGCAATATGACTTCCTGTTTCTGTAGATTGGAGGATTCTATTGGAGCCGAAAGGCCTGACATTTTAATATGAAATATGCCTCACTGGCCGTACATGAGACATGACACGTATTAATTCAAATTGCAATTTTTAACTCAACCATGTGGAGTGTAAATACATTGTGGATAAGCCCCAGGCAAATTGGAAGTGTAAATTTCAATTTACAAAATTAAACTGCAAAGTCTGAAATGCCTTAATGATATATTTTAACTTATTAACAATTGAATGCATGTTATTGGGACACATTGTTATTGTAAATCAAAACTATGAAACCAATGAATGGAAAGCATAACATGGGTATAAATGTATTACCAAAGGAGCTTATTCAGTATAGGATGTTTAAAGTGTAGTACAGCATAATAAGAGCTACAGTACTGTATAATTATTAGAGATGAGCGGATTAGGTTCTCAGAGAACTGAACCCACCCGAATGGCACGGGTTTTCCCGCCTTACTCAGAACTCAAAATGAGGCAAAACGTCAGCATCACGCTGTCGGATTCTCGTGGGTTTTGAATTGTATAAAAGGTTCCCCGCGATCGCCACCATTTTTATTCCGGCTGTGGACAGTGAAGAGGAAGGTGGAGGCTGTGATCTCTGTGCTGATAGGGGCTGCTACTATTGTCACTTGTGTCAGGGGCTGGCTGCTTAATGTTTACAGGGGCTGGATGTTGTCCATAGGGGCTGACTGACTGTGCTGCTGTGTTGTCCAGGGGGTGCTCACTGCTCTGTCCATCAGGGGTGCTCTTCATCATAACTCCCAGTGTGAAAAAAAATTAGGTTTTTTTTCTGTGTGTGTGTGCGTTAGCCACAGTGTGCGGCATGTGTTGTTAATCAAGAGGCTGCTCCCCCAGTTTTAAAAATATATTTTTTTTCATGTGGTTGTGCACGTTAGACGCACCTTAGCTGCGCTATAAATGCTTTCTGACACTGTTGCTAGACCACAGTGAGTATGGAGGACAGTCACATGACAGGAGAGCAGGATCCACATACCAGACTTGTAGCTGCGGCAGCAGTCATGATGAGGATGCAAGGCCGTCAACGTCATCTAGGAAGACCGATGCATTAGGGCTTAAGTCAGGCCATGTAAAATCAACTTTTACAATGTTAAAGAAAAAAAATTGGCAATATGCCATTCACTACATGAATTGGCAAGGAAAGGATAGGGCCTTTGCCTTTATTTATGATTTGTTGTTCAAGTTTTGATGATTTAAGCCTTTCTGCTTGTAGGAGAGGTACAAAAAATGTTTAATTGTTTAGAAAAGTAAGACATCTGAACTAACCATGTGCTCTGAAAATTCACAGATCCCAGAGGAAAGTCCAAGTGTGTCAAGCGGATGCCATGTGTGAGCCTGACCTTTCTAATACTGTACTTGAAGAGGATCCTCCTTCATTTGTGTGCCCTCTGCAAATGTGGGGATGAGCAGCACAAGTCAACATGCTAACGTAGAAATCAAGAATGCTTCTTTTGAATTGCACCAAGAGGATGAGGAGGGTATTTATGTACTGGTTGGTGCTAAAAAGGATGATGAGGATGTTGATGCTGAGGATGTTTGTGTAAAAACTGTATATCAGGCAACAGTTGTTGACCATGGTTGGAAAATTCCCATTGTTGCCCTGCTTGGGCAAAGGACCAAAAAATCCACATCTCCTGTGTGGAATTATTTCCACCCAAATCTGGACAACCTTTTCCAAGCCAATTGTAACTGTTGCCATGTAACAGTGAGTAGAGTTAAGGACCTTAATTATATAGGCACCTCCTCCCTGTTTTGTCACTTGCAGTGCATTCATCAAATTAAAAAGGGTATTTCAAATTCTGAAACATGGGGGACAAAAAAACCTTACAACAATCAATCCAGTGTCACCTAGCTGCTCCCTTCTATCTGTATCCAAGTGCCTGCAATCTCTACCACCAACACCTGCATCATCATCTCATTTATGATCAGAAGTAGTCCTGCATTCAATTTCATAAAAATGACTGACACCTCTAGTATATGTGGTTCCTCATAAGCTATGCCTGCTGCTGCTGTTGCTGTGAGTGGATCTTCATCCCAGAATAAGACCAGGAAGAAGACTACTTTTAGTTTAACCAAACAATTGACTGTCAAACAATCCTTTGCAATGGTGAAAAAGTATGGCAGCAGACACCCAGTTGCACAGCGGATTACTGACGCCATGACAGCTATGCTGGTATTAGATGTACATCAAGTATCTGCCATTAATGCAGTGGGTTTTACACAGTTAATGTAGGTACTGTGTTCCTGCTACCATGTCCCTTCTAGATTCCACTTCTCTTGAATAGCAATTCCCAATCTGTACAAAGACATTAAAAAAAACCTTATTAATGTCCTCTGAAACGCCATTGTGCCCACTGTCCACTTAACCACAGATATGTGGACAAGTGGGAGAGGGCAAACTAAAGATTACATGACTGTGACAATCCACTGGGTAGGTGTATTGCCTCCAACAGTGCAAACAGCAGCAGCATCATCTAACAAATGCCAGCTCAAGCTACTCTGTATTACCGGTTTCACTAAGAGGTATACCACTGAGAACCTCTTAGAAAAACTTACCTCACCTGGACTGTCCTCGGGATTTGTAATTTCTGACAATGCCAGCAATATTGTGCGAGCATTACATGTGGTCGAATTAGAACACATCCCGTGTTTTGCTCACACAATAAATTTGGTGGTGCAACATTTTTTTTAAATGACAGGGGAGTGCAGAAGATGCCCTAGGTGGCCCGAAAGATTTCTGGAAATTTTTGACATTCGGCAACTGCATGTTGGAGATTGCAGAACCAGCAAGAACTGTGCCCTGCCATCAGCTGAAGCAAGAGGTAGTTACTAGGTGGAATTCTACCCTCCATATGCTTCAGTGGATGGAGGAGCAGCAAAAGGCCATCCAAGGCTACACTATGGCCTACGACATAGGGAGAGGAGTGGGGATGCACCTCAGTCAAGCACAGTGGAAAATAATTTCTGTGTTGTGCAAGGTTCTCAAACCCTTTGAACTTGCCACATGTGAAGTTAGTTCAGACACTGCCAGCTTGAGTCAGGTCATTCCCCTAATCAGACTTTTACAAAGCAGCTGGAGAAACTGAAGGAGGAGCTGAAGTAGAGTGATTCCGCTAAGAATGCCAGACTTGTGGATCAAGCCCTTCATTTGCTTAGCCAGGATCCAAGGGTCATCAATCTCTTGAAATCAAATCACTATATTTTGGCGACCATTCTAAATACTAGGTTTAAGTCAACCTTGTGTCTTTCTTTCCAACAGACATAAATCTGAAAAGATGCAAAGAGCTGTTGGTGAAAAAATTGTCAGCTCAATCGGCACATGACTCAGCATCATCTCCTCCTTCAGTTTCTGCAGCTGCCAGGAGAAAACTACATTTTCCTAAGAGTCCCACTGCTGGTGGTAATGCAGATCAGTCAGCAAAACTTAAAGACATCTGATTGGGTCTGAAAGAACTGCCTACAATGAGTGACATATCTACCGTGACTTTGTCTGATATGTTCACCATTCAGAGAATGGTGCATGACTATTTTAGGGATCGCATCCAAATAGGCATGACGCACAGTCTGTTTCACTACTGGCAGGAAAAAGAGGCAATTTGGAGTACCTTACACAAACTGGCTTTGCTGTACTTAAGTTGCCCACCCTCCAGTGTGTACTCTGAAACAGTTTTCAGCGCAGCCGGGAACCTTGTCAGTGATCGGCGTAGGAGATTACTTCCCCAGAATGTGGAAAAGATGATGTTCATCAAAATAAATTACAAATTCCATGAGGAAGACCTTTACCAGCAGTTAAGTAAAAAAAATATAGAAGAGTTTGTAATGGGGGATTCCAGTGGGGACTAATTAATATTGTGTGAAGTAGAGGACGTACACACTTATGTAGATGATGATGATGACATCTGATCTTACCTCTGTTGTAAAGCCAGTTTGTGTGTGGGATCATTGCCACCAATATCCACTGTGCATTGACAGCTTGTTTTGTGGGGTGTATAAACAAACCAATCATTTCAGCCGCAATTGGCAGTCCCTGTTGCTGAAATTGATTGGTTTGTTAAACTGTGAATGTCCTGTTTTGTATATACAACATAAGGGTGGGTTGGAGGGCCCAAGGACAATTCCATCTTGCACATATTTTCTTTGCATTATGTGCTGTTTCGGGCATTGCTGCCTGATTTTATGGTTTATAATTGTCCAGAAATTGTAATGGCCATAGACAACATTTCCTGCATGCCCCTTTCTTTTTTTTAAAGAAAATTCTGAACCACCAAGTTGATGGGGTGACCATCTGGCTGACATCACCATTGCTGGAACAGGATTGGTGTGTCCTCCTTTTTCTACCTTGCTGATGCGTTGCTCAGGTGTCAGTGATAGTGTTCACATGTGTTTCCGGTTCTGCTGTGAGTCTCCTGTTCAAGTTGAGTATGCATTATTTTGCTCTTGCTGTTTATGTTATCCAGGTGGCACGGTCCGCACTTCAGTCACTTGCCATTTGTGTCATCCATTCGGCATGAGCCGCACCATGGCACCCAGTGTTTGCATTCCAGTGTACTGCCGCTTGTATCAACCCGACGGCACAAGCTGCACATTAGCATCAAGTGTACACAATATAATAATGAATCATGCGCTCCCAGTGATAAGCAGCTTTCTTTTAAATGGCCAGATCACTGGCCAGGTAAGGGTTAATGTATGCTAAAGAAGCGCTTGTATAGTGGATAGTGCTTAAATGTAATACCAGCAATAGTGAAACATACACACAATAACACTCAATACATATAACGTAGATAAATGTTTAAGCACTTTCAGTGAAAAATGAAGTGTCCTGAAAAGGTTTCCCCATTAAGACGTGGGCGCTGGATACCAGGGTAAGTGGGATAGACTGACCCTACCTCAAGGCTGCTACATGGGCCAAAGGCTGCATCCTGCTGCACGGCCCAAAGGCCACATCCCACCAAGAGTTCTCTGCCCTCAAGGCTGCCACACGGCCCAAAGGCCGCATCCTGCTTCACGGCTCAAAGGCCACCTGTCATCACTCCTCAGCAGCTCTCAATGCTTAACAGCTGCAACTTGCCAAGAGTTCCAGCCCCCAAGGCTGTTGCCGGACTGGTTCCTAATCATAGCTCTGTATTCCACTGCTACTCAACCCGGAGGCTGCATCAACAATTAACTATCAACTATCAATTCTTCAGCCAGTGGCTGCACCAATTATCAAGTGTCAACTCTTCTTTCTTCAGCCAGTGGCTGCACCAATTATCAAGTATCAACTCTTCTTACTTCAGCCAGTGGCTGCACCAATTATCAAGTATCAACTCTTCTTACTTCAGCCAGTGACTGTATCAATTATCCACTATCAATTCTTCAATCCTCTAGGGGTACCCCAACCATCATCTTTGTACAGTCCTCAATTCTATTTATCACTCAGTTTTGACTCTTCCTAGGAATCATTACAGCCAGCCAGCAAACTTTTGGCCCTTAACTAGATGAAAAAATCAATATTGTGAGCTGTGAGGTGGTCAAAATTGACTGGAAACGAGTGGAAATAAATGTTATTGAGGTTAATAAAACTGTAGGAACAAAAACAGGCCCATTTTATGTGATTTTAGCTGTTTTTATGATTTTTTAAGAAAACATCCAGATCCAAAACCAAAAAACAAAACATGGAAGGGAGTTTTTGGCAAAACCAATCCAGATCCAAAACCAGGGGAGATCCAGATCCAAAACCAATACATGGGGGTCGGCGCACATCTCTAATAATTATGGCATAAATAAACTAGGTACATGGTTAGAGACAGTTTTCCTCAATTTGAGGTGGCCATTTTCCCGGGAATTTGCACACGCACAGCAGAGGTGTCTCCAGGAATATAGCACAAGTGTCATGTTCCTGGAGACTTGAGGACGTGCAGTAGTCTCTGGCACAAAGCCAGCATCTACTGCACTGCCGGAGAGGTGGGGGCAGACATGGAGGCTGAACACAGTCCCCCTTCTCTCATAAACCACCCCTGGCTCAAAGAACTCAAAGCACTTTACATTTTTAGGAAATAAACCTTTTTACACGAAGGCAGTCACCTGCCAGAAAGCAATGATTTGTCTCCATTTACTAGTCTGGAGTGTGCATTCTTACTCTCACCATGTGTTTCCAGGTGTCCATTCCCCTGCTTCTGCCCACCATGCTGATCCCTCTACAGCATCATCCTATGTGTCCAGAGTCCATTCCGTTCCCAGGGCTCCCTCTAGAAGTGGGCATTTGGCATCAGGCATAACTTAAGCAATCGGTCAGTTGACCTCTGATGTCATGAAAGGCACTAAGCTTGATCAGAAGCTGCCAATTTAAGTCTCACTCAGGCTGCAAGATGCTGCCAAAGTATTAGGTCTTTTTGCATTGCTCCATTATCCCTGTCTATAGTTTTGAATTCTGATTTGCTCATTCTCAACAATTACATAACTGCCTGTGACCCAGTTTCTTTATTTACAAACCAATGCTAGTAACATTGACCTCCAGCTTGTCTGACCATTCTCTAAGGATCCAAATTATGTACTGTGTCTCTCAGTCTGTATTACAGATCCCAGCTACTGTAGTTATAGGAAGGGGTAGTGAGAGAGCTGCGTGGGCACCCAACATGTAAGGTAAGAGACAGTTTACTGCCGTGATTGTTACTTGCAGTGATTGTTGGTGAATTCTTCAGACTCAGACCCTTGACACTGCCATAGTAAATTGCTCACTAGCTAAAACAAATCCTCTCATACTTGCAGTGATTGTTGGTGAATTCTTCAGACTCAGACCCTTGACACTGCCATAGTAAATTGCTCACTAGCTAAAACAAATCCTCTCATGTGTACAAGTATGACACCATCTTGGGTGCATTACAATAGTTACATGTAAAATATAAAGTACAAGCTACCCACAGAGTTATATGGTTTACAAAATGTTCACCCCTTGCACGAAAGTAAAATACAAGGCAACCATCTTGGACACACTACAGAGGTTACAATGGGTGAAATGAGCAATATATGGAGACTACACTTTGGGGATGCACAGAGTTCAGAATACAAAATACATGAAATTGTCAGAGAATCATGAGTTCCACAGATAAAAGTACCAGATGAGGCAGCTATTTAGGACAGAGTATACATTTTGCAATTGGTGGGATATGCAATACATGGGAATACTGTATGAGGTACAAAACTTACCTAAATACAAATAAAACATACAAAACACAGGTTGCCTATAGCATCAATCAATCCATAGTTTGTTCATCCCACTGAAAAGCACCAGATGAGGCAGCCATCTTGGTTGCACTACATAGGTTACAATGGGTGGGATAAGCAATATGTGGAGTATGATAAACCTTGGGGAAATAAAAAACTTAAATACAAAAAATACTAGATACCCTCAGACAATAAATGATGAAAAAAACACATATTGCATACTAACTGGGATACCCGGCATTGCCTGGGTTGAAGACTGGACCCTGAAGTACTCCTGAAGCCTTTATTTGTTCCATTGTCCTTACCTATAACCCCATTCCAATTATCCTGAAAAGGACCCCACTGTTTACTAACATGTATAAAAACAGTGGCGTAACTACCGTGGGTGCAAGGGGTGCAGCTGCTGTAGTGTACAAGCTGCCTTTGTGGCCTGTCAATTTCCCTGTACTCAGTCCTGCACTCAAGGTGGGGCAGTCTAGTTAGGATCATTGAGGAGGGTCTGGGTGTCAGCGATGTTGATTTGGTTTGATTTGGTGCTGGCCTGCCAGCTTATTACAGCTGGAGCACTGGCAAGCAGTCATGGAGAGAATGCGCCACCAATCACAAGGCTATCAGAGCTTGTGGACCGGTGTTAGTTTCAAATTGTGCTGGAACTGTCTGTCTATGTCTGCTGCTGTCTGCTGGTGCACCAGCTGTAATTAGCTGGCGGCACAGCCCCAAATCCACACCTGCTGGCTGCTGATGGCACACAGAGGGAGGATAGAGGCTGCTGCAGGGACACAGGGAGGTGAGTTGCTGGGGGGCATATTGTGTAAGTGGCACTACTTTTGTGTGGAATAATGTGTTATTTCGGGCACTACTACTATGTGGCATAATCTGTAGAGGGCAACACTGTGTGGTATAATGTGTAAGGGGCATTACTGTGTAGTGTAAAGGGCATCACTGTGTGGTATAATGTGTAAGGGGCATTACTATAGTACAAGGGGCATTACTGTGTGGCATAATATATAAGGGGCACTACTACTGCATGGCATAATGTGTATAAGGGGTACTACTGTGTGGCATAACCTTAATGAGGTCTGTGTGGCATAACCTGAATTGGCTCTGTGTGGGGTCAAATGTTTTTTTTTTACTTCTGGGGGGCCTTTTAAGATCTTGCTATGTGGCCCACAACATTCTAGTTACACCCTTGCATGCAAACACAGAGGCTCTGAATTTAATATGACCTTGCATCAAGTTTGTTGAGACTGAGGTTAAAAGGATACTTTTGTAGCTTTCTCACAGGTTTTTGGCAGACTGCCAATTTCCACTGGAGCCAGCCAAAGAACCTGTGTAATTTAAGAGTGTCCCAATTTTTATGGTGTGTGTGAGATTGTGTAGCACTGACAGTGTTCAAACCTAGGCTAAAACCTACTCCTGGTCAAACTATACCCCCATGCCAAATTTGTTGGAGCTAGGGCCAAAACTCTGGCCATGCATAAAGGATAAACAGACGGACAGACAGACATGCTTTCTCACTTATTATATTGACCAGAGGTTCTTAAACTCGGCCCTCATGACCTCATACAGGTCACGTTTTCCAGGTAACCTACTTGGTGCACAGGTGTAGTCATTACTCACTGACACATTTTAAAAGATCCACAGGTGGAGCTAATTATTTCACTTGTGATTCTGTGAGGAGACCTGGAACACATGCAGCGTTTGGGGTCCTTAGGACCAAGTTACAGAACCTATGATATAGATTTACTGTTTTGCTTATAACAAGCATTCTTACCCTCCATATGCTATTCTACCAAATTAACTCTCATCTACAGATTTCAAACAACTTTTGTATGTGCTCCTTTTATACTCAAATATCCCTCTGACCCCAGGCCAAAATTACTGCCAACATGCATATTTCTGATCATTCAACCCACTAAGCACTTTCTATACAGTATTTGGTTTTATATTAATAACTTATGTTAAACAAATGGAAGAGACACCAATCTGTTTTCACAGCTCTTTATTTTGCAGCAACTGATTAAGGGGCAAAACGGAAAATTGAAGTGACAAGACATTAAACACAGATTCCCTGTCTGTGTTTCATGTCATGTGACTTCCATTTTTCATTTTGTCCATTTTTCATTATCCTAGGAAAAACACACATGATGTCAGCAACTACAATATAATACTACAAACATCACACACCTCCCATCTGATAGTTTATTCTTTAAGACAATGGGGTCTATTTACTAAAGGTCGATTTCTGAGTTGATTTTTATGTCTATTTTAATCGACTGAAATCAACTGTATAAATCACTGCCCAAATCTCTCATTTACTAACATTTGATTTTGAAATCAGTTTCAAAACCAAATGCAATGTGGGACGATTTCTAGAGTGTAAAAATGGTCAATTTGGAATGTGCACTTCAACATCACCTACAAAAAAATCACCTACAAAATCACCAATAAAATCAACAAACACTTCCTTATGTATTATATTGGGCAAAACATACCACATGCACCGTAAGCCACAGAAACTCATTATAAAAAGGTTGGCACACACCCAAACAAAGTGAAAGATTATTTTGTGGAGAGAGAGGAGGGAGGAGCATTTATCACGAGAGTGGGGATCTTTCATGTAGGTGTTTAAAAAGTGATTTCAGTGTTTTGTCCTGTCAGTTTCTGTATTGCTATTGTCACTTTGAAGTTTATCTTATTTTTTGTCTTATCTAATTTTTTTATTTAGCCTTTGTCAGTGTTTCTGTGTGTGTGTTTAAGTTTTGTGTTAGTTTTTAAGTGTAGTTTGTGTATTTATTTTCTACATGTTATGGAGGCTACCAGTAGTAGAGCAAGAGAGGATAGGGAGGTGGAGAGGGATCCAGTTGGTGAGGATAGTGTGATGGAGGAGGCAGAGTGACATGACTCCTAATCGGGGAGGAGCCTCAACCTGGCAAAACTAAATCTGGCCACAATGTCAGGTTTAACTTTGAGGAGAATTGTGCATTAGTAAACTCCTTGATGTCTAACTTTGAGGAGTTATTTGGTCGCTCTGCCAAATGCACATCTGTAAGAAGAAAGTCGGCCATGTGGCAGGCAGCGGTGAGTTCAATTGGGCATTTAAAACATGACAAGCACCAGTTTGTGAAGCATTTTTAAGATATTTGACAATGTGAAATGGATGGCCCTTGGAAAGGCGCTCTACATGACTCGCTCGGTCTGCACTTGAGGAGGGTATCCTGTGGAGCTGGATTATACTGAGTATGAGGAACGGGTCAAGGGAATTACGCTGCAGTAACTGGTATCAGGAGTTAACGTGCATGCCACAGTGCATCAAATGCTCGCGATTTCGTTTATAGGCATCATAACTAAGTTCCTACCAAGAGAATGGGGTTTAGAATCTAAAATCACCTATTTTTTAATAGTCTATTTATTTGGGGATTTTTATATCAATTTAGTAGTCGATTGTAAGTCAATTTTCAATCCGAATGTTAGTAAATGAAAAAATCCTGTCATTGTCGATCGTTGTTTGGTCGATGGCCGATTTTGGTCGGGATTCAGTTTTATAGTCGATTTATAGTCGATTTTATACACCAAAAATTTGCTTTCTAATTTCCATGGGGCTCTACATATATTTGGTTTACTCACTTAAAGGAAATACATCAAAGGCATTACTGTACTGTACCTTTGAATGTAGTCCTTGGAACATTAAAACTGCTGTTCAAATCTCTCACTGTATACGGCTGGCAGACTATCAATCTTACATACCTAGCAATATACAGTATATCGCTTCAATGTATTTCACCCTATTGAACCAAAATTTGAAAACATTATTTAGATCTATCTGACTGGAATGGAAATTCATGGGGAAAAACTATATCTGTAGCTTCAAATAGCACAATATATGCTATAAAAATGTTTTAATGTCAGATCATTTAGGGCCTTGTGAATGTGTGTTGAAGCTAAGTAATATGTTTGTATTAATGAGCAAAATCTACACACAGCTTAAAAAACATTATTTGGAATCATTAACATTTAATTAAAGAGCGTAAGCAAAGACTACAGTTGTTTTATAGGGGGAACACAAAAAGAAAGAGAATACTATTGGGTATTAACGAGAGAAGAGCGGGTTCGGACTACCCGAATTTCGGGGATCCGAGGCGATCCGAGCAATGCTCGGATCTCCCTGCCTGCCCCGGATCCCCCACCCGAGGCAAAACCTCGCAACCCTGATGTCGGGTCGTGAGGTTTTGTATTGAGCGGGCTTAATGCTGATTGGCTGAGAGAGCCATAAGTCATGGCTCTCAGCCAATCAGCATTAAGCCCATTGAAAATTAACACTGAGGAAGATGGTCCACCATCCCCCGCCGCCTGACACTGCCGGCACCCCCTCCCGCGCAGCTGGCACCCCCCCGCGCTGCCGGCACCCCCACTGGCAACATCCCCCACTGCCGACACCACCGCTGCTGACACTGCCAGTACCCCTGCACTGCTGACCCACGTACTGAGGACACCGTCAGCGACCCCCACACTGCCGACACTGCCGACACTCCCACAGTGAGGACAACACCAGCACCCCTGCACTGCCAACACTGTCAGCACACATGCACTGACAACACCGCTGGCACCCCCGCTCTACCATCACCACTGGCACCCTGCATTAAGAATACTCCTGCACTGCCGACACAGTCAGCAAACCAGCACTGAGGACACTGCTGGCACCACTGCACTGCTGACATAGCCAGCAAACTTGCACTAAAGACACCGCTGGCACCCCTGCACTGCCGACACAGCCAGCAAACCTGCACTAAAGACACCACTGGCACCCCCGCACTGCCGACACAACCAGCAAACCTGCACTAAAGACACCGCTGGCACCCCCGCACTGCCGACATCACCGATACCCTTCACTGAGGACACTGCCAGCACCGCAGCACTGCCATGCCATGTACTGAGGACACCGTCAGCAACCCTGCTCTGCCGACACTGCTGTCACAGTAAGTGCACTATTGGTGTATCCAATCCGCACTGTATAACACACTGTATCCATGTTGGAAATTAGATGCTGAACTGCCACATGTTAGTGCCGCTGACTGTGTCACTTAGCTTAGTCAGAAAGCTAGATGGATGCAATCTTTTGGCCTTAACTAGATGAAGCAAATAATATTGCAAGGTGGTCAAAATTGATTTGAAATTACTGGAAATAAATGTTATTGAGGTTAATTATACTGTAAGAACAAAAACAGGCCCATTTTATGTGTTTTTTGCTGTTTTTATGATTTGTTAAGAAAAAATCCATATCCAGAACCAAAACACGAAAACAAAACACGGAGGTGAGGTTTTGGCAAACCCAATCTAGATCCAAAACCAGGGGGGATCCAGATTCAAAACCAAAACTAAAACACGAGGGTCGGCGCACATCTCTAGTATTAACACATAAGGCCTCTTTCATTATTGGGAATTTGCATATGTGCAGGATCCGTTCTGCTCATTTGCAGAACGGATCTTGCGTGATCGTACACAGAGTGGCAACAGACATCAGTGATTGACAGTCTACTGCCATATGTGGGCTGGGTGGGGGTGGCGAGAGTCACACAGACTCTCATTGGCTGCTGCTTCAATGGAGGGTGCCAGCTAGAGCTCACTTATGAGCTCCGTCTTCCGGCTCCCCCCGGGTGATGATGGGAGTGATGTCTTGACGCTGACGTCTCTAACCATACTGCAGGAAAAGAAGAGCTGGAGTGGACAGTTGCGGTCATGTAAGGAGCGGGATTCAGGATAGTTGTGGTTTTTTTTGTGTGTGTGTAAGGGGCACTGCATAGGGGGGGCCGCTTCATGGGGGCACTGAGGGAAATGCATAGGACAACTACTGGTGGCACTGAATAGGGGTGGGTTACTACTGGGGGCAGTGTACAGGGGGGACTACTTCTGGGGACAATGCATAAGGGGGGACTACTGGGGGCACTATATAAGGGGCACTGCATGGGGGGGACTACTACTGGGTCTGGGGGCACTATATAAGGGGCACTACTGAGGGCACTGTATAGGGGGACCACTACTGGGGAGTTATATAAGGGGCACTGTATAGGGGGGACCACTATTGGGTCTGGGGGCACTACTGGGGGCACTGTATAGGGGGACCACTACTGGGGCATTAAATAAGGGGCACTGCATAGGGGGGACCACTACTGGTTCTGGGGGCACTATATAAGGGGCACAACTGGGGGCACTGCATAAGGGGCATTACTACAGGGGACAGTGGTATATAGGGGCCCCCACAAGTTTGTTGCCCAGGGGCCCTCACAGATCTTAATCCAGCCCTGGTTACATTTATGGCTTGGTATGTTAGTAGTAGGATTATTTTTTAGTTAAATTAGTAAAATACAGACAACCAATGAAAGGACTAGCAGTGTGGAGTAACAGTAGAAGAATGTTTGGAAAGAGAAAACAGTCAAACTGCTACATTCGAAGTGAATTGTTGGGATGAACGTAAGAAGAGAAATACAGGAGACAATGAGTGCCTTAACTGTAGAGGTTGGGTGCAGTGTCTTGGATGAAATATGTGTATAGTTTGTAATGTTTCCTAGATGTATGTAAAGGCTCATAAACACTAGATGATGTGCTGTATGAACGATATTGGTGAAAGATTTCCCTTGAAATTTCTGTAGTGCAGGACAAACGATATTGGGTGTACACACTGAAAGATATCTTTTAGTGAAGTCATCCTTCCACATCTCTGAACAAGCAATTCTTCATGATATCGTCAGATTCAGCTGCATGTACTGATGGCAAAAGACATCGTCAATGACTCGCGGGAGGGCGCAATATTTGGTTGTTCACTTCATACACACTGAACGATATATCGTTGAATGATATCGTTTCCTTCCATAAAAATCATCTAGTGTGTATGCGGCATAAAACCCTTTGGATATACAGATGTGTGGTACTACATCGTTGCTGCGTATGCAGCAAATTACCCCACGCATCGAGTCCACCCAGGAGTGGATACGTGCACTGCATTCACACCCGTGCCTCCATAGGATTGCATCGTGCTATCGAAGTGCACGCCATAGTGTATGCTGCTATGGGTAATCGCATGGCGCGATGCGTGCGCACATTTGTAGCGCGATCTGCAAAGATGTAGCTGGACACATCTGTAGACTGAATGTGGAAAACAAAGGACAGTTCTGAGTCAGGAATAACACATAGCGAGAAGAGATGAGGCGCAGGTTCCACATCTCCCTAACTGATTATCATGTTCCAACATCTTTAAATATTTCATTAACGACCTAACAAAATGACAAAACTTATACATATATATAGTAGTTGTCACAATAAGTATAAATATAAATATAACAATTACTGTACATTAGGCAATTACTTATTACAAGACTATTTTCATCCTCATGAATGACACAATGGGTGTGGTGCTGTTTCTCCAATTTTAGATGGATGTTTATAGTTGCAAGTGTCTCATAGCTATCTGGGACCAGTGGCTAGGAATGCTTTGATATGGAAGTCTTCTATTTGTCTCCAATGCTGTGTTGGTGCTTTACCACCTCTAAGGTGCTTCTAATAGCGATCTGCATATACGGTTTTGTTTGGTACATTGTTCTGATGAAACATTTATTTCTTAGATTTGCTTTTCATGCGTATTATGTACTATTATTAGATACTGTACAAGAGAATAAAATATCTTGTCTAAGAGAAATGTGAAAGCTGCAGGTATGTTGCTGATGTAACTCAGGGATGGGGAACCTCAGGCCGGAATCATTTGGTCTGGCCCTCTGAATTTTTTTCTGCTAGCCTCATCTGGATAGCAGGGTGACTATTATGGCACCCTGCGGCCAGAATCTATGCAGCAGTGCATCCTTAGGACGCTTCAGACGGTCACACCCCTGTCCTTACAGCTCCCCGGAGCATTCTAAGGATGCTGCAGGCATTGCTGTAATCACTGGCGATTGTGGCCCATCCCTGTGTGACATCACACGGAGGGGGTGTGGCCTGTACCGGGCGCATGAGTAATGTTTTATATATCAAAATGGCCCTCAGCAGAAAAAAGGTTCCCCACCCCTGATGTAACTGATGATAGCTACTGTACAATATGACCCTGACAAACCACAGAAAAGGCAAAAACACACTATTAGCAGTAAATAATGTTATAGCTCTTTTGGTGAAAAGTTAGGAAGCCATGGGGAGGCTGAGGTCCTGGATATTAGGGGACAACTGATGGACTCAAACAGGACTCAAACAGCCATTTTTTATCCTACAAGTTCCTCTTTTGCCTACTCTGTAGTCTCTTCCAGCATATGTCAGCCAGCTTCTCTATATCATGTGTTGGACCCGTCAACCTCCAACGGAAGTGACATCATGGCTCCATTACACCAGCAGCATGGGGTCAAATAGTGTGTGCTGGTTTCCAGTTGGCCAATGCGTTTCATAATGAGGGACTTTGTCAGGAATAATGGACCTTTAAATGATTAGGGATTAAATACCCTTGGTCATTGATGCTATACTTTTATTAATAATAATGGGAAATCAGGTAAAAACCAGATATTTAAACCAGGAGTGTAATCATATTATAAAATGTGATACAAAGAGCTGAAAAAAAATAGATTATGCTTTGTGTATTCAAGCTTCAATATTGCACATTATGTTGCTACTTAATATCATATGTGTATAATCTTATCATCAAATATTTGAGATGATATTTTTTGCTTTTGAATCAAACCGTCTGGCTTTATAGTAGGCCTTGCTTCCTATGTACAGTATATACCCATGTAGCATTCCTTAATACTTTCACATAAACTGCCATGAATAATACAGTAATACTGGTTTGTCAGTCTGGCCTTTCTGAACTTCACTTTGTTGTTAGTTACTAACAAACACTTTGCTTGAACTTCTGACTTTCACTGTTATCCTGGGGATTAACCTGCCAGCATCAGATAATTCTGAGCATTAACCAATTTAGTTGAAGTCACAGAAGTTATTTTTGCACTGTAACAAAACACATTTAACCATATGTCAGTTATTTGGGCTTCTGTCTTCCTTTTTATTTTAACTTTATTAACAAAATATTACTGTTATATGATCTTGGCAAAGCTTTTCACTAGATTATTTACCACCCTTACTTATAAAAGTAAATGTTAGGATTGCAGTTGCTTTGCCCACTTCCAATTTCCTTTGTACTCATGCAATTATACAGATGTATTCTTTTAAGATGTGGCTTCAGTGGCGTAAAATATCCCCTCTTGGTGTGCCAGGTCCCCTGCATCTTGTCCATGCCAAGAGTTTTTTTGTTGCTCAAAATGTGCATTTTATTCACAATAAAAAAACATCTGGAAGCGACAAAGCTGCATAGCCAGCATACTGTACACAGGGTTTGCGAGATTTGTACTTTTATGTGCGACTGAGTCTGAATATGTATAAAAATGGCTCTATTATGAGCAGTGGAGTGCCATCCCATGCAAAGTAAGACTTTCATCTAGTCTCCAAACCTTCAAGCATTCCGTGCAAACTCACCACTTAAGGCAGTTTATCAAATTCCAAAACAACCCACATAACCTCTATAAACTATTCTACCCAATTATATTCCCGCTATACAGGCCACACATAACGTTACATATTTTCTCTCATTTCACTTTCACATCTTCCTGACCCTTGGCCAACATTCATGTGTGACTGAGTCATACAGCTCACTAAGAACTTCTGATCTGTGCCTATTTCCCTATAGATTGTAAGATTGCGAGCAGAGCTCTCTTACTTCTTTGTCTATCTGCTATTACTCAGTCTCGTTTTATTACTGTTTGTTCCTGACAGTAAAGCTTAAAGGAATATGCTGGAACTAAATGTTTAAGTAACTGATGATAATAATAATCTGCAGATTTGTACTTGTGTAAAACCAGTTCCTGTGTGGTTAAAGATACAGTCTAGCATCTCTAGTGTACTATGAGTGGCTTTTCACTGCATCTGCAATGTGACAAAAACACATAATTTAAAGAAAGATACAGTGCGCTAGTCATCTTGGAACATCACAGATGTCTCATACTCTATGGCAAAGGGAGAACACATCTGTACATCACTTTCAGACTTAGAAACTATGTTAAAAGAAAATGTTTTTCTTTAGTCAGCACTGATCAGCTTCCTGTACCACCCTTCCTAAAATGGGCACCAAGAGGCCTTTTTTCCATTATATATATATATACTGTATATGTATTTTCACTTACAAACTACAGTACAGGTTGAGTTTCCCATATCCAAATATTCCGAAGTATGGAATAACCTGAAATACGGAATATTTTTAGCACGACTGAGATAGTGAAACTTTTGCTTTTTGATGGTTCTTAAACTTTGTTTAAGGCACAAAATTATTAAAAATAAAGTATAAAATTACCAATAGGCTGTGTGAATAAGGTGTATATGAACCATAAATTAATTTCATGTATATATACAAACTTTCTTTGAGCCACAAAATTATTGAAACTATTGTATAAAATGACCTCCAGGCTGGGTGCATAAGGTGTACATGAATCATAAATGCATTATATGTGTAGATTTGGGCCCTATTCCTAAGACATTTCAATATGGTATGTAAATATTCCAAAATATGCAATATTCTGATATCCAAAATACCCTTGGTCCCAAGCATTTTGGATATGGGAGACTTAACCTGTATTGTATTTTGGATAACTATGACCCCACTTGCGAATGTGAGTCTACAACAATCTATCATATTTTACTATATATATTACTCACTTAAACAACTATTTTGAAGATTTTTTTTTCAAATGTCCATAATAGGAAAAGTTTGATTTAAAGGTATCCAATATATACAAGAATAATTGCATAAAATACATAAAATAACATAAAAAGAATAAATGGGAAGAAATAATACTTCCCTTGAATCTTTTTCCCTTTGGTGCTTGGCAATGTTATTTCAATGTACAGTAGTTGTTCCACACATACAGTAGAAGAAAGTAAAATAGCAACAATAATGTGATACAGTTTCAAACAGATAAAAAGTTTCATACTCTATTAGAATGTAGCAATTTCCATTTGAAGCATGTTGCAACCCCATTGTCATGCTTACATGTAGCATAGTTGAGATGTGCTTTGAATAAAGTAAGACAATGGTGGGTCGAATTGTACGCTGTTACAACAGCAACTTGCCCCCTTTGCTCCTAATTGGATGGACCCTTACATTTTTGTCAATAGAGCAGTAGAATCATACCAGATTGTATTCTTTAAATAAGTAGTGCAATGAGCAGACCGAAGATATCCGTATTCCCCTTACTGGTTTTCTGTGTATAACTCTTACAGTCTCGGTTAGCGATCTTTCGGCTTTTCAGTTGCTGGCTTTAGTTATGGTTTTTCTAAGACCCAAAGTGTTTCAAGTAGAGATGAGCGGGTCCGGTTACCTGAGTACCGGACCCAGCCGAATTTGTGGGATCCAAGGCTATCCGAGCACAGCTCGGATCTCCCTGCCTGCCCCGGATCCCTGACCCGATCCAAAACCTTGTGACCCCTCAGTCGAGTCTGTTACGGCTCTCAGCCATTCAGCGTTAAGCCCATTCAAAACACTACAAAATAGGGAAAAGAAGATGGTTACCGCCTGACACAGCCTGCACCCCTTGCTGCCAACATCACCAGCAACCCCACTTTCAGCATCCCTCGCTGCCAACACCACTGCTGCCGACACTCCTGCACTGCTGCCCAACATACTGAGGACACCGTCAGCGACCCCCACACTGCCGACACTCCCACAGTGAGGACACCACCAGTACCCCTGCACTGCCGACACAGTCAGCAAACCTGCCCTAAAGACACCGCTGGCACTCCCGCACTGCCGACATCACCGGTACCCTTCACTGAGGGCACTGCCAGTAACGCAGCACTGCCATTCCATGTACTGAGGAGGACACCATCAGCAACCCCACTCTGCTGACACTGCTGTCACAGTAAGTGCACTATTGGTGTATCCAACCCACACTGTATAACACCCTGTATCTGTTTTGGAAATTAGAAACTGAACGGCCACATGTTAGTGCTGCCACTGTGTCACTTAGCTTAGTCAGCCAGCTAGCTGGATGCAACCTTTTGGCCTTATCTAGATTAAACAAATAATATTGTGAGGTGGTCAAAATTGATTGGAAATTACTGGAAATAAATGTTATTAAGATTAATTATACTGTAGGAACAAAAACAGGCCCATTCTATGTGATTTTAGCTGTTTTTATGATTTTTTAAGAAAAAAATCCAGGTTAAAAACCAAAACACGAAAATAAAACACGGAGGTGAGGTTTTGGCAAAACCAATCCAGATCAAAAACCAGGGTAGATCCAGATCCAAAACCAAAACACGGCACACATCTCTATTTTCAAGTCAGTGACTCTTAATCAAGGCAGTGTGACTACAGACTCTGCAGGTTTTCCTTTTATCCATGTTTTTTTGATTGTTTTCTGTTCAGGGCTTAGTTATATATTAGTTACATATTTAACATAAAACTTTATAATTAGAATCAACTTTATGTGTGATATACAGTACATAGATTCAATATTTTAATAAGAACATAATAAAACATAACAATAAAATATAAATATAAATAATTGTGATCAGAAGTTTAGATCCCGAGGTATCAAATAGGAAGTTTAAAAGCTAGAAATTGGCATATAGCATTATGGTTGCTAAATTACCTGTCCAAAGTACTTCAACTTGAGATTATCAGTGAATGATAGGTGTACTTACTTAAAGGACTACATAGAAAATGTAGGCAACAGTATTGCATAGGTATTATGGTTACTAAGTAACTGGCTAAGATGCAGCAGGTGGAAATTACTGGTACATAGAGAATGTGTTTAATTAAGAATTTAGGTGACCTGCTCAACTAAGGTGGCTGAAAACTGCTGGAATGAAATCAGTGTCATTGCATTAAGAGTCTAAGGGGTCTATTTACTAAGCTGTGTAAGGAGATAAAGTGAATGGTGATAAGGTACCAGCGAATCAGCTCCTAACTGCTATGTCACAGGCTGTGTTTGAAAAACGGCAGTTAGGAACTGATTGGCTGGTACCTTATGACCGTTCACTTTATCTTCTAACACAGCTTAGTAAAGAGACCCCTAAAGGTCTAAAATAAATTGAAAAGATTCAATTAACTCAGACGTTTAAACTTCATGTACGGTGGTACATGCAGCAAAGATAAGCTCCATAAAAGTCATATATACATGTTGTGAGGACACCCACTGTGGATGGAAAATTTGAATCTGAGGTCCCAGTCAGACTGTTACAAGGGAGGGACTGTTTAAAGGAAGAATTCATGAATGGTGTTTACTATACAGTATACTGTACAATGTATTTATTACTGTACAAGTATTGTGCTTAGTATGGGGTGTTTAAATATGGTATCGTTCAACTCCAATAAAACGTGTATTTATGTCCAATAAGATACCCGTCAGGGGTGTTTATTATGAGTCCCCATTCTCAATGTAGGACCATGATTCTCATTATATAACTAAGAAGTAGGGATGTGCAGGCTCGGATAGGTTCGAGTTTGCACGTTGAGTTCGGATTTTTCCCTCCAAAAAAACGGAACTCAGAAAGAGGCAAAACGTCATCTTACATGGACGAACATCATCATTCCTGGACAAAAGTCCAGGAATGATGATGTTCGTCCATGTAAGATGACGTTTTGCCTCTTTCTGAGTTCCGTTTTTTTGGAGGGAAAAATCCGAACTCCACGTGCAAACTCGAACCTATCCGAGCCTGCACATCCCTACTAAGAAGGGACCAATTTAATTAAAATTATATGGAATATAGTCTTAAAACTGTATGTTAAAAAGGGTGAACTCCAAAAACACATCAATTCCCCCCCCTCTAACTATATTCAGGGCCACCAAGAGGAAATGTGGGCTCCTAGGTCTGTATGGCAACTTAGTAAAGGAAATGGCAGAATGTAGGGAAACAAGTATATGAAATGTAATGGAAAATATTTACAAAACACCGTTCAAACTCTACATGATAATGGGAAATGCATACAAACAGCCAACCTATTCTAAATGGAGCCAATGTGGAATGAGAAGTACCTTGAGACACATGATCTGGTGCTGCTTAAAAATATAGAGGTTTTGACATGAACTTCAAAAAGTTTATCCTTGCAAATGCTATGAGTATTTCTTTTATCCTTCTTGTGTTGTGTGTGTTCTAGCCAATTCAGTATCTTACCTGCTGCTCAACACATGTTGAATTATAAGATAACTGCTGCCCAATACTCCCATATCTGCAAATTGGAAACAGGACCAAGCTTAGAACTATTGCTATTATTTTGCATGTTAGGCAAGATAGACACTGTAGATAAATATTATCAAGGGACACAGGGCCTGATTCATATAAGGAATAAACAATAGAACAAGGCGCTCCAAATGGAGAGTAAATAGATGTACTTATTCTTCTCAAATGTTTATATTTCTTTCCTTAATTCTGCGTGTCTTCTTAATTAGATGATGGTCAAAAATTCTCTCCGTATATATAAAAGGGAGAAACAAAGGAGACAAAAAAAGGAACTGATAGTGTAGTATGTATATAAATGAATGGTCTTTTAAAATTCCAAAAAAGATCCAATCCACTAGACGATGGGGTTTGTGTCAAACTATTGATAGCGGATCACCCATAAGTGGGGGTATGTGATGAAATGCTTACATAAAGCTTACTTTCATCAAATTACACCATATATGTAATGGTTTCTTTTATTCCTTAGTGTGTCAATCGATAGATGTCCTTATTCTTACCACACCGCGTGACAATTGAATGTATCAAATGTGCTTACACAAATGCTTACACATATATCGCTGTGAATCCTCGTATAACGGTATCTTTAAAAAACAAACGCTTTTCCATCCATAGAGATGTAAAAAATCTATTTATTCATAAAATCCAACATATTTCTGAAAAAGCCATATCCATATGCATGGACCGCATACATATACTATAAATCACACCACTGGGCACATAAATATGAATAAAAACAAAGGAGTAGACCAAAAAAAAGAAAATAAATCCTGGGTATTCTTACCCCAATGGTGAAGTATATAACTTGCTGATCCAAGGATATATGGCTGTATAGTACCACACCAACGCGTTTCGACTAGGTCTTTGTCAAGGTAATGGTAAATGGTCCTTCCAAACTAGTATTTATCCTATATATAGTCCCGCCTCATTATTGGGCGTGGCTTGTGGTTAAACTCTTATTTTAAAATATAAATACATCCAATCCTTCATCTATGAATTGTACCATTCTTATTGCTTTGGGCATATGCAAAATACGTTCTTTAAAGTTACTGCGCTACACGCTAAAACTTTACAGCCTCCGAATGTTTCACTTCCGGTTTCGGCATATATAAAAAATAGCCAATCACATCTGTTCCCCTAATTAGACACTAGAGTAGGTAGTTTTTAGTCTCTAGTGTCTGGGTATATGCGTGTCAAATACCCGGAAATAGATTTAGTGCGTCTGTCATCCAGACGTGACTGCTTGTTAACGTCATCAAGTGTAGCCTAGAGCGGGGAGATGACCCGTCCCACATAAGGAGGCGGTGTTCAACATTCGTCACTTCCCGAGAACCTTTATTCACCTAATGTGCCTTATTACTAATAAGCTGAGAAAGCTTCCTGTTTTTGTTTTAAAAGGAAACCGAAAGTAAAATATTCCGTGTTGTATTGATGGAAAAATACTTCCATTCTAATGGGTATAAAAATATACTTGAAATATGATGCAATATTACATACAAATAAAACATATATTCATATCTTCTGATTAAAAGATGACCTTCTAAATATTTTTACAAAAACCATTTTATCTCAAACTCTGCATTCAATCCGTGCGGTACCAAAGTTTTCACATCATGTATGAATTTCATTTAACTTTGGGCTAAAACTATACTGGTATTCTTTTTACGCCAACTTCCTACTATTTTTTTAATACCCATGCGCTATTTGCGTCTGCTCGCTGGCTAAAAGGGGCCGGCTATTTAAATCATGTGTTTGCACTGCATCGCGTAAAGCCGCCTACTAAGCAATAGCAAGCGGCCGCACTATGCACTTGCACCTGTATAAAGATGTCCCTTTGCCACTCGCAACACACGTCATCTCCGGCAGTTGTAGGATTAATCGGGAACATCGAGAGCCATCGGAGCTGCTCGCAGCTCTTGTGGTAGCCTTTTCCCACCACAACATTGCGAGCACTTCAGGCTAATATACAACCCAGTTACGTGTGTTATGACGCTACTTTGCTAATTATGCACGCCCACTAAACGCCGTTCTGACGGTCAGGCACGCCTGCGTTCGCACATCCACAGCCCCATTTACAAGCACCTTCCCCAGTTACCACCCACAAATGGCACTATCTGTCACTCAAAATAGCGGCCCAACTGCGGGTTATGGGCGAGCACTTTCCCATCGCAATGACTGGTTCACTCACGTGCATTGTGACTCATATGCATGCGCAGCTCAATGCGAGCGAGCGCAGGATAGCGTCCGGGTCTGAATCAGGCCAACATTAGTACATAAAATATTGTCCATATACTGTATTCTGGGTTAGATTAACCACATGATGAATAGATCATTTACAGAAAATGTTTAACATATTTTGGCTCATTCTCAATCAAATGTTCGGCCACAGGATGTAGTCAAAAGGTTGACAGTAACATCGTCAATATTCATATTGACGACACCACAGTGTTGACACTTCCCTATCCCTTACCCATTTCCCTTTTATTTCTTCATACACCTTTTTAGCAATTTATTGTTTTTTATATAGGTGGATGTTTGTTTGTTTATGTTTTTTTTTGTTTCTTTGTTTGTTTTTTATTTATTTATGCAAATACGTCCACCCTGTCATTCACTAACACGTTCAATTAGTGCTCAATGTGGTAAAATTTGCCTACTGTATATACCAATCCAGTAACACAGAGCAGATTTTTTTATTCTTTTTGGCGCAGCAAACTACCATTATTCTCTAAGCAATTATTAAAATGTTGACAGGCAACTGGTAGGCATTTATAGAATGTCAACAGATAAAATTAATGTCAACATTAGGGTTAGGCTGCGGGTCGGAAGATTAGCGATAGGCTGTGGGGGGAGGTTAGGGTTAGGCAACAGAGGGAGGGTTAAGGGCAGGGGTAGGGATTAGGAATTGTGGATAAATACTTACCGGAATGCCAGAGGATGGAAGCTCTGACCAAAAAAGTGATGTCACATGACCACGAGTAACCGGAAGACGCTGCTGGAGCTGGTGCAGCCGCCAGGAGATAGTAAGTCACCACTGGGGCCACTAGGACAAAATTTTGACATTCTAGTTACAACATTTCGTACCTAACCCCTGTGCCACATCTCTTCCATTATTACCCACCAGCTTTGCACCTTTCATTTTCCGTATAAAATTCCCCTTTCTCAAACTTCTTGAGTTGAAAAAGTTGAGGATGTTTGCTTCTAGCAGATGTAACAGGGTCTGATATGAAATATAATTATCTTTTTCTCTATAAAATATGAAAGCGAAACAAAAATAAAGTAAAGTGCTCCGGGCTGAATGATCATTACAGTTCCTATACAATGTTATACTGTGCTGTACATTTAAAATGTATTCCAGCTAGCGCTGAAATCACATCATCAGGCAATAATGTAAATCAAAAGTAGCAGTTTTCATAATGCAAAATAGTCTTTGACAGGAAATGTAATATAATGACAATACAAGTAGTAATCTGTTAATGTTACCATAAATTTAATGACATCATAGTCTTTTTTTTTTTTTTACTTTAAGGGAGTAAATTAAAAGTATATTCATTAAATATTACTCCACGGGCAATGAAGCAGGCTGTCTTTTATTAAGCTAAAAGTCATAAAATTAATATTCTCACAAGAATGACATCTGAAACATGCCTAGAGATTTATATCTAAAATTCACAAATGTTAATGTTATGGTGGAAAGCTGAAATCTAGTGCTGAGACCATATTAAACTGAGAAGCATTCCCATAAAATTAAAACAAATGAAGATAATGAAATACTTGCCAGCTGTTGCTAATTTCCAGGGATGATCCCATGCTTAGAAGATTTATCCCTGTAAATGTTTACCCCTGGCAATTAGGTTTAGCATGGAAGAGTAGTACACTTAATGTTCCATGTACCGGTTTTTATTTTCAGTAGTCTTTATCTCTGTGTTGCAATAGTTTGATGCATTGCAAAGTGGTATTTATTATGAAATTTAATTATATTATGTTCATGTTCTTTTTGAAGAACAACCTTGCACCTACAGTAGGTTATTGGTCACAGCAATTCTCCACCCATGACAATGTAATACACGTCTATCTCCAAATGTTAGATAAATTGTTGCCTTGGCTCTATGTTGCTCTATGAATAATATTCAACACCTAGTAGCCGGAATGGGGATGATTACACCTGCCAATACGTAATTGCACCCTTGATCTTAGTGCCTCAACTCAAGCATGTGCGGAAGCTTTTATGTAATTTGCTATATATATCTCCCAGAAGGCAACATATAAATCTCCAGATGAAAGCAATGGTTAACAAAGCCTACATTGTCGAAAATCCAGAAAATTCTGACTTAGTGTTAGAATAAGGACTTGGATTTGCATACGTGTAAGGCAATTAGGCAACTGTCAAGTCAGGTCTAGACTTTGACATCCCTTTTGAAGGAGTTGCCTATATTGGGATAATTCACCACTATATTAGCTATCAGTCTAGAACAGTGCTTTCCAAATCTGGTCCTCAAACTCCAGCACACACACACACACACAGACACACACACACACACACACACACACACACACACTCCAGCAGTTCTTGTTTTGAGGATTTCTGACTCAGCCAAGTAGTATAAGCCAACCCTGCATTGTTAAGAAAATCATGAAAACATGAGCTGCTGGTGTTAGGTTACAAATGGATTTGGGAATCATTTGTCTAGACATCAATAAAGAGCACATCCCTAGTATTGTATTTCATTGTCTTACAAGTGTACTTGCCATTTCAGAGATATAACTGTCCAAGGTACTCAGCCTCTTATAGATGGCAACATAGAAGTTTTCACATACAGTAATTGTCTGCATACATTCAATCAATCCTTGAAACAGTTGAAAGACCAAGTCCTGGAGTTTCCTCCTGCTCTAAAACAGCAGATAGCTAATAAACAATGCCCTAGGAGATATGGCTGCACCAAAAGCTAGGGAGTAGGAAGGGCATGTGTTTAATCTTAAATTAAGCCAAGCCTTTAATTGGTAACTGCTGTCAGGGTATGTCAGAGTATGAGATGCTGTTTGCAGATTGTATTTTAAACTTTTAATTATATTATTAAACGGAGAATTTAAATTGTCCCTCATATTTCGAAAGTATTAGTTCTAGCTTTTAGCTCAGATTTATGTCATTATGATCTCTTCCTATTTTCCTTAGGGAAGCCTAAAAACAATGTTCTGTCATAAATAAAGTGTAATTGAATAAAACCTGAACAAAATAGTCCTAGACTTAAAAAGCATTCAAACATGAGCTATATCAAAATAATATTATTTTCAAAGTTAATATACCAGAACAAATTTGCTTTCAAAGATTTTTTTTATAAATGCAAATAATTAATCATTTGAAATAACAAAGGAGCCCTTTTAAATGATAATATGTATATACTCAGTGGTGCCAATTTTAATTAATGTCTTCAAAAGTCACAATGAAACTTTCTATCCATCTGTTCATTGTATAATGAAGTTACTGCAGCATCCTTGGTTTTAATCAAACAACATTTAACAGATCAAAATTCCACTTTGACTACTATTACAATGAATTACAATAAATCTTTAACAGGTTTGGCACATGGAATTTGATAGTCTAACATTTCAGGAATATGTTAATGACATGAATCTCAAGTGTTACACTCATTTATTCTAATTTTACGTATTTTACTAGCATTTTATTCTAGTATAACGCATGTAAGAAAAGGTGACAAATCACCCATACATTTTAACATTATCAGATCCAATCACGTTTAACTAGCATTCCAGTGCACTACTTTTGTCATGCATTTTTGCAGAATCCAAGAAATGTGCACATGTGCTCAGCATTTTCACTGGGGAGAGAGAGGAATGCTGAGCACTCCCAGATGGTCATGGCTCGTGGGTACGGCATTTCCATTTAAGTCACACCCTCTTCCAGGAGGACACATCCCCTTGGCATGGGCAGAGGTCCCATTCTGCATTGCAAGAAAGTTGGGAAATAGTTAAAAGGGTTAATTTTGATTGAATACTGTAAAAATGATGGAAAACAATCTGCATGGAACAATTAATGGAAAATTGTGAAACTGTTTTAAAAATATAATTTATCTCATATTACAGAACTTGCTCTTTTTTTGTCTGCATAAAATGCCCCTGAAATGATTGCTAAGAAGGACTTTTTTACAACAAGTTTTACTATTATGTCACAAGGAAATAAATAATATTTGAACAATGATAATTGTTAATAACTCCTTGCATTATTCAGATGTGTACCAAATTCAGTATCAGTTAAAGTGATGATGATGAAAATAATAATAATAATAATAATAACAATAATAATAATAATAATAATAATAATAATAATAATAATAATAATAATAATAATAATACTGTGATTCTTCAAACATGTTAAAAGTTAAATTCAATTTTGACATTAATTCCCTTAGGCTTTAAACATTGAAAACATTTTCTTCTCTTTCGTCTTGGATTATCTTTAAATATCAGGACTGCTGCAAAGATTCTGTACAATTTCCAGCATTATTTAATCTAACTCATCTTCAGCTCCTGATTGAATTATAGATAACAATCATATAATTTTCTTGCAAAACATTACAATTACAAGGCCTTCAAGTAGAACGACCCAATTCAAAAAATATATATCTTTGATAAATAAAGCTGTGAATTAATTTCAATAATAAGAGAAGTGGTCCCATTATTTTGGTAAAACAAGCAATAAATGTTGGATTTTTGGTTAACACAATTCAAGTATTTATCTAGGAAATTATAATATTTTTTAATAGGATCGATTTTATAAAGATGGTCAAAAAACTCACTTCTGTTGTAGCCTATAGCAGTTAAATATAGAGTCTAATTTATGAAATGCATATATAGTCAACTAAAGGGAGGTAAACTTATACAAACAAAAAGAGTGCTTTTTAGGATAACAAGCACAATATAATCAACAGTGCATCAATTATCACACTTATGATAGTGGGTGTAGGTAATGTACAAAGACCTAGGTTATATTTTCCAAAATGTTATTTGGTGGATAGTGCCAGTATTGGCACAGAATGCTCCATCTGCAACACCTGCTTTACTTGTTTAAAATCAGTTGAAGTGGAAGGTGGATAATATTTTACACTGTGGGATCAAAATACTATATATAATATTTCCCAACTCTCAAGCCCCCTACTGGTTGAAGTTTTAAGGACATTCTCACTTAAATACCAGTGGTTTATGGGGAGATGTATTAAATCTTGGAGAGATATACTGTAACATAGAAGAGTTACTCATAGCAACCAATCAGCTTCTGAATGTCATTCTATAGACTGTGCTAGATAAGTGATAGCTAATAGCTGAATGGTTGCTATGGAAATGTCTCTACTTTATCTCTCTTCAAGATTTGATAAATCCCATCCCGCCTCAATAAGTTCCACAGTATTTTAGCTCAACCGCATGTGTGCAAGCATGAATATGCTTGAAAGCTGGACTGAGAGAGAGGCTTCAGGACTGGAATTGGGAACCAATGCTTTAGGAAATATGGTGAAATATGTAGATAAATATTATTTCCTTCATTTGGCAAAGCATTTAACTAAAACTTATTTTAAAATAAGTTGTGGGTGGTGTTAGCATTTAAAGTTCTAGCTATCATTTTGTGCTCTGGAGAATTAAACTGCCTTCTACAGTAACACAGAATAAATACATTAACATTAAATGCTACTGCTACTAATCTTCCTCATTAAACAAATTGAATAATATAAAAAATACAGGTGACTCACTGGTCTGCAGCTACTTAAGATATCAGGGCTTGAGCCTCATAAGATATATTATTATTATCGTTTATTTATATGGCGCCACAAGTGTTCCGCAGCGCCTTACAAAGTACATCAACAAATAGGTTGATTTACATTCACTTACAGCATAGTACAGTACAATACAATACAATACAGGACATGGATAATATACATTGCTACATTCGCGACTATAACACCCAGATAAGCAACAATGCAAAGCAACCAAGTGGTAGCACAAGAGGGTAGATGGCCCAGCTCATAGGAGCTTACATTCTAAAGGGGAGGGACAGACAAACAGGGGTGACACAGATGAGGTGGGCAGGGAGGAAGGAGTATGTAGCAGCAAGTTAAGATGTGAGCTGGAAGGCTTTGATGAAATAGTGGGTCTTGAGAGCCTGTTTGAAGGATTGAAGAGAGGTGGAGAGTCTGAAGGGAAGCAGGAGAGAGTTCCAAAGGTGGGGAGCAGCACGGGCAAAATCTTGGAGGCGCAAGTGGGAGGAAGTTATCAAGAGGGCGGACAGGAGAGTGAAGGGAGATGAGATCAGAGATGTAAATGGGAGAGGAATGGCTGAGGGCTTTGTAAGTGAGTGTGAGAACCTTAAATTGGGTTCTAAAAGAGAAGGGGAGCCAGTGGAGAGCTTATAGGAGAGGGGAGGCAGATGCAGAGCATTTTGAGAGGAAGATGAGCCGAGCAGTAGCATTGAGGACAGACTGGATAGGGGAGAGAAGGGAGTTGGGGAGGCCAGATAGGAGGATGTTACAGTAGTTCAATCTGGAGATGACCAATGAGTGTATGAGGGTTTTAGTGGCATCCTGGGTGAGAAAGGGTCTAATTTTGAAAATATTTTTAAGATGAAAATGACAGGACTGTGAGAGATTCTGGATATGTGGTTTGAAAGAGAGGGAGAAGTCCAGGAAAACTCCAAGACAGCGCACATTGGGGTTAAAGGAGATAGTTGTGCCATCAATTGATAAAGAAATGGTGGGAAGTGTGGTTATGTAGGGGGGTGGGAAGATAATTAGACCAGTCTTAGACATATTAAGTTTAAGAAATCACTTGGACATCCAGGAAGAGATGGCAGAGAGACAGTTGGAGACACGAATGAGGAGAGAGGGAGAGAGGTCAGGGGAGGAAAGGTAGATCTGAGTATCATCAGCATAGAGATGATATTGGAGGTCAAAAGAGGTGATGAGTTCACCAAGGATGTATAGAGTGAGAAAAGGAGAGGTCCAAGAACAGAACCTTGGGGAACACCTACTGCAAGAGGCTGTGGGGGAGAAGAGGAGTCATGAGAGGAGACAGAGAAGGATTTGTCAGAGAGGCAGGAGGATAGCCAGGAGAGGGCAGTGTCATGTAGACCAAGGGAGTGAAGGATTTGCAGAAGGAGAGGGTGGTCCACAGTGTTAAAAGCAGAAGAGAGGTCAATGAGATTGAGTAGAGAGTAGTGGCCCTTGGATTTAGTAGCAAGGAGGTCATTGCTGACTTTTGTGAGGGCAGTTTCAGTGGAGTGAAGAGAATGGAAGCCAGACTGAAAAGGGTCAAGGAGGGTGTGGGAGGAAAGAAAGGTTGTAAGGCGATTGTAAACAACATGCTCAAGGAGCTTGGAGGCAAAAGGGAGGAGAGAGATGGGACGGTAGTTGGAGAGAGTGTTAGAATCAAGGGTAGGTTTTTTTTGTATGGGGGAGATAAGGGCATGTTTGAATGCAGATGGGACAGTGCCTGATGATAGGGAGAGATTAAGGAGGTGGGCAAGATGGGAGCAGGCAGAAGGAGAGAGGTAGCGGAGGAGACGTGAAGGGATAGGGTCAAGGGGACATGTGGAAGGGGGGAGGCCTGGATGAGGGACATTACTTCTTCTCCAGAAACAAGGGAGAAGAAAGTTAGAGCCAGTAAAATGGAAGGAGAGGGGTGATCTGGGAAAGGTGGAGGTGGATAGCAGGGGGACTGGTGGGATATGATGTCCTGATGTATGGAGTCAATTTTAGATGTAAAGTAGGCAGAAAAGTCAAGGGCAGAGAGTGAGGAGGGGAGACAAGGAGGGGGTGGGCGGAGTAGGGAGTTGAAGGTGGTGAAGAGACGTTGGGGATTTGAGGACTGAAAGGAAATGAGGTTCTTGAAATATGACTGTTTAGAGAGGGAAAAGGCAGTACTGTATGATGAGAGCATAAATTTGAAATGGAGAAAATCAGCCTTAGAACACTTTTGCAGGCATCTGGTGCATTTGGAATGCCATAGCTAGAGAGTCCAGAGCAGAAGTAAGGGAGGTATTGTATAGGGAAATGGCTTGTTCAGGGCAGGAGAGAGACAGGATAGGGGAGAGAAGTGAGTCAAGCTTGGAAGAAAAATAAATGGTGTCAATAGTTTCAATGTTGCGCTTAGTGATGGTGGCCTTAGGAGGTAGAGGAAGGGAAGGAGAGAGGGATAGGTTAAAAGAGAGAAGGTTATGGTCAGAGAGGGGGAATGGGGAATTGGAGTAGTCAGAAATATCACATCGGTGAGTGTAGACCAAGTCAAGCAAGTGCCCACTCACATGGGAGGGTGAGGTGGTCCATTGGGAGAGACCAAGTGAAGACGTGAGGGTAAGGAGGTTAGAGTCAGAGGCTTCTGTGGGGATATCAATAAGAATATTGAAGTCACCTAGGATAATAGAGGGAAGGTCAGAGCAGAAAAAGTGAGGGAGCCAGGAAGCAAAGTTGTCAATGAATTTGGAAGGAGGGCCAGGGGGACGGTAAATTACAGCTACTCTAAGGTGAACTGGTTTGAAGAGGCGTATAGCATGAACCTTAAATGTTGAGAAAGTAAGAGATGGTCCAGAAATCAACTAGTTAAGAAAGCGCTGACCTCAGAAAGTGCATAATAATATTCAAATAAAAAAATACAAACAATAAAAAATAATAATAAATAATAATAAATGTTATGAAGCTAAAAATCTGATAATCTCTCTAAATAGATATGTATACTATATATCCACAGCTATGTAGAATAAAACACATCAAGAACATTTGCACAATATCAATACATATCATTATGTGGCCACAATATCCCAATATTAACCATCATCCTGAAAAGATCTTGGTCTGAAAAAATTGATAAAAAGGACAGTCCTTTTGAACGCAATCCAGAATGGATCTGATGTTTGGAGTCACGGTTTTAGGTGGGTAAAAAGGCCCTGTTGATACACATGGACAAAATCTCAGAATAAGTACTTTCAAAGAAAGGATTTTAGTGTACTGATTAGCACAGGGAAGACTGATCTTCATACTTTCATAGGTACAGTACACACTCCACTGATATAATGTGGTTCAATCAGTGTTTGGCAGATTTAATGGGCCCCTTATCAATATTATAGAGTCAAATCATTCCATGATTTCCATATCATGTTCTACCTTAATGCGCAAGTCACTCCACACAAGCATCAATTGATCTCTGGCCATGCACGGCTCTCTAAATATATTTGTTGGCTCAGATCTGAGTAATCACGAGGTGCGACACCGCGCTGTAGTGGGGGAGCAGGGAACTGGATGGTATCTGTGCCACCAAAACTGCTCAAATTCCTGCCTCATATTTCCTCCCTATATCAGGATCTTAATAGTGTGGAGCTCTTCACCGTGGACACATCCGGACAGCCCAGGTATATGACACCACACTTGGGAGCGCACGTTGACACTGATAGAGCTGATGGCTGGAGACGTGTTGGCCGGACATGTGATAGTTGGTCATGTGATGCGGGAGTCCCCGGGAGCAAATAGCTGATCCTACGAGACAGTAACATGTCAAATCAATTTGAAAACTAAGTTTTCATACCCATATCCCACCCTAAACATTACAGTTGGACTTGACAAGTAACCACAGCTACCTTTAGTATTTTACTTTTTTTTTAAACAATTTTGAAATTCTTTACAGAGCGAGTAACCCGTAATGCTTCATTGACACAATAAATTAAAATGTAGCATTAAATCATAAGACAATTAGATTTTTTCTAATTTACATCTCCTTTTCAAATAAATGAGTTTTCACTAAACATATTATTATTATTATTATTATTATTATTATTATTATTTATTTTAATTTATTTATTATTATTGTTTTTGCCACTAAAAATTATCCTGGATGGAACATCCTGGATTTCAATGTAAATAAAACAACATTGCTGATTCTGTTGTGTTTTATTACAATGTTCTTGCTACAAATTCTGAATGTTAATAACCTTGTAAGCTGAGTAATGCAGTTTATGGTATAGTATTTATAATTTTGACAAATAATATATTTGTTAAGACAAGTATTCAATAGGTCCACTCTATTCCTAAAGATAAGCTCCACTGATTCTGTTGAAGTATAATTCCTCACAGCCTTTTCCCTATGGTGCGCTATGAATAGTTTTTGACCCTATAGGAAAATCATGTCAGCTTTGAAAAATGTTTGGTACAGGGACATTATATTAGAGCAGTAATTATTTTGATACAACTCTGTATGTTTCGCAGATCACTTCTTTCTTACTAAGGCAAGGTTATGCTGAGGTATAAAAGACGCTGTGAACATATAAAACTAAACAATAATTTCGGACACTGTTCTATACACGTCTACAGTTACAGTGAATAATGATAAACCTACCGTATACATTTTAGCTAAAAAGATTCTGAGTTAGCAATTGCAATGTCACAATCCACCAGTTATAAAGGTACAATATTTCATATGCCAAACTTGTCACTACGACAGAGATGCTTCTTATATGTAGTTGTAATTTGTCTTCTTATTCTAATTGCCCATACAGATATTTTTGCATCACAGGCTCATCAGCACGTTCCAATACATTTAAAAACAAAACAATATATATACTATTCCACAAGGGTCTGGCACTCCCAAGTCACTCCCAGACAACTTGCCTGGGTGCCATTCTCATAACACATAAGTATACAACTTTTCCTGTTACCGGCGGCACTCACTAGTCTTGGTACAATAAATACAGCACTCGAAGTTTGCTAGCCCAAAGTTTTAATTCTCAAAGTGGAATTTTCATCAGGGACATTGTTTATTGGTTATATTGGTCAATTTATTATGTTATCCCCAATTTCAACATTTGTAAAGTAGTTAATGGCAGATATGTTTGTACTAGGTTTTTGGCCTATGTGTTTTAAACCCCCATGAAATGTCTGTTCTGCTAAACAGATTAGAGTGTCGGCTTTTAGTAAAATCAGGATAATGGGTCCTGGGGGTGTGGATGTGAATGTGAAGGGAGGTCTCCATCCACAAGGCAGTTTTGGCCTTTCCAGCTTTCAGCCTGAGTGATTAGTACCTGCAGCTGTGGGAGGCTCATATAAGCTGTGTGAGGGTTTAGTTCAGGGTCTCATTTACCTGGGGAAAACAGACAGTGAGGTTTGTTCAGAGACACTGTGATGTACATGTACGTGCTGTGCATATACCTATGTTTGTGGTGAGGGCAGTAGGTCCTACCCTTTGAGAGAGGGAGTTATTTGTTTAGTTAGTGCCCAGATTGGCTAGGATTTATTTTTAGATTTTCATTTATTTTATTACTGCACAATAAAAACTGACTCTGGCCAGCTTGCACGAAAACACTGGACTGGTGTGCTGTTTCCTAACTGCTGTGTGTAAGGAGGTGTCCAACTATCAGGAGAGGGACCTCCTACCCTGATCTTATTACAAGGGGAGGAGAATGTGGACAACACACACTGAAAATTGCAGCAAGAGGAAAAGTTTTACATTTAAAGTAATAAGTGACTCTGGCCAGCTTGCATGAAAACACTGGACTGGTGTGCTGTTTCCTAACTGCTGTGTGTAAGGAGGTGTCCAACTACCCCAGTAGAGGGACCTCCTACCCTGATCTTATTACAATATATTATCATTAAATATACTGTCACCTTATGCACATTTGCACTTTATGCAAGAGTATATGCAATATTTAGCTGCCAAACTGTTGGAGTAAAGTTATTTTTTACTCTGATTAAACAATCTTATTTATGCACTCTGCACTTTAAATAGTTTTTTATCTGATTCAATGAGCTTAAATCTATTAATACTAATTATGTATACTGTATATATATATATATATATATATATATATATAGATAGAAAATTTTGCAAGTTCTACTCACTCATACAATATCAGCTTCATTCTGGGTGCTTGGTCATATATTATGTATAGCCAGAAGAAACCAGAACACAACTGGTACACCAGCACACCGATGTTATATGCAAAAAAAGTTTTTATAACTCCATTTCAAAAAAGCAAGTTTTCACAGATAGATTTGACATAATATCAGTTCACATAAGGTGCAAAAGTGCTAAAAAAGTGCATATTAGCAAGAGGAGTACTTATCATAAACCGTGCAGTGTGAACCGATATAGCAGCATGGTAGTATGAGGCCCGAGAGATGTTTCAGCACCCTCCGGCACCTTCCTCCTGGGGCATAACCAACACACTGGACCTATGTCCTATTTATACTGTTATTAATGAGCTGCACCTAGTTAGTCAAAAAACCACAGGCACCTGTGTAACTCACCTTAGTACCAAATAGATCAGCACATAATCCATGGCCGTTTTGTCCGCCGCATCTGACAGGGACCCGAAAGTGATGCGAGCAGTCCAATGGAGCTTGCATGTCAATACATTATCTCCACTATTTTGTCTTAGGGGACCATTTTATAAGATAGATATACCAGTCTTGGGTGTTTGGTCTTGCTCATATATACACACACCTTGGGTTGTTGAATGCACTCAACGTCACAATGCACAACAAGGCATGCATATTTCAGAGTGCAACTGCATACCCAAGAGTGGTATATTGATGACATATATACATATACACTTATATGTCATATAACTCATAAAATAATGGCAGAAAACTGTTGATTTGTGCAAAAAATGTTTATCTTTTTTTTATGAGTTAAATCTCCGCTAATAAACTCACCAATGTCAGCACACAGGTGTGATTTGTTCTGACATCACACTTTCAACTACAAAAACAAAGAAACTTAGCATAAAAATCTATGTAAAGTATCAGAACTACAACAAGATCCCATTTATAAAAAATGTTACTGAGATTATAGTATTGACTGCAATAACTAAATCAATCAAGCATCACAATGTTTCACTAATTGGGACAAATATAATAAAACTGCAACCAGCATTCAATATAGTACATTAGGATGTGACAATATATCAATTAGCCATAGATCATGCTAATTACAAAAATTGAGGAATAAATTGCTGTAAATTGAAAGTCGAATTCCTAAATAGCTTATTAAAATAAATCTTAATAAAAAAACATATAACAAATGTTCATTTTGATCATACATACTTACAACTTTGCCATTTTCAGTTTTGATAACACAAATAGGAATGCTAGTAAGTCCTGATGACATCAATAAAAGTACCAAAATTGATGTTAATATGAACCATAAACCCTTTCTAAATCCTTAAAGAGACCTAATGCATAGAAGATTTGCTAGTGTCTATTTAAGGTTACACATCCTGCAAATTAACTGTGCATAGCATAGAGAGAATTGAAGTCTCTTAGGGTAATAGCGTTCTGCTTATAAATTCCACTGTCCTCCAACTGAAATTTTCTTATAGGCACAGTCACCTCTGCAAAGTATCAGATTAATGAAAATGTAAATGATCTTCCTCCATAAAAAATTCATGGGTCTGGATTGTAAGCAGACTTTGACTGTATTCCTAAATGGCTTTCTGTGTTTGGTCATGTGATCAAGAAATGAACGCATGTCATGCCAACATAATAAATAACATAAAGCATGGATGGTGTTGTGGTTAGCATTACTAACTCACAGTACTGAGGTCATCAGTTCATTTCATACTTACCAACTTTAAAGTGCTTCTCTCCTGAAGAAGCCCAGAGAGGAGATCTCACATCATTAGGCTCCATCTCCAGAATGCAGTGATTTGCAGGTCTATGTGGTGGAAGCGGGGCAAAAATTTATTGATTTGTGCCATTTTAGCCCTACCCTTTCTATACTGTTAGGAGCTGCCACAGCGGCTCAATGGTCTGGTGGATCCCGGTATTTGCAAAGTGACTAGGACACTGTGTCACACCAGCTGTGATGACCAATGGTCCTGGCAGTTTCTAGGCAACCAGGACTCTCTGCGGCCACACTGCCTGTTGGTCCTGACTGTTACTACAACTGGGATGCTTTCCTTGTACCTGCAGCTATTCAGATGCATTATAATTAATTGTAAGTGGCTTCTCTCTGTTTATGCAGCTACTCAGCTGCAGTATAATTAATTGTAAATGGCCTGTCACTGTATGTGCAGCACTACCCAACTGCAGTGTAACAATTGCAAGGTGCCTCTCTTTGTTCAGGGATTCTGATTGGCTACCTGAATTGTTAAAGCACAGCCAGAGCCTTGGTGCATTGCCGATTATAGCTTCTGTCCTGCCAGAAGTCACCCGCCCTGCTGCTGTATTCTAGTAGTTTTCTGCCAGTATTTGCCAGTCATTCTTGAATTTCTACTTGTCCCTCTTTGTAGAAAACCCTGCATACACTTTGCCTTTGCCAGTCCTGCATTTTCTTAGTAATTTACCTTTCTCTGGACCCAAATTCTCACCTGCTTCCACCTCAGCCCATTCCTTGTGCTGCCTAGTTTACACATTGACTCATTGTACCGGAGTTAAGTCCTGGTGGCATCCAAGTATCAGTTGTAGCCTGTCTTAATCAAGGGTTACCACTCCTTATATTCAGTCTAGGGGCAGCTGGGGCTGTTTGCAGCTCGGGTTAAAAACACCAAGTGTTAAATGCACAAAGTGTGATTACATAACAGTTAATCAAACATTTATCCTGCATGAATATGGACTAATCATCTGTTTATTTCATTTCATCCCTCAGGTATGTGACTGTCTCATCTTGCTTATTGCACCGATATTCTGCATAGAACCTCATGCTTGCAATCGTGTGTGGATTCAAATGTATGTGACTGTCTCATCTTGCTTATTGCACCGATATTCTGCATAGAACCTCATGCTTGCAATCGTGTGTGGATTCAAATGTATGTGACTGTCTCATCTTGCTTATTGCACCGATATTCTGCATAGAACCTCATGCTTGCAATTGTGTGTGGATTCAAATGTATGTGACTGTCTCATCTTGCTTATTGCACCGATATTCTGCATAGAACCTCATGCTTGCAATTGTGTGTGGATTCAAATGTATGTGACTGTCTCATCTTGCTTATTGCACCGATATTCTGCATAGAACCTCTTGCATAGATTTTTTTTTTCTCTTCCTGTATAGTCTGTATTGGTCAGTGAAGCATAGTTTATGGTATATATCTTGCCTGGTTTTTGCTCCAACTCAGAGCAAGTTATCTCCTTTGATCAGCAGGCCAATTGAGTCAGTTGTAGCCTGTCTTAATCAAGGGTTACCACTCCTTATATTCAGTCTAGGGGCAGCTGGGGCTGTTTGCAGCTGGGGTTAAAAACACCAAGTGTCAAATGCACAAAGTGTGATTACATAACAGTTAATCAAACAGTTGAACAAACATTGACCAACATCTAAGGTAATTTCAGATTAAGTTACCATTACTTTAAAATTTGTCTAAAAAAAACAAACCTAAAACTCACCATGTACTACACATTTCTTTTTTTCAACTCCCTCCTTTGTATTTTCTCTAAGGATATAACATCCCTAACTCTCCCTGCATCTCCCCTCTCTGGGCACACTGCTGCCCTATTGAGTCACTCACCTCCTCTAAAAACTAATGAGATTTCTTTTCATCAAAAATTGACTATTACAGCCTCATTGTGTCACTATAAAAAATTTTTATACACCTATATCTACTTCTCCATTCTTCTGCTTTTATTATCTGGTGACATATCACCAAATCCAGGTCCCACACACGGACAGCGGAGTTACTATGGAATAAATATCCTGCAAACCTCACATGTCTCCCATCACCCTCCAAATCAATAAATGTGCCTTATAGAATTCACACTTGATCACAACTTATTATTTTACATCTGAACATCTCTTTACAATAACTACTTTTACCAATTTCTACATTTACCTGAGACTGCTGGTTTATACGTTAACCAAACTCTCTAAATAGCCCTTCATGAAGTGGCTTCAGCTACCCATCAGACTTCACGTAAACTGATATAACAGCCATGGCTTTCCACAGACACCTACAAAAACTGCCTCTTAAAGTAGAATGTCAGTGGCATAAATCTTAATTCAAATGACTTCCACACATACTGTAAAATAGGAATCCAGCCATCTGTCATCCTAACCCTCTGTCCCATGCTCACTTTCTACCCCATCCATGTCACCCCTGTCTGTTTGCCCATCCCCTCTAGAATGTAAGCTCTCACGAGCAGGGCCCTCTTTCCTCTTGTGCTTATCCTTTCTTTACTTATATTATCTGCTCTATACTCAAAAGCACCTAACCCGTGACTTTTGCCATTCTGCTTCTGTTGCAGCAGTGTTTATATACCATGTACTTGTATTGCATTGTCTTAAACTGTATGACACTGTTTTCTTGCTCTGCTCAACTGTCTATGTACTATGTCTATGTACTATGTCTATGTACTATGTTTGTGCACTATGTTTATGTACTATGTAAGGCGCTGCGGAACCCTTGTGGCGCCATATAAATAAAGGATAATAATAATAATAATAATAATAATAATAATAACTTACTTCACCTGGAAAAGGTGGCTGTTACAGTATAAGTGAACACCTTTATTAGACTACATGAGTCATGTGATAATCTAGGCATGTATAACACTACAAATGCCCATATTTGGCTGACTGTGGGTGTTTTACCTTATGGATCCAAGCCAGAATCTGGCCCAGGTATTGGCAAATCAACTACAGACATTGGGTCTGATTCAGAGTTGGGAACAAAGTAAGAAAGAACAAGTAGCTGTGCATCTTGGTAAAACCATGTTGCACTGCAGGTCGGAAGATGTAAAATGTGCAGAGAGATTTAGATTTGGGAGGGGTGTGTCCAAACTGAAATCTAAATTACAGTTTAAAATAAATCTGTCCAGCATTTGTGGGCTACATGCAAAAGCAGCCAATAGTTACCCCACATGCAAAAAAATTGTATGTATTTGCATCCTGTGTGTTGCATCATGGTTTGTCCAGGTTCACAGTTACTTGCTATTTCTTACTCTATTCCCAACTCTGAATCAGGCCCACTGTCTCAGGTCATTCAAGACATTTCACATTGTTTAGCTTCTCAAGAGGAGGCTTTGAAATCTGCTCCAGTATACCATGGTTCCATAACTGAACCTAAAATTCAAGATCCAGATCACTTTTTTGGAGACTGGAGATTATAACCTTTAAAGAGAGATGGAAATTATATTTCAGCTTGAGGCCCTCGTCATTTCAGGAGCTGTAAGGTTGTCAAATTGACTGGAAATGACTGGACATAAATTTTATTGATGTTAGTAATATTGTAGGTACAAAAGCAGGTCCAAGTCACATGATTTTAGCTGTTTTTATAAGTCTGTAAAGAAATTCAAAACCAAAACTAAACCAAAACACTTGAGGGTGGTTTTACCAAAACCAAAACACAATAATGATTATTATTATTATTATTATTATTATTATTATTATTATTATTAATAATAATAATAATAATAATAATAATAATAACAATAATAATTTATAAAGTATGTTTCTCCAAATAGGACTCAAAGTACTCTTGTATTTACAATACAAATACTTAACAGAAAAGACAAACATTAGTGACGGGTGTTGAATACTTCTTTTATTCAGGTTTTATGCTGTTGTATAACGTGATCGATTCCAATCCAATATACTGAAGAATTTGCAATTTATTAATGAATTAATAGATCAAGCCCTGACTGAGAGAGTGCACTTCTCCCTGGGTTAGAATGCAGTAACTAACAAGTTGTCATATCTGTAACATACTGCAGATTTTTATACCTTTCAGTACAATCTCCTGAAAACACACCCACTGACATCATACTTCTACATTATGCAAGTATTTAATGACATTTAGCATGGTCAAATTAAACATTCATCAGATTTCACAATGTTTATTCTTGGTCATCATTTGTGCTTTTCAATGCAATTGGACTGATCTACAAATGTCCTTCATGGAATGTTTGTTGTCTCCGAACTAACCATATTTGGTTTGATTTTTAACCGTAGCCCAGAACTAATAGGCAGATTCTTCAGAAAAACAATGTAATGCTGCCCATCCACTAGGAGATTAAACCTAGCGATTGAGCGATAACGACCACCATTATCGCTCAATCGCTTGAAAATCGCATGCAAATCATGTAGTACAATGCCCTAAATGACCAGCGCTGCACGATCACGATGGTCGTTTCAGTCGTCCTGTTACACCCGTCAATCCATCATTTTTGGACATCGTTATCATTCACCCGTTCACATTTTTAATGCCGCAATGACCAACGACCAAAGACCAACGACCAACAACCTACCATATAAACATATAGATTTAAATAAAAATTTCAGCCCACTTTTATTAACAACTGGTTTGAAAACTGTTGGTCTATGGTCTATGGACTTTGGTCATTTTGTGCAACCGTTCACAAATCGTTCATGCACATGAACAATAAATTGATGAACGATTTGTGAAGATCTTTTGATCTTTCATCTTTCAAAGACAAGTCTACTAGTGGATGGGCAGCTTTATGCAAGAATATGTGTTAAAGGAAACTCAACTTGTTTACTAAGTAGAAGTGTGTGTCACACATTAAAACTGCATATGCTGTATTCGTTAAAAAGCATATATGATGAATACTCTAACTGCAAATAAGATATTATGTAGAATATAATGTTCCCTATAAACTAAGCTTACACAAGGGACATTAATGAAATGCTTGAGTAAACAGGTACTGTAAGTCTTCAGTAGGTTTTTGAAGGATTCCGGAGTGGAGACCTCTCAAACTGTGAGGGAAAGTGAATTCCATTGTGTTGGAGCTGCAAAGCTAAATGGTCAAGCCCCCAGATGTATTCAAGGAGATTCTAAATACTGCTAATAGTTCTTAATCTACTAGTGAGTGTATTGCATTGTAATTTCACTTATGCATTTTTATTTATTTTGTAGTGACAATAACAAATCATTTGAATTTGAATCTACAGATTCCAGTAAGCGAGCGGGGCAGTAAGGAATAAGAAACTGCTTCAGGTACCTTGGGTCCTGGTCATTTAGGGTTATGCAAGTCTATAAGTCAGTATTAAAATAGATTCTGCTTCTGACAGGCAGCCAGTGAAGAAAGAAGAGAATGGGTGTTATGTGGCTGAAACAGGGCTGGTTGGTTAATAGTCTGACAGCTGCATTTTGAACCATCTGCAAGCTGTGCAGTTCTTTTGCTGGGAGACCGAGGTAGAGGGCGTTGCAGTAGTCTAGGCATGATGATACAAATGCATGTATGACTTTAGGCAGATCTCCTGAACCAAAACATGGGGGTCTACACCAGGGCCGTAACTAGGGTAGTGCCGCCGGTACCATTGCACAGGGCACCACAGGTCAGGGGGCGCTGTTTGGGCCTGTAAAATTTCTGTTTATTATCATTCTCACTTGTAGATTCCTCTTATTTCATCCCCAGCATCTCCTGGCCTCCCCTATCTCTTCCCTGGCCCGTCCCCATGAGGCCATTCCCCTGTTTTGGGTGCATTATGTCCCTATTTGAAAAATGAGGGGTGCGCCAATGCTCTTTCTGGCACAGGGCACCAAAAGGTCTAGTTACGGCTCTGGCTACACACATCTCTATTCTACATACACCTTTATAGTCAACTGTCTACCTGGCTGTACAGGCAAAAACAATAACAGACAAATTCCCCCTCATAATATAGAGTACAAGAACGGTGTTACTTCCAGCTCCTGGTATAACAGAGCAAACTAGGAAAGCATCACTCTACAACCTGCATGATTTGCTGTACAAAAGAACGTACGTTTAAAAAAATAACTATTGCAGTAAACAGTTGCAGATGATTGCCATCATTGGTAAAGAAAGGGGTACATTTTGTTGAGCAATGTACGCCATTGTTGTAGGCAAATTCATCTAGAGGAAATAGTTGTTCCCCATTATCTTGAAAATAATTAGAGTAAATTTGCAGATATTATTGTAAATAATGGATCACTTTTCTGTTCGGTTATTAGTTTGAGGATGACATCCCATAGGCAAATCCAGGGGTATTTGTAGAAATGTAAAGAAAGTCTTGTAGAACCAGGATGTTAATATAACATTTTATGAAGAAGGTAGTTTAAAAGTAAAGTCTAAGGAGATATTTCACAAGATTTAGTACATATTGGTAAAGATTGAAGTAATCCTGTTGGTGGTAAATTACTTTATTTATGCCTGGCCCAAATTGGTCTATGCCTGGTGCAAGCACTAATGTAGTCCTCAAATCCTTTTGAGAGTTGTAATCACTAAAATTATTTAGAAACAATATCTATACTCTGTATACCTGGCAAACCTGCTACTGGAGGATTATGGTATTTCAATAAAATTTCTGGTTTCAAGGTTATTTGGAAAAATACATCAGACAAATACATCAATAAGGGAGTTTCATATCTTGGATATTACTGAAAGAATAATGAGAACTCTCTTCACCTCTTGGCTGAAATGGCAATTCTTTTTTAAGTGTTTTTGAGAATAGTCAAATTGTTGGGAATACTGTGCTGTTATGAGGATCTGTCCTGAAAATTACAACAAGGTGGAGCTGGGAAAAATGAAATACCAATGGGCTTGCCAAGTGTTGAGGTCTGTGGTTGTTTTTAAATGTGCAGGTGTAAGTGATCTCTAAGAAAGTGAATGGAACATTATTACCTTTAAGAAGACATTGCCACTCTTTTTTAGTGAATGGAGCATTGTTAGCTTTAAGGAGATATTGGCATTATTTTAATGATAACAATTTGCATTCAGCATTATTATAATATTGTTCAGCTGAATACATTTTTATAACAGTAAGCACAAGGATATAATATTAATTTGTTACCCATTTTCTGTGACAATATTGCCCCTACAGCAGTGCTGGAGAGTCTCTGTCAGACATCATGGAACTTTAGCAGGTGTTTACAGGGTCAGCCACAGCTGTCTCCTGGGGCTTAGTTTCACTGACTGTTCCAGTCTGCTTCCATGATTGACATTGATCTCCAGCTTTCAGTCCTCTTTAGGGATTCCTATAACTGCAGTCAGTTGATTGGTGATATTACTGTGGATAGCAGTATTGACTTCTGCTTCTATAAAACCCAGCCTTTGGCAAACGATGGTTGTGAAAGTATTAGGCTTCAGACCTAGGGGTATATTTATTAAGTATATGTTTATATGTATATATGTTTATAGGGTATATGTTTCTGGAGATAAATAACACATTTACTAACAAATATTTTTTTATTTGTTTCTTTAAGTATTAGTAAATGTGTGATATAGCCCCAGAAACACATTGATGTTAATCATTTAGCAAATATTCCCCCTAGTCTTCAACATTCCTGTGTTTCTAATTCTAATAGATATATATATATGAATGATCCGACTTTACTCTAACCTAGTTCTTATTTAATATATTGGCTCTGATTTTGTATTCTTGTGTATGACCTCAATGTGTAAACCACTACTACTTGCTGTATCCTCTTAGCTCTATTGAATCTACTCCATATACTGTACTGACCATTGCTTTCTGACCACTCTGCACCCACTCAGGGGGCCAAAACTTGAATTCTATTTTCAGCTAAGCCCATTCTTCCTTGTGGAGAGCACTGTTGAAAACTGCTCCCTTGTCATTGTTTGTATTAATCTTAGGTGGTAGAACAAATCCCCATATTTGCATTGAAATTATAACAGTTTACTTCTACAGTGACAGGCTGACCTGGACAGGGTAAAATTGGAACCACTTGAAAAGATTTTGTCAGTTGAAAACCTCTTGAGCAGAGTTAGACCAACACAACATCTCATTTTTATGAGTTAATGTCTTGATTGGTTGAACAATTTTTGAGGAAATTGTGATGAAGCATCTGTATGAATTTTCAAATCCTAGAATTCATTGTAATGGTTTATAATCAAAAGAAACTGACCATTTTAAAATCATGTTTTTTCTTATTAGGATCCATACTAAGACCTTGTGTGTTATACTATGTCCCCTATGAACTCTATAGTTTCCACGTCAAAAATATACTTTTCTAATTTTACAGTCAAACTATGAGTTCTACTCTGATGCTCACAAGGATCTTGAAATTAAATTGAAATGTTGTTTAGATAGAAAATAACAAACTGATCAATGGTGTCTCAGCAAACATAATTTCCAAAAAATTGGAAGGCTACAGGGACATTAGCTAAGCCATAAGGAATCACTAAATATTGAAGCAGCTGTTATAAATATGGAAGGTCAGATAAACCCACAAGTTAAATTATATTTAAAGTACTTCTTAAGGACAGTCAGGTCAGTAATCCAATCAGGGTTTCTGGATCTGGAATGGGAGCAGGTTGAGGGTTACTGTGTTGCAGCTGCAGTGCAGGTGGTGGCACCACCTGAAACTTTTATGGTAGTTCAGAAATTTATAATTGCATTGCCAAAATCTGTGCTTGCAAGGATTGGATAGTCTGAATAAGATCAACTTCAGAAAACTGAACATCAGCAACAGCGTACCTTGCCACAGTTATGGCCTTGAAGTATATGTTGCTCGTAGGAGGATTCTGGTGTCTAAAGCAGTGAGAAAATGAGAGCCATGCAATAATCATTGTAGAAGTCTCTTCAAGGCTTACTGTAGCTTAAGGGCATTAACAAAAACATGGGTTTGTTGAATACATGGTGAAACCGGTCAGATCTACTGTATATTTCAGCAAGATTCAGGAACTAAGATGAAGGCACATAAATATACAGTACATCTGGAACAATAGGAAATTGAGAAGCATGGTCAGGGAAAGCCAAGAGTCAATGTACAAATAATATTTCTCTTGAGGCAGGACTTGCAAATGTCAGGAACTGTTGAATGGTAAAGCGCCCATTTAAAGTGGCCAAAATCACTGTTGTGGACTGATTTTAATTTCAAAGGCTTCAAATATTTCAACCATGTGCTCAAATCGTCTGTGAACTGGCCTGATTTGGGGGCTGAGCTTTCAATGGCATTGGTGGGCTATGACAGGGAATTGTCATGACCCATAATGATGGAAAAGCCACTTAAAATGGCATGTCCACAGTGGGTAAGTTCAGCATGGCTGTCGGAAAAGCAAGGCAACCACTTAAGACAATTACTTAGGACACCAATTAAAAAACTTAGGACACCACGTAGGGCAAGACTGTACAATTGCAAGATTACTCTCGTGGAACCCTCCCCTCCCAGTTTTAAAAATGCAGAACACCAGAATCTAAACTCTACACATCATTTTGCCTTTACAGTTAAGAAGTGGGTAGAGTCTCAATAAATAAATTCACATTGATAGGTACTATAGGCTGCTGTGAATTGGGAAAAAATAGCCACAGGTGATGTCAACTACCCAGTCATTTGGAACTGTCACAAATACAGACTCCATCCATTGAATATTATTTGAAGATATAACTTCCCCAAAAATAAATGTATTAATTCGCTACCATTGTTAAAGAAAAATAGAAATATTTAACTTCAGTTATGCCCAATTATCCCAGCTGGTTGTAGTACAAGATAACAATGTAGTAGTCTCAAGTTTCATGCTTGCAACTATTGATATTTGGTTGCTTTATAGTAAATTATTGCACTACATACAGTATGTTAGCAAAGGGGATGACGGTGCTTAGAATACCGGCACCGGAATCCCGACACCTGTCAGACAGACAGAGTTACAGTAAGGTCATAAACTAATTTCAAGATGTAGAGTACTGCATCACAGAGGCCAGGACTGTTAGCTTCCTATAACCTCTGCCTTGAACACAGAGAAGGTAATACATCTCCTTAAAAGCAGTTTTGGTTTGAAGTCAAACAATCCAGTTCAGAGATGCTAAGAAAAAACTGCCAAACATGTACAAATAAAAATGTAGTGACAATTCATTCCAATCATTCCATCTTCTAAAAATAACCAGTTGGTATCCGAGCATCTGCCCTTGCGTTTGAGCAAGTATAGTAATTATATAGTCGTTTTAAATGGTGACTGTTTAGAAATTCAACCTTGTTCACCTGCAAAGTCTAATTGATGAAATGATAAAGGAGCAGATGATGAAAGAGGAGTTGCTAAAGAAACAGGCCAGCTGGCACAGCATGCCGCATAGCAGACTGTCACAAATATATGACGAAAACTCAAGACAAATTCTCTCTTGGCATGCAGGCACTACAAAGTGTAGCAGCTAAAAATGACTGGCTTGTAGCCATCTTTAGAGAGATGATAATCCCCGGCGACCTCTGGACATCAGTGAGTTTCACACCAATTTTTAAAACAAACTTATGTACAAAGTGTTGCACTTTTGCAAACTTTTATGCCCAGCTAAACAAAAAGCTGCCAGTTGTCATGTTTTCTGCTTCGTAAAAATGTTTAAAGGGAAAAATTTGAAAATATCTACGTCTATAATTACAGTAAAATTCAACATTGCAATTAGTTTGATTTAAAATACTTTGGTAGAAGAGATTTATAGTCCTGCTCAGTATGTGGTACATTGCTGTCTGTAGGAACCTGTTATTTACTGTATAAAGGGGTCAGTTAATCATTTTTAAGTTATTGCATGTCACCTTTGCTAACCTAGGGGTGTCCTACCACAAGCTTATTAAGCACCCTCCAGGCTCTTATTTACTTAGCAGAACAGAACATACAGCTCATTTACTGTCAATGAATGAAATAGAAAACATATAAAAGAGGCTGAGAGTTGCTGCAGTGAGAAACAGTCATTAGTAAATATAACCTATAGGTTTCAATAAAAAATATGTCAATATAATAACAGCTATAGCACAAGGTGAGCACTAATAATTAATTCAGTGTTCAGACTCTAAATCAAAATCACCACTTGTGCAGATGTATCCTTATTAGAGATGTGCAATTCAGTTCTCCAGAAATCCGAATCCACTTGAATTTCGTGAATCCGGACAGAGCCGAGTCGCGGGTTCTGATTTCCTTAGGAGATCCGGATAAAAGTCGCAGATCTGATCTTCCAGTGGTTCAGATTTAATATCCGAACTTCGGATCTTGGAGAGCAAAAATGACATAATTTAAGCTGTTACCTTTTTATCATTTAAAAGTAAATAAAAAAAACAGATCCAAAACCAAAACATTTGAAAGTGATTTTGCAAAACCAAAAACACGAAGGTGAATTCAGATCCAAAACCAAAACACAGGGGTCAGCGCACATCTATAGTCCTTATACACCTAAGGTGTATATGCCATACTGTGCAAAATGCCCGGCTTGACTGAGACGCTCAAAAAACTCTGGTGTTTACTGCACAGTAATTAGATTAAAACATGTACAAAGTTGCACATGGAGCACAACGGTCCTTGGCGTGAGAAAAAGACGTGGCAACTCGCATCAGAGCCCTTCTTATACAGATTCAGACTCAGTCACATAAAGATTTACAAATGTTTATCAATCAGTTTGATCAGCGCAAGCTAGTAATGCAGTTTTGTCACTCCCAGTTGTTTTATTTATGAGATTAAGACACACATATTTAGCAAGGAAGATGCTCGGTGCAGCTGACTCGCCTGGGACCTGGCACGCTGACACCACCCTAATGACTAATTAGGCAATTGGAAGTTTCCAATAAGCTTAATTAGTCCAATAATTACATTTCATTTTTGGGATTAAAAAAATGGCCTTAAATGACTCCAAAATCAACTTTTTTATTAGTTTAGACACCTCAAATTTAAATACAGTATTTTTTAATAAAAAATAATTGCTTTTTTTATTTGTATTTTTAATTTTAAGTGCCCACAGAGTACCCCAAAATCACCTTTTTTGCTACCTTTATTTTGCAATTTTCTTTAAATTCATTTAGGTGCATACATACACAGCGATTTTTTGAACGATTATCGATAACGATATCGTTTTTCGTTCAATCATTTACAAAATCGTTCACTCTCTGAATTAAAACGATGAACGATTATCGTTCATGCGTGTTCACGTTTGTAGTTTGTAGTTCAGTCAGACTGACCAAAGCAACGATTTTCAGTAAGGAAATATTCAAAAATTGTTTGTAGTTAAAAAAAAACGTTCATTACATTTAGTAAATGAGCGATTTTAGTAAACGATTTTTGGTAATTTTTCCCTTGAAAAAATGAATGAAAATCGTTTACTAAAATCGTTCATTTACTAAATCGTTGTGTGTGTATGCAGCTTTAGAGATTAAATAGAAAAATTAGCTTTTTATAATTTTTTTCATTTAAAAAAAAAAAGCACAAATCAGTCATTTGACACCATTTAAATCTTTAGTGCTTTCCTTATGCCCACAAACAGCCTTCTAAATGGTCCTGCTAATACAATTATCAATTTTGGGGGGTCCAGGATGGTCTCCCCACTTTTTCATGCACATCTCTCACATGGCATTTCGATGTCAATTCGCAAGCACCCACTGCGAGTACCGCAAATAGGCATTTTTAATTGGATTGTAGAATTATCGGGTGCGTACATGCATGCGAAGTCTGCAAGTTTCAAACAAACTCGCTACTCGCAATTCGCACCTACTTCGATTGACCCCTATGCATGAAGTGCTCCCCAGAGAGTTTAGAACATCAGTCTGTAGCTGATAACTAAGGTAGCCTGAGGATTTACAAGCTTTTAAAGGATTCCCCCAAAACATCTGGAACATACTGGGGAAAGATTATCCTGTCCTTTTACATTCACTGACTGACAGGCTGATCTCTGTTAGTCATAGGATCTCCTCAGTGTGCTTCCTATATTGCTCTGTGCAAGTGTAACTACAGATGTGTCATACGCACATGCAGGGGGGTTCCGAGTACTTAGAAACCCCCCTGCCCATTGCTCCATCTTCCCGCACCCCTCCTACAGCCGCCACAGGGAGCCTCCTTCCCCGCAGCGGCATGCCGTAGGCTGGAGCTCACTCCTAATAATGGGGACATTACTACTGGGGGCATTACTATTGGGGGAACTATTACAGGGGGCACTACTATATGGGGCATTACTACAAGGGGCACTACTAATGGGTGCATTACTATTGGGGACACTACTAATGGGGGCATTGCATATGGGGCACTGCATAAAGGGCACGACTACTTAGGGCATTGTGTAAGGGGCACCACTGCTGTGGGCATTGTATAAGGGGGACTACTGCTGTGGGAATTGAATAAGGGGCGCTACTACTGTGGGCATTGTATGAGGGGCACTACTGTGTGTCATAACATGAATAAGGGACTACTGTGTGGTGTAAATTGCACTGTTAGTTTAAATTTTGTTCATACATACTGTTACACATTGTGCATAACCAAGTTTTATGCCCAGATGCCTTGTCATTTATATTATTTATTGTTATTTATATTAAAACCCTTGAAGTACACAATAGAGTGCATGTTGCAGGCTTATTCTGGTTAGACATTTTGTCATTGATTCTGCAACCAATTATTTGGAAACCCCCCTTTCAAAATTCTGCAATTGCCACTGTGTGTCCCTACATGACTTTGGTGAAGTCTCGCCAAAAAACCCTTCTCGTATCGCCTGGTCCCACCAGACTCTGCTAGCGCCGGGCACCTTTATTGCATTTTTTTATTTTACTGAGAATGCATCTAAGTGGCAATGCGATCATTGCGATGTGACTAGGATGTGCCAGCAGACTGTGCTAATTAATTTGATATGTGACACTTGTATATCTGTGTGCGACTGAGTCCCTGAGTTTGTACACAATGTGCTACAATGTAGCGGACGCAATTTTTTTCATTCCAAGTTCCGTTCATTTACAGACTCAGGTGAATACATATATACAATTGTCCCATATATCAAATTTAATCAGCACAGTCTGCTGGTGCGTCCTAGTTGCAGCACATTGGGGCTTAGATGCATTATTGGCAAAAAAAGATGCCCAACGCTAGTAGAGTAGCAGGGGACCTGGCGGTTCACTCACACCAGGCAGTCGTGCTACATGGTGTATTGAGGCTAGATATATGATGACACATCTGTAGTCTCTATAGTACATATGCTCTATATGCTGAACACAGTGGCTACATCACTATAGCCAGCTCCCTGGGTACTTGTCATTTCAGCATCAGATGGGTCTGCTCTCTTCCCCACCACTGGGGTCTGCCTCTAGTCTTTTAAAGGCTGCCTCAGGACTCTCCACCTTTTGTCAGCGTGCCCTGGCACTTAGGACCGACTCCGCACTCTGCAGCTACACCGATCTCACTACCTCTCCAGAACTGCACTGTATCCATCTTCCTCTCTGACCATTACCTCAGACTCACCACGACCAACTGTTCGTTTTCAGCTGTCACATGTCTGACCACCTGACACTGCCCATGTGACCTGCTCCTGGCCTCTCGAGCAGCAGAAAGAAGCTGCTGGAAATTGCACTCTTCTTGTGTAATGGCATCTAAATGCGCTGTAGCACGCTGCCAGGGGTGCAGAGAGGTGGGGGGAGTGGGTACAAATTACCCGGGCCTGGGCTTCCTGAGGGGCCCAGCAGGGGCCCGGGTCCAACGCCATCCCCCCTTCCTCACAGCAGCCCAGCACACAGCGTGTGCTGAGTTGCAGTGGGAGACTGCTCGTGGCTGTTGAGCAGCAGACGCAGCAGTCTCCTACACCTGTGGGGGGAGCGATCATACTTTGCGCCGGGCTGAGGGGGCTCAGAGTGCCCCCCTCACCAGCGCGCAGCGCCGCCAAGCAGCGCTGAAATTTGCTTTTTTTCCCCCATAAGGGGGCGTGGCCATGCTTCCTACGATTAGGCCATGCCCCCTGTTACCCGGGCACGCCGCGGCTCTTGGCAGGCCTGCACGCTGCACAGTGTCAGTAATAATACCGTACAGTACCTTGCATAGTGGGGTTTTACAATATATCAATAGGGAGATATCAGAAGACGGAGCCTGTCTGGGCTCCTGCTGTCACATGCAAAGTAAGGTTCCTGAAGAGAAAATCTTTTGTTGACAGTTTTTCCTGTAGCTCCCAATGTAGGTTGTAAAAGCTCAGTTGGATAAAGGAGAGTCTCTGCTTTAGCTAACAATGGATTCTCAAGCAGTAAAAGACTCTGGTTAGATAGATAGCAAGCCCAGCAATACTGTATTTTAGTAATCCTGACACATTTTGGGCCTCTTATGGTTGTACTTGATCTGTATGTTACTAACTGTGGAACCTCAAAACTTTTTTTTGGGATACTCACCATTGTAGAAGTTACAGATGGAGGAGACTATATTTTAGTGGACGGGAGACTAAGCTGATGAATTGCTTTTTAACTTAGATATACAGTATTGAGCAATTCCCAGCTGAATATATCAGAAAACAATCATAAAGTAGTAAATGTTCAATACTTAGTAAATACATGTGATGCAAAGTGTATTTTCAATAATAAACCGGCAATGGCACAGCAATTCACCCCCCTTCACGGCACAATCTCACCCTGGACATTTCCACTTGCAGCCCTGTAGGGCTGGGAATAAAATTGTGCTATTCTGGCAGGGCCGTAAATACAACATACAGCTGCACTTACAGTACTTACAGTGCCATGAGTAATTCCCCTTTAATTGGACTTACCCCCATATGTACATGGTAGGCATTCCTTTCTCTCTTTTTTTTTTTGCAGCTTTAAAACTAATTTCCTATCATTTGTACAATAATGTATTTGGGCAAAGGTACAAATTTTCCATTATTGTTAAACTATATTAAATAATGTAAATAAAGTGAAAACTACAGGTTAAATGATTACATAATATGAAAAAAGACTATTTTGCAAAAGAAAATATTCACACCACATCATTACATTGTGTCATCGGAGGTGAGCGGGATTGTGAAAATAAAATTGCCTGCAGCAAGCTGAAGGCTGAATTCATTTGCTGGTGTAAAGTCAGAAAAGAATGAAAACATAAAAATACACATATTTTACTCACAAAGAAAATTGAAGGATAGATAAAATGAAAACTGCAGTAACAAGCTGATACAATGGCAGAGGGCTTAACGGATCAACAGTTATTGTGGGGGGATATAACTAGGGAGGAGTATTAAACCCTCAAATTCCTCTGAGCACAAATAAAAAAAAATCTATGTCAATGACATTGTCCAACACTAGAAATAAATTGTTTGATGATTATGAATAAATGGATGGATAAAGTAATAAATTACATTTAAAAAGTTATTTTAATACACTTTTAAGAAGATTAATATATAAAATACACTATACTGTACTGATATGGTTACTTGCAAAAGTATTCAACCCCATAAAAAGTCAACAGAAAGTCAGCAGTGTCATTACAAATTACACTTACACAGATTTTTCCAAACATTATTTCTGTTGGGAACCAGGAGGCAAATTTTCAAACTAATTACTATTTGTCTGCACATTTTTTTTAAATAATAGCTGAACATTTCTGCTGCATAACAATTATGTAACCCCTGCAAACTAATACTTAAAATAATAGTGCTTGCAATAACAGTTGTAAGTCTGTTGGGTACGTTTCTATCAGGTTTGCACATTGTTTGGGAATGAGTTACCCATATTTGATTGCAGATTTACTCCAGGATGTTCAGGCTGGTTGGATGATGCTTGTGTTTGCAATTGTCCAATAAACTGGATTGAAACATGGACTCTGACTTAGATATTGTAGATTATTCATCTTTCTGTTATTTAACCACACCAATGTTGATTTGTCCTGAAGGGCAGTATCATCTTAACATATGGGCACACTGGGCAGCTGCCCAGGTCCTCACGATTTTAGGGGCCTTCAAGAAGGCATGGTCTGGGCCAGGTGGAAACTTCTCACTGGGATGGTGCCTACGGAACTTCTTATGAGCAGTGGTGTAACTAGGGTCTTTGGAGCCCAGGGCAAGTTGAAGAACGGCACCCCACACACACACACAAATACATAGAAAAATGGGCATGGTCACATACCGAAGGGGTGTGGTCACTGAAAATGGGGTGTGCCAACATGACACATCACCAATTTTTCGTCACTCTGGGAACATTCCTTTCCTTTCTACAGTATATGCACCTTACCTGTAAGGTAGTTTCTCACAATGAGGAACCTCTGAAGAAATGTATACTCCCTGGAAAGACGGCATCAGTATTCACTATTTCTGTAGGTCACATCATCTGGAAGATGCCTGTTTGTGTAGGAATATTAAGAAGGTCATCATCAACAGTGGTTCTACCAGACTCCTTCCCCCTGTGTAACTTCCTTCCCCCTGTGTCGTCTATTAGCCACACAATTTCCCCCTATCCCCTGTGTCATCTCTCAGCACACTATCACCTCTCCCCCTGCATCATCTCTCAGCCACACCATTGCCTTCCCCCCTGTGTCGTCTCTCAGCCCACCATTGCCTATCTCCCTGCATCATCTCAGCACACCACTACCTCCCCCTGCATCATCTCTCAGCCACACCATTGACCCCCCTGTGCCATATCTCAGCACACCATTGCCTCTCATCTGCTTTGTCTCTTAGCATGGAAATTAAAGAGAGAAAAATGGGGTTGTATTATAAGGTGCACAAGAAAAATTATATATTTCACTGTTCTATCCCTAATTTTTATACAATATCTAATAAAAGTTAAATTATTTTTCTTGTGCACCTTATAATACAACCCCATTCTTCTCTCTTTAATTTCCATGATTCATTTTGGTTGACCAGGGCTGCACCCCCAAATCCACATTTATGATTTATTTGACTTTATTTGGGGCCTCATGCTTAGACAATTTAGTGTGCAGATACTTTCCTCTTTTCCCATCCCTTTTATGAATTGTCTCTCAACACACATCACCTCCCCCCTGCATTGTCTCTCGGCCACACCATCACCCCCCCGTGTCATCTTTCAGTCACACCATCGACCTCTCACCTGTGTCATCTCTCAGCCACACCACCACCTTCCCCCTGCGTCATCTCTTAGCCACAACATCGTCTCCCCACCTGTGTCGTCTCTCAGCATACCATCACAGATACACACACACTGACAAAGATATACACACACTGACACAGATACACACACACAGACACAGACAAAGATTCACACTGACACAGATACACACATATGATGACAGATCAGATACACACACACACTGACCCAGATCAGATACTAACACACTGACACACAGACACTGACACAGATTCACACACACTGATACACACACTGACACAGATACACACAAACACACTGACACACACACTGATGCAGATACACACACACTGACATATACACACACTTCATTCACACAAATGCACCCCCCCACCCAAAATGAATACTCACCCGGCTGCTCCGGAGATGAGAGAGCACTAGGGAAGGAAGACACTCTGTCACCTGGCAGCTCTCAGGATGGCAATGACTTCCTGGGAGGGTCTGCATGCTTATGCTGCAGCTCCCCCTACAGTAAGCACCAGCAGGCACAGTTGCCTGGTCATTACATGACAAGTCCTCTTCATCGGTCCAGGCTCAATGGTGGCGGGGGTGGAGTGGTTATGATGCCCTGACTGGTGGCAATCTCCTCTGCTGGGCCTGCCTTGGTGCCCAGGCCATGTGCCCCACTAGACCCCCCTAGTTATGCCACTGCTTATGAAGCAGGTAGAGATTGCTGCCTGACTGCTTTGATTTTGTGTAATTCACAATCAGAGCAGCCAGGGAACATTTTCCTATGCCTGACTCTCATCTGACATCCCTATGCTCTGAGTGAGTGGCCACACACTACATGTAATGTGCACCCATTTTCTCCATGCATAGGGCAGCCAGCTGAGAGGCAGGTAGGAAAAGATGCTTCCCAGCTGCTCTGATTGTGAATTACAGACAACCAGAGTGGACAGGAAGCATTTTCATCTTCCTCCCGGCCTGCAGCCGGACAGTGAATGGTTGTTAGCATACTGAGTGGTGGCTGGTGTTGTCAAGATGGCCCTGTGTTGAGGCTAGGCCTTTGGAGAGTGTACTTTTTAAAGATGTGCAACAGACCATTTTTGCTTGTTTTGGTTCTAATTTTTCATCAGGTTTTGTTTTAGCCAAAACACAGTGACTAGTTTTGTTTTTTTTTTCAAAAATTTACCAAAAAAGCTAAAATCACATAATTTGAGCCTTTTTTTTCCTAGAGTATTATTAACCTAAATAACATTAATTTCCACTCATTTAGAGTCAATTTTGTTTTCATCCAGTTTAGGCCAAAAGATTGCACTGAGCTAGCTGGCTGGCAAACCTAAGTGGCAGCATTGGGTGGCACAAACACGCGGCAGTTCAACTTCCAACATGGCACATCAGGAAACAAATGTTTTCATTATTCAAAAGGCCTGAGGGAGATGGAGTATGTACTTAGTTGAAGGCAGGGAAAGCAATGAAAGATTGAATAGTTTGTAAAAGTAATAAAAAATTTTGATTCCGAAGCAAGTTTATGAATGGAGTCACAGGGCTTATATATGCATGTGAATAAAACTCACCAAACAATACAAACAATATAATTATTTAATTTATTATTTTGATGCTGCAGCTCTTTTCCTGTGTGAACTGCAGCCACAGGGGTTATATATGCACATGAACAAAATGCAACAAACAGTACAAACAATACAATTATTTAATTTAATTTTTTTATTTTTTTTGATGTAGCAGGCGCAGCTATATTAACACTGCATGGAACCAAAGGGCATTTATATGTACGTGAATGTCATACTGATGGACACAGCACAGCCAATACAGCACAGTACAGCACAGCATACAGCAGCGCGCAACCCCTATACACTGATGAGTTGGCAATTGTTATCCTAATAATAAATGTGCTTCATATTCTTTGCAATAGCACACTATTCTGTGCTTTGTGCTTCTATCCACATGTACGAAACTGCTATGAAATCCTATCTTCAAGAGAAGTACTATGTTTTCTATCTAATTTTTTATTTAATTTTAAAAGATTTTGCACCACTTTGGGGGTCAAAATATATTGTTTCACAGCATACAGAAGCGTGCACCCCCTATACATATTGACTAAGCAGCACAACCACTTGTGAGTCTGGACATATACAGCAAAGTACAGTACAGTATACAGCAGAGTGCACCCCCCTGATACACATTCACTAAGAAGCACAGCCACTTGTGACTTGTGAGCCTGGACAAAACCTATACAGCATACAGAAGCATGCACCCCCTATACATATTGACTAAGCAGCACTAGAGTGTGCCCAGAGTCTACTGTGCAAGCACAGATCACCGGGGACATGGCGTGGTCGCCATTTTCCCAGCGATTTCCTAACTGCACATGCGCAAAACAATGGAAAAATTGGTGCACGCCCATTTTCAGTTGTTTTGAGCAGCTCTGAGACACCCAACGTGGGACCTCGGAGAGGTACATTTTAGATAATATGGGTGCAGGGTGTGTGGTGTGGGCCCCCCTGGACCCGGGGGGCCTGAGTGCACCACTCATCCTGCACCAATTATAGATATTCCCCTAGACTGATATCTCTCAGCCACCATCTACCATTAGGAGGTTTGATAAGAGGGGTATAACCTGGTAACTTATTTTGAGAAGAGGAGCTTGGAGAGTGAAGATACGTGAGGGACATGAAGATGAGCGAGAAGACCAGTGATGGAAAGATGAGTATAAACAGATGCTATAAGTCACTGTTTCCCAACTCCAGTCCTCAAGGACCTCTAACAGTTTATGTTTTACATATCTCATCAGCATCACAAGGTAAATAATTAAAACCAACTGTGGATCTTTGTGAACCAGTAATGAATACACCTGTACTCCAACTATTTGACTGGGAAAACATGTACTGTAATGGGTCCCTGAGGACTGGAGTTGGGAAATATACATATTCATTAAAAGTGTACTGGTAGGAAGGTATAGGAAGAATTTGAAACCTTTATTTTGTAAGGTTTTTTTTGTTATGATTTGTTTAAAAATAGTAAATGACTGTGACAGCTGTGACTATGACTAATGTCCCAATTCTGCCATGCATTTCTTAACACAGAACGTGGGCATGTAGAGAATCCTGCCCCACCATGCATGCAGCTACTAGTTCCGTGTTGTTGCGGAGTTATCACAATCTGTACATTTGCTTTTCCTTTCATCAGAGCATCAGGTAAGAAACAAATTATACACTTTTAGTAACTATTTATTTTCCTACTAATTAACTTCCAAGGAAACCCAGCACAAATCATTTCCTCCTCAATTAAGCTTTTAGCAATTGAATTTTCTCATGCATTCAGTTTTATTTTTAATTTGGTGATTACAGAAATAAGTTTGACATATGAAGCATGCAGGGAAAAAGCTGGCTGCCAACATAGCCCTGCCCTTAGGCAAAGACCTACAGTGCCTAATGTTAAATATGACAATGAGTCCAGCATACCATACATAATGCATGGTTTGAACTTATTTGAAAGGCATTGGCGTCATCTATAACTCATAACAAAGCAAAGTTCCCCTATCTTTGAATGTCCGTGTATATTGCTCAGTTACTTATAAGTGAAATATATAAGTTTTCTACTCATGGTGCAAAATGTCTAAGGAAGATGCATTTGTTTTTACACTGTAAGGGAGTTATTTAATACAATGTCCACAGATGTATAACCCATCGAAACCTATTAGATACTTGTTTATACTTTTAAACTGTTGTTAAAGTTTAATGCCAGGCCGGAGACACTCTGCAGTTTTAGCATACAAGGAGGCTAACAGGCTGTGCTATTAGCAGTATTACTGCAGGGAGTCACATGACTGATACCTGCTCCTCATTGGCCACTAAAAATGAGCGATTGAACAATTATGACATAGTTCAATTGCTCATTAATCGTGCAGTAATCACGCAGAAAAATGTCAGCAGCGACCAGCAATGCGCGTTCGTATAATGAATGACTGAAAGATAACAATATCGTTATCGTTCAGTCCTTCATTGCCGGCAAGTGGATACGCACCTGTAGTCCTATGGGGTCTATGTACTAAGCCTTGGAGAGAGATAAAGTGGACAGAGATAAAGTACCAACCAATCCAAACTGTCACTTTACTGGCTGTGTTTGAAAAATGACAGTTAGGAACTGAATGGTTGGTCCTTTGTCTCCATCCACTTTATCCCTCTCCAAGGCTTCGTACATAGATCCCTATATCTTGCCATTTCTCCCAGGTATCCATGATAGTGAAAATTCCTGGTTCATTCGACTCATTGCGACCTTCTGCCTGCCTGACCTGTCCACTGACCTTTCCTGCATATGACCTTGGATAGTTTATACCTTATCTGCAGTCTGCTCCAAGCTCAGCCTGAAATACTTCTTTATTTCTTCTGTGATTTAGTAACATAGCTATTCCTGACCTCAGCTGTGCTTCAACTTTGTATGTCCCTGTTGTGTTAAGTCTTCACTGCATGAGCTTAAATCCTGGTGGCATTAGAGTACCTGTGAGCATGACTTGCTTTACGGGGAAGGAGGTTGTTACAGGTGAAGTGCTCTCGAACATGCTCTGAAGCCTTATCACACAGAAGTAACTCGGTAACTTAAAGACTGATACCTACAGTATAAACTGAATGGTTGTTTAGGGCTATAGTACTGTATATATGTTCTCATAGTACCATATTATCATATAAGTCTCTGAGGGGGAGATGTATCAATCCTTCTAAGGAGGACGAGTGGAGGTGTCTCCAATCCGTGCTATCATTTAATAGAGTGTACTAGATAAATCATATGTAGAAGCTGATTGGATGATATAAGCAACATCTAAACTTGTTTTCTTCTGAAGGTTTGTTAAACCTCCCTCTAAAGGTATGTACACACTAGAAAATAGAGGAACGACTGTATGATTACGAAATTGTAATCGTACACTCGTTCATCTTCCTGTGCAGTGGGATACTGTGGTTACACTGAACGATATGCCGTTCAGGGCAGGCGCCCTCCCTCATCCCCGAACATGCCCAACCTGTTGTTATCGGAAGGTTGGCCTGCATGTTCAGGCGATGATTGTTGTCAAAAACGACCAGTGGTAGCGTGCATCGCTGGTCATTTTTTACATTATACTACACGATTACTGAACGATTAATGAGCAATTGAACGATTGCCCTGTGTGTACGCACCTTAAGTGTGTATTATGCACAGGAGGAGACTAGGCAAATGCAATGTACAGATACTAACCCAATGAATTGGTTTACAATGGACACCTTCATGCTCTCTGGCCGAATGTCATGATATTGTCCTTTGAGAAAGATCGTTTTTTTCACTCTGTGGAGGACAAATGTGCTTGTCAGGCATTCAGGACAATATATTTGTCACACAGGCAAGCTAGAACACATGGGCAAGTACCAATCAATAGTGTATTATTCTGACACTGAATAATAGCCTGCTCATGTATTTTCCATGTACTATATGATCTAGTCTATCCCCTGGTGGCTGAAGAAGTATTGCCATGGCCACAATGAATACATATATCTACAAAAATATAAATAGATATTTCAGCATGGTGCTACTACTTGTACACTCTCTGCTGAATCACAAAAGTAAAAACCAGCCGAGTTGTGTGTCCTCATCCTGGCCAAAACCAAGACAGATGCATGTTCTGTTTGTGAGCAAAGGCTTGCTCCCCTTCATCTAATGTTTACAGTTAGCAATTCTATTCTTGTAGCCTAGCGGTAATTAAAGTAGGAAAGTAACAAAACACTATATAAATTATTATTATTTTTTTTTAAATTACTATTTTGTAGAACTGAGTGAGATTTTTAAAACTGTTTAGCATTTGGCTACAACATTTCATACACTGCACTAATATAACTTGGACTTTAAACAATGTCTCCATTTTAATTTTTTTCCCTACCCACAATTATGTGAAAGATGAACTCTTCTAAAAACCATAAATTCAGTATTACATATAGAACACTATGTCAAAATTAAATACAGTTACTTACATAACTGTGATATACAGGTTGAGTCTACCATATCCAAATATTCTGAAATATGGAATATTCCGAAATACTGAATATTTTTGGCATGACTGAGATAATGAAACCTTTGATTTTTGATGGTTCTCTGTACACAAACTTTGTCTAAGGCACAAATTATTACAAATATTGTATAAAATTACCTTCAGGCTGTGTGTATAAGATGTATATGAAACATAAATTAATTTCATGTAGGTATACAAACTTTGTTTGAGCCACAAAATTATTGAAAATATTGTATAAAATTACCTGCAGGCTGTGTATAAGGTGTATATAATACAAAAATGAATTCTGTGTGTATATTTGGGTCCCATTCCCAAGATATCTCATTATGGTATGCAAATATTCCAAAATACGGAATATTCTGATATCCAAAATACCCTTGGTCCCAAGCATTTTGGATATCGGAGACTCAACCTGTAATTGATTACATAGTCTGAGCTAGTGAACGATAATTACCTACATCTCTGTCTATTTGAATCAGGTAAAAGGGGCTAGTAGACAAGACAGGTGTCCAGGGTCTGTTGGAGTGTTCAATGAACTGGAGAATCTGATTCATGGTGCATCACAAGTAAGTTATGGGGAGATGTATCAATCCTTGGAGAGAGATAAACTGGGAAGAGATGAAGTACCAACCAGTCGGCTTCTAACTGCCATTTTACAGGCTGTGTTTGAAAAATAGCGGATTGGTTGGTACTTTATCTCACTCCTCATTTTCTCTCCGAGATTTGATACATCTCCTAAAACTCTACAGTATATCAGAATACAGAAAACTGTAATATATACCTTTTTTGTAAGGTATATATTACAGTTTTCTGTATTACTAATTTATAAAAGGTTTCATAATGGAGTTCAAAATTAAATATCCATTAAATGTCATGCATGCAGGCCGATGAGGACCAACACATGTCAGAAATACCATGTACTGTATCTTTTCTTAATCAGAATCTAATATATGTAGGTTTTATTTGTTATACTTTCTGCAAATGATATTCACTGGAATATCATAAAATTACAGTTTCAAGTTCCACCTCATTCTTGAAAAATTGTGTAATCTGGTGCACCACCGAATTGTACAGTTCTTTAGATATAGCACTTGGTCATCACTGTCAAACAATGTATAAAACAGTTAAGAAAGCGTCATTCATTATATTGTATTTATTGGGTGGTGAATTCAGTCTAAATATTTACACCAAGGTCCACAGGCCTCCCTACCATCATGTTTCTGCAATCCTAAACTCAATTTATGGTGTTTACAGGAGTCAAGTCTTGTATAGTGTTCTGTTTTGGCCAATTCCAAGAGTGATTACGTTTCTGCTTGAATGATATTAACCTTTAATGATGCAAAGTACAACATGACTACTAAGCAGTGCACTGAAAAGTATCTGAAGACTGTATAAGAATGCTGATATATAAGCATCTGATTTTTTAAGGGATATTTGGCACGGAGTGGTAAGGGTTAATGTTTGATGCTAGCACAGTGGGGTGATATGACAGTCAGGGTTTTTATCCTATCATTTTAGTCAATAAGAGGGGCTTCACTTAGGCATATAAATAGGCAGTTAAATGGGCATTATCCATATTTCAAGTTTTGGATCCTCCAAGGAGAGTTCTGCTGGCTGAGTATTCCCCAGAGTTCTCTGGAAATTTCTAGTTACCTTTTATCCCTGCTTCTAACTCCTTTTCTTCCTCTTTACACTCATCTTTCCCTCAGACTTTTCATTTCAACCCTTTTTGCAACCTGCTACTATTTATTACCCCAATTCTATTCCTGTCACAGCTTCAACTGTATCTACCCCCCCTCCATTATGCCCTGTCCATGCCGCTCTGCCCCCCCCCCAGTTGTCTGGTTGAAGCAGCCAGACCTCTCACCTCCACTGTCCCCTCCAGCTCCAGACACACAAACTTCCCTTCATGCCGTGCACCCGCAACCACCACTTCCCCATATGGTAGCAGCCCCTGCCAACCACCCCTTCCTCCTCACCTGTGGTCATGGCTGCTTGGCTTTCAAGGAGCTCCGTTATTGACACTGGAGCCCCTCAGACTTCGGCTTCCTCACCTCCTTTGACTGGAGGTCCACGGCAATCATCGGTGTTTAACCCCACCCACCGGATTGCCATGCCTGTTTTAAACAACCCCAGCAATGTAGTGCGTCCAGCCCACCCTGCCCCTCTGCCCCCTCTGTTCAAGGAGAAAGGAGGCTGTCACAGCATTGATCCAGCTCCCCAGAGCTGTTTAGTTCACAGGGGCATTCTCATAGCCAGAATCCCAGTGCCCCTCTGTCTGTCAGCAACAGGGCTTCCCCTTTTGTCATCCAGCCAGCTACCTACCCTATTGGGCAGGACTTAATACAACCAGGGACAGGCTAACAGGGATCCTCTGCTGCCCCTTCGATGCAGTTCATTTGGTCCCATTATTTCAGTGCCCCTTTTGCTCAGCAACCTTTAGTTAATACATTTACTACCATGCATGGTCATATCCAGCAGATCATCACCCAAGCACCTTTTCTCACTGCCTTAGCATTGCAGCACAGGTATCCCCAACCCCCCTTTTTACCAGTAGTCTTTCAATTTCATACAAACTATGCATCAGCCTTTGGTACATAACCCACATGTGGCAGGGGTTCAAGGTATCCCCCACTTTCATGTAAGCCCAGCCCCCACTGCCCCTCCTCCATAGCCCCCATTTGGTGCTGGAGCCTACCCCATTCCTCCTCCAATTACTGTACCTTAGCCTTCCATTGATTTGCCAATGTCAAGTCCTCAGATTTCAGCGGCCGCTGCTTCCATGGTTACACAAGAATTAATGGGCTATTTTCGGCACTATACTTCATCTGTTCAAGGTATGGTGGGTGCACCGCACAGCATGGAACAAGCTTCGGCTTCACAGGATTCCGCACCAGACCCTTCAACGTCTGAAGCAGGTGAGCATGCAGTTCTTCCCCTGCATAGCAACAGCTCCCCAGTATCTGATGATACCAGTAATTCATCATCATTCTCAGATAAGCCGCGTAAAGCTTATGAAGCTCTTATCGCAGCATTTAAGGAAGCGCAAAAGCTCAAAAAGTCTAGAGCATCCGCTGATAGCTTTTTAATGGAAAACTCAGGTGATATGGTTTTTTTGTGCAAACACAGCTCTTGCTAGAGGGGTAAGGTCCAAAATTAAAGAGCGCATTAGAAAAGGAAAGTGTGTTGATATGTTTGCTGTTACGGTGGAGTCCTACAAAGCTTTAATGCAGGCTAAGTCTGATGGAGCTGTGGCTGAGGAGAACAGATGCTCTTACATGAACTGGATGTATTGCATGTATGCTTTTGCAGGTTGTTATTTGGAGTGTAGACCTGGCAAGTACTTGAATGGTTTAAAATACACAGCATGTGTGTTTCTTCTAAAGGTGTGGAGTCATTATGACGAAGCTTTTAGAAAAAAACAGGAGGGGCAATCAAACTTTAAATTTGGTTTTTAGGATGTGGAGGTGTGGCTAGAAGTAACACAACATGCGAGGCCTCCTTTAAAATCTGGCACGGTCAAGAAGCAGCCCTTTCCTACCCATAGCAGATTCCCCAATACCGGTAAAGGGAAATGCTAAGCGTTTAACAATGCCCAGTGCAATAGAGGGTGAAACTGTAATCCTGCAAAGGAGTGTAATTGTTCCAGCAGTTCATCAGTGGGCCCTGGCGAAAAGAGAGGAGGTGCTAAATAAGGCTCATTCTCTGCTTAATTTGCAATTGTTAAAGAATGGCTAGATCGTTATCCTCTTAAGGAGGAAGCGTTCTTTTTGTTAAATGGTTTCTGTGATGGTTTTTGTTTACCTTTAGCTCATGAAGTTTATGTTGTGGTAAAGCAGAATTTAAAGTCAGCGAGGGAATTGCCTGAGGTGGTTAGGTCCAAAGTTATGGGTGAAGTGTGTTTTTATCCCGCATGTGCGGCCCAGTCTATTTGCTGCCACTACAGAGTTTATGTGTTTCTCCTTTTAGGTGTAGTACCAAAGAAGGATCTGGGTAAATTTAGGTTAATACAACATTTATCTTACCTGGAAGGGGGCTTGGTGAATGATGCATTAGATCATTCAGATTGTCGGGTTGTTTACCAGTCTTTTGAGCAGGCTTTGGGTATAGTTCAGGACTTCGGGAGTGGAGCTCTAATGGCCAAGGTGGATATTGAGGCAGCCTAGATAAGTGTTTGCTTGCATTAGGTTTACCATTAGTGCTCTATGGCATGCACTCCTGCCTGGTTTGTTGGGAAACCTTGTGGCCTCATGCCTCCCACCGCTTTGGGGGTCTGATGTTCTTTTCAGTTTTGCCCTCAAAGAGGTTTTCTGTTTTTCACCTTCATTTTACGTCACCCAACTCACTATGTTCCCCCTCCTTGGCTAGGTTTCCTTTAGTCAAGTTACTGTTTAAATTGAAGTCAATATTAATTATGGTTTCAACACCTTTCAATTTCAGGCTCGGTGGGGAATCTGGATAGTCATGTGTGGTTTGTCGGCCATTCATACATCCATTGGGAAGGCTTTCATCCTTTAACTTATGAGGCCCAGTTAAGTTTGAAGGTTAAAGAGGTTTGTTGGTTAGGCCTTAGGGGTATAAAGTGGACAGGTTTGCTGGATACACGCTGGGCTTCTGATGCTAAGTTCGGCCTCCCGGACTGGGTGGTTATTCACTTAGGGGGAAATGATTTAGGTACTTGCAAAGGCATTGAACTGATCAATGCCATTAAAAAAGACTTGCAAGCTTTGGAGATGCGTTGGCCTAGTGTCAAGGGTGCTTGGTCAGAGATTGTTCCTCATCACCTTTAGAGAGGTGCTCAAGGGGGCGCAGCATTAGACAGGGTCCGTAGGATAGTTAATGTAGCTATATCTGTTGATGGTGTCTAAAGGCAGTCGTGTGATTAAGCACCCCCAATTGAGAGTTGAGGAAATAAGCTTTTATAGATCAGATGGTGTTCATCTTTCGGACGATGGATTGGGAATTTTTATTATGGATCTATGCTCTTTTCTGGATTAGGCAGACTTTATGGTGGTGGGCCGGCCTCTGTGAGCTGGCTGTGGTGGAAAGCAGCGCTCCTCGGTGGCCTATTTGGGCATTAGAGTGGTTCATTGCATTTCACCTCTGAGAGCAGTGAGTTGGTCACTACCTCAGGGAGGGACCTGTTCTCCATCTTTTGGAGGGGCCAATGCTAGGCCAATTGGAAGGAGGTGGTACTGTCTAACCCACTTTGGGCTAGGGCGAGGATCCACCCACGTTATTTAAAACTATTCTATTGGGCTGTGACCGAGGTAGCACTGCTTTCGACGCAACGTAATCAACAAATTACATAGTCACAGTGTTTCCAGACATTTTGCCCTGGTACATTGTGGTGACCCGGCAGGTCTCAAGTTAACTGTAGTGGAACACTTTGAGGGAACCAAAAGAGGGGGAGATAGGTTCAAAAACCTATGTTTAGGAGAATCATCATGGATTTTTAAGTTAGACACATTCCACCCAAAGGGTCTGAATGTAGCCTTGGATTATTCCTGTTTGGATTAATATGTAAATGTATTGGGATATTGGAAGCTTCTGGTATGAAGAATAAATGTAATGTCTCTTCTGTACTGGAATCATTATACAATAGTAAGGGGATATAAGGTGAGGAGAAGGTAGATTATTGCAAGTGGACATCTATCGCTGTAATACCCCTACATCCCCACAAGTACACCCTGAATAAATCCCCAGTGATCTGATTCAATCGATATAGTTGGTATATACAATATATGTCAATTAGTTACAGGTAATCAGAACATTAGAGAATAGTTTTTGAGGATGTTATTTAAGATGTACGTTTTATTATTATTATTATTATTATTATTATCCTTTATTTATATGGCACCACAAGGGTTCCGCAGCGCCTTACAAAGTACAGAAACAAATGAGCACACAAGACAACAGTTATTAACAGTACAGACAATGCAGGACAAGTACATGATTTATAAACAATGCTGCATAACACCTAAATAAGCAGCAGGGTGTCAGTAATCTGTTTTAGGTGCCATTGTAAATGAAAGTAAAAGTAAGGCAAGAAGAAGCACGTGAGGAAAGAGGGCCCTGCTCGTGAGAGCTTACATTCTGAGGGGAGGGTCAGACAAACAGGGGTGACACAGATGGGCTAGATAGTGAGGAAGGAGCATAGAGTAGTGGGTTAGGATGAGCGCTGGAAAGCATTGATGAAGAAATGGGTCTTGAGGGCCCATTTGATGATTAAGAGCCAGGAAGCCAAGTGATGGAGGAATTTTGCAGGAGTAGTGGTGTCAGAGGGGAATAGCCAGGGTTTGGTGATGGCAAGGAGAATCAAGGCATTGCAGATAAAGTGCTCATGAACGGAGACCAGTTTATTATACACAAAACTGGCTTTCCAGAGGGAACAGGAGAGAGGGACAGAGTTAAGAGGCGAGAAGAGAATGAGATTATTAGGGTTGATGTAGTGTGGAGGTGATATTGATCTAGAGAAGGAGGATAAGGAGTGTGGGGTTATGTGGCTGGCTTCTGAATGAGGAAGGGTGACAGCAGGTGGTGGGTAAGGTGGAGGTTTAGTGTGGTGTGGAGGGGGGAAAGGATAGGTAACTTGGAGAAAAGAGAGGGTGCAGAGTTTAGTGGTGGTGCAGCAGGACCGTGGTGGAAGAGAAGTTAATAATACTGGAGTTGTGGGAGATGCAGTGGATAGACTTATATGTGATGAAAAGAGACAGGGGAGGGGAAGGAGGGGGAGAACGTAGAGGGGACTATGGATGGAGAAATGAGGTGAAAACTGGTGGTAGAGGAGAAAATAATGTAGCAGCTGAGTGAGTGAGGAGTAGAAGAAAAGAGACATTGTGTAGATGAGGCAGTTGGGGGGGGAAAGTCAGTAGTAGTAACGAGTGTGAGATGAGAAAGCAGTACAGGTCAAAGGTCAAAATCAGATAAAAGGAAGAACAGTGCTGGAAGATGTAAAGGCACAACTACAATAGTATATTATAACCAAAAAAAGGAGTCAAGAGGTGTTCAAGTTGCAAGCCTTGAGAATTTGTATAAAGAAAGAATATATTAAAAAAATAAAAGGTATAGGTGTGAAACAATGGCAGATACTACAGTGGAATAAATATAAATTGACAGTGGTATTGGAATGATTTAAACATTGTAGAGAAGAAACACAAACATACAAGTATTAAATGTTCAGTAAGCAGGTAGTTGCTTGCAATGCTGAAGCAGGGTGTTGGCAAAAAGTGTGTCCAGGTTATAATGGAAGCTGGTGGCTGAGTAGCAGGGTTTCCAGAAGCTCAGAAGATCTTTTGTTTTTTCCCCAAGTTTTAGAGAGTTCTTTTAAAATGTCGTCCTCCTGTCTTCCTCCTGCTTAACTCCTGACTAACTCTTTAAGTTATGCTGTACATGTAGTCCCACTTTGAAATAAAACCTAGCAGCCCTGTACAAGCCTAAAGCCTTGTGACCTACTGATTATATAGTTAAGCATAACATGTGTAGTCACTGATGACACCCACCCTCAATACCCTCACCCACACCAGATACAAGTCATAAAATTCTAATACAAACAAGCAGAGCCAAAACAGCATCCCATGAAGCTAGGAGATAAGATCTGACTATATAATTAAATGTAAAGTTACTCTGGAGTTTACAGATATTAATTAAAGACAGTAATCCCAGCAAATCAGAGAATTCCAGACAGCATTGGTTTTTCTATAATAGGTGCCTGGTGCAAATATATGATTACCCAGCAAATCAGAGAATTCCAGACAGCATATAGATTTCAATCTTAGCTGATATTGTTGTTTTTAGATATTAGTAATTAATATCATTTATGTATGCTATCTGTCAGAGTTCATCCGGGGATCGGCCATCCCTTACCGTCCCGCCAGCTTCCTCTGACTTACCGGGCAGTCGGGCGGCTGGCGCAGCGACATGGGAGGAGCTGAGCATTCACCCTGTAGCTGTGGTGTCAGGCGACCCGGTGAGCGGGGATCGCAGTTTCCATCATGGGCGCCGCCATGACACTTTCCCTATGTCAGTACTTCCTTCCCTGGGTGGCCTGGTTGGTCAGCTGATGCTGTGGGCCTATCAGCAGGCTTCCAGGGGTATATATCCGGCTCCTGTGCTCCAGGTAGTTGCCTGAACAATCATTGTCGCCGCTAGTGTAACTAGAGGAGTCTCGTTCCAGGTTCCCGTGCTTCCAGTGTGTTTCTTCCAGAGCTTCTGAGCTATCTCACCACAGTGCCTTTACTATCAACAGCCTGTGTGAAAGCTAACCTCCATCTCTCCACAGTGCCTTTACTAATCAACAGCCTGTGTGCAAGTTTAACCTCCATCTCACCACAGTGCCTTTACTAATCAACAGCCTGTGTGCAAGTTAACCCTCCATCTCACCACAGTGCTTTTACCATCACAGCCTGTGTGCAAGTTAACCCTTCATCTCATTGCATAGCTTTTACCATCACAGCCTGTTTGCAAGTTAACCCTTCATCTCATCGCAGTGCTTTCACCATCACAGCCTGTGTGCAGGTTAACCCTTCATCTCATTGCACCCTAGTGCATGACCTCCAGCCAGCAATCTGGTATATACTTCATGGGATATCCAGCTGTTACCTCAGCCTACCAATAAATCTCCACACCTCTCTAACCAGCACCTCAAGTGCCTTTCTCCAGCCAGGAGTTCTATCCCACTCCCCACGTGCCTATTCCAGGCATTACCCTTGGGCCACGGGTGTTTTGATTCTCTTTTCCCTGCAGGCCTTGGTCACCAAGTCAAAGGACCGCGACCTGCTTACAGGGAGCTGCACAAGCCCATATCCTGCTTGGAGGGGTCACTGGCGAACACCTCCATGTGAGTTAGACTCCGCACCATTGACTAGGTCTAGCCAACGACCAAGACTTGTGGATGTGGAGATCATATGTCCAGGCCCCTCACCTTCGCCTCCTCCCACAGCCTCAGACCTCGGCTTTCAAAAACCCGCCTCCCAGCGTGACAGTTTGTTCAGGCCAAATGGAAGCCGCAGGTGCCCAAGGTACTGGGACTCTTCAAGAGTTAACAAGCCGTATGGATAACCAAGAGACGGCACAGCGACATGTGGCTCAGTACCTACAAGAATTGTCTGGACAGTTAATGACCATACAAAATACACTGGCATCTATTTCCACGGCCTTGCCACCTGTCATTCCTGCTGGTTCTCCAGGGTTACCTCAAGGGGCTACGCCACAGAAGTCTCGTCTCCACTTGGCCACCCCTGAAAGGTTTGACGGTACTCCACAACGTTGTCGTGGTTTCGTAAACCAATGTGAAATCCAGTTTGAGTGCCTCCCCAAGAATTTCCCTACCTCCCGGTCCAAGGTCGCCTATGTAATTTCATTACTGACTGGGGCTGCATTGGACTGGGTTTCCCCTCTTTGGGAATGGGCTGATCCGTTAGTTTCTAGATACGAAGACTTTGTGACAGCCTTCAAACGGATTTTTGATGAGCCCGGCAGATCGGTTTCAGCTTCCTCCGACTTACTCCATGTCCGTCAAGGCACTCGCTCGGTGGGACAGTACGTGGTGCAGTTTCAGACCCTTGCCTCGGAACTTAGATGGAACGAAGAAGCACTCAAAGCAGCCTTCCTCCATGGGTTGTCCGAAAGGATGAAAGACGAATTAGCATCCAGGGATTTACCTACGTCTTTTTCTGAGACTATTTCCCTCTGCATAAGGATTGATTTATGCCATAGGGAGCAGTGGGGTAATAGAGGTCATGGGGATCGCTCTCGAGATCGTCCGGCCTCAGGAAGTCAATCCTATTTCCCCACCTCCAGGGGTGAGGAACCTATGCAGATCAACAGAACCAGGCTATTCCAAATCTTTAATCCAGTCCCTTGGTATTTCAGTGGTACTTTTACCTGACAAATTACTGCTCTCCGGTGTAGATGGAAAAACCATGCTAGGTGAATCCATATCCTTGAAATCCCAGCCCGTGACTCTCAGGGTTGGTTGCCTGCACCAAGAGACCATTGAATTCCTCATACTTCCTAACTCTGCTTACGAGCTAGTTCTGGGTTTACCTTGGTTAAGAAGCATAATCCTACCTTTGATTGGTCCAATATGCAAATTGTATCATGGGGACCAAACTGTTTCCATCGGTGCCTAATCCAAGTACTTCCTGTACGTACCCACTCTGTGCACCCCAGTACAGGTGCAAAGTCCCCCCGACCGACAATCCAAAAGATCCTTCTGTCTCCAGTCTACCACAAGCATATCAAGATTTTGCCGTTGTCTTCTGCGAGCAGGCTGCTGATCAACTCCCTCTTCATCGGTCATGGGATTGTGGAATAGAACTTCTCCCGGGGAAGATTCCCCCTCGGGGCCGGACCTATCCTTTGTCAGTTCCAGAAACAGCCGCCATGGCAACTTACATTAAGGAAAATCTAGCCACAGGGTTCATATGGCCTTCCACCTCCCCTGCAGGGGGAGGGTTCTTTTTTGTGAGCAAGAAGAATGGAGGCCTCCGGCCCTGTATAGACTTCCATGGCGTCAACCAAATTACTGCAAAAAATCGGTATCCTTTACCTTTAATTCCTGAGCTTTTCGACAAGGTCCGTGGAGCTAAAGTGTTCACTAAACTAGATTTTCGTGGGGCATACAATTTGATACGAATCAACGCTGGGGACGAGTGGAAGACCGCCTTCAATACCAGAGATGGTCATTTCGAATATCTGGTGATGCCTTTTGGACTCTGCAATGCGCCAGCTATATTCCAAGGCTATGTAAATGAAATCTTTCGGGACATTCTCTACAGCTTTGTCATCGTCTATTTAGATGATATTCTAATCTTTTCTAAGGATCTCCAAACTCACCATCAACATGTCCGAGAAGTTCGAAAACACCACCTTTATGGAAAGTTATCCAAGTGCCTCTTTGAATAAACCACAGTTCCTTTCCTAGGATATATAATTTCTGGGGAAACCATTCAGATGGATCCAGAGAAACTGAAAGCGATCTCTGAATGGCCATTACCAAAATCTTTAAAAGCTACCCAACGTTTTTTGGGATTTTCAAACTATTATAGGTGATTCATACCGAATTTTTCCACTCTGGTGTCTCCCATTACTAGTCTCACATGGAAGGGCGCTAATCCAGCCCAGTGGCCGGACTCAGCCATACAGGCCTTCCAGAGATTGAAAGAGGCATTCTCTACTGCCCCTATCCTTTGCCAACCCCAACTGGATAAACCATTTTTTGTGGAAGTGGATGCCTCTTCGGTGGGTGTAGGGGTGGTATTATCCCAAATTTCCAGTGACAGGAAGAATCATCCATGTGGATACTTCTCTCGTAAATTTTCCTCTGTAGAGAAAAACTATGCGATTGGAGATCAAGAACTCCTAGCTATGCGTCTGGCATTAATGGAGTGGCATCATCTTCTGGGAGGGGCCAAGTTTCCAGTTACCATTATTACTGACCATAAAAACTTAATTTATCTTCAGACGGCTCATCGCTTAAACGCCAGGCAGGCCCGCTGGTCCTTCTTACAGCCGCCATCCCACCTTACTACCAAGAGGTGACCTTTGCCAATAAGTTGTCACTGTGCGGACAATATCCCAGTGATTCAGCTCACTACCCCCAGCACTATATATTAATTTACACAAAAAGCTCTGGCGCACCACAGATCCCAGCCAGACACAGACCCATGTGTTTATTTATTGGCTACCCAATTGAAGGAGGACTGTTACTGCTCATTATCTCACCGTGGGAAAGTTCGCCTAAGTGGATTTATGGTGGTATAATTCAACAAGTTTTCCACTTAAACAAAAGGAGCTCGGGTGTATTGCAAGTGCCAGCACAAACGCTGATGCTTAGATGAATTTATTGGATACTAAACACATTTGATACATCGAGCGGTGAGCAATTGAATTCAATTGTACCTAATTATAGATACATATTCTCCAGTTACAAAGAGCTGTCACAAGATTTGCAACAATTTTGTTGAATTTTATTCTCCATATAGAGATGCTATATATAGTAATATGCAAATTTTATTATTATGTGTGTAATAAATGTTTGTGATTCAGAGAAGTTTGTCATGTGGATCAATTAAGTATACCTATTACGTAGCAACAGCAGCGCAACCTATTTTTTCTTTCTTGTAAGCGCTGCTTTTTCTGCCACCATAATAATAATTACTTCTGATCTGCTCAATAAATTCATTGGTTGCGACCCCTTTAATCCAATTCACTGTCTCTGTGTCATTATTACTAGTGTTTCAGGTTTAGTATCAAGTTGTATTAATAAACTGAATAGGTGACTTACAGAAACTGAAGACTGTATAAGTCTGATGACATATAAGCACCAGTTTTTTTTAAGGAATATTTGACACGGTTTGGTAAGGGTTAATGTTTGTTGCTAGCAGTGTGGGGTGCTATGACAGTCAGGGTTTTTAACCTATCAGTTTAGTCAATGGGGTGGCTTCATATAAATAGGCAGTTCAAAGAGCATTATCCCTTTTTCCAGTTTTGGATCCTCACCCACCCACCCGACTATTCTATGGTTTGTATAATTTTTAATGTAGTTGGAACTTTTAATTGCAATCTGATAATTTCCGACAAAAGGTGGTGCAGCATTGCGGAAAGCGCGCTCCTTAGCAGCCTATTTGGCGCAAGAGTGGTTCGGTGACATTTCCCCTCTGAGAGCGGAGAGTTGGTCACTACCTCAGGGGGAAACCTGTTCTCCATCTTATGGAGGGGCCAATGCAAGGCCAATTGGGGGGAGGTGGTGCTGCCTAACCCTGTTTGCGCTAGGGTGGGGATCCGCCCACATTGTTTAAAATTATTCTATTATGCTGTGGCCAAGGTAGAGCTGTCTTTTTCTGCCACCATAATAATAATTACTTCTGATCTGATCAATAAATTAATTGGCTGTGACCCCTTTAATCCAATTTACTGTCTCCATATCAGTATTTCTAGTGTTTCAGGTTTAATATCAAGGTGTATTAATAAAAACAATAGGTGACTTACTGGCTTTTGTGTGATTGCACCTAGTGTTCATGAGATAACAGCACCTACAGTACAATGGGTGTAAAAATCTATTTATGCAAACAATCTTGCTGTTAAAGTAATTGACTGCATGTGATGCAGTCATTAAAAGTTGGTGACACTTATACCCCTTTTACACCGGAGCTAAAACCCGGGTTTTTGAAGGGTTAACCCGGGCAGCTCCCTGGTGTAAAAGGGGAGAGGGTTGGATTGCCGGGTGGAGTGACCCGGCAATCCAACCCAGGTAACTAGCAGGGTTTAACACGGGCCTAGCCTGTGAAACCCTGCAGTGAGATCAGCGCACTCCGGGTCACGATGACCTGGAGTGCGCAGCTAGCCAGCCGATTGGTCCGGCTTCAGTGGCATTTGGAGATGATGTCATCTCCAAGCGACCACTTTCACTCCGCAAAAGCCGTGTCTATGCAGACCCGACTGCGGTGTGAGCGGCGCTGACTCGGGAATATCCCGAGTCGGCGCCGGCAAAATTCTGGGTCTGATCCGGATAGGAACTTTGTTCCAACTCTGGGTCTGACCCGGAATTTAGGTGGAAAAGGGGTATTACTGTACTTCAGCAAGGTAGCTGGGTCTCAGGTGTTTGGAAATATTACCCATAGACGGAGACAGGTTTCCAATGCCTGGCACTGTTTGTAAGTGTCTGTACATGTGCTATCAACTAAATTGTACGTTAGAGCTTTGATTCTTAACATTTATAATGAGACCTCACCTAACACTCATTGCTAGGTGATTGTTCTGTGAACCTGAAATGGTGCACACTCTACAAACTTTGATATATCAACTTCTGACTTCTGGCTTGCTTCATAACTATTTTCCTTCCTGGCTATGGATCAATTGTGGCCAGACACTACAAGGACGGTGATAAATACTTTATTATATCCATTACAGTGTGGAAAGTTAGTAATGATATATAGTTACCTGTGACACTTGTCACATGTTGAAGATTGAATTAAAACAGTCAGAGTACTATAAAATAGTACCCCAGCACTAAATAAGGTTCGGTTATTTATACTATGTTTGATAGATACTATATAAATAGTAAATCTGAGTTATCCTAAAATGATCCATCATTACCATTTTTGTTGCCACTATCAGCATCTAATATTGCATTATTGGCTCAAACTTTCTCACAATTGGTTGAGGTTTTACAACACCCATCTTAGAAACCAGTTACTAAAAGAAGGAAGATTGCCAATAGCACATCGGTGTGCTATGCTACTGTACCTAAAATACAGGAAAACAGTCCTATATGAACTAATCAAATGTCAGAAGCCTAATACAGTATGTACCTTTAAAAAATAATTTTTATAAAGTTGAATTAGATATATTTATAATAGTGTTTCTCTATAAAGGGCAATAGATTTGTATATGTATATTTATGCATATCATTTATTTGTTTTGTTTTTTAAAGTTTACAAAGGTAACCAGCAACTTACAGTACTTGCACCATTCATTAAAATACTTTTTAGATACCTTTTAGGCTACATTTACATTTGGATTTATCAAATGTCAGACTCTCATAAGGAAAAGTATGTGGAGGTAACTTGCACTTAATTGAAGAGTTATATTGTCAAGCCATAGTCGATGCAGGAAAACAAACCTATCATTAGGAAAATAAAGCCTTTCACCTACAGTACTATTGAAATGATAGCAATCTGCCCTAGCTTGCTATATTAGTAACACCATTCACACACCCGTCTACATTAGTGTACTTGCCATGGTCGGCAATGGGTTCTTAAATGTTACGGGTTTTTCAAAGGAAAATGCTGCATTTTTTTATTATCTTACATATAGGTGTGTTTGTACAGTACAGTATATATGTTAAATGCAACACGCTTCTGTACCACCGTTATGGAATACTACAAACTATGATCTGTTGTGCAATCCTCATAAACAAATCCCATGATTACCTATTAACTGAATTCAATGCTTTTCACATCGCTCATTAGTGAACTTGATTGAACTGGCTAAATGTAATTGAACATTACATGCTGTAAACAGAAGAGAGATATATAACAGGTGCAGACTAGATGACCTTCACAGATGATATAGATATTATGAGTTCTTGCTGGAGGACACGTAATACAGAATAAGGCAGCAATATTGATATATTTTAATGCAGTAACATGACTTATAACATAATAACCATTTGTCTACCAAAACTAAAAAGTGTAAATTTAAATAGTATATTGCATACTGTAGTTTGACATTTTAAGATGCATGTGTTTCTCAATGGCAAATGCGGGTATTGCATACTGGCATATTAGTTTCTGAAATCACACTATGGACGAGATGTATCATGTATTGCAATTTGATTCCAATACCTCCCGATCCTGTTCCCATGCCTACTGGTATTTTGTGAAGTCACTATGTATGATCACTTACCTGCCGGAAACACTCTTTTGATGTAGAGCTGTCTTGGCAAAGTACTGCCATCGAGCGAGATTTCTGATCCCAGAAGTCCATTTGCCAGCACATGCAGAAAGCTGCAGTGGCACGGAGAGGGATCTTTCGGATCCCTCTCTGGAGACTTTTTATGAAAAGAAGCTTATACTGTAGTTACACTTGCCAGAGCTTGATGTGTATGGATACAGCACAGCCTCATATAATTCTATGAGGCTTACTGTGCTGCAGATCTTTTTAATACATAAGGGATCCATATGTATTGCGGTGAACCTCAGAAAACTGCAGTTTTCAGAGGTTTTGGTGCATTTTTAGTAGAGATGTGTGGTTTGGTTTTGCTGAAAACCAAACACCCACAAACTTTGGGGTTCCAAGTTGAATCGAGTCCTGGCTCGGAACACTTTTAGGGTTCAAAGTAGATCCGAGACCCTGCTCGGGTCTGCTGGAAGTTTGAAACTAGGATTTAAAAACGAATCTAGTGTCTTGGATTGCGTGTAAACAGGACCAATTGCATGATTTTAATAAAGAGCCTCGTAAAACTTTTATTACTGTCACTTATTAATTAATACTCGATTAAAGCCCCCCGAAAATACTAAAAATATTGATAAGCCATAATTATTTAAATATTTTATTATTGGGTCAATAATGTTTAAAAATAATAACATTAAAACATTATGCAGGCAATAATGTTTCCGTGTTAATGAGGGCCATGTTAATGAAATAATGATAGAATCACCAGTTATATTCCAAGCTAGTGGCACTACAAGAACCGTCACGGAGGTACTTCTAGCATTAGCTAATTAATATGGCCTCAATTTACATAAACATATTATTGTCTTCATAATATAAAATGTTATTTTTATTTAACATTATTTCTCCAATAAACAATATTATAACATAAATTAATTACATAATTATGGCCCACTAAAATATTTATTACCGTATATTATAAGGCTTCTTAATTGAGTATTAGGGAGTGACAAAATTATGTTTAATTTGGCACTGTACTATGTTCTGACTGGACAGATAGCATAAAATACATGCAGTGTTGGTAGTTTTTCAGGCAAATTTCCAGCAAGTTTACAAGTTGCAGATCACTACATCTGATGTCTTGTATATTTGACAAAATTGGGACGGTGACCAGTGGCGGTTCCTATCTACTATTACTGGTCTGAAGTGAAATGTGTGCATGTGCGGGATGGTGTTCTCTCACATACGCACAAATCAACAACCAAGCTTCTAGGCCAGGGGTTCCCAACCATGGTCCTCAAGGCACACTAGCAGTCCAGATTTTGAGGATAGCCATACTGGAGCACAGGTTACTTAATTAGTACCTCAGTTATTTTGATTTAACCATCTGTGCTCAAGTCTGGATATCACCAAAACCAGGACTGTTAGTGTGCATTGAGGACCGAGGTTGGGAATCACTGTTCTAGGCACTGCATCAGCTGCAACCTTTAGGAGCCAGATAGGGCTGTTCTTGTAGCATGGTCGTGGCTTCCCATTGAAAGTGCTCTCTCTGGCAATTTAAGTCCGCGCTGGCAGTCCGAGGGGGAGAAAACACCTCCCCTTGGAACAGTGTGTCCATCTGTGATAAGCAGGGAACACTTCCCATGGAAAGCAAGTGCCACTGTTGGGATGTAGTCAGGAAGCCGGCGGTCGAAATGCTGACCCCCGGCTTCCCGACTGTGAAATCCCGGCATGGGACTAATGAAAGGTGTCTAAATACTGATGCCTATCATCAGCCCCACGCTGAAATCCCGATGCCCGGCATACTGATCATAGGTAAGCCGGGTGTCGAGAGCTCAAAATGCATGCAGAGGGTATTTTATGAGTAAACCAATACAACTGCTTGTTAATGCAAATATCTAATCAGCCAATCATGCTTGCAGCAACTCAATGCATAAAACCATGCAACATGGTCAAGAGGTCCAGTTCTTGTTCAGACCAAACAGAATTAGGAAGAAATGTGATTTCAGTAACTTTGACCGTGGTATGAATATAGATGCCAGATAGGGTAGTTACCCTATCTCAAACTTTGGTGATCCCAAGGGATTTTCATGCACAGAGAATGAAGGGAAAGTGCAAAACAGCCAGTGTGTGGAAGTTCTGTTTGTGAATATGCCTTGCTCATGAGAAAAGTTACAGGAGAATGGACAGACTGGTTCAACTTGACATCAAAGCTATAGTAACTTAAGTAACAATCGTTACAACAGCAAAATGCAGAAGAGAATCTCTGAAAACACACACACAGCACTTTGAACCTTTAAGTGGATGGGCTACAGCAGCAGAAACCCACACTAGAATGACTTCCTGACAATTTAGAACAGGAAACTGAAGACACATTTGGGAAATGCTCATTAAAACTGGACAATTAAAGATTGGAAAAACATTGCCTGGTTTAATGAATATGCAGATGGCAGGGTCCTGAAAACTATTTTTGAGCAACCCTGGTAGTTCATTTATTGGTGGTTCTTCACACTTCACATATCAGCACTAATTAGCATCTTTGTTGTATTTTAAATAAATAACCTCTATACAGGAAAAAAACCTAAGTTAATATTTTTGTCACTCTTTCCCCCTTTTTGTAAACATTTTACATTTTACTCTAGGAAAGCACCACCTCTAAAACAATAAAATAAACATAAAATTAATAATGTAAACATAAAATCATAAACACATATCAAATAACAGGATAGATGAACTATACATAAATATTGTATGTGACTAAAGGAAACAGCGCTGGGTAGGTGTGAATATAATGTGGATATACTCTAAAAATTCTCCATATGCGGCTTGGTTAAAAGAAAAAATACATTTAATAAATCTGAATACTGTGATATATAATATCAAATATACAATTACTAAAAACAGTATATATGTATATATATAAATATATATATATATATATATATATATAAATATATATATATATAAAATTATCATTAATGTATATGGCGCCACAAGTGTTCCGCAGCGCCTTACAAAGTACATAAACAAATTGCAGACAAGCGACTTACAGTACAATACAATACAGGACATGGATAATATATGTGGCTACATTAGCGACCATAACACCCAGATAAGCAACAGAGTGTAAGCAACCAAGGTGTTAGGTGCCCTAGTGGTGAGTAAGAATTAGATGAAACTAAAGTAGGGTAGTAGTAGAGGGCCCTGCTCGTAAGAGCTTACATTCTAATATATATATGCCCACATTCTATATATATTTATATATATATATATATATATATGGCCATATAAAGGAGTACTTATCTAAAAAGTTGTACAGTGTGCACACTGATTTTATATGTAAAAGGTTATCCCAAAAATTCTGCTTTAAAAGACTCACATCATAGTCAAGTATATTGGTGTGTGTAGAATATCCAGGCGTGCCAATAACCATGCCGAGCCTGGGTAAAGGAGGGCGTGGCCTAATTGCAGGAGACGTGATCACGTCCCCTTAGGGAGAAAATATTTAAAAAAATATTTTTGTAGCATGCTGAGGGGGGTGGGGTGCTGTTAGCCCCTCAGCCTGGCACATAGCCAGTGGGGGGCACAATCAGTGTGATCGTTCCCCCCTCAGCCATAGGAGACTGCTGTGGCTGCTACTTAGCAGCCGCAAGCAGTCTCCCAGTGCAGCCCAGCACACAGCAGCGTGTGCTGGGCTGCTGTGATGTAAGAGGGGGGGGGTGGCACAGGGTCAAGGCCCCAGCCGGGCCCCACCAGCAAGCCCGGGCCTGGGTAATTAGTACCCAGAGAGGGGAGAAGAAAGTTACTACTTAGAAAATAAACTGTACTACACACATGTATATTTGTTTCTTTTTTATGATCCCCTCCTTCTTGAGTTGAGAAGAGTGAAAAGAAGGACCTTTTGTGAGACACGCATCATCCCTCAATCACCAGCAAAAGGGATGTATTTTGATGCATTTATGTACTTTTATTATTTATAAAGCACCAGGTTTATGAGTCCCAATGTTTTCTTACTTGATGTGTTATTTTAAACTTTGGTGAAAGTTTTTGTGGTGAATCTGAGATAGGCAGACTCTTTTTGTGCCAAACACTAGGGATACACTTGTTGCTTATAGTACCCACTCCCCCCACCTCTTGGCACCTCTGAGAATGTTTTATCCGGTTTATTATGCAGTATAGGTGAGAGTTCTATATTACCCCATGTGGATCCATAATTAGCAAGGTCCTATCTAGAGGTAGTAGACGATCCAGGTAGTCATCCCCAAAGAAAACTGGTCTGGGAATAATAAATGGATTATGCAGGTACTTATGTAGGTAGGCAGATCATGAATAGCACTACTCAGCTCTACATGTTTCTGTGTGGTATGAGCTCATACCTTCATCAGGAGCAAATATGTACACTGCTGAGGTGGTGAAGGGATCCACTCAGATTCCTCTTCACAATCGTGGACTTTCTGCCCAAAGGAAGGAACGGGGTTCTGGGAAATGTAATGCTATCTCAGAGTTTGCTGAATATTAGGCAGCCCCATCAGACCCATAATAATGAATATGGGTCCATTAATTAAAACTATGGATGTGCACCAACCCCTGTGTTTTGGTTTTGGATCTGGCTCTCACCTGATTTTGGATCTAGATTGGTTTTGCCAAAACCTCACCTGCGTGTTTTGTGTTACGGTTTTGGTTTTGGATTTGGATTTTTTCTTAAAAAATCATAAAAACAGCTAAAATCACATAAAATGGGCCTGTTTTTCTTCCTACAGTACTATTAACCTCAGTAACATTTATTTACTCTCGTTTCCAGTCAATTGTGACCACCTCACAGCTCACAATATTGATTTTTTTCATCTAGTTAAGGGCCAAAAGGTTGCATCCAACTAGCTGGCTGTCACGATTCCTAGGCGGAATCAAAACTGAGTGATAAATAGAGTTGAGGACTGTGCAGAGATGATGGTTGGGTACCCCTTGAGGATTGAAGAATTGATAGTGGATAATTTATGCAATCACTGGCTGAAGTAAGAGAATTGACAGTTGATAGTTGGCACAGCCACTTGTTGAAGTAAGAATAGTTGATACTTGATAATTGGTGCAGCCACTGGCTGAAGTAAGAAGAGTTGATACTTGATAATTGGTGCAGCCACTGGCTGAAGAAAGAAGAGTTGATACTTGATAATTGGTGCAGTCACTGGCTGAAGTAAGAAGAGTTGACACTTGATAATTGGTGCAGCCACTGGCTGAAGAAAGAAGAGTTGATACTTGAGAATTGGTGCAGCCGCTGGCTGAAGAATTGATAGTTGATAGTTAATTGTTGATGCAGCCTCCGGGTTGAGTAGTAGTGGAATACAGAGCTCTGATTAGGAAGGAACCAGTCCTGCAACAGCCTTCAGGGCTGGAACTCTTGGCAAGTTGTGGCCGTTACACCCTTGAGTGCTGGTGAGGAGTTACTACAGGTGGCCTTTGGGCCATGAAGCAGGATGCGGGCTTTGAGCTGTGTAGCAGCTTTGAGGGCTGAGAACCCTTGGCTAAATGTCACTGTTGTGCGACTTGTGCCGCCGGGTTGACACAACAAGCAGCAGTTGATTCAGAATTGTCTTTAAAAAAATGAAAGGGGCATGCAGGAGATGCTGTCTGTGGCATTACAATTTCTGGACATTCATAAACCATAACATTAAAAATGTCAGGCAGCAATGCCCCAAACAGCACATAATGGAAAGGAAAAAGGTGCAAGATGGAATTGTCCTTGGGTCCTCCAAACCACCCTTATGTTGTATATATGAAACAGGACATTCACAGTTTCACAAACCAATCACTTCAGCGACAGGGACTACCACTTGTGGCTGAAATGATTGGTTTGTTTGGAACCCCCACAAAACAAGCTGCCAATGCCCAGTGGACATTGGTGGCAATGATCCCATACACAAACTGGCTTTACAACATAGGTAAGATCAGATGTCATCATCATTATCCCCAACAGTGTGTACATCCTCTTCTCCACCATTACAGACACTTCAGTAGTTATTTTACTTAATTGCTGGTAAAGGTGGAATTTGTAATTAATTTTGATGAACATCATCTTTCCCACTTTCTGGCGAAGTAATCTCCTATGACTATCACTGACAAGGTTCCCAGCTGCGCTGAAAATTCTTTCAGAGTACACACTGGAGGGTGGCCAACTTACATAAAGCAAAGCCAGTTTGTGTAAGGGACTCCAAATTGCTATTTTCTCCTGCCAGTAGTGAAATAGACTATCTGACATGCCTATTTGGATGCTATCCCTAAAATAGTCATCCACCATTCTCTGAATGGTGACCATATCAGACAAAATCATGGTAGACATGTCACTCATTGTAGGCAGTTCTTTCAGACCCAACCAGATGTCATTAGTTTTTGCTGACTGATCTGCATCACCACCAGCAGTGGGTCTCTTAAGAAAATTTAATTTTTTTCCTGGCAGCTGCAGAAAATGAAGGAGGATAAGATACTGTGTCTCGTACCACTTGAGCTGACAATTTTTTCACCAACAGCTCTTTGCATCTTTTCAGATTTATGTCTATTGGACTGAAAGACACAAGGTTGACTTAAACATAGTATTTAGTATGGGCGCCAAAATATAGTGATTTGATTTCAAGAGATTGATGACCTTTGGATCCTGGCAAAGTGAGTGAAGGGCTTGATCTACCAGTCCTAAATACCTAGCAGAATCACTCCGTTTCAGCTCCTCCTTCAGTTTCTCCAGCTGCTTTTGCAAAAGTCTGATTAGGGGAATGACCTGACAACACGGAAATCATTCTCCACTGTCCTTGACTAAGGTGCATTCCCACTCCTCTCCATATGTCATAGGTGGTAGTGTAGACTTGGATGGCCTTTTGCTGCTCCTCCATCCGCTGAAGCATATAGAGAGTAGAATTCCACTTAGTTACTACCTCTTGCTTCAGATGATGGCAGGGCAAATTCAACAGTTGTTGCTGGTGCTGCAATCTTCGACACACAGTTGTTGAATGTCAAAAATGTCCAGAAATCTTACGGGCCACCGAAAGCATCTCCTGCATTGCCAAATTATTTGTGTGAGCAAAACATGGGATGTGTTTGAATTCGCCCATATGTAATGCTAGCACAATATTTCTGGCATTGTTAGAAATCACAAATTCCAAAGAGAGTCCAAGTGGAGTAAGCCAGTTTGCAATGATTTCCCTGAATTTCTCTAAGAGGTTCTCAGCGGTATGCCTCTTAGTGAAATTGATTATACACAGAGTAGCCTTCCTCTGAATGAGCTGGCATTTGTCAGATGCTGCTGCTGTTTGCACTGTTTGAGTCAATACACATGTCCAGCGGGCTTTCGTAGTCATGTAATCTTTAGGTTGCCTTGTCCCACTTGTCCACATATCTGTGGTCAAGTGGACAGTGGGCACATCACCATTTCGGAGGACATTAATAAGATTTATTTTAATGTCCTTGTACAAATTGGGAATTGCTATTCTAAAGAAGTGGAATCTAGAAGGGACATGGTAGCGGGGACACAGGACCTCCATTAACTGTCTAAAACCCACTGCATTAATGGTGGATACTGGACGCACATCTAATACCAACATAGCTGTTATGGCATCAGTAATCCGCTGTGCAACTGGGTGTTTGCTGTCATACTTGTTTACCAATGCAATGGAATGTGTGATAGTCAATTGTTTGGTTGAACTTGAACTACTAAAAGTAGTCTTCTTCCTAGTCCCCTTCTGGGATGAAAATCCACTCATAGCAACAGCAGCAGAAGGCGTAAAACTCAAGGATCCTTCTGATGAACAACGGATAGGAGAGGATGCAGGACTACTTCTGATCATGAATTAGGATGTTGATGATGATACAGGTGGTGGTGGAGATTGCAGGTGCTTGGATATAGATAGAAGGGAGCAGCTAGGTGACACTGGACTGATTATTGTTCGGTGTCTTGTCCACAAAGTTTCTATACCCTTTCCAATTTGATGAATGCACTGCAATAACGTAACAGGGAGGAGGTTCCAAGATGGTTAAAGTCCTTACCTCTACTCACTGTTACATGGCAATGGTTAAAAATGGCTTGGCAAAGGTTGTCCGGATTTGGATGGAAATGATTCCACACATGAGATGTGGATTTTTCCAAACATGGGCAACAACTGTTGTCTAATTTACAGTTTTTACACAAACATCCTTGACATCAACATCCTCATCCTCATCATCATCATCAACATCCTCATCATCCTTGTTGTTATTGCCAACTACATAAATATCCTCCTCATCCTCCTCGTGCAATTCCACAGAAGCATCCTGGATTTCTAAATCAGCATGTTGACTTGTGCTGCTCATCCCCACTTTTGCAGAGGCACACAAATGGTGGAAGGAGGATCCTCTTCAAGTATAGTATTAGAAAGGTCAGGCTCACACATGGCGACTGCGGACACACTTGTACTTGGGGATTTGAGATTTTTTACAGCACATAGTTGGTTCCAGTCTTAACAATTTGTTTATTTTTTTACTTCTCCTACAAGCAGAGGGGCTTAAATCATCACAACTAGAACCACCAGTCATAAATAAAGGCCACGGCCTTATCCTTTCCAAGCCACTTTGTGTATTGAATTGCATATTGCCAATTTTTTGTCTCTCAAAAGCTGACTTAGCTTTAGATTTTTTTCTTTAACAGGGTAAAAGTTACATTTTTTAGCCTGACTTTTTGACCTGACTTAAGCCCTGGTACATCGGCCTTCATAAATGACGTTGACGGCCTTGCATCGTCATCATGACTGCTGCCGGCAGCTACAAGACTGGTATGTGGATTCGGGTCTCCTGTCATGTGACTATCCTCCATACTCACTGTGGTCTTACAGCAGTATTACCAAGAAATTATAGCGCAGCTAAGTTGCAGCTAATGCACACAAACAACCACACACACAAAAAATAGTTTTTATTTTCTCACTGGTGGTGTGGCAGGCTAACACACACGCAAAAAATAGTTTTTATTTTCACACTGGTGGTGTGGCAGGCTAACACACACACACAAAAAAATATATATTTTCACACTGGTGGTGTGGCTAACACACACACACGTAAAATTGTTTTTATTTTTTTCACTGGTGGTGTGGCTAACACACACGCACAATTTTTTTTTACACTGGGGTGAAGAAGAGAACCCTTGATGGACAGAGCACCCCCTGGAAAACACAGCAGAACAGCCAGACAGCCCTTATGGACAGGACAACAGCCTGCCAGCCCCTATATGGATTAATACGGACAACAGCCAGCCAGCCTATATGGTCAGGACAATCTCAAAACATCGAGCCAGCCCCTATGTACTACAGCCAGCCAGCCCCTATGTACTACAGCCAGCCAGCCCCTATGGACATGACAACAGCCAGCCCCTATGGACATGACAACAGCCAGCCAGCCCCTATGGACATGACAATAGCCAGCCCCTATATGGTATGGATTATGGACAACAGCCAGTCAGCCCCTATGGACAACAGCCAGCCAGCCCTTATGGACAGGACAACCTCACAATTCTGCACAACAGCAGCACAGCACAGCTCCCAGCTCCCTCCCTCTTCACTCTCCACAGCCAGAATGAAAAATGGAGGCGATCACGGGACCTTTATACAATCTAAAACCCACGAGAATCCCACTGCGGGATGATGACGTTTTGCTTTGTTTTGAGATCCGAGTCAGGCTGGAAAACCTGAGCCGACATGGATCTGCCTCGTATCTGCTAAGTTCGGGTGGGTTCGCTTCTCAAGGAACTGATCCTGCTCATCTCTAATTAAAACATGCAGAAACTAGCATTTCCATATGTGTAATGGACTCATTACTGATAATGAATAGCCCCCTTCTATTTATTAATAATAATAGATACTAACATTGTGTTTGACTGTTATTTGGTTATAGTTTAAGTTTCTATGATTATTTATATTGTTATTGCCATTTTGAACACACACATCTGCAGCTGGATATTTTAAAAATGTTTTGAGATATACAGTAACAATAAATAAATATGTAAACATAAATGGTGCAGACATCCATTTAATCCAAATTAATTGCTATACTGTACATGTTTTTAAACCAAATGCTAACACCATAAATTACTAATCACAGGCAGTCCTAAACTGATAAACTAACCAGCAACTCTGCTATGCAGCTAATACCAAGAGAAAAACAGCTTCGGAATGGACAAGGAAAATTGAAGAAAACATGTAGCAGATTACATTACCCAATCTATACATGAAAATAAATACAGTAATTAAAGTAATTATATGACAATCAGAAAAAAAACTATCTGTAACTTACAGTCCTAAGCTGAAAAATAAATAAATTAAAAATGAAATATCATAGTATCTAAACCCCAAGCAAATCCCAACCAGCAATCAGAAAAAGGCCATTTCTGGAATCATAGCATTTTTATATATAATAATATATTTGATGAACATATACATACTGTTACTGTACAGTATATTTTATGTTATAACTGTTTTATTTGATAGAATTATTGTACATATGATGAAATGAGTAAAGAAAAACTTAATTGCCTTCAATGCTGTTCTGCATGCAGCTGCGAATGGGGCTCAGGCTAATAGGCATATTCAATTAGGTGCGGAAGTTTGTTTCTGCGGAAAAGTATCACCGGTGACATTATTTCGCCAGGCGAAAACTTATCCCTGTATTCAATTTCAAAGACATTTTGCCGATGTGGAAAGTCAATGCTTTGGAATAGGCGAAAAAGATTTGCCTATGAAACCAGGCGGAAAAAAGTGCAGAATTCGGGTTTTGGGGTGCAAACTTGCGGGAACCACAATACACCCTTGGGACAGTCCCCCAAAAATAAACTGTGCGAAAATAAGTTTTAAAAAAAACTTAAGAACACCCCAAAAAATGACTTTGAAAAAGAGGGTTAAAAAGTACAAAGTTGGGAGACAAACTGAAAAACTAGCAAAATAGACTCCAGGGGGGTCCCCAAGTATGTTCCAAGTGTTTTTAAGATTGCAGGTGTTTGTGACAGGTGGATTTTAACGTTTTTTTAAATCTTCACTTTAGCACCCATTTTCGTGTACCCCAAATTTGGAGGGACTTATTTTCTGCAAAAAAACTGCTAAATGCTATTCTTCACCACTTCTGCAAAGACGTTAATTAGCAGCTATTGAGAGCAGTTAAGTACTCCAAATACCTTCAGCAGGCCTATCCTGGATTATCTATAGTGATCCCCAATGTCAGTGCATCTTTTGGGGGGTGGCAGGATGATTTCCCCAAATCTGAGAGCGCTTTTCGCCAGGTCTGAATTCGCCGGGTCCCGTTTTCACTGATTTCTAATTGAATACAGGGATAAGCAGGGAGGAGCGCGATACTTTTTCACAATCAAAACCAGCGACGTCGGCGAAAAAACCCGGTATGCGAAAGTACGGGACTTTTCGCGTCTAATTGAATATGCCCCTAAGTATTCAATTTTAATGCGCTTACTGACTCCTTAATCTTAACTAACTTCCATGCTGTAGATGTAAGACAAAGACTATAATAATAGATAACCCTGAGAAGCTTTTAACCCTCTCATTATATAAAAATATATATATTTACATATAATTTCTATGCTTCTATACAGTATATAGAATTACTGTCTCTTGCTATGTATAGCATTGCAGGCATCTATTCTCTTAACTTGTTTTTTCCATAAATTTTACTAAAAACTGAATCTAGTTACCAGATGTCATACAAACTTACTACATATAAAAATTCATATGCAGATATGGGTAAACTTCATCTCTACCAACTTCTTATAATAGATTTGTTTAATACACCTTTTACACCAACCAAAAGATCCCTGATTGATGCGCATCAACCTGGGATTTTTTTCAGTGTAAATGGATCCATCCGGGTACTTTGCAGGGTTAGCCACTGGATGTTCCCGTTCCACCCTGTAGTCTAAAGGGCATGATCTGGGTCAAGAATACCTGTTGAAATTATTTAAGCTTATACATTTATTTGTATATTTCTCTTGATATTAGTTCAGATTTTAATTTAATAAATCCTTTGTTTAAACACAACTGTTACATTTCAACTAAAGGTAACATCTGTACCTGTCTATCATACAGGGAAGCTTTACAAGTTGATGGCAGTAATAGAAGACAGTTTCTGGCTTCAGACCTTGGTGTGTCTTGCAGGTTATGAAATATAGATATCCGGCACTGCAACCATGCTGTTCTCAAAGATCTGTCCCTTTGTTTTACCATCGTCATGACACCTGCTGAGCTGCAGCTGATGAAAAGTCATGCCTTAACAGAAGTGTCATCTCTCATTTACATGACCTTCCGAGCCCATGTGAGTTCTTCCCTAAATTACCACTGACAACGTCCTCACCTTGGTTTTCAACATTTGTAAGTGTTTTATGTCATAACAAACACTACTGGGAGAGAAAGTTGATTTCATTAAGAGAAAATAAAGGCATATTGCTACTTTGTTTTTTGTTAATGACAAAACCATTTTCTGTATAAGAAGTTACTTACATGGGATGATTTTCATTTCTAGTTGTGTTTTGCCTTTACTTGTTCTGTAGAGTAATTTGTAAATAGACAAGCAGGATTTAATGTCAGAAAAGGTTTTTTTAACCTTCACACTAAAAAACAAAAACAGGGACCTGCTAAAACTGTGTTAATGTCACAGAAGATTCAAATTCACTGGTCCCAAAAAATCTATAATGGATATAAGAGGAGTGTAAGGCTTATTTTATTCATGAGATGGGCTAAACCTCAAGGTTGTAGCAGGAGCAGTGGTACATTAAGAGTTACAGTATGTTGACTCCACCTTTTTACTTAGTGTGCTTTGCATTTGCTTTGTTCAGCCAATAGGGTTTCAGGGGGTGTGTTTTAAGTTTTATATCAATGCTTAGAAATCTCTCCCTCCCTTATCTGTGTTGTTTATGTTGTGGCAGAAAAAACTGACGGATTTAGTTCACTGGTTAGGTGTTTTAGATTGTCCTTTATTTAATTATAGACCAATTGGTCCCTGCCCAAAAATGACACAGCCCATCCAGGCATGCTTCTCACCAATGAATGATTTGTATGCATATTTCTGTCATATTTTGTCCGCTCTGTATTTGTCCATCAACATATTAACTTTATTTAATTTAATCAATTTAATACTTAAAAAATTACAAGAAGTGTAATAGGTTGATGTCAAAATAAATTTGACATAAATGAATCCCAAATCTAGTTTTTCAGTGTCTTTATATATTCTAAAGAAGTAAAGGTCATTCGCTGCTTTATTGCTTGAGGAGGCGGCCAGAAGCCATAAAATGCATTCAGTTTACCCCACCAGTGAGAGTCATTTTATTTATATATTATTTTATGCTTTATTTTTTGTTTATCTGATTTTATGCCTAAATGTTATTATAATGCTGTGGTGTTTTTTAAAAATGGAATATCTTTTTTTCCATATACTATCTGTAATAGTGAAAAAAATGTTTAACTCATTAATCCAAGACAGAAAATTGTATGTTATTTAAATGGCACAATAAACAATAAATTAACTTTTATGTAACATGTGGGTCATCTCTTTTGTTAAACCTATTGTATTAATGATTTTAAGGTTCTAATCCCATTTTGTATAGCTGTACCAACTCATTGAACCCTTCTCAATATACATATTTGCTTTTCATATATGGGAGAGTAAGGGAGGGCCTAGTAACAGTATTGGGTCATATAAACACATGTATAACTTATTGTGATTTACACTTGCACCCTTCCAGCACCAGAAAGTCCTTTTGTATATCAAACTGTCCAACAAGTGTCTAGGAAGCTCCAATTTCTCCTAACTTGACTGCATATACAGGGTACCCTTTGGTTCTGCCCATACCTATTGAATTTCACAGGTAAGGAAATATGCACTATGCAGGTGTGAAAAAGTTATTGACAACATAATGCCATTTTAACATATTGGCACACTGGGCAGCTGCCTAGGGCCCCACAATTCTGAGGTCTTTGAGTAGAAGAATACTGCCCAGCTGCTCTGATTGTGAGTTATCTACACTCAGAGCAGTCAGGGACCATCTTTCTCTGCTTGCCTCTCTGCTGAAGTGAGTGGCTGCACATTACACTGAGCCAGACAGTGAATGGCTGTCAGCATGCTGATTGGTGGATGGCTGAGACTATCCACCATTCAGAGTGCAGCATTCTCTACCTGTCTACAAGCCTGCAGACAGACTGAATGGTTTTAAGCATGCTGACTGGTGGATGGCTGGAGCAATCCACCAATAAGAGTGCTGACAGCCATTTACTCTATGAAAGCATATGTAGAGATGATGCATGGCCGCAGGAAGGGTAAGTTATAATTTTTTCCATTGCTTTGCCCAAGGTCTACAATGCTGTTAAGAAGGACCAGAGCAAATATACCTACAGTACCTACCTACTTAGCTTGTGAATTGAACTCAAGTAAACGGATAAAGTTTAGCCCAACCCTGCCCAATAAATGTAACTATATTTTGCCCTTACTGTACCATTAAAACAATATTTTCATCTCACAGGTTGTAGAAAAATATAATGCCAGAATACAAGCAAAAAAAGCAAAAAAATTGAAAATTGATGAAATCCAACACAACATCTAAAGGCTCTAAGTTGCCTAAATCTCTGTCCAAGATTGGAACAGTTTGGGCTGAAATAATTTCTCCTGTGCAGAAAATCTAATAAAGAACATTCAATTAAAAAAGAAAAATCCTAGAAGTGCTCATATTGTCAACATCTCTTCATGAAGGCAATAAGAAGATTTGTATTTGCTTATTGGGTGTTGTTCTCTCTCAGTTTTCATAGCATATCAGTGTTCATGGTTTTATAATAAATTAATTTCCCATTAGAATCAATAGAAATCAAATGAGTTGTACCCAAGGTCCTACAGGGGCTCCCTGCCAGCTGGTAATGGAGAATGCTACACACAATGCTCAACTCATGCCCTTCTCCACTACCCAATCCTCTCTGCTCCCATAACCTCAGTTCCTGGCTACCTCTGAATGATCTTCCAAGTCCATGTGCTCTCTTTATGAATGTCCTGTGTCCTTCTCTTTGTATGTCACAGCATGATGACATTGGTCATGGCAGGCTACACATCCATCACTGATACAAGTGGGCAGTACAATAGGCACATCAAAATATCATGCTGTTAGTCCCAATAAGTTTAATTTTATTCTGTACATAATTGGTATACATCATATTAATTTGTAAGAACATATACTTTCGGTGTAGCGCCAAAAATAAATTTTGGTGCTTATCTGAAATCACAGTACTCGGCACAACAATTTACATGAGCAATTCTGATACTTGTAATAGGTCTTGTCTCTCTGATATTACCTTGTGAAAACCTAGATGCCACTATTTAGAAATCATTAAACAAAAAAAGACCTTTGTTACTAAATATAACCAGGCATGAAGAGGAATTATAACCTGCATAGAATGTTTAGAATGGTTAAATTTTTAAATCATTTATTATAATTTCAATAGCAAAATAAAAAGATATCTTATTTTACAAAATATATTAAAATGCAGCAGGATCGTTTTTTTTCTAACACAAACCGCTTATTTAATACATGTTTATTAAGGTAAAAATGGATTATAATTTTCATTATAACTTTATTCTTTTTGCAAATGTGCATTAGTAGAAAATCCACATAGATTTATAATTACACCAAGAAGCACAAACAATATTATAGAAATTGAAGCAATAATAATGGTAATAATATAAAAGAGCTCAGAATGTAATAATATAAAAAGAGTTTACAAAGAGCAAAAAGGGGGAATCGGAATAGTTACGTGGAACCTGTGAATTTCCAGAAGACATATGGTACAGTATCTTGTAAAGTATTAGGAAACAGAATATGTGGTGGAGAAAACAACTAATTGTACTACACTAAGAGTTTGCGAAAATCACCTTTCAGTCCATACCCTCTGCATTGTCCAAATGTATTAATTGATTAATTAATTCATTCAACCCTTCATAACAAAGCAGGAAAGCAACATAAGGGACACAACTCACATTATTAAAGTTTAGCATATAAACTTGGACTGCATTACATTTTGGAAACACACAACATAAATTCTCTTTAGACATGTACCCTAAAGTAGGATGTTCCCATGTTCAACATTTGTCATAAAAACATAGAGTGCAACTATTTTACAGTAACCACTATTCCAAGAGGTTCCAAACTTACCATAGGGACAGCGACATAATATGTAATAATGTTTCAGAAAAAGCATCTTATACATAGTAGAACTGGACAATGATAAAGATTTAGGGGCCTATTCATCAAAACATAATTATCACATGTGATAATTATGGTTTGAACTTACTGTGATTTCAAACACAGTTTAGGAGGCATTTATCATACTTCCTGCCCCGAACTATCACTTCTGAATAACTGATGTTTGTGTAATCCCCCTTTTACCTCTATAAAGGGTCACCAGGTTACTAACACTAATCTAATGTACCCATCCTTAACATTCCACTAAGTGGTGTACATCCTATTATCAGTGCCTCCACCCAAGTAATAGTGGTCAGTCCGGGCCTACTTGGGAAAACCCAAATGTTAATAGGAATTAAGTAATTTGGGGTAGATAACCCAGTATAAAAATTATAATAGTAGTCTTGTTCAAATCCTGTCCTTCTTAGGTTTGGTGTTCACCAATAACTCTCGGTGCTCCTCCAGCTAAGTAACTCACTTAGATTATAATTCACATATCTTTATATGAATAAGTAATACCTAGGCAATAACAAATGTTTACTAAATACTTTAACTTTGAAATACAAAGTTATACATGTTTATATATTCATACATTTTAATTGAACAATACATTTATACCATATCAGAATAATCTATATAAAGATATATTGATCCGTAAATAGAAAATATGCAGGAACATAAAATGTTACAGTGAATCCGACATCCCTGCAAATATCACAGTCATATACAGTTATCTATGTCCACTTGTGTGAATAGTCTCATACAGTAAAGTAGTTAGATCAGAGTAATAAGACGTTTCATAAAGCTAGCAGAGGAAGTAGCCACAGAGTAAAAATGATGTATCATAAAGGCAGCAGAGGAAGTAGCCACAGAGTAATAATGACGTGTCATAAAGCCAGCAGAGGAAGTAGCCACAGAGTAATAATGACGTGTCATAAAGCCAGCAGAGGAAGTAGCCACAGAGTAATAATGACGTGTCATAAAGGCAGCAGAGGAAGTAGCCACAGAGTAATAATGACGTGTCATAAAACCAGCAGAGGAAGTAGCCACAGAGTAATAATGACGTGTCATAAAGCCAGCAGAGGAAGTAGCCACAGAGTAATAGTGACGTGTCATAAAGCCAGCAGAGGAAGTAGCCACAGAGTAATAATGACGTGTCATAAAGCCAGCAGAGGAAGTAGCCACAGAGTAATAATGACGTGTCATAAAGCCAGCAGAGGAAGTAGCCACAGAGTAATAGTGACGTGTCATAAAGCCAGCAGAGGAAGTAGCCACAGAGTAATAATGACGTGTCATAAAGCCAGCAGAGGAAGTAGCCACAGAGTAATAATGATGTGTCATAAAACCAGCAGAGGAAGTAGCCACAGAGTAATAATGACGTGTCATAAAGCCAGCAGACGAAGTAGCTACTGAGTAATAATGATGTGTCATAAAGCCAGCAGAGGTAGTAGCTACAGAGTAATAATGACGTGTCATAAAGCCAGCAGAGGAAGTAGCTACAGAGTAATAATGATGTGTCATAAAGCCAGCAGAGGTAGTAGCTACAGAGTAATAATGACGTGTCATAAAGCCAGCAGAGGAAGTAGCTACAGAGTAATAATGACGTGTCATAAAACCAGCAGAGGAAGTAGCCACAGAGTAATAATGATGTATCATAAAGCCAGCAGAGGAAGTAGCCACAGAGTAATAATGACGTATTATAAAGGCAGCAGAGGAAGTAGCTACAGAGTAATAATGACGTGTCATAAAGCCAGCAGAGGAAGTAGCCACAGAGTAATAATGACGTATCATAAAAGCAGCAGAGGAAGTAGCCACAGAGTAATAATGATGTGTCATAAAGCCAGCAGAGGAAGTAGCCACAGAGTAATAATGACGTATTATAAAGCCAGCAGAGGAAGTAGCCACAGAGTAATAATGACATGTCATAAAGCCAGTAGAGGAAGTAGCCACAGAGTAATAATGACATATTATAAAGGCAGCAGAGGAAGTAGCTAAAGAGTAATAATGACGTGTCATAAAGCCAGCAGAGGAAGTAGCCACAGAGTAATAATGACGTATCATAAAGGCAGCAGAGGAAGTAGCCACAGAGTAATAATGATGTGTCATAAAGCCAGCAGAGGAAGTAGCCACAGAGTAATAGTGACGTGTCATAAAGCCAGCAGAGGAAGTAGCCACAGAGTAATAATGATGTGTCATAAAGCCAGCAGAGGAAGTAGCCACAGAGTAATAATGATGTGTCATAAAACCAGCAGAGGAAGTAGCCACAGAGTAATAATGACGTGTCATAAAGCCAGCAGACGATGTAGCTACTGAGTAATAATGATGTGTCATAAAGCCAGCAGAGGTAGTAGCTACAGAGTAATAATGACGTGTCATAAAGCCAGCAGAGGAAGTAGCTACAGAGTAATAATGACGTGTCATAAAGCCAGCAGAGGAAGTAGCTACAGAGTAATAATGATGTGTCATAAAGCCAGCAGAGGAAGTAGCCACAGAGTAAACTTATATGCTGACCTGTTGCTCTGACATCCTCTATACTCTATCTGCAACTGTAGTAATATACTTATTTATCCCAACAAAAGTGTATACCCTGTAATTGGCAACATTTGTATTTTTAGTTGGAGCTGCTGCAAAGTTTAAAGTTGAATTGCTTTATCCCCTGGAATTAGAAACTATGCAGGAACATAGAATGTTACAGTGAATCCGACATCCCTGCAAATATCACAGTCATATACAGTTATCTATGTCCACTTGTGTGAATAGTCTCATACAGTAAAGTAGTTAGATCAGAGTAATAAGACGTTTCATAAAGCTAGCAGAGAAAGTAGCCACAGAGTAAAAATGATGTATCATAAAGGCAGCAGAGGAAGTAGCCACAGAGTAATAATGACGTGTCATAAAGGCAGCAGAGGAAGTAGCCACAGAGTAAACTTATACGCTGAGCTGTTGCTCTGACATCCTCTATACTCTATCTGCAACTGTAGTAATATACTTATTTATCCCAACAAAAGTGTATACCCTGTAATTGGCAACATTTGTATTTTTAGTTGGAGCTGCTGCAAAGTTTAAAGTTGAATTGCTTTATCCCCTGGAATTAGCAGTTTTCCCAATGAAGGAATACCTGAAGGTCTGTCACTGAATTACCTCACATAAAGTTGTTATATAGATGATACCTCAGTGAGGGGAGAATATATTTCAGTATATGTAATCCTCTGGCACAATTAATACTCCTAATATGCTCCCCCAGCTCTCCTCTCAAGCTGAAGATTTCTCTGCTCAGCTGACAGACCCTTGAATTTTGCTAAATGCAGCTGTCTCCTCCCGGGCTGCTGAATAGCCCGGCCCCTCAGGTGCTGCATTGTCTCCTATTACAGCCGAGCCCCCTCAGCTGACTGACTCATCTCAGCTACTGCTGACCTCAACTGCTGCCTGCTCACCTCCTAAACTGCAGGCGCGCCCCCTCTCCTGGAACGCATGTTTGTCATCGTCAGTTCCCACCTCCGCTACCACACAGCTGCTGGCCACCGCAATCGCCTCTCTGGGCAGGGCAGGGTGAGTACCACTTCTCCCACCAGCTTCCCTGCTCCCTCTTTGACTCCACCCCCCTGTGCCCGAAACTGCTCGGGACACAGGGGGGTGACACTGTAGGGAGAGATCTGCAGACTCTGTCAGCTGTGCTGAGAGATGTTCTCTATCTCCTTAAAACCGGACTCTCTTTCCCTTACTCCCAGCGGTATCACTCCACCCCCTTCTACCACAGTGCATATACATCCCACACTCTGTGGAGAACATCCTCACCACAGAAAAAAAAGTACCACATCAACCCATATGTAAATATATGAATCACATATACCTATTATACAGTACATGATTTAAATCAAATATATATTTATTATGTTTGTTTTTCTTTTACATATTTGTAGCAACACATACATGATTACTAATATATGCAACATACTTTTACCAACTTTAACTAGTTAAATTTCCTGAAGTGTAAATATATGAAATATACACCCATATATACGGTACATTCTTATTAATTCAGTATATTTCTGTAACCCATAACCTGGGTTACATTTTTATGAAGCAGATTTTTTTAAGTGAAAGACTTTTCTCCTACACTTGGTGAGTTTGCACAGTCTGCCTTTAAGTTGTGCATGTGCAACTTCACTGCCACCCATGTACGATCTGCCCTCCCTGCAGGTCTACAAATGGCTCCTTCCCACCGCATTTCCTTAGCATGGGTCACCTGTCTTCTAATGAATCTGGCCACTTGTTTGCTGTGCCTTGATGCTGAGATCCAGGGCTCAGGAGTGTAGACACAGCAGGGAGGGATTTGAACAGATCTCTACTGCACTACCCTAGCTGTGGCCCTGCTTAGTGCCACCATATGCTGAGCTGTATGTACCTTTGTGATTACACCTATCCATAGGGTTGTAGTAATAGCTGTCATCGTTATCAGCCCACACTTACACCAGCCCTATACAGGACCTGGTGCAAGAGATAAAGAGCATCTAAAATCAGATGAATCTCTGTGTGTGCACAACTGAGAACAGCACACAATTCCGACTAGACATCGCCCTCACTAAACTTAGCATATGTGTGAAACCCCCTTCTCCACCCAGTTATTATTCCTATTCAGCCATTAGTGGAAATGTCAGTGAGATGCGCATGACTCTGAATCAGTCGTGGAGCATGTGCAGTGATAAATAAAGAATTACAATATAGTCAATTTAATGAACTTATAAGCAGCTCCACATTATCCCCATAGTCCTCAATTCTATTGAAGAAATAACTGAACTACATGGATCCAGTTAACCAACATGCAAACATAAACAGGCAATGACAGAAATGAAGGACAAAGTAACGCAAACCACTAAATGCAACAGTTACATTGGTGGTTTGAGCATATATTAAGAATCAATGGTGCAATCAGGTTTGGTATGATATACTGGCAGCTCTATAGCTGTCGGTTCAAATCCCGACAGCGGCATACTGATGACTGAAGATCCCGACAGTGGCGGTAAGTACACTAACACTCCACCTCTCCCCCCAAACCTTAACCCCCTCTTAGTGATGCCTAACCCTAACCTGCCCCCCCAGTGCATAACCCTAACCTCCCCCCGGTGGTAATCAACCCTAACCCCCTCTTCCTGCGCCCTAAACCTAATTCTCCCGGGGGGCTGCCTAGCCCTAACCTCCCCCCAGTGGTGCCAAACCCTAACCCCCCTCCCCATAGCCTAACCCTAACCCTCCCCATGGGGTGCATAAGCCTAATATCCTCCCGAGGGTGCCTAAACCTAACCACCCTATATCTGTGCACAGTGATACTTACCTGGAATCCGGACATTCTGGACTCAGGCGGTCGGGATGCCGACGCCACTATCCTGATCTCATTCAGTATAACAGCGTCAGCATTTTGCCGGCGGTAGGGATTCCGGAGTCAGTATATCGGTGGCCGGGATCCCATCCACCGGCTTTTTAACTACATCCGGTACAATCATATGTGTCCTCATACACTGTTGTGCAAATACAGTAGCATCAAATAGTCCCTCTTGGCACTCCAAGTCCAGGCCTACTCAGCTGCTCCAAATGTCTATCTTGCTCAAAATGTGCATCTTATACGCATAAATAAAATTACCAGCAACTACTGCTAGATTGGTCAAATTGATGTGTCACATTTGTTCATCTGAGTGTGACTCTGTGTATGAAGTGCTACGATGTAACGGCCGCAGTGTTTATTCACGCCAAGTTCCATAGTGCTTCATCTGTCACTTTGTACTTGTTTAAAAGAGAGATGTGCAGTTCTGTTCTCCAGAAATCCAAATCTACCCAAATTTTGTGAATCCGGACAGATCTGAGTCACAGTTGTGATCTTCCTGCGGTTTGGAATTCTGATTTGGATTGCATAAATTACATGATTTTAGCTGTTTTTAATAACTTTTTATCAATTTTATTTAAAAAAAATCCTGGATCCAAAATCAAAAACACATGATGGTGGTTTTCCTAAAACAAGACCAAAACTCAGATGAATCAGGATCCAAAACCAAAACATGGGGAAGCGCACATCTCCAGTTTAAAACCAATTCCTGTGCAGTTAATGTCACAGCCCAGCGCCTCTAATACACTGTGAGTGGGATTTGTGATGTGAATAAGATGCAAAATTTAGAGAAATATATGGTACACTTGTCATCAAGGGCACCGATAGGAGGGAGAGCAGGTACTATTTACCCGAGCCTGTTGAGGGGGCCCAGGTCTTGCAGCCCACCCCCCAATCCATCCCAGCTGCTGCCATTGCCGTCAAGTTCAGGCAGCAGGGAGAGAGTACTGACTGCTGCTGCAGCAGCCTCTCTCCCCAGCACACACATTGCTGTCACACTGTGTGCCGTGCTAGGGAGAGAAGCTGCTGCAGCAGCAGTCAGACCTCTCTCCCTGCTTTATATGCGGAAGGGGGGAAGTAATTGTGCCCTACCCCCTGCCACCTGCAGGGGGTGCGGCAATGAACATAGTAATTATTATTTTTTTGGAAGGAGGGGGGCTGACCACACCCCCTCCCTATACCTGGGCCTGGCAGAGCTGTCAGCAGCCCTGCTACTCATGCATCTCAGTCACACAGGGTATCTTGCACCTGGTGCCTGGGATGCCGAAGCTTAGAATACTGGTGCCAGAATCCCGACACTTGTCAGAATCCCGGTGACCTACATCCTGACCGCTGGCATCTCCAAAGGTAAGTAGCAAGGTTGGGGGGAGGTTAGGGGTTAAGGTTAGGGTGAAGTGTCAGGGTGAGGGGTAGAGTTAGGCACCTGGGGGAGCGAGTTATGTTTAGGGTGCAGGGAGGGTGAGGTTAGGTTTAGGCACTAGGGGGGAGGTTAGGATTTAGGTTCAAGCATCGGGGAGGGAGGGTTAGGGTAGGGAGATGGGGAGGGTTAGGATACTCATTTTCCTAACCGTGATGGGATGCCGGCATCAGGATTATTACCACTAAGATCCTGAGCGCCAGCATCCCGTACCCATCTCATAATAGGTAGAAAGGGCAATTATTTATTTTTTTCCCAAACAAAACTTTGTGAACAATTCTGTGTGATAATGAGGGTGGGGTGTATCTCCAACAATTCCCCTGTGGCTTCCAAAACATAGGCTGTAGCAATAGGAAAATAAGACACAGGTATCAGAGCATATAAGAAGGGTTTCCCATAGTTTATCTAACCATTTTCTGCTCAAACACAGAAAAATATGTCACTTGTTATGTTTGTAGTAATAAAACTTGCCGGAAAAGAATAAAGGAACCCCCCAAGTACCTAAATACAGACCTTGATGTCAGTTTATTTTTAACACAATAAATATCAATTTACACTGATAAGTCTCACACACTTTCTTATATAAATAAATAACTTTGTGTCACCATATACTGTACATACTAGGCAATTTTATGTACAGTGCCCATATTATACACTGTCGCTACACTAAGTCCACTCCTATAGACTGTAAGCCTGTGAGCAGGGCCCTCTTACCTATTTGTCTGTCTGTTATTACTCAGTTTTGTTTTATTACTGCTTTGTTCCCAATTGGAAAGCGCAATGGAATATGTTGGTGCTATATAAGTAAATATTAATAAATAGATAATTAGCTCACTTGCCAACATCAAAGCAGGTAGGTGAGTCCCTAGCAGCTGTATCAATAAGTGTACTCAGGATATCTCATTACTGACCATACAATATACTATGACAGGAAGGATCTGACACCCAAATTTAGAAACCAGCGATATTCAGATGCGCTACTTTACAGTAAATATGTGTAAACAAGAAAAATAAATAAAATCAATTAAAAACTGTTTTATTGCGCAAAAAGGGCTTGATTCAGAGGTGCATGCTGCATTGATGCCGTGCCCAAGTGGCTGATATTTTCAGCCTGTGCATGCATCCAAGCAGCACTTTCCAATTGGTACTGCCAAAAGGCGCAGAACAAATATGGATGCAGGGAGAGGCAATTTCAGTGGGTGTTTCTGGTTAGTAACAAGGAGATGGCTACTCAGATGCAGTCGCGTCATGGTCTGCACCTGCGTATTTTGTCGCACTTGCACTGACTCCAGTGCCCATGTTAAGATGGAGATTCTGTGCTTCCATAGGACTTAGGCAATCTCAGATGGTGGGAAAACCGTCAGTTGCGGCTGCAATAGCTTGCACCTCTGAATCAAGCCCAAAATCTCTTTTTATATATCTCTGAATATGCTGAGTACAGAAGTCCATTAAGAATACTGCAGAACAGAAAATTCCCTAATTTTTTAAAGAGAAAAAAAACAAATTTCATGTATTTTAACTTACATGTAATTTATTTTACATTAACTTTTATTTGTATTTTGTGTTTGTGCTTATATTTAGTTACATTGTCTATTGAATATGTGATGTTTAAAATTTTCTCCCTTTTGTATATGATACTCTGTTACATCTACTGTATTATAAGAGCACAGTCGGGTTGGTGCCCGCCAGCCAAAGATGACGAAGCCATGGTGGGTTGGCGCCCACCAGGAGAAGACGACAAAGTTCTAGGGTGTCGGCGGCCACTTAAAAGAGCACAAAGGCCACCTCCCCCAGGCAAAGACGCTGAAGTCCAGGTGAGTTGATGCCTGCCAGACGAAGATGCTAAAACCATGGCGTGTTGGTGCCCACAATGCAAAGACACTGAAGCCCTGGTGGGATGAAGCCCACCAGGCAAAGATGACAAATTCCTGGGTTGGCGGTGGCCACATAAAAGAGCTTAAAGGCCACTAACCCCAGGAGAAGATGTAGACTAAATAAATAATAAAAAAATTGGTGTAGTATGTTTATTTAAATTTTTATTTTACAGGTGTACTACAGGTACCAGTGGGCCCTAAATGCCCCAATTGCTGGTACTTGTGGTTCTCCAAGTAAAAGCATGTGGGGGAGGGAACTATAGTTTACCCGCAATAGAAAATGGCCCTCATTCAGAGGCCGTTGGAGGATGCAATCGGTCGCTCAGAAACTGGGCGGCCGCTTGCATCATGACCGGCCGCCTCTGTTTTGGTCATTAGGCTGTGGGACCCACAGCTCTAATGACCACTAGGGTGATGGTCGTGATGGTCATAGACCATCGTGACCATCGGGACTTACGACGAGACCCTAGGGTAGGGTCTCACTTTTCGTAAGCCCCGGAGAGCTTCTGGCTCTGTCAGAGCCAGAAGCTCTCCACTGACATCACTAGTGATGTCAGTGGGGCCTCCCCCAAATGGCAGGCATTCCCATGGGAATGCCTCTGTTTGGGCTGCCACCCCCCCGGCCCGCCTTCCAAATGGGGCGAGCTGTCAACATCGACAGCTCGCCCCCTTTGGAAAGAGACCCGCTACGACTGGCACTGTCAGTCATAGCGGGTCTCATGCATGCGCACGAAGGAGCCGGCTCCCTCGTGCGCATGCGCACTGGACAAACATCGAGGCGGCCGTACACATATATTCTTTCAAATGCACAGCATTACACAATTAACCTGGCAGCCACTGCCCTGGGGTGCTGAGAATAACCCTGGGCTATCAGCCCAGTCCTGGGGTACCCGAAGAGGGGGTTTCCAGCTCCCCAAGGATCCCTAGCCTGGGCTTATTAGTGGTCAGAATTGATGCTTTGGCTGGGGGAACTGGTGAAAGGGCATCCCTGGCTGTGGCATTAGCCCCCTGCTAGAAAAAGTCTGGTGCTGTCTCTGGATAATACAGGTGGACCCTATGCATTTTCTTCCACTATATTTTCAGAACCAGGACTGGCTCAGAGCCCAGTGCTGTTTGTGTTAAATACAGGGGACACCTATGTCATGTGTCTCTTGTATTTTCACAAACAGGACTGGTAGTGAAGAGCCCTGGGCTGGTTGTGCTTTAGGACGAGGGGGCCACTTTACACAATCAACCTGACACCCACCACCCAAGGGTGCTGGGGATAGCTCTGGGCTATCAGCCCAGGCCTGGGGTGCCCTGGAGAGGGGGACCCCTTTTTTGTGGGGTCTTCTGCTCCCCAGGGATCCCTGGCCTGGGCTGACTAATAGTCAGGGTTAATGCTTTGGCTGGGAGACCAGGGTAGAAGTGTTCCCCTGGCTGTGGCATTATCCCCCTTTTAGAAAGAGCTCGGTACTGGTTATGGAAAACAGAGGGGACTCCTATGCTTTTTGTCCCCTGTATTTCCAAAACCAGGACTGGCCTCACTGAGCTAAGTGCTGGTTATGCTAAATACAGGGGACCCCTATGTCTATTGTACCCTGTATTTTGGCAACCAGGACTGGCTCTAGATAGCCTGGTGCTGGTTGTGCTAAATGCAGGGGACCCCAATGCTTTTTTTTTTGTATTTTCACAACCAAGACTGGCTGTGAAAAGCCTAGGGCTGGTTGTGATTTGGGTGGGGGCATGTCCATTTTTTTATTATTTTACACATATTCAATTTTAAACATAGATGCATAAATTTATCTCACTGATACATCCATGCATTTGTGTCTTATTGATTTTATTTTATCAGATGCATGCCCAGCACCAGTGAGCCCCTCTGTTGCCCGCTGATGCCCCTGTGCACTGCCCCACTGATGCCACTGCTCCGCACCCCTGATTCTGCTGCGCCACACTCTTGCAGCCCAACCCGCAGCTGTCTCTGATAGAGCCAAAATCACTCTGGGCCTTGCGGTTGAGAAACTCAACCGCAGACTCCGGCTCGCAGTGGCGATGGTCGCGATGGTCAAGACCATCGCGGCCATCAACCTGCACGCTCGTATAGGCTGTGGGTGGTGACCCATAGCTATACGAGCATCCAGGAGGACGCTCCATAATTATGGAGGACGGCCCTCATTCAGAGCGTGCGCTCTGCTCAGAGCGTCCGGCTCTGAATGAGGGCCAAAGTCCTCACTTGCATTTTCACAAATCTCCCAAAAAAGCCCTGTTTGGTATGCCACAAAACATGTTACTAAGCCACACCATGATCCCCGTAACTCAATGTTTATTTTTACTGAATTTGCATCTGTTTCACATTGTTAATGCAATGTACATGTGATCTTTTAGTATTTTTTTTTATTAAATTTGCAAAAATCGCAAAAAAACTTTTTACACACTGTAACTAAGGGGTATTGTGTGTAGAATTTTGAGGACTAAAATTAATTTATTCCATTTTGGAATAAGGCTATAACATAACAAAATGTGGAAAAAGTGAAGTGTTGTGAATACTTTCCGGATGCACTGTATATATGTATAAATATATATATATATATATATTTAAATATATATATATATATATATATATATATGGAAAACGGGGTGGAAAGGACAAGCCCCCAGTAGTGTGATAAATTAAAGCTAAATGTGCCAGTGCTCAAATAGTAATGTGCGTACCCCAAAAAAAATTCTTTAAGGCTTATCTGAGTATTCTGTCGGGGAGAAGTGGATAATGCTGGACCCAGGTTTCTAGTGCCAGAGAGGACCTTAATGAAAAGAGGCTCTTGGCATAGCCAGATGGGAGAGAAAGACAATATAGTGTAGTACTTCCACAATATACATCCACAGATGGGAGATAAACACAATATAGTGTAGTTTACCAGGGAAAACTGGTATTAATAATTGTGCATACCCAATATATTCTTGTGTAAAGGTATATAAATGCATCCTTGGTCAGTCATCCAAGTTCCCTTTTCCTCGTGCCGCAGAGATACCCACATATAGTGGTGATGGGCTGCAACTCCGTGGACACCAGCATGCATACATATATAGCAGTAGTCCAAGACAGACGATCAGTACACCAATACAGTATATATGCAAAAAACTGTTTTTATAATGTACAATAAGACATATGTCCCATAATCAGTTCCACAAGTGTGCAAATAGTGCTTATATATATATATATATATATATATATATATATATACATATATTGATAGAAGCACTGGTAAAGTAGTCAGTGGCAGGTACGTTTGTCCTAGGTTTTTGGCCTATGTGTTCTAAAAAACCCCAGGAGAAGTCTGTTTTGTAAGCAGTCCAGAGTATCAGCTTTTGGAAAAGCCGGTTTGAGTCCTAGGGGGTGGATGTGAGGAGAGGGAGGGCTCCATCCACAGGCCACTTCAGGTTTTGGGCCTTTCAGCCTGGTAGCAGGCTCATTAGGGCTTACACCTGGAACTGACTAATTTAAGCTGTGTTCAGTTATAGCTGAGTGTCTCATACCTGGGAGAGCAGGCCGCAGGTTTCCTTGCTCTGAGACACTCTTGGCTGTAAACCAGAAGGTACTGTGGACGGGGATTTTGTTTAGTGTTCTGATAGTGAGGGAACTTACTGTCTAGTTAGAACCCAAACAGGTTAGGATTTTGATAATGTTTTGTTTTATTTATGTACCTTGCACAATTAAGACTGGCTCCGACCAGCTTGTACGAGAACCCCAGAATTGTGTCCTGGTTCTTCGGCTGTGGTGTGTGTTTGGAGAGAGTCCGTCTACACCAGGAGGGGGACCCTTATCCTGACTGTGTCGCAAGTGGTGGAGAATGCGGGCAATCACACACTGAAATTGCAGCAAGGAAAAACTTTTGTTTAAAATTTAAAGGGACAGACACCAATTTGTCACTGTGGATATAAAGTTGTGTCCTTTGAAGTCCATAGAGGTGGCATCCGCAGATGCTTAGGGAAGCCAGATTCTGCTTCCAACCTACACCCCAGGACTAGATGGAGGACATAGTTAAAGTCTTGCTGCAAGCTATGGCAGCTAAGCAGGAAACAAACAAACTTCAGCAGGAAGCTACCAGAGCTCAGCAGGAATCCACCAATGTGCAACTGTTGGCCTTGGAGACAGCCCAGAGGCAACAACATGTAGCCATCGAGGAAACCCGCCAGGCCTTTAAAGAGGTAGTACAGCACTAGGTAGCCCAGACTGGAGATGACTCTCCAACAAACACTCGATCTATACGAGCCAGTCATTTTTTGCAGAAGATGACCCCTTTGAGAGAACCGCAGAAAGGGAGAGTTGGCCAAGACACAGTGGGCAAGTCTTGTTGCACCCTTCCTGTCTGGAGAACCAAAAAAGGCCTACTATGATTTACGCCTGGATGATGCCAAGGACTATGCAAAGTTAAAACGGGAGATCCTAACCTGTTTGGGAGTCACCTCATTTGTTCGGGCCCAAAGAGTCCACCCCTGGGAATTCCAAATGGAAAAACCTCCATGCTCACAGATGCATGACCTCATCCATCTAACCACAAAATGGCTGCAGCCCGAGATGCTGACAGGACCACAGATTGTGGAAAGAGTCGTGATGGACCTCTATCTGCGATCGCTACCTGCGTCTCTGAGCAAGTGGGTGGGCCATGCAAACCCTAAGTCTGCAGACCAGCTAGTTGAACTGGTGGAGAGGTATGTGGTGGCTGAGGAGTTGTTGAGTCTGCCCCACTGGGCCCCAATGGCACAACGGCAAACTCCCATCGGCACTGGTAAGACTGTTCCAGGGGAGAAGGGTGCTGGGCAATGGAATGTACCTAAGCCTGAGGGTGAGGAACCTGGAGATAGACCAGCCAGGCCAGGAAGGTTCCTTCCCCGTGAATAACTAGAGTATAATGTGATTCAGTGTTTCTGATGTGGTGGCTTTGGCCACATTGCAGCTAATTGTCCACTTACCTCTGAACCTATGCAATGTGATACTGCTCATGTATACCGCAGGGGGTCTTTCTTTGTACTGCCGACCAGTGGGCTGAGACTGATAAGCCCATGTGTGTACTTACGGTAGAAGGAAACCGTGTAGAGGCTCTGTTCGATTCTGGCAGCCTGGTGACTCTTGTGAAAGCGGAGCTGGTGAACCCCTTGAAGCATAAGGGGAAAACTGTTGGTGTGACCTGCATACATGGGGACACTCGCTATTATATTACTGCAGAAGTGAACATCGAGACATCATGTAGTTCCATGATAGTCTCTGTGAATTTGGTACATGGCTTAATGTATTATGCAATATTGGGGAGAGACTTTGCTTACTTCTGGAAGTTGCGGGAAAGCCGATTTTGCACAGAGGTAAATCGACCTGACTCGTTTGAGAGGATTACTGGCATAGTAGCAGAGTCAGATATGTTCCCTTTTTCTATTATGATTGGCGAACTAGAGAATGCAGAGCGTGATGGTGGCTCATCAAGTGATATGCCTCCCACTGAGATGGGTAGTGTTGTTGAGCCAGTTGTTCTGATTTAGAGGTCAGAAGAGAGGTCTTTGCCGTGGAGCAGTTAAATTACCCTACTCTGGAAAAAGCCATGGAGAATGTCAAGGTGATCAATGGTAAACCCATAGACCCCAATAGTCCTTTGTCATATCCTCACATGGCAGTATGTCAGGATTTGTTGTATCAGGTGACTAAGAAGGGGGCAGATATTGTGGAACAATTAATAGTTCCCAAAGCATACAGAAGAACAGTGTTAGATCTGGCCCATGGTCATATATAACGGCAAGCCACCTAGGGGTAGAGAAAACCACTAAGCGAATTGTGCAGAGGTTTTTTTGGCCCGGGGTCCATAAAGAGGTATCTGCCTATTGTGTATCCTGCCCTGAATATCAGTATCATGCTCCAAGGCCACATTTTAAAAGTCCCCTGGTTCCGTTACCCATTATTGAGGTTCCGTTTGAAAGAATAGCTATGGATTTGGTTGGGCCATTAATGAAATATGCCCGGTGCCATCAATATATTCTGATGATAATGGATTACGCTACCAGTTACCCGGAAGCGAAACCATTACGCAATATGTCAACCAAGACCATTGCTAGAGAATTAGTCCATGTCTTTAGCAGATTGGGTATACCTAAGGAGATCCTGACTGACCAAGGTACCCCATTTATGTCAAAAATTATGAAGGAGTTATACCACCTGTTTAAAGTTGACCAGTTAAGAACCTCTGTGTATCATCCCCAGACCAATGGGTTAGTGGAGAGGTTTAATAAAACTTTAAAACACATGCTAATGAAAGTAGTGGACAAAGATGGTAGAGATTGGGATTACTTTTTACTTTATTTGCTGTTGGCCATAAGAGAGATTCCCCAATCCTCCACAGGGTTTTCCCCTTTTGATTTATTGTACAGGAGACATCCAAGGGGATTACTTGACATTGCCAAAGAGACATGGGGCAGTCCAGTCCATATAAAACAGTTATTGATCATGTTTCTCAAATGCAAGAAATAATTGCTGCTGTGGTGCCGATAGTAAGAGAGCACTTAGAACAGGCCCAAGAGGCACAGCAGAGGGTACACAACCGCAATGCTCACTTACGCAACTCTGCTCCTGGGGACAGAGTGTTGGTTCCCACAGTAGAAAGTAAACTTTTGGCTAAATGGCAAGGACCCTTTGAAATCTTAGAAAAAGTGGGGCAGATCGATTATAAAGTTTACCAGCCAGGGAAAAGAAAGCAAGAACAGATATACCATGTAAATCTTATAAAATCCTGGAAGGATAGAGCAGCACTGTCAGCCTTCCGAGCCCCTCCAGTGAACCCTGGGCCCATGGTACCCAAAGTGACAGTGGCAAAAACCCTGTCAGCCAGTCAACAGCAGGAAGTTAAGGAGTTTCTTATCAGAAATAGGGTGCTGTTTTCTGGCCTACCAGAGAAAACCATGGAAAATCATGGTCATTAAATATGACATAATCACTGACCCAGGGGTTAAGGTTAACCTAAAGCCCTATAGGTTACCAGAAGCCCAAAGAGAATCAGTGTTGAAAGAAATTAAAAAAATGTTAGAGTTGAGTGTAATTGAAGAATCGCATAGTGAGTGGTCAAGTCCCATTGTGTTGATTCCAAAACCCGACGGGAGTGTGCGATTTTGCAATGACTTCCAGAAAATGAACAATGTGTAAAAGTTTGATGCTTACCCTATGCCTAGGGTGAACAAACTAATTGAAAGGCTGGGGACAGACAGATATTTAACTACTCTTGACTTAACCAAAGGGTATTGGCAAGTGCTGTTAACTGAGAACGCCAAAGAAAAGACAGCTTTTTCTGCACCAGAGGGGTTGTTTCAATACAAAATGTTGCCCTTTGGGCTACATGGGGCACCTGCTACCTTTCAAAGAATGATGGATAGGATGCTAAGGCCCCATATACAGTATGCTGCTGCTTATCTGGATGATGTGGTCATTCATAGTCCTGATTGGCAGTCTCACTTGCCCAGAGTACAAGCTGTGTTGGACTCCATTTATAAGGCAGGTTTGACAGCCAACCCAAAAAAGTGTTGTCTGGGGATAGAAGTAAAGTATCTTGGGTACACCATAGGCAGAGGTTTGATAAAGCCACAGCTCAATAAAATCAAGTCAATACAAAACTGGCTACGACCCCTGAATAAGAAGCAGGTGAGAGCCTTCTTAGGGATCATTGGGTATTATAGGAGGTTTATACCCAATTTTGCCACCATTGCAGTCCCACTGACTGACCTTACCAAAGGCAAAGAGAAAGGTGGAATGGGGCCCTGAAGCAGAGAAGGCTTTGCAGGAGTTAAAAATAGCATTATGTACCCAACCAGTTCTGATGACCCCTTATTTTGACAGAGAGTTTGTTGTACAAACCGATGCATTAGATGTAGGCATCGGAGCGGTCCTGTCCCAAAACAAAGAGGGTGAAGAACACCTGATTTTCTTCTTAAGGCGGAAATTAAATGTACATGAAAGAAACTATGCTATGGTTGAGAAAGAAGCATTGGCCATAAAGTGGGCATTAGAGACTTTCAGGTACTACTTGGTGGGAAGGAAGTTCAGATTGATCACTGACCATGCCCCTCTGAAGTGGATGTCAGAAAACAAGGACAGTAATGTGAGAATAACAAGATGGTTCTTGGCATTACAAACCTTTACATTTATGGTAGAACACAGACCAGGAAGCCAGCTGGCCAATGCAGATGCTTTGTCACGTGCCCAATTTTTGGGGGCTGCAGTTGCTCCACCCAACAGGTCAAAACAAAGCAGGGGGCATATGTAATAGAAGCAATGGTAAAGTGGTCAATGGCAGGTTTGTTTGTCCTAGGTTTTTGGCCTATGTTTTAAAAAAAAATCAGGAGAAGTCTGTTTTATAAACAGGCCAGAGTATCGGCTTTTGGAAAAGTCAGTTTGGGTCTTGGAGGTGTGGATGTGAGGAGAGGGAGGGCTCCATCCACAGGCCACTCCAGGTTTTGGGCCTTTCAGCCTGGTAGTAGGGCTTACACCTGGAACTGGATGATTTAAGCTGTGTTCAGTTGTAGCTGAGTGTTTCATACCAGGGAGAGCAGGACGCAGGTTACCTTGCTCTGAGACACTCTTGGCTGTAAACCAGAAGGTACTGTGGATGGGAATTTTGTTTAGTGTTCTGATAGTGAGGGAATTTACTGTCTAGTTAGAACCCAGATTGGTTAGAATTTTGTTTATGTTTTGTCTTATTTATGTACCTGGCACAATAAAGACTGGCTCCGACAAGCTAATATGAGAACCCCAGAATTGTGTCCTGTTTCTCCCTATCCCGACTGTGTTACAAAATATATATATATATATATATATATATATGAAAAATAGGTGGGGATAGCGCCAGCAATAATTACAATAATTTATAAGTGATATGCCATATAATAAACCATGTAAAGTTGTGTAAACCAAGCCCACTCTATATCGTCATCTGCTCTGTGTCAATAATAAATACTGGTAAAAGTATTAGAAAATGTGTATGAAAATGAGTTTACTGTAGAGCGACTGGTTTAAAAAAGTGCATTAATTATATAAATAGCCAAACCAATACTGTGGTTAAAGAATGAAAGTGCTAGTGCTTATGAAAAATAATTAACAATTTAATAGATACCAAATACACAATAATAAAACAGGAAATTAAAACATATAACATACACATAAAACCCAAGAGACAGATGGATAAAATCAGAGGAAAAAAGTCTAAAACTCAGCATATATCATTCACTTTAAAAAGAAAACATTCTTTTTAAAAGTTAAATAAATAAATAGCTTATCTGAACAAGGTAGATAGGATTTAACACATTCATAGGTTCAAGAGGCAAGGCAAGATCTCTATATATACAGCGGGTAAAATAAGTTTTGAACACATCAACATTTTTCTCAGTAAATATATTTTGTAATTTCACCAAATTTCACCAAATGTCAGCAACAACCCATGCAATCCACACATGCAAAGAAATCAAACCATAGATGTTCATAAATTAAGTTATGTGTAGTAATGTGAAATGACAGAGGGAAAAAGTATTGAACACATGAAGAAAGGGAGGTGCAAGAAGGCTCCAGCTGAAATCTGTCAGTAATTAGGAAGCAATCCTGCCCCTTGTCAAATTTAATATAAGCTGGCTCAGTCCCAACAGATGGCCTATAAAAAGGTATCCCATTACCAAGTCGTCACACAAGAAACATCTCATGATGGGTAAAAGCAAAGAGCTCTCTCAAGACCTTCTCAATCTTATTGTTGTAAAACATACTGATGGCATTGGTTACAGAATGATTTCTAAACTTCTGAGTGTTTCAGTGAGCACTGTTGAGGCCATAATCCGGGAAGTGGAAAGAACATCATTTCACCATAAACCAGCCATGACCAGGTGCTCCTCGCAAGATTTCTGACAGAGGAGTGAAAAGAATTATCAGAAGAGTTGTCCAAGAGCCAATGACCACTTGTGGAGAGCTTCAGAAACACCTGGAATTAGCAGGTATAATTGTTTCAATGAAAAAATAAATAATGCATTCAACCGCCATAGCCTGTATGCACGCTCACCACGCAAGACTCCATTGCTGAAAAAAATGCATGTTGAAGCTCGTTTAAAGTGTTCTGCACAACATTTGGACAAGCCTGTGAAATACTGGGAGAATATAGTCTGGTCAGATGAGACCAAATTTGAACTCTTTGGATGCCATAATACACACCATATTTGGAGGAGAAATGACACTGCACATCACCCTAAAAACCATACCAACAGTGAAGTTTGGAGGTGGGAACATCATGGTGTGGGCTGTCTTGCAGCATACGGTACTGGCATACTTCATATGAGTGAAGGAAGGATGAATGTACCAAGACATTCTTGATAAAAATCTGCTGCCATCTACCAGTATGCTGAAGATGAAACGAGGGTGGTCATTTCAGCAAGACAATGATCCCAAACACACAGCCAAGAACACTCTCAACTGGTTTCAGAGAAAGAAAATTAAGCTGCCAGAATGGCCCAGCCAATCACTTGACTTGAATCCAATTGAAAATCTATGGAAAGAACTAAAGTTCAGATTTCATAGAAGAGGCCCACTGATCCTTCAAGATTTGAAGACTGTTTGCATGGAAGAATGGGTCAAAATCATACCTGAGCAATGCATGCGGCTAGTGTCTCAATACAGGAGGTGTCTTGAAGCTGTAATTACCAACAAAGACTTTTGTACGAAGTATTAAATAAACATCATTAAGTGTGTTCAATACTTTTTCCTTGTGTCATTTCACATTATTACACATAACTTAATTTATGGACATCTATGGTTTGATTTCTTTGCATGTGAGGATTGCATGGGTTGTTGCTGAAATTTGGTGAAAATTTTATTACAATAGCCCCATTACAAATATAAATGAAAAATGTTGGTGTTCAATACTTATTTTACCCACTTTACATATATATATATATATATATATATATATATGCATACAGTATATCTATATATATATATAGAGAGAGAGAGAGAGAGAGAGAGAGTAAGTACAGTATAGTAAACCCTGAGACGTTACATTCTGCAATCACAACACATGTATGCCTGTGGCATTGCACTGCTGTTACTAATCTTGCTATACAGTAATTTGATGTGATGGTATTTGGGTAATTAGCGCATCTCCTGATACAATTAGAGATTCTGTTTCCAAGCTGTCCCTCTTGTTTTTTTTCGAACATTATGTTGTGTATTTCCTTCTACCTAAATCATTCACACTGCATTTAATCTAAATAAACCATTAATGTGTCTCTCATTGTAAAATGTTCTGTTAACTATTACCTTGGGCCATCATTTAGTTGAATTTGATAGTGAGCACACATTGACATTGTTAAGGTTAATCGCCCAATGATTAAAGTTACACATCTGAAGTCAAATTATCAAGTTAATTTGCTTCAAAGAAGAAAGTACACAGCTAGGAATGTGTGACTGTAACTAGATATAAACATAAGACACAATTATTATTATTATTATTATTATTATCATTTATTTATATGGCGCCACAAATGTTCCGCAGCGCCTTACAAAGCACATAAACAAGTTGTAGACAAGCGACTTACAGAACAATACAATACAGGACCAGGACATGGATAATATACATTGCTACATAAGTGACCATAACACCCAGATAAGCAACAGAGTATAAGCAGCCAAGTGTTAGGTGCCCTGGTGGTGAGTAAGAAGTAGATGAAACTAAAGTAGGGAGAAGTACAAGAGGTTAGAGGGCCCTACTCATAAGAGCTTACATTCTAAAAGGGGAGGGGAAGACAAACAGGGGTGACACAGATGACTGGCAATCAGCATATTGGTAATGGATTTCTATTTTAGAGATGAGTGAAATTTCTTAAAGTTTAGGAGTTGTCATATTGTGTCGGATGTGTTCACAACAAACTTGCAGGTTCATCTAATATAATTTGCACAAAAAGGACCAGGAAAACTTGTGATTTGAAAGCACTAAAGAAATTGGCAAATATTGTTGACAAACACAGATAAAATGCCACGCCCCTTTAAACATGACATTTGGTGACTTTTTTTATGCCTAAATATTTTGGGACTTAACCTACTCATTACAGCTTAGACTCATGTGAGTCTTCATTTGATTTTTAATAGAATAAATAAGATTTGATTTCATTAGAGTGCGTAGCCTCCCTGCATCAATATATTACATCACCCCTATCTCTACCGCGGACCCCTCCTAGCACCGGGACTAAGGATACCAGCAGGAACCGACAAGTTTGGTAAGTACATCCATTACTTACCTACCTGTATCATTGTGTATACCCTGTCCCTGATACTGTGCCTATACATTGTATTCGAGGTGGAGAGGAGAGAGAAGAGGGCGTGCTGCAGCAGAACACCCATCCTACAGCATTTAACAGACATTTATTGTAAAGACTTTACTTCATAAAGAACACACATCCCACAGATTTTTGAGACATTTTTCCAAGACTTTTCATTTTGGATTCCCATGGGGATCCATTAAAATATTGTGGACAAATCAGACATTTCATGGTCAGGGACAAGGAAAACCATTCTGTGACATCTATAGCTGATTGATCACTAAGGAACATTGACTTTATAGCTTACTAGTAAGGCACCATCTTCACCACATACCATTTAGTCAGCATAACCCAGAGCGCACCACTACTATACTTTTATTTATGTTACATAGAGGTGGAATACCTCTAATGAAGTGGAGCTGCTAGGGTTATAATAATAGGCTATTGACAAGAGATCCAGAGCGCTGTTTTATTTTTACCTTCATACAGATAAAATGTTGGCTAGTTTTATAGCACTCTGACATCATTGTTTGTATTTCTTGCTATTGCAGCCAATGTAGATAGGCATGAGAATTGGAAAGGGTAGGGAGACTTATACCCCTTTGCCACCAAAATTCCAGGTCTGTCCCAGATTTGGAATGGGGTTCCTATCCGAATCAGACCCGGAATTTAGCCGGCGCCGACTCGGGATATTCCCAAGTCGGCGCCACTCACACTGCAGTCGGATCTGCATAGACACGGCTTTTCCGGCATGAAAGTGGATGCTTGGAGATGACGTCATCTCCAAGTGCCACTGAAGCTGGACCAATCGGCCGGCTTGCGGCGCCTGCAGGTCATCAAGACCTGGAGTGCGCCGTACACACAGCAGGGATTCACGGGTTACTCCCATGTTAAACCCTGCTATTTAGCTGGGTTGGATTGCCAGGTCACTCAACACAGCGATCCAACCCTCACCCCTTTTACACCAAGGAGCTGCCCGGGTTAACCCTGCAATAACCCGGGTTTTAGCTCCGGTGTAAAAGGGGTATTGTACTGCTTTTATACCAAAATTCCAGGTCTGACCTGTAGGTTGGAACAGGGTTCCAATCTGGATCACACCCGGAATTTCCCGAGCCGGCGCCATTCACACCGGAGCCGGGTCTGCAGAGACCTAGCTTTTCCGGCGTTGAAGTTGGCCAATCAGCAGGAATGCGGCACGTTCCAGGTCACCGTGACCCAGATCGCGCTGTTTACACTGCAGGGTTTCACGGGTTATTCCTCTGTTAAATACTGCAAGTTACCTGGGTTGGATTGCCGGGTCACTGGACCCGGCAATCCAACCCTTTCTCATTTTATATCAAGGAGCTACCCGGGTTAACTCTGCAATAACCTGGGTTCTAACTCTGGTGTAAAAGGAGTGTAAGTACAGCAGGTCAGAAAGAGAATTGCAGAGTATAACAAGGAGCAATGGATAAGGTAGGAAGAAAAGTTGTAGAGATTATGAACTAGAGTTACAGAGGTAAAGAGATGCAGAAGTTAGTAATGATACTACAGTTGCACAGAGTATGTAGAAGAGTTAAGCTGGGAACACACTTTGGGGCCTATTCATCATTGGGGGCCAGATGATAATTATGCCCACTTGCCACAGGAGATACTTATCACCGGAGCAATTCAGCATTGCTCTGATGCGGGGACAGCTGCACTGAAAAGCAGCTTTCCCAGCCATTAGCAGCATTTCTACTTCAGAACTTCAGTAGCAGTGTTACTTACCTCCCCTGTGACTGGCTCCTGCACATGTGTGAGGTCACACATATGCAAAGCTGATTGGGAAGCAGTGAGGAACTGGTGGAGGGATTCACTCGGATCCCCCATCATGCAGTGTGTACATCCAATCCATCGTTCACTGCCGTCATTCATTGCAATGCCCCATCCGCTGTTCTGCATGGAAGTTGGGATGATGCGATGAACAATGTGTTGCACATCATATAGTGTGTATGCACAATGGCACCACGACATGATATATTGTGCATGATATATGTGGTGCACATCATCTAGCATGTATGCACAATGGCACCATGACATGATATATTGTGCACGATATATGTGGTGCACGTGTAGTGTGTATGCACAATGGCACCACGACATGATATATTGTGCACGATATATGTGGTGCACGTGTAGTGTATATACACAATGGCACCATGACATGATATATTGGTCCAACCTTTCCTGTGAAGATGTCACCTGAGCTGCTACTTCCATTTCTGCCCACACTCTTTGGTTTCTCTCCTCCACATAGCTTGTAAGTACATAACTCATGAGTCTTGTGGTGCAAGTGATTTGCAGCAGTTTTCGGCACCTGTGCTGCACAGTGATTCCATTTCCCAGCCATCCAGAATATTCATAATATTTGATAATATTTTCCCTATAAAAAGTACTACCAAACAGACATTGGGGTCTATTCATGAAGTAGTGAAAGCCCTGTTTAACTGAAACAGGGCTTTTCAATGCTTTATTCTATTCATGAAGCAGGTTGCCATGGAGACATTTATGACTTCTCCAGAAGCTCCCCCGCACCGTAGCTGGATCTCTTCCCCATACTGTAGTATGGGGATAGTGATTCAGAATGGCATAATCTGTACAGTGAACCGAAAAGAGCAGGGAACTTAAATACTTCCCTGCTCTCTGCCCAGCACCCGGCTCTTGCTCTGCCCCATTTATACCAGTGTCGTTTGCAGCAGGTCTGATGTGACCTGCTGTTCTCAGATGCTGGCACATCCACAGTGAAAAGAAGACATATCGGACTCCCGATATGTCTGTCTTCGAGCTGCTTCCCGGGATTGCGGAGTGTCCATTTACCAGTGGGTGTTGTCGGACAGGTAAGTTTACATGAATCGATGTAATGCGATATATAGTGATGTTTTTTGTAGTCAGTTCATGTTTTATAGGAATAGAGCCCATTTTTTTCAATATCACACACTGTGTTTTTGAGGCATCTGGACACGGCTTTTGATCTCCCTACAGCCCAGATAATTTAATATATATTTTCTTTCTGATTTGACATTCATAAATGTAATCTAGACCACAGCTGTACACTGTATAACACAAGGTTGTCAGTGATATTAGCTTGTATATATGTCATTGGCCCATGAGTTTACATTTATTTGCAAGTTTTTACTATACATAGGCAGTTTTCCCCCCAAGAATATTTTTCCACCTTGGTGGCATAAAAAAAAGTTGCTGGGCGGAATCTTATAAAAGCTGGTGAAAGCTCAAAATAAATTGATCCTGGGGAGAACACTGATATGTGTACACCATAATTAATGCTGTTTGTGATGTATACAAAATTATAGGTGACAATGCTCATTAATTGTACATGTTGTAATACCATATTTTACATAGGCTGGCAATATGTTGCAGCTATCTTAATAAATGATATTAAACAAAACAGCAAGAACAAACCCACATCTAATACATCAACAATATACTGTATATTTTACATTACATGCAGGCACAAAAACATATGTATAACTATATTTGTTGCAAGTTAAAATGATTTGCATGCTCACATTCAATATGTTCTGATGGGTGTGTTAAACTTTTTTTTTTTAATCTCTTTTATAGCTAATATGTGCATGGAAAGGAATAGTGAGTTTACGAAAGGGTTCCTTAAAGTGTACAGGCAGAATGAATGTTTGTGGTTGGTATGTTCAAAGGATTATTCTAATAAAGTGAAAAGAGCAACAGCTATAGTAAGCCTGGTAGCCACCGCCAAACCCTTCAGCAGTGCGGCTAATGCAGACTGGGTGAAGAAAATCCAAAATTTCCAGACTGTCTTCATGAAGGAGCATAAGAAGGTGAAGTAATCCAGGATATCGGTGTGGGAGCTGATGACATCTATGTTCCAACTCTTTGGTATTACGATTTGCGAACTTTTACACTTGGCCTGGAGGCACAAAGATCATCTTTAAACTCATTAGATGTTTGACTAGGAGAATATCAAGAGGAAGACTGCAGCATCAATGACACGGTAAGGGAAAATTATAACACAAACCAAACAGACAACAAAAAATGTTTAATTACTTACTCACATGCCAAGTTCTAACAACCACTCCTAATGTACTGCGCAGGACCCCAGAAGAGTGGGATATGAACATAATTTTGTCAGTGATATATGTGCATTCACATAACTTGGTACTATATAATACACAGCTCTGATTAATTCTTCTCATTAGACTTCCATCCTCCTACACTGCCTGCATTACTGAACATGTATTTTGCCAACACTTTTTCCATGTAGAATATACATGTTGCTCAACACCTTAGCAAACTGTTCCCATGGCTCTTTCTACATCATCTGGGTTTGGATTGTATCCAGGGTCAACTGTAACTATTGAGACTCCCAACTGCGAGCTTTGCAAACCAAAGCATCTGAACAAAATACAATAATGCAGCATCAGTCACACATCATTTGATTGAGTGATTCTATGGTCCCACTGAATGGATGTGGGAATTGAGATGCTAGATCCATAATTCTTGAGTATGGGATCAAAGTCATAGGTTGTGACATGCCCCAACAAATGGTCGTGAAACACCTGCGTTCTTTGCAACCACTCCCCATTACCTCTCCCAAAACGCTCCCTGACTGTCAATCACTCTGCGAGTAAATAGCCGCTGTGAGAATATACAGTAATGTATCTTGACACATGCACAGATTATTGCTCAACTGTAAAAACATATGCATAGCATACAACTCTGAATCAGGCCCTTACTACTTAATAGTTTTTATGAAAACATTACTTATCTTATGATTTCCATAATTTTTATCAAGCTTATTTCTTTTTTGATACAAAAGAAAGACCATTACCTTCACACAAACACATTGACACTGCACTTACTTCAGGTCTTTAACATATGCAATGCCCAGAAGCCTCATATTAAAAAAATAAAATTTCTTTAGGAAGAAAGAGACTTTACAAAATCTCTAATTAGTGTTTCGTTCTCTACAATATGTGAGGGCACGGTGACATTTCATTTTCCCAGGTTATGAGTTCAAGAAGGTTTTCAAGAATTTTAAAATATCATTCATTCTTAAAATACATTTTAGAATTGTATAATCATCTCTCTAGTGGATGGCTTCTTATGTTAGATAGCCTATCGCACATATAATTTTGAATTAAAAAGCAGAATTGCCAACCCCAGTAAGTATATTTTCAGTAACAATTTTATAATTCGTCCTGTCGTCCTGGCTGTCGTCCTACCTCTCAGACCGGTCCTTCTCTGTCTCTTCTCATGACTCCTCTTCCCCACCACAGCCTCTTACAGTAGGTGTTCCCCAAGGTTTTGTTCTTGGACCTTTACTATTCTCCCTCTATATGTCCTCTCTAGGTGAACTCATCAGCTCATTTGACCTCCATTATCATCTCTATGCTGATGATACTCAGATCTACCTTTCCTCCGCTGACCTCTCCCCCTCTCTCCTCACTCGTATCTCCAACTGTCTCTCTGCTATTTCTTCCTGGATGTCCCAGTGATTTTTTAAACTTAATATGTCTAAGACTGAGCTGATCATTTTTCCACCCTCCAACATAACCTCACTTCCCACTATTTCTTTAACAATTGATGGCACAACTATCTCTTCTAGCCCCAAAGTGCGCTGTCTTGGAGTTATCCTGGACTCCTCCCTCTCCTACAAACTCCATATCCAGAGCCTCTCACAGTCCTGTCACTTCCATCTCAAAAATATTTTCAAGATTAGACCCTTTCTCACCCAGGATGCCACCAAAACCCTCATACACTCACTGGTCATATCCAGATTGGACTACTGTAACCTTCTCCTATCTGGCCTCCCCAACTCCCATCTCTCACCTCTCCAGTCTGTCCTCAATGCTGCTGCTTGACTCATCTTCCTCTCCAAACACTCTACATCTGCCTCCCCTCTCCTACAAGCCCTCCACTGACTCCCCTTCCCTTTTAGAACCCAATTCAAGGTTCTCACACTTGCTTACAAAGCCCTCACCCATTCCTCTCCCATTTACATCTCTGACCTCATCTCCCTCCACTCTCCTGGCCGCCCCCTTCGATCAACCAATGCACACCGCCTCTCATGCCAACTGATTACTTCCTCCCACTCCCGCCTCCAAGATTTTGCCCGTGCTGCTCCCGACCTTTGGAACTCTCTCCCTCTCCCTATCAGACTCTCCTCCTCTTTACAATCCTTCAAATGGGCTCTCAAGACCCACTACTTCATCAAAGCCTTCCAGCTCCAATCCTAACTTGCTGCAACATGCTCCTTCCTCCGTTTAACCCATCTGTGTCACACCTGTTTGTCTGCCACTACCCTTTAGAATGTAAGCTCTTACGAGCAGGGCCTCTACCCTATTGTGCTTCTCCTTACTTTACTTTCGCCTACTTCTTACCCCCCTCCAGGGCACCTAACACTTGGTTGCTTACGCTCTGTTGCATATCTAGGTGTTATGGTCACTTATGTATCAATGTATATTATCCATGTCCTTGTCCTATTTTGTACTGTAAGTCAGTTGTCAAATTATTTGTTTATGTACTTTGTAAGGCGCTGCGGAACACTTGTGGCACCATATAAATAAAGGATAATAATAATAATAATAATAATAATACTTTACTGAAATACACTATTTTGGTACTGTCATTTTCTTGTACCAAAATATATCCAACAGGAAAATAGTAGCGATGCCAGTAAACTTTAAGATCTTTATTATTATGCTGTGTTTTTGTTTTACTTTATATAATGGAAAAACAATGAACACTTACCAACGTGAGGCAGCCCTCTGAATCGCTAAGTATCTGATTCCTATAAGATGGGTTTGTAGTGTCCTGGTAGCAGTTTAACAACATATTTATCAGCAAACTGTCTTGTATACATATACATATAAATGTATATATACAGAACAAGATCACCAAGAGCAATTTATAGCTTTGTGCTCAAATAACTCGCCCTCCTTGAATGTGTATGTGCATGGGGCTGTAATATATGTATGTTTGTGTGTGTATCCCCGAAATAGTTTATGTGTGTACAATGTTGTTGTTTGGGGTTGATGGCAATGTTCCAGTGGAACCTTGGCAGGCAACTAACTCTAGAAAGGCTATTTGCTGGTCACTGAAAAGCTGTAGTTATAATTGGAAGGTGGTTATTACCCTCAACCTGTTCTATACACTGTTTGCACAAGTTACAGTGACACAAATTCTTCACCTTGGCCCTCACTCTCAGCGTATTTCTCCTCTCCATGACCAGAGACAGCTGAACAGAGCGTAAATTGATACTTTCCTTTGCTCTGTGCATTAGGTCTGCCCTCTCCCTGAGCAACAGGCACATACACTTCTCTGCACTTTTTCAGTCTCTCTCTATCTTCCCTCCTCCTTTTCTCCTTTCCACCCCAGTGCACCATCAAGACTACCCCTCCTTCCATTTTCCTGGGCTCTGATTGCTTCCTCTGACCCAATTTGCAGAGTTTCTGTCCAAAACACGCATTCCTCTTGAACCTTGATTCCCATAGTACATTCTGGGCAAGGAAGTCTCCTAATACAGCTGCAGACCCATGTGCCATCAGCAGGCTGCAGTAGGACACCACTGAAAGTGATACCCAAGGAAGGTGAGGGTACTCCTATGCAAAATTATAAGGTCTGGGTGCCAGAAAAACTAAATATTTAGGTATTTTTAATAGAATAAGAGAATATGACACTAAATAGAGACATTTTATCACAGAATCACACATTGGCAACATTTTGGGTACATTCAGGAGACTTGATAATTAGGGATGTGCGCTGACTCCCATGTTTTGGTTTTGGTTTTGGATCTGTATCTCCTTCAAGGTTTTGGATCTGGATTTGGTTTTGCAAACCACCCACAAGTGTTTTGGTTTTGGTGTTGGATCTTTGAAATAAAAAATAGATAAAAAGTTTTAAAAACAGCTAAAATCATGTAATTTATACAATCCAAAACCCGAAATTCAGATTTAAAATCTGAATTCCGAACCTTAAAAAGATCAGAACCGCGACCCAGATTTACCCAAATATCCTCAGGAGATTAGAACCGCGACTCGGATTTACCCGGATTTACAAATTTTGGGTCTATTTGGATTTCTGGAGAACCGAACCGCACATCTCTACTGATAATGCTGCGATATTTGAATACATTTATAAATGATCACTATTTAGGATCTGCTCCAGAAGTGCTGTGTGTGTGTATGTGTTTATGTTAATACATAAAAGTCATGTTTATACTGTACATGCATCTAGAGTGCATACATTAAAAAAATGCATGAATGAGAATGGTTGAAATTCCTCTAATACATATACATATATTTAAGAAATATATTTACCTATTGATACATTAAGGTGACCTTATTTAACTGGTGTGAAACTAGAACCCTGTTTTGAGCTATGATGATAAGTTTAGTTGTTTTACATTTTTTTAGCTTTTTGACCTAGCATGCTAGTGTTTATGGAATACTGAAGTGGTAGCATTTATATATGCATGTAATTAAAATAACCTTATCCATAAGAGCTCTGATATTTTATGTAATACTGAAGTGCTACCAATTGTAACCAGCAATTTGAGGCAACATACAGTACCCATCTCTATGTTAAGGAGAGCTTCTAGTAATTAATAACCTATATGGGTCTGCTTATATTCAGTAAGAGCATTTAGAGCAGCGGTAGCCAACCTCGGTTCTCAAGAGCTACTAACAGTTCACGTTTTCCAGACCACCTAGTTGGGACACAGGTATATTCATTACTCACTTGAAAAGATCCACAGGTGTAGATAATTATCTCACCTGTGATTCTGTGAGGAGACCTGCAAAACATGCACTGTTGGTAGCTCTCGAGGACCAGGGTTGGCTACCCCTGATTTAGAGCATCTGGGCCAAAGTTCCTTAGACTGCTGTTATTAAGGCTGAACTTTTGGGTCACAACCACAAAATATTAATTTACAGAAAATCACATGATACATTTGAAGAAAAGAACAACTTGCCATCCACTAAATATTGGGTTGAATTCATCATTCTTTTGGATTGTTTATCAGCCAGTGGCACAGAAATATTTTCCAAGGCTAAAGGAAGAATGGATTCAGCTAACTATCCACAAATCCTAGAAGTTGAAGTCGCATAGTTAGTAAATTAATTGAAGCTGAAAAGAAGTTTAATATTTCAGCAAGACAACAATCCTAAACATTCTTCAAAATCAACCATTAAGTACAGGAATGAATGATTAAGGGGTTTGGAATGACCTTCACAGTCCTCAGACTTGAAACTATTAGATTTCAAATATGCAGTGTATGCAAGAGCAAAAAGACCTAAGAACGTTTATGAGCTAGATGGGTTCTGCAAAGAACAACTTGCAAAAACAGGAATAGAAAGACTTTTATCTTGCTTCAAAAAATGTTTAAAATGTTGTTTCTCCTGGAGTAGCTTTTATTAAGTGCTGACTGGCAAGGTGGCCAAATTTTTACACATGTCACATTCACTATTTTTGCAAAATCTGCTGCACTTATGAAAAATTAATAATATATGGTGCAAGCACCTGCTAGTACCTTAGGTGATTATTAATGAGCTCAGGTTCCTGCATTACTGTCTACAAATGTGTTAGAATTGCCACTATTATGGTAAGTTCTTGATAAATTAATATAATGTATTAGTTTTAGGGATGTTAGGGACCTATCTGATGGGGTTCATCGTGATGTGGTAGATGGGCATGCATTTTTGAACAAACGTGCTAAGAACCTCATTTATGCTCCATGTTAATTGTAGAGTTTATCATAATGGTTTTGACTACCAGTGTTCTTAGTGCTTAGAGTGTGCACCTGGATTTTCCTTTTCCTACATGGCACTACAATTCTCAGCATGATAGCGCCTGTACATTTGTAATAGAGATGTGCACGGACCACCCTCAAATGCTTTGGTTCAGATTCAGTCCTTGGTTCGGTTTTAAATTTCTTAAAAATCAATGAAAATAAAAAAAAAACTTGAAAAAAAGCTATTGAACCTGTTTATATGCAATCTAATGGAGCATACACACGGTCAGATTTGTCAGACTTGTCAGATTTGTCAGATGAACAATTGAACGATTTGAACGATTTTACCAAAGTTTTGAACGATTTGAACGATTGAACGATTTTTGACTGCATTAAAATGAATGGAATCGTCCAAGTCTGACTGCAAACACATCAGATGTCAGATATCGTTATCTGACAAACGGGAACGCGCATCGTTGATCGTCCATCGTTCAGGTATGTCAGATATGTCAGATTTTCCTTCAGATATGAACGACTGAACGATTTTTAAATCGTTATCGTTCATATCTGAAGGAAAAATCTGACCGTGTGTATGCTCCATAAAACCCAAGTTCAGTTTTTAAAACTGAGTTCTGAGCTGACTGCAGAATTGAATTGTGACTTGGTTAGACTCAGAACCCCTAAGTTTGGGTGTATTTGTATTAAAAAAAAAAGCTGAACTGCACATCTCTAGTTTATAAGCTACAGTGACTTTGTTGCCTTCTTTTCATCTAGAGTTTTAGTGAAACATTAAAATAGCTAGGGTTGCGCATACTGCTGCACATATCTATATATTTATTACTACCTGATGTACCTGGTTTCACCAGGGTAGACTTTAGATATTTACTGTTTTCCATTTTCATCTCACCACTCCAGTAACACATTAATCCTTCACCTCTATAGTAATGCATCACTGCTATAGTAACCCTCCATCACCTATGTACTAACACATTCCACTCCCTCACCTATATAGTAACACATTTCCCTCCCTTGCCCACATTGTAACAGATTCAACATTTCCTCCTTCACCTGTGTAGAAATACAATCCCTCCCTCATACATGTAGTAACACATTACCGTCATTCGCACTTATAGTAACTTACTCCCCTCCCTCACCTCTGGAGTAACACATTCCCCTTCATCACCTCTGTAGTAACACATTATCCCCACTCACCCCAGAAATAACACATTCCCCTCCCTCAACTCTGTAGTAACACATTACTCCATATAACCCCTGTAATAACACATTAACCTCACTCACACTTGTAGTAACTTATTCCCCTCCCTCGCCTTTGGAGTAACACATTCCCCTCTCTCACCTCTTTAGTAACACATTATCCCCACTCAGGCCAGTAGTAACACATTCCCCTCCCTCACCCTGTAGTAACACATTTGAAATTACCCTCCCTCACCTGTGTAGTAACACATTCCCATCCCTCACCTGTGTATTAACACATTCCTTTCCCATACCTGCATAGTAACACATTCCTTTGCCTCAACTCTATAGTAACACATTCCCCTCCCATATCTGTATATTAACACATTATCCTCCCTCACCTATATAGTAACACATTTCTCTCTCTGCTGTTTTAACACAGTTTCCATTCTCATCTCACCCACATTCCCTTCCCTCACTATTCAAATAGGGCAGTCACACCAACTGCCAGTGAAGCAGCACTTGGGATGACAGTTGGCATTTGAATTCTGAACTGTGCTGCAGCCACAATGAGACAGTCAGGACATTGCACAGGGGGAGGTAACATTTTAGCCCTTTTCACCTTCTTAGGTGTTGAATTTTGAAAAATCCTTTCTTAATGGGTACCTGTGTTATGAAAGGAATATACTCCCCCATTTTCATGTTTCTAAGTCAAGGGGTTTAGGCTGGGCGTTCATGAGTCAGTAAGTCAGGACATTTGATTTTATATATGCAGATTGTGTTAAATTCAACATATTAAATGTTAATTTAATATAAAATGTTAAGCTTATTTGGAAATCTGCTTTGCCATTTGTTGAAACATATTTTCATGGTTCATAATATGCACACCACTTTCTTATATTATTGGCCTGTGCTGTATAACCTTTATAATAGTTACATAACTGTCCACTTGGTATGGTGCTCTGATGTTTCCAAAATGAGGGTGTCACCCAGGCTAAACCACTGCTACAGCTGTCAATAAGACAGTGGCATAACACATGCATGGGGCAAACAGGGCATGTGCCCTGGGTGCTGGGGAAGATAGGGCACCAATGCAGAATGAGTGTGTGCAATTTTGATCTTTTGGGTCCGGCCAGCTGATTGCTTCCCAGTATGCACTGCATACATGTGCCTGGAGCTGCGAGCTATGTCCATGCAAAGACAGAGCAGGGTAGATCTATTGTGGCTGTGGCTCAAGTATGTCTTTTTTTTTGTTCCTCCCCCAGCAGTTCAAAGGCAACTGGGACCACCTCCCCCCATATTTAAAGGACATGAAACACTTAAGTGTCAGGATGGAGCCCCCGCATCACCAAATCACCCCCTGCAGTATAGACTAGAGAGGACAGTAGTACCCCTTTACACCAGAGCTAAAACCCAGGTTATTGCACCAATAACCATGGTTCCCCCTAGGTGTTAAAGAAGCCAGGGTTGGATTCCCGGGTTGAAGACCCGGCAATCCACCCCAGGTAACTTGCAGGGTTTTACATGGGAACAACTCGTGAAACCCTGCATTGTAAATAGGTACCCTGGGTCATTTGACCCGGGTCCCAATTACAGCATGGGGACTTCTGGGTTTCTCGGTGCATGGAGATGATGTCATCTTCAAGCGTCAGGAGAAGTGTTCCACTGCACCCATGTGCAGTGTGATCAGCACCGATCCGGGAATAATCCGGATCGGTGCCGCAGTAGAAAAGGTTTGTCCTGGGTCTGACCCGTTTTGGAACTTTCTTCCAAATCTCGGGTCAGACCCAGGATTTAGGTGTAAAAGCAGTAAAACTGACCTCCCTGGAGGTTTCTTGATCCAGCAGCAGCCCCCATTATGTAATGATGAGGCTGCCAGAAGAAGGAGCAGCCTATCACTCTGCAGTGGAGACTCGGCTTTCTAAAAGGGACCCCTGCTTGCCTCACACAGAAAGGTCACACAGCACAGATCCCACACTCTATAACTTAAGTGCAGTTACATATCTTACACTTTTTTCCTTATCCCACCACTCATCCTTCCAACGTTTGTGTGTCTTGTAGCACCTTTCCCCTTTGTTTAACTTTTTCCAGTGCTGCTCTATCTTGCTCTCAATCCCCCCTACCTCTCTCTATATTAACATTAACTCCATGCATAGGTCCCCTGTTCCCTCCCCCACATGCACAGCACAGCAGAGAGATACTGATCATCAATCCCCCAGCTCATCTCTGCACTTGGAGTACAGAGATCAGCAAATAGTGCTCATAAGAAAACATCAGTTGACCACTTTGTACTTAAATTTAAATGTAATGTGGGCACAAAAATGGCAGTGTTGTCGGCATTCAGTCACTGCCGACATTACTGCCAGGGGCTGGACCAGAGCAGGAATCAGTTCTACACTTGTGCAGAACTGATTTACATTTCAAACGCTGGGAAGGAGGATAAGGGCACAATCCCATTGGATACAGCCCTGCTATTTAAGTGGTTTAAAGAACCATTGATTAAAAGAATGCATTATTCAAAGAACAAAGCTTTTATATATTGCTATTTATCAAATAAAACAAGTATTGCAGTAACCCCCCGACAGAAAATCCTGCATCTGCCCCTGAAGGAGGCAGTAAATAGAGTGAGACTCATGTGTGTTTATATAAGTACCAATAGAATAATTTAGGCAGAGGTTTAAAGAACAGTTTTTAAGGGGCACCATGTTTTTTTTGCCCTGGGTGCCATCAATCCTAGTTATGCCTCTGTAGTAAGATATTCAGAAAACTTGGGATTTCATCCCTGTAAAGTATGCACAAGTCACCACAAAAGAATCTTCTATTGCTGTATATAAATTCCTCATGTGTATGTCACTTTGTACAATTTTGCTGTCATAGTTAATTATTAATATACTGTGGGGTTAGTAATCAGGAAGCTGGCCCAACTGTGAAATCTCGGCATGGGACTAATGATAGGCATTGAAATACCGATGCCTATCATTATCCAGATGTCAAAATCCCGATGCCTGGCATACCGAACGTTGGCAAGCTTGGCGTTGGGACCTCTTAGCCGGGGGAGGAGGGGTTAGGTTTAGGGACTCCCAGGGGGACTTAGGGTTAGGCACCCCCCCGGGAGGTTTAAGGTTAGTCTAGCGGAAGGGGGGGTTAGGCACCTCCAGGGGAAGTTAGGGTTAGGCACCCCACCGGAAGGGTTAGGTTTACGGTGCGGGGAGGAGGGTTAGATTTAGGCATCCCTGGGGGGAGGGTTAGAGTTAGGCACTATGGGGGGAGGTTAGGGTTAGGCACCACTAAGAGAGTGTTAGGGGTGGAGAGGGTTACAACTTGCCTTATTTGGGATCTTCTGCTTACTGTCTTCCGGCATCGGTATTACATCCCCCGGGCTTAAGTCCAGCGGTATGTCATACCGATTCCTACTGTGGATACTTATATTTCTTCCCTGATAAATATTAGCATTGAATTTACAATGGGTTGTCATACAGTATAAATGATCTGTACCATAAAGTGTTGCTGTTCAGGGTCACTAATCACAGATAGTCTGCAAGGACAGACTGAGAGAAATCTCCCTACCACAAACTTTTGTGACAATTGTATAACAGGGCTTTACTAGCTTTTTAAGTAAAACATTCTTTCAGTACAATACATTACAAATATTAATATACTTAAATAATTGGATGAAAGACTTTCTCTGAAAATATATTCCAAAATGCTGATTTAAGAGCTACTGTAATTTGTCAAATTATGAAAGCAGTTCTTCAGCAAGAATGCTAGTGGGGAACATTTGTAGGTCTCATCTGTGGAAACGAAACCGTCAAATTTCCTTGCAATTACCTTCTTATGTTTTTCTGTGTCTCACTGTTTTTCATATTATTGATAATTGGATGAACGTCCCTATATACTCTGCTGAATGACACATTTAGGTTTATTTCAAATGTAGATTTCACATAAGATATACAAAAATCATGCAATAGCTCAGTCATTTTATCTTTGCAAGATATTTAAGAAGTTGTCATTATTTAGGAGTAAAGGTGCCCATCCACTAGACGAGCTGAAAACGACTGCACGATTACGACATTGTACTCGTGCAGTCTTTTGTCAGTCTGTGACGAGCCTACACTGAATGAGCAATCGTTCAGTGCAGGCTCATCAATCATCAAACATGCTGAACCTGATGATATCGTCAGATTGTCCAGCATGTTTGCACGATGATAGATGTCTAAACGACCCGCGGGTCATTTAAGACATTTTTACAATCGATTTGCAAGCGATTTGCAAACTATTTATGAACAATTGAATGATAATGATATTGTTATCGTTCAATTGCTCGCATAAATCGTCTAGTGGATGGGCACATTAAAAGGGCCTATCCATTAGCAGATGTATTTCTGGGCGATGAAAGACAAAAGATATCCCTTGATATCCCTTGATATCCCTGTGCTGAACGATAACTGTCATGTACATGACAGATTTTGGCAAACGATGAACAATATCGCATGACATCATTCAGGGAGTGGATTTTTTCTCTGCATTGTTCTGTAGCAGCTGCTAATATATTTCGTCTTTCATCGTTCACCGCATATAAACTGCACGATATTGCTAATATTGTACAGCTATATGCGATAATTGACCAACATGTTGGAGAGATGATAGATGCGATTTACTGGTCGCGGGAGTGAGCATCTGTCATCGTTCAGGGCCTATCCATTAGCAGATATAATGAACGATTGAACGATATATCGTTCAATCGTTCATTTTATCTGCTAATGGATGGGCACCTTAAGTCTACAAATTGCCTTTTCAAATTCAGTGGGAAACATCATTATTATATAACTTTTTGATATCATAAAATTGATTTATTATCAAATAGTTAAATAAAAAAAAACAATTGTTTTTAACATAATCTTGATTTAGCAACATTATTAAATACCAGCTGGGATACCCGGCGTTCCCCGGGTGAAAAATGACCCTCGAAGTACATCTGCAGCCTTCATTTTTTACATTCTCCTTGCCTTTAACCCTGATCCTTTGATCCTGAATAGGATCCCACTGTTTGCTAACATGGTTTTAGCCCGGAAAAGGACCTATCTATCCATTTATATGTGCTTTGAGTATATTAGTAACTGTCAGTGCAGTGATCATCCAACTCACTGCTATTCCGTTGGAGATCTGCCTGCCCCCACTGGTACATATCAGCCTGTGTCTTAAGATCAGTGCAATTTTAGGCACTGGAAGACATTCTGAGCAAACTTTCTTAAACAAAAATTTCAAATCAGAGACTCTACAGCCTACTTGGTGGGCACCATGTGGACCTCCATGGCCCTGACAAGCTTCAAACATAGCCAAAACCTAATCCTGGTCAAACTACACCAATATGCCAAATTTGGTGGAGCTAGGAACAAAACTTTGGCCGTGCATAAACTGAAAAACAGACAGACAAACACACACAATTTCTTACTTATTATATAGATTTTGTATGTAGAATGTATAACCATGAATAGTAAATTGTTGATTCATAAGTCTGTTATGTAAATGGAGACTACTCAAGAACAGAAGTCAAATAACCAAATATATATATTCCAAACTGAATAATTGATTTTGTTAGCAAAATTAGTAATCAGGCTCCTTGTGAGTGCCTGCTTGTATAAATTAACTAATTAAGAGGTCCACAACAATGTTCCAATTCATAAATTAGGAATTATTTACATCAGGTTCCATAAAGAAATGGTCTTAGAGGTTCCTAAAATATGTCAATTTGTTAAATAAATAGAAGTCACCATGAACTAGATTATTTCTTAAATTTTATGATGTATTTCTTATTCACGATGATTGAGGAAAGATGCCTTCATATTTGTGTCAATAATAAATTTAAGCCTGTTAAAAATATCTTATTTTCAGTGCCCTTGGAAGTGCCTAATTAGATCTCTACTAAATAGTTACCTTCTGTTTTATTGAGAAGAAAGTGTTAAACTAAACTAGAATAATTACAGTTAGATTAGATGTGCAATATACAGTCAGGTGCATAAATATTGGGACATTGACAGAATTTTCATATTTTGGCCTCTATTCACCACCACAATGGCTTTGAAATGAAACAAACAAGATGTGCTTTTACTGTAGACTTTCAGATTTAATTTGAGGGTAATTACATCCAAATTAGGTGAACGGTGTAGGAATTACAACGGTTTCTATATGTGCCTCCCACTTTTTAAGGGGCTAAAAGTAATGGGACTATCAACTCAAAAGCTATTTCATGGATAGGTGTGGGCTATTCCCTCGTTATTTCATTATCAATTAAGCAGGTAAAAGGTCTGGTTAATTCTAGGTGTGACATTTGCATTTGGAATCAGTTGCTGTCGACTCTCAATATGAGATCCAAAGAGCTGTCACTATCAGTGAAGCAAGCCATCATTAGGCTGAAAAATCAAAACAAACCCATCAGAGAGATAGCAAAAACATTAGGTGTTGCCAAATCAACTGTTTGGAACATTCTTAAAAAGAAAGAATGCACCGGAGAGCTCAGCAACACCAAAAGACCCGGAAGACCACGGAAAACAACTGTGGTGGATGACAAAATAATTATTTCCCTGGTAAAGAAAAACCCCTTCACAATAGTTGGCCAAATCAAGTACATTCTCCAGGAGGTAGGTGTATATGTGTCAAAGTCAACAATCAAGAGAAGACTTCACAAGAGTGAATATAGAGGGTTCACCACAAGATGTAAACCATTGGTGAGCCACAAAAACAGGAAGACCAGATTAGAGTTTGCCAAATAACATCTAAAAAAGTCATTACAGTTCTAGAACAACATCCTATGGACAGATGAGACAAAGATCAACTTGTACCAGAGTGATGGGAAGAGAAGAGTATGGAGAAGGAAAGGAACTGCTCATAATCCAAAACATACCACCTCATCAGTGAAGCATGGTGGTGGTAGTGTCATGGCTTGGGCATGTATGGCTGCCAATGGAACTGGTTCCCTTGTATTTATTGATGATGTGACTGCTGACAAAAGCAGCAGAATGAATTCTGAAGTGTTTCAGACAATATTATATGCTCATATTCAGTCAAATGCTTCAGAACTCATTGGATGGCGCTTCACAGTGCAGATGGACAATGACCCGAAGCATACTGCAAAAGCAACCAAAGAGTTTTTAAGGCTAAAAAGTGGAATGTTATGCAAAGTCAATCCCCTGACCTGAATCCGATTGAGCATGCATTTCACTTGATTAAGACAAAACTGAAGGGAAAATGCCCCAAGAACAAGCAGAAACTGAAGATATTTACAGTAGAGGCCTGGCAGAGCATCACCAGGGATGAAACCCAGCGTCTGGTGATGTCTATGCATTCCAGAATTCAGGCTGTAATTGCCTGCAAAGGATTTGTAACAAAGTATTAAAAACTGAAAGTTAGATTTAGGATTGTTTAGTTTGTCCCATTACTTTTGGCCCCTTAAAAAGTGGGAAGCACATATAGAAACCTTTGTAATTCCTACACCGTTCACCGGATTTGGATGTAATTACCCTCAAATGAAATCTGAAAGTCTGCAGTTAAAGCACATCTTGTTTGTTTAATTTCAAAGCCATTGTGGTGGTGAATAGAGGCCAAAATATGAAGATTCTGTCAATGTCCCAAAATGTATGCACCTGACTGTAATTGTTAATTACCAATAGTAAGAAGAAGTGTAGACATAAATAAAAACAACTTAAAAAAATAATGTATAAAAACATAAGTCATTGGACTCAAACAATTTCAAATAATTTAATACAGTGCATCCGTAAGTATTCACAGCGCATCACTTTTTCCACATTTTGTTATGTTACAGCCTTATTCCACAATGGAATAAATTCATTTTTCTCCTCAAAATTCTACACACAATACCCCATAATGACAATGTGTAAAAAGTTTTTTTGCGATTTTTGCTAATTTTATTACAAAAAAACCCCTAAGAAATCACATGTACATAAGTATTCACAGCCTTTGCTCAATACTTTGTTGATCCACTTTTGGCAGCAATTACAGCCTGAAGTCTTTTTGAATATGATGCCACAAGCTTGGCACACCTAGCTTTGGGCAGTTTTGCCCATTCCTCTTTGCAGCACCTCCCAAGCTCCATCAGGTTGGATGGGAAGCGTCGATGCACAGCCATCTTCAGATCTCTCCAGAGATGTTCAATCGGATTCAAGTCTGGGCTCTGGCTGGGCCACTCAAGGACATTCACAGACTTGTCCTGAAGCCACTCCTTTGATATCCTGGCTGTGTGCTTTGGGTCATTGTCCTGCTGAAAGATTAACCATCGCCCCAGTCTGAGGTCAAGAGCGCTCTGGAACTGGTTTTCAGCCAGGATGTCTCTGTACATTGCTGCATTCATCTATCCCTCTATCCTGACAAGTCTTCCAGTTCATGCCGCTAAAAAACATCCCCACAGCATGATGCTGTCACCACCATGCCTCACTGTAGGGATGGTATTGGCCTGGTGATGAGCGGTGCCTGGTTTCCTCCACACAGAATGCCTGGCATTCACGCAAAAGAGTTCAATCTTTGTCTCTCATGGTCTGAGAGTCCTTCAGGTGCATTTTGGCAAACTCCAGGTGGGCTGCCATGTGCTTTTTACTAAGGTTGGCTTCCGTCTGGCCACTCTACCATACAGGCCTGATCGGTGGATTGCTGCAGAGATGGTTGTTCTTCTGGAAGGTTCTCGTCTCTCCACAGAGGAATGCTGTAGTTCTGACAGAGTGACCATCAGGTTCTTGGTCACCTCCATGACTAGGGCCCTTCTTCCCTGATTGCTCAGTTTAGATAGACAGCCAACTCTGGTTCCGAACTTCTTTCATTTATGGATGATGGAGGCCACTGTGCTCATTAGGACCTACAAAGCAGCAGATATATTTCTGTACCCTTCCCCAGATTTGTGCCTCGAGACAATCCTGTCTCGGAGGTCTACAGACAATTCCTTGGACTTCATGCTTGGTTTGTGCTCTGACATGCACTGTCAAGTGTGGGACATAATATAGACAGGTGTATGCCTTTCAAAATCATGTCCAATAAACTGAATTTACCACAGTTGGATTCCAATTAAGCTGTAGGAACATCTCAAGGATGATCAGTGGAAACAGGATGCACCTGAGCTCAATTTTGAGCTTCATGGCAAAGGCCATGAATACTTATGTACATGTGATTTCTTAGCGTTTTTTTTTAACTCAATTTGCAAATATCTCAAAAAAACTTTTTACACGTTGTCATTATGGGGTAGGATTTTGAGGACAAAAATGAATTTATTCCATTTTGAAATAAGGCTGTAACATAACAAAATATGGAAAAAGTGACACGCTGTGAATACTTTCCAGATGCACTGCAAATAATCTCAATGTCTCAGCTGAGGTATCCACTGTTCCAAAACAAAGATATCTACCCATTTACAACTCTATAAATCAGAACCATTTGAGTGTAGTTCATGAAATAGGAGGCTAACTACAGTATTTCACTAGTTTTAAAGAAAGATATCTATATAGCTTGACAATAAACTAAGGGAGCATGTACCTCATATTATTGCTTGTTGGGCGGTTTAGAGGATAGTTGTGTAATTTTGTTAAAAATAACAATGTGGATCTCTAGGATAAGCTCCTAAGTTTATAATGAGAAATTAAAGCAGTATTCAGTAATATAATTTTATACTGTATACAGTATCTTTATATCATAGACAGCTGTTTTTCAGTATTATTAAAACAAATGTTCACACATAAAAATAATGCAGCATAGTCTACAGTATAGGTCTGTGGCTACATAAATGCACTAATTAGAAACAAATACACTGTATCACTCCTGCCTTGGAATCAATGTTGCAGCCAATAAGAATGATGTAACTCAATGTCACAGCATAAAATGAAAGATACAGTCTAAAACGTATAATCACCATACATAATCAGGGTCCAAATTGATTCCTTAGTCAATGTAAGGTGTATAATGAAACCTGGAGGGTCTCCTGACCAACAGTACCTGCTCCCTTGTAACCTTTTTACCAATTGTGGCGGTGATGAAGCTGGACTCCCCAAACTGTTTCCCAGCCAAAGGCTCCCAGTATATTGTGGTAGCAGAGTATGGGGTTGGGTCACGCCGCTCCAGCAGCTCCCGACCAAGATGTGAGGAAGGGCAGATAACCGAGGTGATGTGCTCACCATAGCAAACGGACTTCAGGGGCTGGGTTACACCGCTCCATCAGCTCCCAACCAAGGTGTGGAGACTGGCAGATGCCGAAGGTGATATGCTCACCGTGGCAGATGAACTTCAGGTGGGGGAGGCAAAGGCAATGATACAAGCTCCATGTGGATGCAGCAACACTGACCGCTATAGCCGGTGTATAAAGTTCCAAATCCAGACACATGTAAATTTAAGAAAAGCAGTCCACTGAGAACCTTGATGCATTTCTCCCCTCTTACAAGGGTTTTTTCAAAAGGCAGATAGAATAACATTCCCTAGGAAAAAGACCTCTTTTAAACCTACGTCTAATTACTCAATCAATTGTAATTCAATCCATCTGTGTAGCTAGCATTCATAGACATATCACTATAAATATACACATTCAGCAAGCCCTAATAATCCTAAAAAGGAATATCGTACAGATACAAAAAAAATGAATCCATAAATAAAAATAAATATATAATGAAAAATAATAATAAATGAAATGATGATAATATTAAGAGGGAGAGAAGCACATGTATGTGCATATGTACACAACTGCACACACATGATAATCCCTCTCTAATACCTAAACTAAATATAATAATATATTGTTAACATTAATAGTGATAACCATATATAAAAAAATCTATAAAATTTAAATGTAAAATAAATTAAAAATAAATAGGATGCTTGCATACATGTACACACACACTCCTGTGCAAGTACAAGCACATGTATGTGTCTGCACAAATACATACAAACATCCTTCTCTTGAAAATGCCAAAAAAAACTCTAAAACAATCAGAAGCCCACAGCTGGATCAGAAGATAATATAAAGACCCAATTTGGGACAATCCTAAATACATGAACAAATCCTAATGATACCCCAAAAAATGAATGAATTTGACTAAATATAAATATAATTATTACAGGGCTCATATAATTACCCCCCAAAATAATGTTTTCATATATTAAATAATCATGAAAAAGACAATTAGTAAGTACCTCACTGCTCATAATCGAAATCCATATCTATTGTTTCATTTAGACCTTCCAGAGACATCGTTCACAGTGTATGTATCCTTAAAGCTTCCCTCATACACAACCTATGATATCTGTCCCCCCATCTTGGTGTGGGAGCAATCTGTTCAATGCCTACAATAGTTAATGACCCAGGATTTTTCTCATGCACCAAATTAAAATGTCTTGAAACTCTATGTTTCTCATAGCCATTAATGATGTTTCTCCTGTGTTCACAGAACCTGATCTTGAAGGATCTTGTGGTGCGATCAATATATTGTAGTTTGCAAGAACATTCTAATAAATAGATAATGTATTAACTATTACAATTTATAAATGATTGTATTCTAAACTTTTTATCAGAATCCCTAGCCATAAAGGTCAATGTCCTGTGTCTAATAGAATTGCGTGTGATACACTGAGTGTGTCCACACTTATAGTACCCAATAATTTTTGTGGATAAGTCAAATAAATTATGACCATCAGGTTGTTTTACATTAGATATTCCATACAGATTCTTCTCTTTATATTTATTTTTATTCCTGAAGAAACTAGGAGCTAGGATGTTTTTTTAGATTATTCGCCTTTTTAAAAATCACCTTTGTACCTGATTGCCCCTCTGATCTTAGAAGGGATCCATTTGTAAAATCTTTGAGTTCTTTTTCACAATGTTTTTAATTTTATGTGCACAACAGTTATATTTAGAAACAAAGATGTTAGACTTATCCAAAACATCTCTAGCCTTTTTGTTCTCTCCCTATAGGGTCTAATAGATCAATTCTATTAAGTTTAGATACTGAATTGATTGCATTTTGAAATATTGTTTCAGGATAATACTTTTGTTTAAATACTTCCACTAGAATAGCAGCTTGTTCCTCATAAGACTTATTGGTTGAACAATTTTGACGGATCCTTCGCAATTGTCCAGAAGGAATATTGTCCAACCATTCTTTCTTATGATTACTTTGATAATCAATTATACTACTTCCTTCTGAAATGTACATGTATGTATACAATTATCTATTATGTCCAACTTAATTTCCAGAAAGGTAATGGTTTTAGGGTGACAAGTGCTCATAAATGTGAGATTGAAATCATTTAATGTGAGATTGAAATCATTTAAATTCAAATAACTAATATACTCAGATATAGAATCCTCATCACCATCCCAAATGAAAAATAAATCATTTATATCGTCGATAGAGGACCAGGTTCACACTGAATCTCCCCCCCCCCAAATCAGTGAGTCCTCAAAACGACCCATATAAAGGTTGGCGTAACTCGGTGCGAACCGGGTTCCCATCACGGTGCCACTGCGCTGTAAATAAAACTGGTGATTAAACAGAAAATAATTGTGTTTGAGAATAAATGAGATAGATGACAAAATAAAATCACACTGTCTCCCCGAGACCCTCTCATCTTCCATAAGGTAGAGACCTGTGGCCTCTATACCCCCCTCATGTGGGATATTTGTATAGAGCTAGACTTCCACCCTATAGCTGATAAACAATTCAAAAAATCAGTGGTGTCCTTGAGATGTGATCTGAGGGAGACAGTGTGAGGTTGTAAAAAGTGATCAACATAAAATGATAAATTAGCCATGAGTGACCCAACACCTGAAATGATAGGACGACCCGGCGAGCAAAAAAAAATTGTGCACTTTAGGAAGGTGATAATAAGTTGAAATAATAGGGTGAGTGGGAAATAAAAAATCAATTTCCTTTCTGGAGATTATTCCATCACTATGCACTTCCTCAAGCAGGATCTTAAGTTTTTTCTGAAAGCAGAAAGTTGGATCTGAGGGGAGGGTGTGATAATAGGTCTCATCTGAAAGGAGCCACATAGCTTCCTTTAGATAATCACCCACATCTTGTATCACCACCGCTCCCCCCTTATCAGCTGACTTGGTTATAAAAGTTCTTTCATCGCTACTGTTTCCCGGTGGGAAAGATTTTGATTGTATTTAAAAATATCCTGTTCCTTTTCACACATTAACCTAAAGTCATCTAAAGTCTTCTTATAAAATGAATCTATACAAGAGTTCTTATATTGCAGTGGAAAAAATTTGATTTATTTGTAAATTTGGATATTTCCTGAGGACAATTTATATTGAAAACAGGTATTTCTTTCAACATAGAGTCTTGCTCCAACAATAGCTTTTCTAAAATAGAAACAGCCTCCTCATCCTCTCTATCCAAAATAATTGGGGTCCTTTCAGAATTTGTCTTTTTTAATTTTTTAGTATCAAAGTACCTCTTGCGGCACAGACTTCGTACATATCTATTTAACTCAATAAACAGTTCGAAAAAGTTGGTTTTGGTGATGGAGCAAATTTTAAACCCCTTATTAGTAAATTCATTTGTTCCTCAGAAAGTACATTAGAAGATAGATTAATTACAGCTCTTGTGGAGCCCCCATTTTTGACCCCTGAGGTTTTTTCTTTCTTTTTGGAATCAATCGTCCTCCTCTGACTCCTCTAACCCTGAGTTTCTCCTTTTTTTTGGTGTCCCTATTTGTAGAGGGTAATATCTGTTCTGCATTAGTACATTTGGTATTTGCTTCTGATTCTGATAATTTAGATCCCTCTCTTGATGTGAGTGAAAAACCGCAGTCCTATTTCTCTGAGGGAAATTAGTTTTGGGTCTAACCACTCTAGTTTCTCCTCATATTGGCTCTTTAGGTTTGGTGCTATTATACCAAGATCTGGTCGGTGTTAAATTTTTAAATGAGGATCTTTTCTCTGGTTCTAACTTATCCCTGGATTGATAACTATTATCCCATCTCCGCCCTGGGAATGGACCTTTGTTATAGGTTCTGACCATATTTGTTTGATAGTCTCTGCTTTCTTTAATATATTTAACATTTTTCCTGTCAACTATCTCTTTTTCAAATTTTTCCACCCTTTGGTTGGTTAAACCATCTCATTCTTGAAAGATGGGATGATCTTTCTGTAATTCTAAAGATGTTCTTACTTCCTCTATTTCAATAGCTTTCTCTTTAATTTTTGTATCTCTGTAATCTACTAACAATTTCATCAAGGAGACTGAACAAAAATCTAAAATACCATCCCATTTTTCACTAAATGCAATATCATCTTGAAAAGAAGACCTATTGAAAACTCGCAAACCCCTAGGTATAATTGTGTTCTTGATATATTTTTGTAACATACTCATATCAAGGCAATGACGGGTTTCTGTTTTCAAAAGGTCTTCTAATTTGAAAAAGGATTTAAAAAGAGTTTCATTTGTCCCATCATCTATATCCACAGTAGGACTATCAAAATATTCCTGTCTCCTTTTGTATCTGTCACTACAACAATTCAATAACATAATAGAAAAATTCTAAGTTAAAATAAAAATATATATATAATTGCTATTTAAAAAAAATAGACAGTATTTTAAACATAATGTGCTGCACCAATTCAGAATTAAAGAAAAACTACGAAGAAGAAAAAATTGTGCATTATCTGTTCAAATGCTGTCTAGTATGAACACTTGCAGCTGACACCAGAGAGATTCCTGCAGGATACCCTCAAAAACAAGCATATACAGGAAAGAAGGTGTCTGCGCTAGTGTCAATACATGAAACACATACCATGTATAATAATGTATAAATTGATTGCACATAAAAATAAAAATAAATATAAATTAACTGTAGTTCAGTTTTATTAAAACAAATGCTCACACATAAAAATCATGGAGCATAGTCTACAGTATAGGTCTGTGGCTTCATAAATGCAATAATTAGAACCAAATACACTGTCTCACTCCTGTCTTGGAATCAATGTTGCAACCAATTAGAATGATGTATCTCAATGTCACAGTATAGAATGCAAGATATAGTCTAAAAGGTATAATCACCATACATAATCAGGGTCCAAATGGATTCCTCAGCCAATGCAAGGTGTATAATGATGCTGCTGGATGCGCAATATTGGAAACCTGGAGGGTCTCCTGACCAACAGTACCTGCTCCCATGTAACCTTTGTCCCAATTGTGGCGGTGATGAAGCCGGACTTCCCAAACTGTTTCCCCGCCAAAGGCTCCCAGTATATTGTGGTAGCAGAGTATTGGACTGGCTCACACCGCTCCAGCGGATCCCGACCAAGATGTGAGGAAGGGGAGATGACCGAGGTGATGTGCTCACCATAGCAAATGGACTTCAAGGGCTGGGTTACACCGCTCCAGCGGCTCCCGACCAAAGTGTGGAGATTGGCAGACTCCGCAGGTGTGATTTTTTTTCTTCTTCGTAGTTCCTCATATACTGCCCTTTATCAATGATGACCCCCTACCCCCTTTAGCTGCCTGTTTTATCATTTTATGATTTTAAGATTATGTTTATTTAAAAATTTGCTTTTCTTGCATTGTCAAATTGGTATATTTAGGCACTGGTATTATAGAAAGATGTTATCAACTATCATGTATTAATTATATTGTAAGGGTTAACAATTAAAGTCCTCTTAAGTTCAATGTGTAATAGAAGAGTATAATGTTGCAGGTCAATAACAGTAATTTCTTATCTCACTAGAGAGCAAATATGTGTTTTATCCTTCCTAAAATATTTATTCAGTATTAGATTTTAAATATATTGTTAAAGTCATTGAAAGCATTAAAATGATAAGTCCAATTTGCCTGACATAAGCAAGGCCAGTTTCAAAAGCCTGTAACACGTGGTATGGAGCTCTACACTACTACAGTAGTACCTAGTGGTTATTTTTCTATTCTTTCATGCCCATTTTCTCCTTAGTAGTGATGCTGTCTATATTGTAGTATTTATTTAAGAGTTTCAAATTTGTTTCTGTTCCTTGCAATAAGGTTGTCTTCCAAAACACAGTTTTTTTTTAATTCACCAGTTAAATTTTCTCATTGTCTCTCTCCTCATCAAAATCTAAAATTCCATGAAATATATTCAAAATGTAATCTTTCTGTCTTGTACATAAGACAGAAAGAGCCTAACATCATTCTCAGGACAATCTACTTTTATCTTTCCATCAAATTTTTCTTTTTAACTTTGAACTATTGTAGTTCACTCTAAAGCTATTATAATATTTTTGTTTTCAGCTTAGATATAATTATCGCATTGTGGATGATAGTGTTCTCTTTTAGGGAAAGAAGCCCTTTACCCAAATGAACAATAAAGTTTCCTCTTGCTATTAAGACTGATTACAAAATTATTCCCAGACGTAGATTTATTAAAAGTCACTTTCCTACTGTTAAATGTACTTTTTAATGAACCTGCTGCCTGAGATACCATTGCACACAAGTTCCAAATGGCTAAATAGGGGGAACCCTACTGTATTCTTCCCCCCTATTTTTAAAACCAGGAACGGCTCACAGAGCACAGTGCGGGTTCATAAAATATGGGGGACCCCTAAACATTTTTTCCCCATATTTTTAGAACCAGGACTAGTTTAGGAGCCTGGGCTTGTTATGCTTTGGGGGGGGAGGCAACCCTACATCAATGTCTTTTTGCAATGTCGACACTGCTGCATATGAAATCATCACTCAACTAGAAGTCTCAGCTCAGCTTACTCTATAGTGTATTATATGGTGAATACTGTATGAGTGTAAGCAGACACATGCAGTACATAATATTGGAGGTTCATATATATGCAATGTACAAGTCTCCCAGGGGAATGGGGGTGGGATTTAGGAGGAAGGCTCTCTTGCAAGGATTGTAAACCAAGTGTCCGGCATTTTACTTTGCACAATGGGGTTTATTATAGTGCAGAGAAAAGCTCTATTTTGCATATAAATCCACTACGCTCTCTTTTTGGGCTTTATTTAATTAGTCTGGCCTTGTTTTGGGCTTTGTTCAGCATCCCAGCAGTTGGGATGGCAACACTTACATTACCAGGGCTAGAATCTCAACGCCCGTCAAAATCTTGGTGCTGGCATCCTGACCAATGGGATACCAAAGGTAAGTAGTGGGGTTGGAGGGAGGGTAAGGGTTAGCTTAGGGGTTAGGCACTAGGGGGAGGTGTGAGGAAGTTAGGTTTAAGCACTAAGGGGGAGGCTAGGGTCAGGCACCAGGGAGGGAGGGAGGTTAGGATTAGGGTAGGGAGAGGGGGAGGGTTAGCATACCGGCACTTGTTGGTCGGTATGCTAACACTGTCAGGATGCCGGCGTTGGGATTCTGACCACCAGGATCCTGAGTGCCAGCATCCCATACCCAACCTGTTTTACACTCATCTGTTGCCTGTTTTTCATTTCAGAGTTGGCAACACTGGTCCCAATATACTTCTGCTCTTTACTTCTTCTTTGCTTCTTTAGTACGCAGCTCAGGTGAACTGGCTGAAATCCACTTTCATCCAAATTCATTTGCATAGTGAGTGCCAGGTTTAAATGAAATCGAATATCCATCCACCACTTATCCATGTCAGCACTAGTCTACCTCACCCCTATGCACTCTCAAATTCTCTCACTCCTGCTTTCTGTTCTTATAGTAGTTCCCCTTACACATCTTCTGTTTTTGTTTTTTAAGATGTACTAGAACCGCCATTTACTAGAACTTTCTTTACTCTACACTATAAAATTAAAAAATACAAAAACAGGATGTATAACAGCAAATTTTTACTAAATAACAAAAAATTTATTAAATTAAATAATCTGTTAAATAATAAAACAAACGGTCCACAAACATATGGATAAGTAAACAGAAGAGAAGAACTAGCTCTGTGGTAAAAAAATTAAGTAATTACAACACTAATATACAGTACAGGTTAAGTCTCCCATATCCAAAATGCTTGTGACCAGGGATATTTTGGATATCGGAATGTTCCGAATTTTGGAACAATTGCATACCATAATGAAATATCTTGGGAACGGGACCCAAATCTAAACACAGAATGTTTTTATGTTTTATATACACCTTATACATACAGGTAATTTTATACAATATTTTTATTAATTTTGTGCCTTAAACAAAATTTGTGTTAATTTAACCATCAGAAACCAAAGGTTTCACTATCTCAGTCATGCTAAAAATATTCCGTATTTCGAATTATTCCATATTTCAGAATATTTGGATATGGGAGACTCAACCTGTACTGTATTTTACAGTATTGTAAACATTATATATAATATATATATATATTATATATCATATATATATTATATATATCAACATCAAGAAGATACACAAACTAATCAAGAGATGATTAATCCCATAATCAAAAAGCACTTAAAATCCAAATTTGACCTTCAATCTACAAATCCCTCTATCAAAACTTATACACGCCTCCTAAATGATTCTGTTATTAAATACACCAAAACTCCTAAAAAAATATATATATATCCAAACTTGAGCAAACAGGAATTTGAAGCACTTACAACACTGTGCAATGATAACTCCATTACTATACGTCCAGCGGACAAAGGTGGGAGTATAGTTATACAGGACATGAAGGACTATAAGGTGGAAATTGAGAAACAACTTAATCAACAAGAGACTTATGAACAACTGCCAGGAGATCCGACAGCAGAATTTGGTAAAGAATTAGAAAACATACTTAATGAAACGGCTTGTAATAACCATATAACCACAAAGGAACAAAGGGCATTATGCCCAAAACATCCAAAAGTTCCAGTTCTATATACTGTACCAAAAGTACACAAAACTCTGAAAAATCCTCCTGGCAGACCCATCATTTCTGCCAGGGGTTCATTATTTCAGCCTACAGCAGAATATTTGGATTCATTACTTCAGCTTCACGTTATTCAACAAAAAACGTATTTGAAGGATACAACAACATTTCTTACTAAATTAGAAGAATTCACCAATGTGGAGGATAATATCGTTATGTGTAAGATGGACGTCTCCTCATTATACACTTCCATTCCGCATTATGAGGGGCTTCAAGCCGTGAAAACATTTATAGAGACTTTCGAAGAGCCACTAGGTTTGGACCACAATACCTTTATGCAATTATTACGTATCATACTAACACGGAATTACTTTATGTATAATGGACGCTATTATTTGCAAAAATCGGGATGCGCAATGGGGTCCAGTGTGGCCCCCGCTTATGCAAATATTTACATGTTCCAACAGGAACGAGAATTCTTTTTCACTAAACTAGAATTTTCTGAACATATTCTTTGGTACATTCGATTTATCGACGATTTATTTATATTATGGAAAGGAGGCCCAGATCTGTTTGTACAGATGATGGAGAAAATAAATAGGTTACCATCAACCATCAAATTTACATATACATATAGTAAAACAATAATAAATTTCCTAGACGTTACAGTACATCTACATGAAGGCAGGTTTTCTACAACGGTACATTACAAATCCAACTATCGTAACTCACTTCTGGATGCGAGTAGCCATCACCCCAAAGCACTTAAGGAAGGACTGCCTTTTTCGCAAATGTTGCGCATAGCACGCACAACAAGCGATCCAGCTCAATTACCAGCAGCCTTGGAGGTGGTAGTTAATAAATTTCTACAAAGGGGCTACGGACTATCACTTTTACGAAGAACTAAAGCAAAAGTATTAAACTTAGACAGACAAAGTCTTTTAAGAAGGAATATATCGACACAGGATCAGGAAAAGTTCATTTGGACTACTCGCTTTTCAACAGCAAGTACAATTATTCCACGTGCCACTAAAGCACTATGGCCGATCATCACAACGGATTCTACTTTAACTAGCTTGAAACATACAAGGCCAATGACTTGCTATAAAAGAGGCAAGAATTTGAAAGACTTTTTAGTCAAAACTGATGTTACAGAATACAATCAAATAAAACCTATCTTTGGACAAGTTAAAAAGCCAGGTTGTTATCGTTGCCCCTCATGTGTTACATTTTATTATTTAATAGCAGGCTCAACTTTTCAACACCCCCACACAGGAGTTACTATCACCATCAAACAAGTATTGAATAGTACATCTAAATATGTAATTTACTATATTACGTGTCCCTGCAACCTATTCTATATTGGCATGACAAGCCGTACATTCAGGGAAAGAATAGCTCTGCACAGATTGGCCATCATCAAAGCCATAACAGGAGGTAAAGTGGATCAACCAGTGGCTAAACACTTCCAAGAAAAACATCATCCATTGTCAGTTTTGAAGCATCAAATTATCGATCAAGTACCCCCACTTAGGAGGGGAGGAGATAGAAATGCGATCCTCTTGAAATTAGAATCACGGTGGATATATAGACTCAATACCCTATATCCTGCAGGACTGAATGAAAAAATTGACTGGAATGCTTTTTAATGTCAATCATTCTTTAATTAGTGTCAGATTAGCTGTGATTACACATATGTACAGCCACACAAAAACAATATTAGTGGTCTGTAGATTACAACATGTTTCCATACTTAGTTTAGCAACATAACATACATTTTCTTTTGTATATGGAAGTATTGTAGCCATATATATTCCCTCATGCCATAACCAGTACACCATCTTTAACATCATGTTATTATCTATGTATGTACCAGTTAGATTCACATCCGTCACAGAGACTCACATAGTTAACTTATTGCATCAGCAGGCATAAACCCCAGCAAATTGTATATAAATCTAACTTACATGCTTCATTTAATTAATTTTTTGATCATGGATAGGGTGGCCATACGATGCATTGTTTTAACATAAAATTTTCATGTTTTTTTACATAGCCAAGTCCCGGAGACAGAGGCAGCATCTTGGTTGCTAAGCAACACATCGACACACAGCGCTGACGTCATCGGAGAGCGTTCCGATGGACAGGGGAGCGCGGACGGTCTCCGGGATTGGCACACACAAGGAGGTTTCAGGGATAAAGGTAAGACCCCTAAACATTTACACTTTTGACTGTCATTTTGTACATTATTGATATGATCACAGCAGCTTGAGAACGGGGTCCGGAGGGATCCAGAAACGTTGCTATTACGCTGTGTAAATGAACGGGATGCACTAAACTGTACTCATTAAACTCTGCTCACCAGTAGTGCCGTGCATGGACTTGAATTATTATGGACCGGTATTTTGTGTGTGTGTGTGTATATATATATATATATATATATATATAATATATTTACATTATATATCATATATATATATATATATAATATTTACATTATATTTATATAGAAATATATATATATATATATATATATCAATTACATATATATATATATATTTTTTTTTATATATATATATATATGTGCACACGAACAGACCCACTGAGTCAGACTCAGCAGCAGCATGGGCCAGCACCTCTCTCTGCCGAGGATGTGCCCACCCCACCCCTCCTCTTCTCCCCCCTCCTGTCTTCCAGCCTGAGCTGGATAAGTTACCTAGAGGCTGGACTCAGTGGGAGTCGCCGGGACCGACTGCAATCTGTGCGTGCTTGATGCTGCTGCAGATGCCGGGTGGTCCGATGGGCTCTGGGCTCGGCAGCAACTGATGGTGACTAATGTCAATATGTAGCTGGAGATGGAGCCGTGACCTGCCCTCACAGCTCTACTCCGCAAAGGAACATGGGAGGAGTGGCTGTGGCTGGGCATGCGCAGTATAGCCCTCCCACAGCCATCTTCCTGGTCTCCGACTCAAGTCCTCCTGTAGACACCCAGGGCCGGCAACAGAATCTTACTTACTAAAAATAAATACTCACATACAGTGCACAATGGAGAACCAGGGCATGACGGTGCAGCCCAGCCAGACCCTCTGTGTGCCGGTGGCGTTGGGTGTGTCGGTGATTAATTGGCTTCTCCTGAGTCCTGTCCAAGCAGCTGGACTCACTGTTGATCCTGGTGTCCGCTCCTCGGTAGACATCAAATGAGGCCAGGGTGGAAGGCTGGCGCAGTGTCATGAGAATAATGTCATGATGCCACGCATAACGTGCAAGCATCCGACCTCCGGCGGCCACAGCCCACACACAGTGTACGGGTAAGTAAGAGAGACGGGGGCCAGGGTAGGCCGGCGGAGCGATGCAGGAGGGGGGAGATTTTACACAAGCCATGGACCTGCGGCAGAGAGAGGTTACGTGTTTCGTGACCCTGAGCACTCAAGGCCCCTCAGAACCTCGGGGCCCGGCACAGGTGTGCCCCTAATCCCCCCCTGTCGCCGGGCCTGTAGATGCCAGAATGAGCTTCTATGCAGAACCTCGGTCTGAGTCTCTAATCTGCACTGTGCAGAGCTGTGGAATGCCACTAGGCATTCCAGTCACCCTAGGCATAAGCATAGAATGCCATTGCCTAGGGCCGGCTCTGGCTCCGTGTCATCAGCTGTCATGGAACTCTCCTCTGACTCACCTATTATTAGGCTGTCTGTGTGGAAATGAAATATGCTTTATTGTAGTCAAGTACTACAGTAGAGTCCTTTTAGAGGTTAAAGGGAAGTTACAGTACATAAACATTACTGGAATCATTGCTGTCATCCAATTATATGGAGACATCAAAGGAGGCCAGACATCAAAGGAGGAGGATCAACAGTGAGTCCAGCTGCCTGGACAGGACTCAGGAGGAGCCAATTAATCACTGACACACCCAACGACGCCGGCACACAGAGGGTACGGAGGTGTTCTATGTAATGCAAAGAAAAACACAGTAATGTACAGTAGTCATTGGGAAAATACAGGATAAACATAACATTACTGTACACTACACTGCAGTAACCAAAACATAAAAAGAGCACAAGTAACAATTGGTACCATAATTCTCAGGACACAATACGGTTTGAAAGCCAGATGAGCAAGGGAGTAATCAGCGAACTGTCTTTAGAGTACAGGAGGTACTGTACAGTATAGGAGGAAGAGAGACATTCTTAAAAGGAAGAGAAGTACAGTAGTAAAAAAACAATGTACTGTACAGTACTTACTTGACTGGGGAGGAATTTTGGGCTCGGCCTCCGCCTCCATCTCAGTATATAGTGCCACAAGTATACATTATAGTAACCAAATCATATAAAGAGCACAATTAACAATTAAGAGGAGATGTACTAAGCTCTGGAAAGTGATAAACTAACAGCCACTTAGCTCCTAACTGTCATGTTACAGGCTCTGTATGAAAAATGACAGCTAGGGGCTGATTGGTTGGTAGTTTATCACACTCCAATTATCACTTTCCAGAGCTTAATACATCTGCTCCTTAGTACCATAATTCTCAGGTCACAATACACCTGGGAAGCGAGGAAGTAATCAGAGAAGCGTGGATCTGACTCCAGTAGTAATGGAACAAGCAGCAGAAGTAGAGTTAATATTGCTATAGCAATACTGGGAGGAAGCTGGGGATTTACACCGGGACATTTTTATTCCTTTACTGCTGATGATATAGCTGATCTAACGGGACTTCAATCCTCTAGACAATTATAAGCTCCTTTATATATCCACTTGGACATGGGTGATTACCTCTAAGATTTTCATATATGATTGACATTTTAATCCTAAACATTGGTTGATATGTTTCTTATTCACAGTAGAATTAATATTATTTAAGCCTTTTTAATGCTCGTGATATTTAATTAGCTAAGTGCTAGTTTATTGGTTTCATGGTTATTAACAAACAAACTTTTTGAATTTATATGTGCTCTTGTTAATTTGTAAGCGCCCCCTTTGATATGTCATTTTGACATATCTTATGTTTGTTTAGCTGTTTCCAATTGTAACTTCAGATACATTATTGGGAGGCTGCTTTATTTTTATTTTTAGTTTAGATAGTCTGTACCATTCTTGATTGCGCCTAGTTTAATATGTTACAACTGTTTCTCAGAGCAAGCCTGCATCTAGATCTCTAAAATTTCTCAGTGCACTCTTGTGTTTACATTTCCCTGTGCTTCTCAGAGCAAGTCTGTGAGTGGATCTCTATTCTAGTGTTACCTAGAGTTAATACATTTCTAGAGTTCCCAGTGCCTACTCTCCCTAATATAGTTTCCTGTCTTCCTGCCACTCCCAGGTACCTGTCCAGAGGGCCGTGACCTGCTCACTTGATGCAGCAAAACCCAAATTCCAACTGGAGGGGTCACTTGTGAAGACCACCAACTGAGTTAGACTCCGAGCCTCTGGGCAGGTCTAGCCAAACCTGGGTTTGGCTGCAATAGAGAGACCTAGTCACTGTAACTCCCTAGTTGTTCCCTAGCCACCCTACTCCCAGGCTCTTCTCTTCACCTGAGGAACTTTCTGACCGGAACATGACAGTTTGATTGTTTGGAGACTAGAGGAAAATCTTGTTGTGCATAGAAGAGCATTCCACAAAATGTTGTAAAAAATGTGATACCAAGATCCATTAATAAAGAACAAGCAGCTAATGATCTTGCTGACTGCAGCATCAAGATCAATATCAAATAAGGAATGTTTCATTAACGGGATGTGTTATAGGAACTTTGTTACAATACATAATGCTATAAATATTGGATCCTTAAATGTTATCTAAATAATCCAGCATGATGTTTGGCATCATTATTAGGTTTTTAAACATTTCTCTGGATTAAATTTGAGCAATACAATACATTAAAAACTGAAAATGATTGGGTCAGGAGCCTTCTCTGAAAATATATTTCTAAATGGCATTTTAAGAGCTAATTTGTCAGTTCTGAAAGCACCTCATGAATGTGTATTCTAGTGGGGACAATTTGTAGGTCTCATCTGTGAAAGTGACACTGTCAGATCTTCTTGCAATTACCTTCCTATATTTTCTGTATCATAGTGTTGATAATTGGATGTACTTTAAGTGAATGGTACATTTATGTTTATATTAAATGTAAAAGTCACATGAAATATACAAAACTGCAGCAGCCTAGTAATTTTCTTGCTAAGTAGATACTGTTATTCTTTATAAGGTGTCATCTTTCATAATACATCTACAAAATGACCTTTGATAGGTCAAAGGAAAATACCTTTATTATATTAGCTACAATAGCAAAACTTGTATTCAGTATCAATTCAATTGATAAATGAAAAAAAAAAATCAGGATTAATCTTTTTTAACAATGTGCAATTTGCTGCATTACCAAGTTATACTCTACCTAGCATTCATAACTTATTTAAATTAGAATTAAGGGCCTCCATACATATGCCAGTCATTTCCCCCAATTCACCGTACAGACAAGAACCGCTGATCCGCCGGTTGTGAATCTGTGAAATTATTCATGTTAAAATTCCCCGATTTGCTGATCCAGATTATATTTTGGTCATGATCAGCAAAAAAGAGAAATCCAGCATGTTGGATTTCACTGATGCCTTGGGAAAAAAACATCCCTGCATATGATGGGCATGAGTCAATGAATGGACCCAATAACTGTAATATGCCTGTAGGCGTGTTCCTTGTTCAAATGTGACTTTGATTATGCTCTTAGATAAGAAAAAGTTGACTCATTTGTCTGCTGTGTGCACAACTTACTTAGCAGTCAGCATATCCGAAAATGGAATGGCCTACTTGTATTTTTTGTAAAACTTTGTCTGACTAGCTTTATTTGATGATACTCCTTATGTAAATGTACATGGGATACTGCACAAAAAATATAATGGATAGAAGCCAGATGGAAAAGGATTTCCTGTTGCTCTCCAAAACTTGCACTGGCAGAAAAGATGTGCAGAGTCTAATTGGCCAGGCACACCCACGCGGTAATCTGGACCTCACTTCAGGAGTCCATAGGTTGTGATCCTAGTACAAGGTTAAGGAGCCACGTGCCTGCCTATGTCTGGCATGGCAGAGAATAGCTTCCTGGCAAAGTAAAGAAAACACCACATCCAGGGGCATAAATACAGGAGGCAATGTAAAGCATTTGCTTCTAGGACCCAGACTTGAAGAAGGGACACTGACTTCCTCTTTTGCTCCAGGTTCTGCTTTATGCACAGGAATAAGTAGAGAGCCCTCGAGACATGTGCCACAGCACTCCCTCTTCCAGGGCCCACAACCTGGAGTTGGTTCTCTATGGATGGATTTTCAACAAGGAACCATACTAAGGATACTGCCTTTGAACCTCTATATACCCCTGCCTATACCTTCTAATATCCTGCCTATAAACCTCTAAGGATGACGCTAATTTACGTACGCAGTTATACAGTAAATAATGACTCCAGACCAAGAACCTGTGGTTCTAAAGCACAAAGTATTATACAAGTAAAATTACAGCAGTTACACGCTATGATCCTCATATAATCTTAGCGCAACGAGATTATACAGACCCAAGTACAATTATACATACGCAGCGTTCTCTGGTCCAGATGTTAGGCATCAGCAAGAAACCCCTTATCAATCAGCATTCAGCACAAAGACTAGGAACCCAGGGTCAGAGCACACATATTTAAACCCCCCAGAAATAAACAACACAATAGAGAAGTTTGTTGCTAATACCATTGGTCCTAAAGGAGAGGGCATATGTTACAAGGCATTTAACAGGTTGAATCAAATAGACACAACCCAGCCTCTAACAACTGGGGGTCCTCTAACAACTGGGGGTCTCTGGTTTCCTGCCTCATGCAACATCCTAACAGTTGTTCATATTATGTACATTTTGTTGCTTGAAGTCTCTGCGGTCCATAAGTTGAGAATGCATGATGCGATCTCCACACCGATGGTACCGGAATACTGTTGAAAGAGTACGCATCAGTAATACCAAACATGGCTTACTTATCATGTATAAAACCTTAGTTACCAAATAATCTTTATTTCACAGCATCTATGCTAAATGAACAAACTTAAATCATACTTTAAAGCTTATTAAACCTTTTATGCGAATATGTAATGTGTAAGTATGCGGGGTGTGATGTAAAGACGCTAGTTAACTTGGGGCAGATGCGTGCGCATAAAGCTAATAAACAGCGTTTTCATACAGGATCTTATGCATTCGCTAATATGTGACTAGTTAACAGCGCAATTGTGCATATTAATGTGTGTATGAGAAATGGTGCACTTAAATCTCACTTAAACCAAGTGAACACCTAGTGGTGTGGAATGCTGAGCCTTATAGTTCCATGACTTGCACATGCCCCAGCAGCCCCCACCCTTTTCAGGCTCCAAATACTGGTCTTTGTTCTCCCAGGGTCTGTGTGAATGCAAATTAGCACAGCTACAAGACCCAAACCTCAGATAACACTCTTGGCATTGAAGGTATTTTATTGTAGGAAGCCTGCTAATGTAAGGTGCTACAAACGACCCTCTTGCTGTATTCGAGCAGGGCCACCTGGAGTGAGAGCAGACGTTATGTCCATGTAGCTTGTCTACACAGGCTAGTTGTCACGTGGCCATTTGCTCTGCTTAGCTAATGCAATCCAATTTTGACATACTGTACAGCCATTTCTGAAATATATCCTTTAGGGGAATTATAATAATATACACTATATCCAGAGCACCCAAACTATGTAAAGTCATGAAAATGGGCTTTTGATAAATCGCCGTAACATATGGCGATGGTCACAGATGCAATCGCATGATGCTAATAGTAATATTGCCACATGTACTAAAGTGTGAGTTTATCTAAAATGGCGCTTAGGTGGCCATTCGCAAAATGGCATCTTGCGATCTCATTTCCAATATGGCGTCTTGCGGCCAGTCGCAAGATGGTGTCACTGTGATTCAATTTTAAACTGATCTTGTCTCAGCCAATAATCCAGCTTCGACAATACCAATGTACATAAAAGGGGCATGGCAAAGGCTGGAGAGCATGGCCTGTCATTTGCTGTTTTTCCCCCGTCACACTTGTGATGTGTGATCTGCTTCATCTGCTGTTGCTGTGGGAGTAGCAAATAGCTAGAATGGAAAACCCTGACCAGCAACAGGCAGTATTTGTGTGCTGGGATGTTAGTAGTAAATTGGTGAAAGAGTGTATGTCTTGTTGCTGCTGCTGCTTTGACATGGCACTGAATGAAGGGAGGGAGAGTTGGTGGGTTCTCCTGGGGTGTGGCAGTGAAAGCAGAGGAGTAAGTATATCTGGGTGCTGCTGGGGTGTTGGCAGTGAATGCAGTAGGAGGACTGTCTATGGCTAGGTGCTGCTGGGGTGTTAGAAATGAATGCCTAAGGAGGAGTGTGTGTGAGACCAGGCACTGCTTGGCTATTGCAAGTGAATGCAGGTGGAGGGTGTGGTTCTGGGTCCTGCTGGGGTGTTGGCAGTGAATGCAGTAGGAAGAGTGTCTGTGCTAGGTGCTGTTGGGGTGTTGGAAGTGAAAGCAGTGGGGAGAGTGTGTGACTGGGCACTCCTGGGGTGTTGGCAGTGAATATGGGTTTGGGGGAGTGGGTGTGAGTGCTGCTGGGACTGGAGTGTTGGCAGTGAATGTGAACAGAGGGGGCACCAACAACTATCATGCTTCCAGGCTCCTGTTATGAACTTATGCCCCTGACCTCATGATAGTTTACTCTTCTTAACTAAAGGACATACAGGCCAATGTTATAAAACACATGTAATCCTTGAAGAAGTAGTCTATAGCTGTCTTTACTTTATATTGGCAATACAGAGTGTACCAGGAATATATATTGCAAGATGGGTTTAAACTAGAGAGTATTTTAAGACAATGTACCTCATCTCTTGTTTATGGGCCAATCATACACCTTTCTTATGGGAAGCACTAAACACTTCCACACCAATAAAAGAATGATTGTGCCACAATTGGAAACAAGTCATAGTATACCCCAAAAAAGTGCAAACAAAGTCAGTGTATTTTTATGCATAAGCTCAGTGCTAGCTTTTACCAAGATGCACCCATCTCCAATAATTTATCATATGTAACTGTTTTATAACAAACATCACAAACCCATAAGGCTCATTTTGCACACTTCACTTAACTGCACATACAATGAATGCAAAAAAAAAAAAAACATTCAGAAATACTCACAAAAACATATTTGTGCCCATCAGAAGAAGAGAGCATTGGGAGATTTTTGAGCAGTCAATCACAAGCAAGTTCCTAGATTCAATATGTACGCATACAATATTTATGCTAAAGAACTTTTATTTTTATTACTAATGACACCAAATTATGTCTGGATTGGGTTAGTTTGATTTAAATGGATGAATGGCAAGTAGTTAGCATATAACATTCTTTAAATAATAAAAATAATACAATCACATTCACACATTATTAGATATAATAAAAAACTACTGTAGCTGTCCACGTGTATATAATGGGATAGTGGTGGAGGGGGGTTAGGGTTAGGCACTAGGGGGAGGGTTAGGTTTAGGATGCGGGGATGGGGAGGTTAGGTTCAGGCACTAGGGGGGGAGGGTTAGCATACCGAACAACAAGTGTCGATATGCTAGTCCTGTCGGGATGCCAGTGTTGGTATTCTGACAGCCAGGATCCCAATTGCTGGCATCCCATACCTAACCCGTATATAATATTTAGAATAACCATTCATGTACAGTAAATCACTCAAAATTCTGTTTGGCTACTGAATGTTCCTAATAAATAGACCTCTTTAAAATAAATGTGCAATGTCCAGGACACTATGAGGGGTATTCAATATGAAACGTTAACTTCACTGTTGAAGTTAACGTTTCATATCGGAGTTTTTACCTGCGTTAAAGTATCGGGCGCTCTCCCGCTTATCCCTGTATTCAATCTAAAATTTACGAAAACGGGAAACTCCGAAGTTGGATTTGCGTAAAGTTACGAATTTTTCCTTAAAAAAATTGTAAGACCCCCCCTAAAGTTCTAAAAACATGGGGGATCACTATGGGTACCCCCGTTTTAGCCTTTAATTGAAAGTCGGGGATTTAAATAGCCGCAGCAGGTGTTTTTTTTCCGACATTGAAGAAGTGATGCAGAAGAGCACTTAGGTTATTTTTTATCGTTTTTTTAAGTGGTCCCATCAAATTTGGGGTACATGAAAATGGGTACTAGCATATTTTTATGTCCCTAAAGTAAGTTTTAAAAAATTCTGCATTTGTGCACCTGCCGCTATAATTCTATTCTTCAAAACACCTGCCGCATACTTGCAGAATAGCCCTGAACCTATTTCCCTATTCTTAAAAAATTTTTCCCATTTTTTTTTTTTCACCCCAATTTTTAAATTAATTTTTTGGGGTGTCCCTTTTTTTTTTTTTTGACACAGTTCTTTTTTAAATGTCATTCCCAGGGGTGCAGGCTATTTTTTTTAAGCCTGCACCCCTAAACCCCAATTCTGCACTTTTTTTTTACACCTATTCAATGGTGAAAAGTTATCCCCATTTTTTATCAAAGACTTTTCAAAACTGCGATAAGTCTTAGAAATTGAATACGGTGTAAAAGTAAAACCTGCGATAATGACGTCATACCTCCGATATTAATGCAAAAATGTTTTTGCTCCCATATTGAATACCCCTGTATGTATTGTATCTCATTAACTCTTTAACTGACTTGAACAGTGGCAACGCAGAAGATCTCAATAGGGATGTATCTTTACCTCAAGAAACTGGACACAGCTTATATTGGAACATTTGCTCTCTATGCTGGAGCACTGGAAATTATGTGGCACTACAAGTCTAGTCAATCTCTTTACTCTTTGCTACTTGGCTCTGGATCTTTATGCAGAAACTGGCTGAGTGTCCCAGGGATCTTCATCAGTGTTTTTCTCTGGGGCTTTAATCAACTTGTTCAGTCTTTTCTGAGGTGTTGCCTAAATAAAGAGAGACACTTCCACCCTCTTGTCTCCAGCAGCTCTCCCTTAACAAACCAACTTGTCTTTTAAGTATGCGTCTCCCTGCACATCATCTTAAGCCCAACAAAATGTTCTGCACCTCCCTCTCTCTCTACTGTTCCTCTGTCTATTCTCTTTTCTAAAGTTCTACTTTCTCCAACTGTCACTCCTCTCCTCTACAACTGTCAAATGTCATGCCACAGAGAAATGTGGGGGAGTTTAATCCCCTGAAGCAGAAAATTATACCTTTACAACAGAAGCATAGTCATTTTTATATACATACTTAACACTAGGCTTGGGCAAGTTTTTGAGACTAAAACAAGTGTACACTAGTGGAATTAATTCAGGACACTTTTAGGAAATTTTGAAAATTATGCATTTAGTCATTATTTTTACATTATAATCATTTATAATTTATATTCCAATCGAAGTATATGTGAGTATAATCATTACTATTTATTTTTAAGTTGTCATTTGTCAAATTTCCAGTGAATACTTCAGTAAAACCACAGAAAAAATTATGCAATTTCAGCAATACACAAAATTAATATTTCATTGCCTATCCTCTGTTTTTAAGAACAGCTTTGATTAGTCAAGGCATCGTAGTGAACCAGACGTCCCAAGTCTTCAGGTGAAATCACATGGTACAGGCCTGGATTATGGCTTCGATCAGCTCTCTCTTGTTACTTGGATTTTTTCATGATACCATCACTTTAAGCCTTGACCAAAGATTTTCTATGAGATTCAAATCTGGACTATTTCCTGGCCAAGGCAAGTCAGTGATTTGGTGATCACCGAACCACTGCATGGAACAGTTGGCGGTGTGGCATGGCGCTCCATCCTGCTGAAAGATACACTTCCGTGGGTCAATTTCGAACAAATCCTCGATTGTGGGCAACAGTTTCATCTCCAGCACTGCTTTTTGATACTTTTTGGCATTGATATTGCCTTCAATGACAGCCAAATATTCCATACAATGGCTGGCCATGCTTCCCCACACCATCACACTCACTTGGTGCTTCATAGTTGCCGTGGTGTACTCGGGCAAAAGATCTTCCCCAGGCCAACACCGAACAATTTTCCCTCCATCACTCCCGAAGATGCTGATTTTGGTCTCGTCACTCCAAATAAGCTTGTCCCAGTCTTCTTCTGTCCACTCATTGTGTGCCAGTGTCCAATCTATACATTTCTGCCTCTATTTCTGGTTTAAATATGGCTTCTTTCTCGGGGTCCTAGCTCACAAACCATTGTCACAAAATATTTTTTATATGGTTTGGTCACAAACTTGGACACCAGATGTTTGCATTATGTTGTTGATGGCTTTTGCAGACCTTTGACGGTCCTGTAGGGCCAGGCAACAGATTATGCGCTCATCTTGTTTTGTAAGCATGGGCTTTCTCCCAGTTCTTGCAGCCGATTTCGTCGATCCACTGCTCGCAACCCTTATGCAGAGTTTCCTTACACCTGGCTTTGTTGTCCCACCGCCCAACCTCTTTGCAATTTCTTCATAGTATACTCTTCCTCATGAAGTGTCATGGCTTTGCCTCTCTTCCCAGGTGACCAGTCAATGTTTTGAGGTATTCAGAGCCATTTTAGTCATTATTACACTTTGACCAGAGCTGCAACTAGCTTTGAGGATTGATTGTAAAGGCTGCCACAGTCTGGATGAATTGAGTGCTGAGCAAAGCACATGAGCCTGCATGGATGCTGTGTGGGACCTGCTCCCTGCTCCTGTCAGCATGCTGCATCTTCACAACTGACGGTGGCTGGTAAGTGTATTTCAAAAACTTCTCTCTCTCTCTTTTCTTTCTCCCACTCTATCTCTCAATCCCCCTTTCTCTGTTTCCTCTCTCTCTCTCTGACAAATCATGTTAAATATTTAAGTAGAAACATCATAGATTAAAATAAAAACTTTAAAGTATTGATTTGGTATAGCAGAATATGAATTTTCTGCATAAATATCAAATAAAAAATGTTTGTATTAAAAGTGTCCAGAATGAATTCCACTACTGTATGTTGCTTTTTACTTTTACATTGTTTAAACATTTACTTTCAGGCTGCTAGCAAGACCTGTAGCAAAAACAAATTAGCCTAGAAATTCCAGAGTGGTCTATGGGCCTGATTCAGCAAGGAACGTAGTTGCTTATATGCATGCAATCGGACGATTGTTGCGTACTGTGCATGTGTGTGCATCGCAGTGCATGAACTAGCCACAGCAATCGGGAGAGCGATCATAGAAGATACGCAGACCCATGGCAGAGTGATGGACAGGAAGTGCCATTTGTGGGTGGTAACGGAGGGGTCAGGCAAATGCAGGTGCGCCAGTACATTTCAACAGTGTTGCAGGGGTGTGCATAAATTAACCACTGCAATACCAGAGGCTGTTTGAGGCCTCATAGCCTGCGATAAAGTAAGCAATTCCTTAGTAAGGTCTTGGCTTCATTAACTGTCCGATGTTACTTGATGTTACCGATTGTTTCTGTATGTTGGCCAAGTATATGGATGTGAGTATGGGGAAGTGGGCGTCCTTTTGTCAGGCTGTGATCATATTGCAAATGCAAACATTTACATATCACCGCTTATATTAGCAAATGCGTTGCGTGCGTATAAGCAGAATAGCGATCCATAAATCAGGCCCTATGTTTTCAAACTCATTAGATACTGTACATGCTAGACAAAATATCCACTTGTAGATGCTTAGTTCTATAATATGTATATGGATTTTTTTTTTAACAGAAGGCAGCAGAAAATATAATAATACATTACAAATAATCTTAATAGTTGAAAAAATGTATTAATTTTATTGTGGACATTCACATTTGAGGAATATGCAATATACTGTATGTATTACAATATTTCTTAAATAAAAAAAATAAAACAAGATCCCATAAAGAAATTGTTGAGTTTTTCCCTGTATTTCAATTTATTTATAATGAGTCCTTCATGTAACTGTTCATCAATACACATTGTACTTCATAGACTCTTGACTAGAGATGATCATAGTTTCTTCAATCGAATGTTCAGTGATGTTTTGTGTATCTTTCTGTTATAGGATATCCAAACATTCGCATGGTACATTGAAATATACTCCATGTCTTACACTCATTTGCTTTAAATTGGTCTTGGCTGCGACCAGCATTATTTTTGTGATTTCTAAAAAAGACTGGACTGGTCAGCTTATTGCTACTCTACAAAGATGTGAAACATCAATTCTTTGCAGCCAATATGATCATAAAACAATGAAAAAATACCATAAAAATTGCAACCACTGTATGGAAAATGGTAAAAAAGAGCATGTAGAAGCCAACTTACTTATGAAAAGCATTTGTATGGGTGTATTTGTCTTTTTGTATTATATAAATTTTTTAAAACATATTATGCTATGTATATTGGGGGTGATTCAGGGTCCGACGGTATTGCCATCACTTATTAAATCGCAAAAAGAAAAAACAAATTACTGCACCAGTCACCTCACTTACTTATGTATGAAGGCAACCCCAAAGATCACTGTCATACTAGATTAATATAATATTGTATAGGGGGTGCTGCCTAATGACTACCAAACAAGTTATTTGTCACAACAAAGAAAGCAAGGGGTTGTCTTGGGTGGCGCACATTTTATATAAAAATTTACTTTTATTAATATATTAAAATGTATAGTATTGAAGCGAAATATAAAAACTTATCACAAACACACATACATATAGTAGTAACAACATGAAGAAATGAAAAGAGAAGTGTGAAATAAAATGAAATCCCACTGTATATCTTGTTATAATAATATAATATTATGATCCCATGTAGAAATATAGATGGCAATGTGCTATAATGAAAATTGAATACACAATACTACAAAAAAGACAATGGTATTCTCAGTATCTATTTGTGGCACCTTTACAGATAGGCTCCCCATCCAACCATATGGGAACATATGTCATTGTTAGTAAAACCTATCAAGGGTGCAAAATCGTTGTCTTAGTTGAGTGATTGGTCACAACCCTACAGTATATTAAAGTCAGAATGTTGCGCACTACCTGCGTATCAGTGATATATATATCAGGGGTACGATTTCACTGTCATAATTAAATGATGAACACTGATCTTACAGTATATTGGAGTCAGTGTATTTATAATACAATCCTACCACCTGTATATCAGACATAAGTAATATCACAATCTACTGAACGTGAGGGACATCATTACACGTTCTTGTCTGACTTTATTTTACTGCCTATGGATTCAATGGATTACAACCTTGCAGTATCTCAGTAATCGAGAGAATGATATCTCTTGTCAGGTAAGTTAAATAATCGATTGTATGTGTACTAGATTATCACTACCTGTGTATTCCATTTAATTCCACATCGATATAAATATCGATGGTTGTAATAAGAAGATATTGATTGCTTCTCAACAATATGGGAGCATACATATATGTAATAGAATTTTTTATTAGCACATTGTCAAGGCTTTAGAATGTAACATATCAATCAGCCATATATTGCTATCAACATAATCTTCTGTTTGTCCTACCACCTATAATATTTCTGATGTGCTGGGTAAATTCAATTCATAATTCCTTCATAGTGGGTTATCAAATTATGTATTACCCACTACTTATAATAGATAGTTATTAGATCCTAACCAACACACCTAAATAAAACACTAACTATCGCTGACACCAACACCCTTGTGTAAGGCAGCAAGATCAACTACTATCCCGCTACATTGAGCAGAAGCTGCCCACATACTCCGGCTCGAATAAATAAAATCACATTATAATAAGTCAGTTTTGCCTATGCATTTAGGCCGGAGTAGTTAGTATCACAATTGAATAAGTGAATGCTACCAATCCAATAGGGCTAGCGTAATGAATGATTATTGCCTATACATTTGGGCAAAGTAACTTAATTCAATTGACGTTCTTAATACACAATGGTGTCAGTTTGCAGACTGCTAGTAAAAGGCGACACTGTTGCTGGTTATGGAATGATTGAAATTCTTAGCCGCTGAACTATAACAGTTTGCAGCTTTTCATTGTATCCCTCTCCGCTCTTACACACAGCCTGCACTGTCTGGTAGGACAATCCAAATTGAAACATAGGAACTCATCATACATTTAGTGTAATCATTATGATATTAACAGTGGGACATTAGCCAACGTGCGTTTCGCTACAAACTAGCTTTTTCAAGGCTAACCAGAATGCCTCATTCTCCAGCCTTTTATTCTACAAGAGGACCTATCATTATCTGTTCCCTGGTCACATGTTAAGCCCAACCAATAATATCGTCGATCCCTGATATTGTCTGTTAGAGCTATTCCCAGCAATGTTCAAACATAAATGATATTTTCCAATCCACCAATCAGGGTTCTCTAACTATGCTGTATGTTGGAATTATACTTATGTTATCTCAATATATCCCATGTATTTAGTTTAACAATTGTACTCAATATATATTGAAATATTTTCCTAAAAATTACATTTGATCATTAATTATTATATATAATAAAATAAAAACAGAAAATATAATACAATATATAATTATATTTAATCATTATTTAATAAATTTAAAAAAGTTTCAGTTATTGCCATTTATTTATATCTCTAAGCAACCATTTGACTATACATAATCAATTTCCTTCATATAGATCACATTGACTAACAAAGTATTTTCTATATAATTCATTATATTCAAAAATTAATATAAAAAACTTTCACCATCCTTAATATCACAATTAAATATTAAATAAAAATTACTTAATTAGTTATAATAATGTCAAAATATCACCTCTTTGTAAAAGTTAATATTTAATACCATTATTTAACTTAAAAAACACCAACATTTTTTATAATAATAATATTTTTACCTGTGTAAATCTTATACCATTTAAACCCTATGAATATTTCTATAATCATAAACATTACTAACCATAGTATACCCAAATGACTAGTGAACTGCATTATATAGTGCTCTCAAAAGTGTATGTGACAGTGACAGAGCATACTAAGTGCTCCTAATAGTATATGTGAAAGTGACTAAACATACTAAATAAAAATTAAATGAATATCCTAAAAATAGTGCTTATAGAATACTCACATATTATGTGCAACTAACATAAATATTTCAAATAAAATGTGCAATGCACAAAAATAAAAATGAAATAAAATAAAATAAAACATATATAGTAATAATAAAAATAATTTTAATACAGTGAAAATAACAACAGTTATTTATCAAAATTAGTGATTAAAGTGATAACAACCACTAAGTGAAAAAAACCACAAAACTAAATAATAATAAGAAGAAGAAGAAGAATAAAAAATAAAAAAAAATATTAAATATATGTGAAAATATATCAAATCTTATCCTAAATAAATTACTCTCATCAAGGATATGTCACTAATACTACAGTATCTTTAAATTATTATATCAACCACCCTCATAATTACTACCCTTATATTGTCATTGTTATCCTCTTAATACTTTGATGTTATATAATACTATATTTGAATAAAACTGTTGAAGTACAAATATCTCAGTATCATTGATAAAAATATAGTCAAATCCATAATTATTTGTATATATATCCAACACATGTATATAGAGATGATGTATGGAATATTTATACTGTTCCCAGTTCCATACCATTATCAAAGAATATATATCAGCCTTGAAAGATCCGCCATATCAGTCTAACCATATATCTCCTAATAAAACATGACTTCCCATAAGGGGAATATTCAACCTCATAGAAAGGCACCATAACTATTCCCTTCATTTAGTCATTTGGGGTATATACAATCCATAAGAAAAATCATCTTTGTTTCCCATTTTAGGAGCTGTTCATCAAGGTCACCTTCTCTAATTCCCAGGTTGACTCTTTTCATACCAAAAGCCCTCAATCCTTGAGGACTCCCTTCATGGTATTTCAAAAAATGTCTAGCCACCGAGGTTAGAGGTTTGAATTTCATTCGATCCTGGCTTGAGTTTCTAATGGTACCCACATGTTCCAAAATCCTGATTTTAAGAGGTCTACTAGTTTTACCTACATAACTTTTGCCTCACGGACACTCCAGATGGTATACAACTCCAATAGTGTTGCAGTCTATGTAATCTGTAATACTCCAATTCTTGCCAAATGTATCAAGGAATTGTTCTTTACGTGTCATATATTGGCAAGATTTACAGTGACCACATTTATGAGATCCCTTCTTGCTGTACCTTGGCATTTTAAGTGATGTAAGGTGACTATGTTCTAATCGATCTCTTAAATTACGTGACCTCCTCCAGCTCATTTGGACTTTTGCAGGTAAAATTTTAGCAAAATCTCTATCAGAATATAAGACAGGCCAATGTTTCTGCAAGATTTGATTAATCTGTTTCCATTGTGTATTAAAGGTCCCTATGAATCTAACAGGCTCATCCTCTGAATTTCTCTTCTTAGGTATTAGTAGAGATTCTCTAGGGTATTTCTTAATATCTTTTACAGCCCCTTCGATAGTTGTTTTGCTGTAACCTCTCTTCTCCAATCTGCTACATATGTGACTGCTCCTTTCTTCATAAGTATTTAACTGTGAGCAATTACGCTTTGCATAATAAATACATGGGATATATTGAGATATCTTAAGTATAATTCCAACATACAGCGTAGTTAGAGAACCCTGATTGGTGGATTGGAAAATATCATTTATGTTTGAACATTGCCGGGAATAGCTCTAACAGACAATGACCCTCATTCAGAGCCGTACGCTCTGAGCAGAGCAAACGTTCTGAATGAGGGCCGCCCTCCATAATTATGGAGCGTCCTCCTGGACGCTCATATAGCTGTGGGTCACCACCCACAGCTTATCCGAGCGTGCAGTTTGATGGCCACGATGGTCTTGACCAACGCGACCATCGCCACTGCGAGCCGGAGCCTGTGGTGGAGTTTTTCAACCGCAAGGCCCTGAGTGATTTTGGCTCTATCAGAGCCAAAATCACTCCCACTGACATCACTAGTGATGTCAGTGGGCCGGCTTCTGATGGTAGGCGTTCCCTTGGGAATGCCCCCGTCAGGGAGGCACGCCCCCGGCACACCCACCAAAGGGGTCGTGCTGTCAATCAACATTGACAGCACGCCCCCTTTGATCAGACACAAAGAGCGAAGGAAAGTCCTTCGCTCGTCGCATCTGGCGCATGCGCATGACGGAGCTCCCGCCATCGTGCGCATGCGCTGTGCACAACATCGACCCACTTGCGAGCGGACAGCCGCTTGCGAGTGGGTCTGAATCAGGCCCAATATCAGGGATCGACGATATTATTGGTTGGGCTTAACATGTGACCAGGGAATGGATAATGATAGGTCCTCTTGTAGAATAAAAGGCTGGAGAATGAGACATTCTGGTTAGCCTTGAAAAAGCAAGTTTGTAGCGAAACGCGCGTTGGCTAATGTCCCACTGTTAATATCATAATGATTACACTAAATGTATGATGAGTTCCTATGTTTCAATGTGGCTTGTCCTACCAGACAGTGCAGACAACTATAGCTCATAGTAGCGGCATACTGATTATTTTAGTTGTCTGACTAGGCTGTGTGTAAGAGCGGAGAGGGATACAATGAACAGCTGCAAACTGTTATAGTTCAGCGGCTAAGAATTTCAATCATTCCATAACCTGCAACAGTGTCGCCTTTTACTAGCAGTCTGCAAACTGACACCATCGTGTATTAAGAACGTCAATTGAATTAAGTTACTTTGCCCAAATGTATAGGCAATAATCTTTCATTATGCTAGCCCTATTGGATTGGTAGCATTCACTTATTCAATTGTGATACTAACCACTCCGGCCTAAATGCATAGGCAAAACTGACTTATTATAATGTGATTTTATTTATTCGAGCCGGAGTATGTGGGCAGCTTCTGCTCAATGTAGCGGGATAGTAGTTGATCTAGCTGCCTTACACAAGGGTGTTGGTGTCAGCGATAGTTGGTGTTTTATTTAGGTGTGTTGGTTAGGATCTAATAACTATCTATTATAAGTAGTGGGTAATACATAATTTGATAACCCACTATGAAGGAATTATGAATTGCATTTACCCCGCATATCAGAAATATTATAGGTGGTAGAACAAACAGAAGATTATGTTGATAGCAATATATGGCTGATTGATATGTTACATTCTAAAGCCTTGACAATGTGCTAATAAAAAATTCTATTACATATATGTATGCTCCCATATTGTTGAGAAGCAATCAATATCTTCTTATTACAACCATCGATATTTATATCGATGTGGAATTAAATGGAATACACAGGTAGTGATAATCTAGTATACATACAATCGATTATTTAACTTACCTGACAAGAGATATCATTCTCTCGATTACTGAGATACTGCAAGTTTGTAATCCATTGAATCCATAGTCAGTAAAATAAAGCCAGACAAGAACGTGTAATGAAGTCCCTCACATTCAGTAGATTGTGATATTACTTATGCCTGATATACAGGCGGTAGGGTTGTATTATAAATACACTGACTCCAATATACTGTAAGATCAGTGTTCATCATTTAATTATGACAGTGAACCCGCACCCCTGATTTATATATCACTGATACGCAGGTAGTGCACAACATTCTGACTTTAATATACTGTAGGGTTGTGACCAATCACTCAACTAAGACAACGATTTTGCATGGGGAGCCTATCTGTAAGGGTGCCACAAATAGATACTGAGAATACCATTGTCTTTTTTGTAGAATTGTGTATTCAATTTTCATTATAGCACATTGCCATCTATATTTCTACATGGGATCATAATATTTTATTATTATAACAAGATATACAGTGGGATTTTATTTTATTTCACACTTCTCTTTTCATTTCTTCATGTTGTTACTACTATTTGTATGTGTGTTTGTGATAAGTTTTTATATTTCGCTTCAATACTATACATTTTAATATATTAATAAAAGTTAATTTTTATCTAAAATGTGCGCCACCCGAGACAAAACCTGGCTTTCTTTGTTGTGACAAAAAAAGGTATTGCCATCACTACTGCTACCATGGTAGCAACTGCGATAGCACTATTATGGTAATGCATCACACCCCCTGCATGTATTACTGTTCCAAGCTTCTGCGTGATCCCCTGCCGGCTTCAGTGACTGTGGGGTCACTCAAGCTGGCGAATGCAGTTGCTCAAAAGCTGACAGAGATCCTTGACTCTTCACTTCCCCCAATGGTGGCGACACGACTATTGCTGCCCCCTCCCTACCCAGAAACAGCAGCAGACTGTCAATCACTTAGAGACTGCTGTTGCTCTGCTTGTGAACATGTAGGACCTGTACTGCACATGTGCAGCATGGGTCTTGCAATGGAGCAGACCGGCACAATTGGAGATGTGCTCTAACCATTGGGTTAGTGGACATCTGCTGAATTAGCCCCATTATCCATTATCTTCTATTTCATGAATTGCACACAAATAAACATATTATTTATTTTTTTTACCTTTGAAACGCACATTTTGATTGGCACTTGAATATTAAAGAATATTAAAATTATTTTGAATTTTTAATTATGAGACTAGAAGGCACTTTCCCCTCCCCCCATTTATTTATAAAATGGTTTCAAAGACAAGCACAAACCACCCAACAATTGTAATTGTCCAGGTGCCCCATCATATTGCAACACAAGATAGTGACCGCACAAAAGATACAAATAGAAGATACACAATTGGGACTTATTCAACCTTATCTTAAGTGAAGACTCATCAGCTACATTATGGAGAATTCAACTTGAGAAAGTAGTTGGATTCTTTCAAACTTTGCTGCTAAACCTTCACTAATGATAAGTCTGAATAATAATTTCAGATCAAGACATATATGTTTTATGGAAGATCTGGTGTACAGGGTAAGATAAATCTGACACTGTTCTAGTAAAGAGTACATCACATAGACTTGCTGAAAGACAGTTTAAGAAATAACCCCCAACCAGCCACAAATATGTACCACCCACAAGTCATTATCAATGATCTCAGAGGTCAAGTTCCTAGAGAACATTCAAATTGGTAACATATGAAGAGGAAACAACAACATTAGTTCTGATGTTTTGTCTAGAAGACTTAGCTAATATAAAATGAAGACATACTGTAAAAGGAGAGATTTGGCCTTTGACTGGTCAAGGTCAACATGAAAAACAATAATACACTTCTGTGTCATGTAATTCTGTAACATAATATTGTTCTTAACAACAACAATCCAATGTTCTATGCTATATGATAATAGGTTTTATTACTAGTAGACAATAATGTTATGCCCATACTGATAGGATACACCAAAATAGATAAAATTTTGCAGTTATAACATTTTGTATCAAATATAAAAACCATATTAATGCATATTGAATCTGAGAAAAGAGGATTAAAAAAAGTTAATTTAAATAAATAAATACAGTAGATCAGTATATATAATGAATTTTGTTACACTTTGAAATGGCTATAATATACTGTATATTTCCACTAAATAAAATATTTATGAAGCTACACTTAACATATGATTTTTCTTCCCAATTACCCATACAAGTGAACACAGTTTATACAAAAAGCTGAATGTATTTGGGAAAATTTTAAACTTACTGTATTTACATTTTTTTTTTCTTCTGACGAACATTACATTAAATTATATCAAGAAATTTCCTTTATAATATTTCTGGCAACTAATTACTTGGTGGTAACATAATGTCACAAACCGAACTATCTGCTGCAGTCACTGGGTCACTTATCTGGTTTCCTTCTCCATGATCCACCTCCGTGACAGACTCCCTCCAGCTGCGGCATCTCCTGTAGTTTTTCTGGCTTCTAAATGCAGCATTCCCTCCAGTGCTGGCTGTTGGGTTCAGCCATGACAGTCTGAATCAGGTGATTGTTCATCCTCCAACAGGAGATCAGTATGCTGTCACTTGATGCCTGCAGCCAATCCCTGACTAGCCAGGGGTATATAAGGACTCTGCCCGCACACAGCACTTGCCAGTACAATGTTATCTATATTTCAGCTTAGACCTCTACAGTGACCTCTACAGTGAGTGAGTGCATTTGACCTTGCTCTAAGTGCCAAACTCCACCTAGCTGCACCACTGGCTCCTGAAATCAGTCCAATATCCTGCACTATTGGTTCCAGACTGATATCCTGTACCATCAGTTCCAGTCCAATATCCTGCACCATCGGTTACAGTCCAATATCCTGCACTATTAGTTCCAGTCTGATATCCTGCACCATCGGTTCCAGTCCGATATCCTGCACCAATGGTCCCTGTCTGATATCCTATGTCATCGGTTCCAGTCCAATATCCTATACCATCTTTTCCAGTCCAATATCCTATACCATTAGTTCCATCCCGGTGTAATCAGCTAGCAAGCTATTCTGGTTTCATCCCGGTGTATTCAGCTATCAAGCTATTCTAGTTCCAATCCAGTGTACTCAGCTAACCAGTTATTCCAGTTCTGTCCTTGTGCACTAAGCTATCCAGCATTCCAGCTCCATTCGGTGAATCCTGTGTTCTGACTCCATATCCGGCATTATTAGATGACATCTTCAGCTGATATTGACTGAGAACTGACACAGATGTCTTCTTAATTGGCAGGTAACCTCATCATTGCTGCAGATCATCTAATTTTAATTATTTGAAAAGTGTACTGCAAACTAGGTAACCTCATCATTGCTGCAGATCATCTAATTTTTAATTATTTGAAAAGTGAATAGATTACTTGACCAAGTTCTTCTTAGCTTTGTGGCATTCACTGTTTGTTTATGTTAGGACATTTATTGCTAGCCATATTAGTGGGAAGGTATTGGAGGATGATTGGATTCATTGCATACACATGCAAGCACTGACTATTTAAGTTCATAGGAAGGCTGAAGGCCCCTGGGCTGAGTAGGGCATAATTATTAGAAGTGCATAATTTGTAAAAGTGCATTTCTTACCAAATTCGGCATTATACCGGCATTAAACCGAAGTTAAACTGAAGGAGACCACTCTAACCATAAACTATTCTTTAACAAGAACATACGGACAAAGTATAATCAAGAAATGTAAGTTCACAATATCTACACTACAAGCAACTGCTGTCTTCATCACCTGGACAATCATCACTGGCCTCTGTTTGCTCACTATAAGAACTTACACCTGCTATTATTTGTACTGACTCGCTCGTTTCACAAACAACTCATAGCTTACTGTATTCAGTGCCAATTTTAGTATATGTCTTAGAAATAATATCTTCCCACCTCTCTTATTTTCCTAGCCTGTCATCTGTCTTCTAATTCAGTTTACTTTAATATTCCATTTCTACTCTTTTCCTATGCTCAATAATAATTTGGAAATTTTGCAGGCACATTTTCCTCCATTGTACTATTACTTGCTTCTCTGCACTCATACTTTATTCCTACATCTAGTTTTTCTCCCCCTACCCAACTCTTCCACACCATTATCATGTGTACCTCCCCCTCCATTCACTGTCTACCTAATACTCTGCTCTACCCCCTTTTTCCACCTATATCATTCCCCCTTGTCTCCTCCACCTCCTCCTTCCTTTATCTCCCCTCCTCTGTCTGCCGTCCTCCCTCTCCTCTCCCACTACTACACTTTCATTCTCTTCTACCCCTCCTTTTTCCTGCTACCCCACTGATAATCCTTCCTCCAAACCTCCTCTCCATGTCACCCCATACCACCCCCATCATATTAAACTCCTTCCCTGCCAACCACCTACAGGTTCCCTTCCCAGTACTGGTCCCCACATAATCTCTCCACTACATTCATCTCGGCCACCCAAATTAAACTCACCTTCTCGCTACAGCAACCCAAATAATCTAATTCACATTTCTCCAACAAACACTGTCCCTCTATCCTGTGCCCTCTGGAATGCCAGATCAGTATGTAACAAACTCGTACCCACCCATGACCTTTTCTTCTCTAAAAACTTGCATCTCCTAGCCATTACTGAAACCTGGATTTCACCCTCTGACACCACTTCCCCTGCTGCTCTTTCCTCTGGGGTCCTCATCTTCTCTCATACCCCTCGGCCTGGGGGTCACCATGGTGGTGGGGTAGGGGTCCTTCTATCCTCTGGTTACTCCTACCAACATCTACCCTCTGAACCATCTCTTACTTTCTCTACATTTGAGGTTCATGATATATGCCTCTTCCATCCAGTTCACCTTAGAGTAGCTGTCATTTACCGTCCCCCTGGCCCTCCTTCCAAATTAATTGACAACTTCACTTCCTGGCTTCCTCACTTTCTCTCCTCTGAACTTCCCTCTATTATCCTAGGTGACTTCAATATTCCTATTGATATCCCCACAGAAGCCTCTGCCTCCAAACTCATCACCCTCTTGTCTTCATTTGGTCTCTCCCAATGGACCTCCTCACCCTCCCATGTGAGTGGGCATTCGCTTGACCTGGTCTTCACTCACCGTTGTGATATTTCTAATTACTGCAATTCCCCATTGTCCCTCTCAGACCATCACCTTCTCTCTTTTAACCTATCCCTCTCTCCTTCCCTTCCTCTACCTCCTAAGGCCACTATCACTAAGTGTAACATTGACGCTATTGACACCGTTTCTTTTTCTTCCCAGCTTGACTCACTTCTCTCCCTTATCCTCTCTCTCTCCTGCCCTGAACAATCCATTTCTCTATACAATACCTCCCTTACTTCTGCTCTGGACTCTGTTGCTCCGGCGATAACTATTCACCCTTGCAGATTTACACCTCAACCCTGGCATTCCAAATGCACCAGGTACCTGCAAAAGTGTTCGCGAACTGCCGAGCGACAGTGGAGAAGATCACACTCTAAGGCTGAGTTTCTCCATTTCAAATTTGTGCTCTCATCATACAGTGCCGCCCTTTCCCTCTCTAAACAGTCATATGTCAAGAACCTCATCTCCTCTCAGTCCTCAAATCCCCAACGTCTCTTCACCACCTTCAACTCCCTCCTCCACCCACCCCCTCCTAGCCTCCCCTCCTCGCTCTCTGCCCTTGAGTTTGCTACCTACTTGACATCTAAAATTGACTCCATATGTCAGGACATCATATCCCACCAGTCCCCCTGCTATCCACCTCCTCTCTTCCCAGATCACCCCTCTCCTTCAATTTTACCGACTCTAACTTTCTTCTCCCCTCTATCTGGAGAGGAAGTTATGTCCCTCATCCAGTCCTCACCCCCTTCCACCTCCCCCCTTGACCCTATCCCTTTACATCTCCTCCGCTACCTCTCTCCTTCTGCCTGCTCCCATCTTGCCCACCTCCTTAATCTCTCCCTATCATCAGGCACTGTTCCGTCTGCATTCAAACATGCCCTTGTCTCCCCCATACTTGATTCTAACACTCTCTCCAACCACCGTCCCATCTCTCTCCTCCCTTTTGCTTCCAAGCTCCTTGAGCTTGCTGTTTTCAAGCGCCTTACCACCTTTCTTTCCTCTCATTCCCTCCTTGACCCTTTTCAGTCTGGCTTCCGTTCTCCCCACTCCACTGAAACTGCCCTCACAAAAGTCAGCAATGACCTCCTTGCTGCTAAATCTAAGGGCCACTACTCTCTGCTCATTCTCCTTGACCTTTCTGCTGCTTTTGACACTGTGGACCACTCTCTCCTTCAGAAAATCCTTCACTCCCTTGGTCTGTGTGACACTGCCCTCTCCTGGCTATCCTCCTACCTCTCTGACCGATCCTTCTCTGTCTCCTCTCATGACTCCTCTTCTCCCCCACAGCCTCTTGCAGTGGGTGTTCCCCAAGGTTCTGTTCTTGGAGCTCTCCTTTTCTCACTCTATACATCCTCACTAGGTGAACTCATCAGCTCTTTTGACCTCCAATATCATCTCTATGCTGATGATACTCAGATCTACCTTTCCTCCGCTGACCTCTCTCCCTCTCTCCTCACTCATGTCTCCAACTGTCTCTCTGCCATTTCTTCCTGGATGGCCCAGCGATTTCTTAAACTTAATATGTCTAAGACTGAGCTAATCATCTTCCCTCCCCCCTACATAACCACACTTCCCACCATTTCTTTATCAATTGATGGCACAACTATCTCCTCTAGCCCCAAAGTGTGCTGTCTTGGAGTAATCCTGGACTCCTACCTCTCCTTCAAACCATATATTCAGAATCTCTCACAGTCCTGTCGCTTTCATCTTAAAAATATTTCCAAGATTAGACCCTTTCTTTCAAGGATGCCACTAAAAGTCCAATTGGTCATCTCCAGATTGGACTACTGTAACCTTCTCCTATCTGGCCTCCCCAAATCCCTTCTCTCCCCTCTCCTGTCTGTCCTCAATGCTGCTGCTTGGCTCATCTTCCTCTCAAAACACTCTGCATCTGCCTCCCCTCTCCTCCAAGCCCTCCACTGCCTCTCCTTCCCCTTTAGAACCCAATTTAAGGTTCTCACACTCACTTACAAAGCCGTCAGCCATTCCTCTCCCATTTACATCTCTGATCTCATCTCCCTTCACTCTCCCGTCCGCCCTCTTCATTCAACAAATACACGCCGCCTCTCATGCCAATTGATTACTTCCTCCCACTCCCACCTCCAAGATTTTTCCCGCGCTGCTCCCCACCTTTGGAACTCTCTCCCGCTTCCCATCAGACTCTCCACCTCTCTACAATCCTTCAAATGGGCTCTCAAGACCCACTTTTTCATCAAAGCCTTCCAGCTCTCATCTTAACTTGTTACTACATGCTCCTTCCTCCATGCCTACCCCATCTGTTTCACCCCTGTTTGTCTGTCCCTCCCCCTTAGAATGTAAGCTCCTATGAGCAGGGCCCTCTACCCTCTTGTGCATCTCCTTACTATTCCTTCATCTACTTCTTACTCTCTACCAGGGCACCTAACACTTGATTGCTTTGCATTGTTACTTATCTGGGTGTTATGGTCGTGAACATAGCAAAGTATATTATCCATGTCCTGTAATGTATTGTATTGTACTGTACTGTAAGTCACTGTAAATCAATCTATTTGTTTATGTACTTTGTAAGGCGCTGCGGAACACTTGTGGCGCCATATAAATAAACGATTATAATAATAATAATATCATCTGTGATTAGGCATCATCTGGACTTTCTTCAGGTCCTCAGCTGCATTGCCAGTGCCATTGCCACTCGCCTGTCCATCAGCTTCTCACAGATCACTAATATTACAGCTCAGTCCTATCATCATTCATGAGCAGAGATTACTTAAGGCCATCTAGTTTTCCAATACTCACCACACAGTCCAAACCAGCCGAAGACTCCAGTTCGGGTTCACAGACAAACGATCTTGTAACGCATACATTGCATTATTAAAGGAGGGAAAAGAAAGAGTAAAATAAAAAACAGTAGAATATGCTCCCAAAATATAACTTTTAATTTGAATTGTTGATAATGTTTTTCTAAAAGAATAATAAAAATAATAATAATAATAATAATAATAATAATAATAACACTCAGACCAGCTAGTTTTTGGACAAGTGACTTTCCAAAATATGTAATGGATGAGTTTTAAAATAAGAATTTTAGATATTTCTAGCTTCTTTTAGAGAAAAATATATTTCCACACAAAGTTTGGTCTACACAGATTCACCAAACAACCTAATATATGTAATCAGTTATTATTATCATCATGGAAAAATTAAACTTATTGCATTGATTTATTAATGTGCTCCTACTCTTTTTAAGAAAAATTATCAATATATATTAATAGAGCAAGAAAAATTATATTGCAGTTGAACAATTATGTTAAATCTAAAGCTTATTTAATGCAGACATTGTTCCATCCTATGAAGTTTCTATAATATACTTTCCCTTAATTGTATATATTACATGTTTATTTTTAGCACCTTAGGTTGAAGTTCAGAAGTTGCCTTGGCAACATCATGTTAGTATAATTAAATAATGTTTTAAGCTATGTATGTTCTACTTAAATGTATAATATTATCTTTGAGTGAATATCTGATGAATTGTAAATTTGAAATGTGCTGTCATATTAAATAAAAACACAATTATAAGATTATGCTTCTGCAAATAAGTCATGTTGCATGCATGGATAGAGCATAACAGATAGCCTAAAAATAGAGCAATTAAAGCTAGTATTTTACAGCAATCTATATCCAAACTGTTTATTATTGAGCTGAATAAGAAACAATAAATGACTGGAGTCTACATACTTATCACACTCACTCACACTCCTCTGCAGCATGGTACCATGTTAAGAGGGAGGTAGTTCATCGATTAAACAAATGCAGTTTGAGTGCCAGCTTTGCCAACTGGGTACCAATGCATGATGAGAGTTGACGTATTCATACACAGATGAAGAGCCAGTGATGCATAATTGCCAACTCTCTTGAAGAGCCTCCTGCTTCCTGCCCACTTCTCCAGCGATGGGGAACTAAATAGTGATTTGTTTTGCATTGTGCCCCACCTCCCTCAAACAGCTATTGTCCAGCTAGGTGTACGGTAGGGCCACAATGATGCAATCACTGTGCCACAGTGATGCAATCACAGTGCCACACCCCCTGTCAGTGTGTGTGCACTTAATCTATGTTTGAAATGAACTGCAGTAAAAAATCAGGAAACGTGAATTTTATTTCCATTATTCACATTTTAATTTTACAATAATTTTGAGGTTAGTGAACCTTTAATATATTTCTAAATTGGAATAGGTGAAAGCATTCTATTGTGCATGTTATCATTAAGTTATAGGGGCTATATTTACTAAAGTGAGGGTTTTTAGAAGTAGAGATGTTGCCCATAGCAACCAATCAGATTTTACTTAACATTTATCTAGTACCTTCTAGAAGATACTAGCTAGAATCTGGTTGCTATGGGTAACATCTCCAATTCTAAAAATACAAATTTTAGTAAATATATCCCATAGAGTGGATAAAAAATCCTTAACTCTTTGTATTGAAACCAGATAATTTTCCCCATCTAAGGACACTATTCCTGTATTTACACTTTTGCTCTCCATGAACTGGATTGCTTTGGTAATAGAATGGAGCTGTAGAGCCTAAATAGGACTGTTTATATAGTGAAATACTTATTATACTATATACCAGTGGTTCCCAAACTGTGCACCGCGGCACCCTGGGGTGCCGCAGCCTTGTCACTGGGGTGCCGTGGCAGCTAGTTGCTAAAGAGGCTGGCCAGTATATATATTTTTTTGCACAGGTAGAAGGGGGAAGCCAGTGCCCAGAGGAGCAAGAGGCGGCTGCTACCCCACTGTGAAAAAGGGAGACCGAAGTATGGTCAGATCACCAAGGGACCCACCGCCAGAAAGAAGGGTGCTGTGATGGACCCTGAGTGCCATTACCCGCAGCCTTATAGACAAAGATGTGTGTTTGCTGCAGGGAGAAGACTCCCCTTAGGACCCACCGCTACTGAGAAGTCAAAACCAACTTCCACTTAACACGTGGCTGCTGGACAGGGAACTGGAGAGCTGCCTGCCCAAGAGGAGGACTCTGAAGGAGACCCAGGAAGAGGAGCTGACCGTGTGAGTGGGGGAATCCCAGAGACCTGCCAACGATGACCGGACCCTGTCTTGTGGAGATGCCTGCCTACCGCCGGACATCCCCGGCAGTGTCTTTGACAGCCCCAACCAGCACCTGCCCAGTGAGGGCCCCTGGAGACAAACAGGGTCCTAGGAGAGAAATGCCATCAGAGCAGAGGATTTCCTGTTGTGCCCGACAGAGACTGCACTGGAGGGGAGGGAGAGAGTAGCAGTGGACCAATAGCTGAATCGCAATTGCTCTGAGTGCAGTGCATTGCATCCTGGGCTGTCTCAGGATATTGGTTAAGGCAGAAGCGCCACAGCTTGGGGGTAGGAGATATGGTGCCCTTCCTTTATCCTGTCCTAGTGTCCTTCTCACAATCCCTTGTCACTACATTTCTTTATCCCATCAATGTGGCCTCTCTATTTAATACCATTTGGGATCGGGTGCCCAAGGTTCAGTGTAGGGACCCTCCTTTGATCAAGTCCTTTGTGTGTCTTTCCATGGGAGACATGGAGGGGGCAATGTGAGAGGCATGGAGGGGGCAATGGAAGAGAGATGGGGGCAATGGGAGAGAGAGATGGTTGGGGCAATGGGAGAGAGAGATGGAGGGGGCAATGGGAGATGGAGGGGGCAATGGGAGAGAGAGATGGAGGGGGCAATGGGGAAGAGTAGCAAAGTTTTTCTTTTTTTTCTATTTTTTTTTAAATATTAATGTTATTTTGGCCCAACTGCTTAAAATGTGACTGTTTGGTAATTATTTTGGCTTAGGGGTGCCTTGAAAAAATTATGGACACCCCAACGGTGCCTTGAACTCAGAAAGTTTGGGAACCGCTGCTATATACTATATCTATATATTTATATATCTAAATATCTATATATCTAAATACATATATATATATATATATAGATATAGTATATAGCAGCTTTAAACGAGGTCAGGGTATATATATATATATATATATACATATATATATATATATATATATATATACCCTGAGCTCTTTTAAAGCTTTAGATACAACTAATATTTTAACTGTATTGGATGATAATGCAATGAAGTGAGATAAAAAGGAAATAACAATAGTAATTCAGCTAAAAATACTACTAATAACTGTTATGTATTTTAGATTAAATTAAATGCATTAGAATTTGATGAAAGAGTTAATACAAGTAAACTAGGTTACGTAAGAGGTGAATACAGTGATTAAAAAATGTCTAATTGGTGTACTGTATTCAATGAAAGACAAACCAGTATTGTCAAATTGGTGGATACACTAATACTGTACCCCTTTCATATCGCAAACCTGGGTCGCACCCAAGATTTTGTACTGTACATGGGTCCATCCCGGGTGCAACATGGGTGATACCCCTTCCACACTGGTGGCCTGACTCAGCTTACTGCCAGGTCAATGATGCCATCACTTTCTGAGCTGACACTTGGAGATGAGAGCAACTCCAAGCTTTGGCTCTTTTTATGATACGAACGGGACCTGGGTCGCATTGACCCAGGCTACTCATTCACACTGCACCATGAGCCAGGTTGAACCCGTGTTCAATCCTGCTCTTTATTTAGATTGAAATGCTGAGTCGCTCAACCCAGGTTATTTCAACTAGGCCCTATCACACTGTACAGTAACCCGGGCTGCTGCACGTTTATGTGAAATAACCCGAGTTATTGTTGGCAGTGGCAGTTGGCAGTGCAAGGGATATACAGTAACTGTAAAATTGCTTATTTTGATTTAATTTTCTCAATTATAGATTGAGCAATACACCTATGCATGTTACTTCTTTAAATATCACCACATCACCGTCAATGAATAATTACATACCAGAATAAGTTATCATTGTTTAGTGCTGTGACTTCATAAAATTTTGTACATTCAGTACATTTTTTTCACTCACATTGAATTACACATTACTGCACTGTCAATGAAAATGGAGCTTTATCGTAATATTCCCCGGAGGTTGCTAAATGTGATTGATGTGCTGTTCTTATGTTTTGCCTCCTTAAAGTAGATTACATAAGGCATAATAAATGATTGCCACATTTTTATTTTGTATAATAAAATAACATAGTATAGCATTATGATCTCTAAACAGGTATGACTACATGTACAATGGGTTTATGCTGGTTTGAACTGTATCTATTAGCTAGAGCAACTCAACAGCATATTGTTTTGTCAAAATATTCAGTCCAAAATTGTTTGGCATTCAGCAAATTTTCTATTCAACATATTGTTGTAATATGTGTTTGAGAGATATGTGCAGAAATTGACTGTTCTCACTTCTGTTCAAAATCATTTATTTAATAATGTCTGGAAGAGCTACAGTATTGCTGCTAATGAGGTGTACCCAGTGGTCGAAGTGGCAAATTTGAAGTGGGGGCATGGAGGCAGTCAGTGTGTGCATGCCGAAGACACATGGCAAAAAAAATCGGTGTGGCCACATGTCACGAGGGGTGTGGCCTCACATCACGAGAGGAGGGGAGACTCAAAATGGGGGTGTGTCAGCATCCATCTCTCACCCTTTGCACCTCTCACTCCCTCTGCTCTCCTTGTATCCTTCTGCATCATCTTCTTTTCTCATGCTGAAACCATCACTTTAGATGGGTTTAGTTGTGCATCCAGTGCTTATGAGCACTTCAAAAGTAATTGGTGCTCTGACAGGTAATTGCTCTGACAGGTGCCTGTTACTTTATACGCCACCCAGAAAAAAGTAATTTCCCACCATAGGCTTTGCATGAAAAAAAAAACACACACATTGGCACCGATAGGAAAATGTGGGTAACACAGAGGTGGTGGGATGCACAGCAGTGGTGAAGCACAAATGGGTGATGGGATACACAGAGGCAATGAGATACACACGGGTGCTGGGGTACAAAAAGTTTTTCTCTTTTTTTCTATTTTTTTTAAATATTAACGATATTTTGGCCCAGCTACTTAAAATGGGACTGTTCGGTAATTATTTTGGCTTAGGAGTGCCTTGAAAAAATTATGGACACCCTAATGGTGCCTCGAACTCAGAAAGTTTGGGAACCACTGCTATACACTATATATATATATATATATATATATATATATACATACCTTGAGCTCTTTTAAAACTTTAGATACAACTAATATTTTAACTTTACTGGATGATAATGCAATGAAGTGGGATAAAAATTAAATAACAATAGTAATTCAGCTAAAAATACTACTAATAACTTGTATGTATTTTAGATTAAATTAAATGCATTAGAATTTTGTACTGTACATGGGTCCATTCCGGGTGCGACATCGGTGAGACCCCTTTTAGACTAGATGTACCCTAACTCTAGAGAAATGAGCGTGAGTGGCATCTACCAATATCAACACAAATTATATTTTTTCTATTGATCTTTAAGGAATATTAGTCATATTAGTATTTCCAGGAAGATCAGTTTCATTTAAAACATAGCTTAAATAAACATACCTATTCTTAAATAAGCCATAAGTAGATGACACTGTTAATTTAAATAATCAAAACCTGATTTCAGATATTATAAAAAAATCATGATTGTAATTTTTTTTACCAAAAATAAGCTACCAAAAATTTGATTTTTAACATACTATAGACCTAAAATCTTAATGAACAAGTGATCGGAGTTAAGATTTAGAACTTACATTGAATCACAGTTCAGTTGATATAGACATAATTTAAAATTTAAGTCTACTTGTAATTTTCTGCTAATTTTTTTTTGTTTTTATACAAAAAGCTGGCTCTACATGTTATAGATTCAGTCTCCCATATCCAAATATTATGAAATATGGAATATTCCGAAATACAGGATTTTTTTTAGCATGTCTGAGATAGTGACACCTTTGCATTTTGAAGGCACAAACTAAATAAAATAAATTAGAATACTGATATAGCTAAATATCTAGATCAGGGGCAAAAATATATATATAATGACAATCACTTGTTACCCGTATTGCAGCTCCCAAAAAGGTTCTGGAAACACTAAGGACACAACAGAAAAAATACACACAAGGGAGCGCTATAATAAAAAGTTATAGATTAATTTAATATAGCATGATTGCTAGAATATATTAAACACCTTATATATAATAAACCACTAAATATGGCCAAAAATAATTTAAATAAATTAAAAACTAGTATAAAATAGGGCAAAATATTGTATACAGGTTGAGTCTCCCATATCCAAATATTCCGAAATACGGAATATTCTGAAATGCGGAATAATTTTGGCATGACTGAGATAATGAAACCTTTGATTTTTGATGGTTTAATATACACAAACTTTGTCTAAAGGCACAAATTATTTAAATTATTATATAAAATTACCTTCAGGCTATGTGTAGAAGGTGTATATGAAACATAACTGAATTTCATGTATGTACACAAAGTTTGCTTGAGCCACAAAATCATTAAAAATATTGTATAAAATTACCTACAAGCTGTGTGTATAAGGTGTATATAACACATATATGTATTCTGTGTGTATATTGGGGTCCCATTCCCAAGATATTTCGTTATGATATGCAAATATTCCAAAATACGGAATATTCCGTTATCCAAAATACCCCTGGTCCCAAGCATTTTGGATATGGGAGACTCAACCGGTACCTGGATAAATGTACACGTTAATTCACAAAGTGGATCCCTGCATTCTAAACAGATTTCTAAAGGCATAGTGGACTTTATATATGTTCTTCTTGAGGTTATTTTGCCCTATTTTATACTAGTTTTTTATTTATTTTAATTATCTTTGGCCATATTAAATGGTTTTATTATATGTAAGGTGTATAATATATTCTAGTAATCATGCTATATTAAATTAATCTGTCAATTTTTATTATAGCACTCCCTTGTGAGTATTTTTTAAATAAAATAAAGTATAAAATTACCTTCAGGCTTTTTGTATAATGTGTATATGAAACATAAATTAATTCATGTATGTAACTTTGTTTGAGCCACAACATTAATGAAAATATTGTATAAAATTATTTTTAGGCTGTGTGTAAAAGGTGTATATAAAACATAAATGCATTCTGTGTTTAGATGTGGGGCCCATTCCCAAGATATTTCATTATGGTATGCACATATTCCAAAATACAGAATATTCCGATATTCAAAATACCCGTGGTCCCAAGCATTTTGGATATGGCAGACTCAAACTGTATAACAATTGTAATTTTAAGAATAAACATTTATATTTTTTATTTATAATCGAAACAGTTACCATATACAAACTTTCAGAAACGAATTATCCGTTTATTGAAGGGATTGTGCTTTCATGATATTCTATTTAAGATTGCATGAAAAAGTCTACCATATAGATGAAATTTGACAGTGTATATGTAGATGAGATTACTGCTGTAGGACGTGGAAGATGTTTGCTATACTGACTTATAAGATTTTGGATTCCAAAGCAGGGCCGGATTAACAATGGGGCGGGTGGAGCTTCAGCTCCAGGCCTCCCCATGAAAATAGGCCCACAGGAGACTGACAGCGTTGACAGGAAAAAAATGCTTTCCTATCACGGCTGCCAGCAGTTACAACCCCTACCACCAGACCACCCCTGCCCGCCCAGGAAAGCTTCTCCATTTTCGGCAATCATGTCACGGCCGGGCAATACAAACAGTGTACAGTAAGTGTCAGTGAAGGGATTCGCAAGCCCTCCCTCCCTGCACCACGTGATATCATATAAGTACCGCCCAGTGGCGGCATCTATGTGCGACAACTTTTCTTACAGTAGGGCCATGCAGGGACGCGCTAAAATAAATGTGATCAATGCTAGCCCAGGCGGCTGTGATCGGGCAGCCACTAATTAGTTATTACTCACCGCCGAAAATTGACAGCCCCCGGGGCTCCGCCCTCCTCTTCCTGCTCCTCTCTACACATCCACCTCTGGACTTTGATGTGCAGTATGCACAGCGTGGCAGCTGGTGGCCAGCCTACAAGTTGAACTTTCCTACCCCCACTGTAATGTGATATGGTCACCGCAGGACTCATTAACTTTCCCTAACCACTCTAAGCCACGCCAGTCCCCCACCTCAGGTGAGCTCCATGGGGTGGTGGTTACTTGAACTCAAGTAAAAACGTAAGTTACTGGAGAAACTATTGTTTATAACAAAAAAAATTTATATATCTATATTAGGGGTGTGCACCGGCCACTTTTCGTGTTTTGTGTTTTGGTTTTGGATCTGGATCTTTCTTCGTGTTTTGGATCTGGATTGGTTTTGCCAAAACCACCCTTCCGTGTTTTGGGTTCTGGGTTTTGTGTTTTGGATCGGTATTTTTTTGAAAAAAAGCATAAAAACAGCTAAAATCACAGATTTTGTAGGTTTTTCTGCTCCTATGCTATTATTAACCTCAATAACCTTAATTTCCACTCATTTCCAGTCTATTCTGAATACCTCACACCTCACAATAGTGTTTTTATGTCCAAAAGGTTGCACTGAGGTAGCTGGATGACTATGCTAAGCGACACGAGTGGGCGGCACAAACACGTGACCCATCTAGGCGTGAAACTGCAGTGGCAGACAGGATGGCATTGAAAAACTAGGCCCCAAACTGTACATAATGCAAAGAAAAAAAAGAGGTGCAAGATGGAATTGTCCTTGGGCCCTCCCACCCACCCTTATGTTGTATAAACAGGACATGCACACTTTAACAAACCAATCATTTCAGCGCCAGGGTCTGCCACACAACTGTGGCTGAAATGATTGGTTCGTTTGGGCCCCCACAAAACAAGCTGGCAATTAATCTGTCCCTGCACAAACTGGCTCTACAGAGGCAAGAAGTCGTCCTCATCCTCCTCATCCACAGATTCCTCACCCTCTTCAGTGTTATGTACATCCTCATCCTCACAGAGTATTAATTCGTCCCTGCTGGAACCACAGGTCCCTCTGTACGTTCTGGAGGCTGGTCTCCCTGGAAGAGTTGATCATTCATTTTATGAACATCATCTTCTCCACATTTTGTGGAAGCAACCTCCTACGCCTTTCGCTAACAAGGTTCCCGGCTGCACTAAACACTCTTTCGGAGAACACACTGGAGGGGGGGCAACTCAGGTAAAATAGAGCCAGTTTGTACAGGGACCTCCAAATTGCTTCTTTTTCCTGCCAGTACAGGTACGGACTGTCTGACATGCCTACTTGGATGCTGTCACCGATGTAATCCTTTAACAGACAGACGCACGCTTGTCGCTGCTGCTTTAAGGATGCAGGTGCGGCTACAGCCCACACATTTCACAAAGACCGAAAAAAAAAGAACAATATTTTAATTGTTTGTGTAGCACACTTTGAGGGTGTCACCACCCTTTAACAGACAGACGCACGCTTGTCGCTGCTGCTTTAAGGATGCAGGTGCGGCTACAGCCCACACAATTCACAAAGACAGAAAAAAGAAGAATATTTTTATTTTTTGTGTAGCACACTTTGAGGGTGTCACCACCCTTTAACAGACAGACGCACGCTTGTCGCTGCTGCTTTAAGGATGCAGGTGCGGCTACAGCCCACACATTTCACAAAGACCGAAAAAAAATAACAATATTTTAATTGTTTGTGTAGCACACTTTGAGGGTGTCACCACCCTTTAACAGACAGACGCACGCTTGTCGCTGCTGCTTTGAGGATGCAAGTGTGGCTACATCGCACACAAGTCACAAACACATTAAAAAAAATTTTTTGATTTTTTGGAGCACTTTGAGAGTTACAACACCCTTTAACAGACAGACGCACGCTTGTCGCTGCTGCTTTGAGGATGCAAGTGCGGCTACAGCCCACACAATTCACAAAGACAGAAAAAAAAAGAACAATATTTTAATTGTTTGTGTAGCACACTTTGAGGGTGTCACCACCCTTTAACAGACAGACGCACACTTGTCGCTGCTGCTTTAAGGATGCAGGTGCGGCTACAGCCCACACAATTCACAAAGACAGAAAAAAGAAGAATATTTTTATTGTTTGTGTAGCACACTTTGAGGGTGTCACCACCCTTTAACAGACAGACGCACGCTTGTCGCTGCTGCTTTGAGGATGCAAGTGCGGCTACATCGCACACAAGTCACAAACACATTAAAAAAATAGTTTTTTATTTTTTGGAGCACTTTGAGAGTTACACCACCCTTTAACAGACAGACGCACGCTTGTCGCTGCTGCTTTAAGGATGCAGGTGCGGCTACAGCCCACACATTTCACAAAGACCGAAAAAAAAGAACAATATTTTAATTGTTTGTGTAGCACACTTTGAGGGTGTCACCACCCTTTAACAGACAGACGCACGCTTGTCGCTGCTGCTTTAAGGATGCAGGTGCGGCTACAGCCCACACAATTCACAAAGACAGAAAAAAGAAGAATATTTTTATTGTTTGTGTAGCACACTTTGAGGGTGTCACCACCCTTTAACAGACAGACGCACGCTTGTCGCTGCTGCTTTGAGGATGCAAGTGCGGCTACATCGCACACAAGTCACAAACACATAAAAAAAATAGTTTTTTATTTTTTGGAGCACTTTGAGAGTTACACCACCCTTTAACAGACAGACGCATGCTTGTCGCTGCTGCTTTAAGGATGCAGGTGCGGCTACAGCCCACACATTTCACAAAGACCGAAAAAAAAGAACAATATTTTAATTGTTTGTGTAGAACACTTTGAGGGTGTCACCACCCTTTAACAGACAGACGCACGCTTGTCGCTGCTGCTTTAAGGATGCAGGTGCGGCTACAGCCCACACATTTCACAAAGACAGAAAAAAAAAGAACAATATTTTAATTGTTTGTGTAGCACACTTTGAGGGTGTCACCACCCTTTAACAGACAGACGCACGCTTGTCGCTGCTGCTTTGAGGATGCAGGTGGAATCTAGACGGGATTTGGAACCGAGGACACACTACCTCCATCAATTGTCTAAATCCCACTGCACTAATGTCGGATACCGGACGCACGTCTAACACCAACATAGCAGTCAAGGCCTCAGTTATACGTTTTGCTTCAGGATGACTGCTGTCGTACTTCATCCTCATCGCTAGGGACTGTTGGAGGGTCAATTGTTTAGTAAAAGTAGTGATGTTCCTACTTCCTCTCTGGGATGATGAACAACTCCCAGCAGCAGCAACAGCACTAGTAGGAAGTGGTTCTTGATCTTTCCCTATTTTATTTTTATCAGAGAAAGTTTGGTCCTCCATTTATGTTATATTGATATATATACGTGCGGCTAAAGCGCACACAAACACAGAAAATATTTTTTTATTTTTGCTGGAGAGTAGTGCACTTTGTGGGTTACACCACCCTTTAAGAAATGAGCCAGCCGGCTCTTTACTTATGGGACACAGGCGCACGCTTGGCGCTGCTCCATTGTTGATGCACGTGCAGCCACAGTGCACACAAGTCACAAACACAGAAAATATATATTTTTTTGGTTTGGAGTGTACTTTGGGGGTTACAGAACCCTTTAACGGTCAAGCCAGCCGGCCCTTTACTTATGACACAGGCGCACGCTTGGCACTACTTTGTTGATGCACGTTCGGCTACTGCGCACACAATTCACAAACACAGAAAATATTTTTTTTTTTGGTTTGGACTGGAGTGTACTTTCGGGGGTTACAGCACCCTTTAACGGTCAAGCCAGCCGGCCCTTTACTTATGACACAGGCGCACACTTGGCACTACTTTGTTGATGCACGTGCGGCTACTGCGCACACAATTCACAAACACAGAAAATAATTTTTTTTCGGTTTGGACTGGAGTGTACTTTGGGGGTTACAGCACCCTTTAACGGTCAAGCCAGCCGGCCCTTTACTTATGACACAGGCGCACGCTTGGCACTACTTTGTTGATGCACGTGCGGCTACTGCGCACACAATTCACAAACACAGAAAATAATTTTTTTTTTGGTTTGGACTGGAGTGTACTTTCGGGGGTTACAGCACCCTTTAACGGTCAAGCCAGCCGGCCCTTTACTTATGACACAGGCGCACGCTTGGCACTACTTTGTTGATGCACGTGCGGCTACTGCGCACACAATTCACAAACACAGAAAATAATTTTTTTTTTGGTTTGGACTGGAGTGTACTTTGGGGGTTACAGCACCCTTTAACGGTCAAGCCAGCTGGCCCTTTACTTATGACACAGGCGCACGCTTGGCACTACTTTGTTGATGCACATGCGGCTACTGCGCACACAATTCACAAACACAGAAAATAATTTTTTTTTTGGTTTGGACTGGAGTGTACTTTGGGGGTTACAGCACCCTTTAACGGTCAAGCCAGCTGGCCCTTTACTTATGACACAGGCGCACGCTTGGCACTACTTTGTTGATGCACGTGCGGCTACTGCGCACACAATTCACAAACACAGAAAATAATTTTTTTTTTGGTTTGGACTGGAGTGTACTTTCGGGGGTTACAGCACCCTTAATGGTCAAGCCAGCCGGCCCTTTACTTATGACACAGGCGCACGCTTGGCACTACTTTGTTGATGCACGTGCGGCTACTGCGCACACAATTCACAAACACAGAAAATAATTTTTTTTTTGGTTTGGACTGGAGTGTACTTTCGGGGGTTACAGCACCCTTAACGGTCAAGCCAGCCGGCCCTTTACTTATGACACAGGCGCACGCTTGGCACTACTTTGTTGATGCACGTGCGGCTACTGCGCACACAATTCACAAACACAGAAAATAATTTTTTTTTTGGTTTGGACTGGAGTGTACTTTCGGGGGTTACAGCACCCTTAACGGTCAAGCCAGCCGGCCCTTTTCTTATGACACAGGCGCACGCTTGGCACTACTTTGTTGATGCACGTGCGGCTACTGCGCACACAATTCACAAACACAGAAAATAATTTTTTTTTTGGTTTGGACTGGAGTGTACTTTCGGGGGTTACAGCACCCTTAACGGTCAAGCCAGCCGGCCCTTTACTTATGACACAGGCGCACGCTTGGCACTAACTTGTTGATGCACGTGCGGCTACTGCGCACACAATTCACAAACACAGAAAATATATTATTTTTTTAGCACTTGGGGGGAGCACCCCTGATGGACAGAGCACCCCCTGGACAACACTACAGCACCTCTTTAGGACTGGGACACTGCACAGGACTTTGGAGTGGACACAGCCCCTATGGAGAACTGACTGCACAACACAGTCCAGCCAGCCCCTATGGACTTTGAAGTAGTGGACACAGCCCCTATTAACAACAGCAGCACAGCACAACACAGCCAGCCCCTATGGACTTTGAAGTAGTGGACAACAGCAGCACTACACTACACTACACTACACAGCCCTAACTCCCACCCTCCCTCTTCACTGTCCACAGCCGAGTGAGAAAATGGCGCCGACGTGGGTACCTTATATAGGATCCAAAACCCGCGAGACTCGGAAGGCGGGATGATGACGTTTTGCCTCGATTTCAGATCCGAGTCAGGCGGGAAAAGTCGAGCCTGATTCGGATCGGACTCGGATCGGGGGGGCTCGGGGGGGTTCGGATTTCAGAAATCCGAACCCGCTCACCCCTAATCTATATATATATATATATATATATATTTATATATATATATATATATGTATGTATAATATATATATATGTATAATATATATATATATATATATATATATATATCTCAATATCCCATTGTGATAGGAAAAAAAGACCAACACACCTCTTATTGGGGTAGATGTATGAAGCCCAGAAGCGGTATCAGCACACGTTATGTGCGCTGATACCACCTCTACCCAATGTATGATCAGGGGTCTGGGCGGTAAATGCGCCCCTGTCATTATCGGGGTTGCTATCTACAAGATAGCACCGCCGAGCGGCAGGGCCATGTACGAACGGTCATACTGCATGACCGTTCGGCTGGCTATAGCTGTCGATAACGGCCTGGCGCTAGCCTATCCCCACATCAGGGTCAGCACTGTCCCTGCTGGGGCTGCTGCCGGCTACAGAACTGCACGGGGGAGATCTCGCGATACTTGCAAGATCCCGCGCATGCTCAGTGGAGCCAGCCGGGACAGAGACACAGGGCATCAGCTGAGCGCTCGTGAGCAGGTCTGAATCAGGCCCAGTAATTACAAAGTTTTTTGCATATAATAAGAGGTGTGCTGGTCTTTTTTTCCTGTCACAACGGGATATTGTTATATTAATTCATTATGGGATTTCAGCACCTGAACATTTTTTCATTAAGTTTGTGCTGTTATTGATTGTGTGTGTGTGTGTGTGTATGTGTGTGTATGTGTATATATATATATATATATATATATATATATATAAATCATGGGTGTGGGGGTGGCTCACCCCCTCCCCCCCAAATGTGACAGGCCGCAGACAGCCAGGGGCTGTGCACCGCATGGAGGACGAAGTGTAATGTGTGGTCTTTAAGTTAAAACACAGCACATTACATCTCTTCCGCTGTGGGGTGCAGAGGTTGTGCAGCATATTTCTATAAAGCACTGTGCCTGGTGCCTGCTGCTCAGTCAGGTAAGAGAGAGATAGGGAGAAAAGGAGAGGAGAGGAAAAGGGGTGCTATAATGATATTTTGTTGCCACCCAACATAAAATCATTCTGACACCCTTGATATATATATATGCATGTGTGTGTGTATATACAAATATGTATATTTACAAAAAAAAGCATGCCTCTGCAAAGATATGCAACACGCTACACTGTGTATGCAGAAGTGGTCACACCCTCATCCCTAGTCACACCTCCGTATCATATTGTGGGTCACACCTCATGTGGAAGCACACAATAGGCCCTTCTCAAATGTCAGCTCCAGGCCCATGCAGACCTTAATCTGGCACTGTTCCAAAGTATGGTAAATAGCACCTTTTATATTTACATACAGTTATTTAATAATGGAAGCCAAAGAATTGTGATGTTTAAGAAGCCATGATTTGAAACAAATATGTGAGCCTTGTTTTAGGGTGCATTATGTGGGGACTTGGCATGCTTAATTCACAGCGGTCTTTATTGCACAAAGATATTCTGTTCCAATATAGTTATTTTTTATTTTTACATTTTTTTTATATTTAATGAATTGTTATAGGGAATAACATTTTTTACGTACAACCGTTCGACAAAGATGCTGCAATGTTTGGGGGATTTCCCTTGATCACAGAGATTAACCTCCTAAATATTTCTGCATTGTTCTAATTTTGAAAAGAAAATGCTTATAGAGATTTTATTTGTTCAAGTACATTGTTTGTGATAATGTTTTCTTTATATGTCCCATACATGTAATTTTAAGAAATATGTGATCCCTGAAACTATTAATCCCACATATCTACAATCTTCAAGAGTCTGAACTCCAGTGAAGTTTTTGGAGATTTTGAAGATTTTTTAGTGCAAATAAGAGGGATAAAACTAAATACACTGCAACACATAACAGCCGCTATATATTTCAAAATATCGGGGTCAGTATCTTACCCATCGATAGAAATGTTAATTGAAAAATGGGGTGCAAGTGAAAACATGACCACAAATCCAGTGTTTGAAGTATGTGACTACACCTTTTATGTAAAAACATTGTAAATGCTTTCTCCTTACTTAATTACACTCCATTTCATTTAAATTCAGGGAATGTTGTTTCCAAATTATTGCAATAATTTTTCAAGCGCCCAACTGCGTCAAAGTCTTCCCTTCTGACCAGTCCTTACACTTACTCACAAAAATATGAAAATAGTTCTGCATCATTTGCCACCAGGTATTACACAGATTTTATACCCACAAACTGCCCTTTTCATGGATTTAGGTATGCTAGCTCTTTGGCTTAAATGCAGTATTTTTAAATTAACATTCCATGAATTTAAATGAAATACAGTCTGGAGTGTAATTACGTGAGTGTAGAGCATGTTTGAGATATATATATATATATATATTCCATATCGAGCGGCACTCTCAGCAATAAACACCAAAAGAACCCTGGTGCCCTCCATCAGAGACCAACTCCAGTAGGTCCCAATATGCAATCCACATCGGCGGCACTCAGGTAGAAAAATGCGTCTCAACACAGGGGTATGCTACCGTCATTTCGGAGCCATTTATTGCTCCATCATCAAGGTCACAGATGCAATACAAACAGCACATATATATACATACACCTCACCTCAGTGGAATCACATGTTCCCGCGTCCGGTTCAGAGTCAAATCCGAGTGACGTCAACCAGCCACCGCTAGCACCCACGTGTCAGGCATCAGACGCTGGATAGAGGGGGCGTTCCCAGGGTGAGTCACCATTACCTAGACAACGAGCATAAGCAAATTGCCTCCGCCTGATCTCTGTCTAGGATGGGCTCTCATCCCAGCCATGTCATCCCACACCTCCAACATACCACGCCCACATGAGTACCGCCAGCCGTGAACCTGGTTGCATACACCACAACGGACCGCCTATCCAGACAGCCGGGAACAGTGTATCCACACAGACATAAACATACATATAAGTAACATCATACAATGGCATGAAGAACATATACAGTTATTTATAAACACCTATATAGAAAACCCTTACTAATGAAAAATAGTTATAAGAAAACTCCTATCAACAATAAATATACTAGCCCAGTGTACCCATTATATAATAACCAGATACATCGACATAAATTCTAGCGTATAAGTACCTTAACATAATCAAGGGACCCATATATCTCTCAGTCCCATACACAAAGTCTTATCTCAATATAAATAACTACCACAAGGTCACCAAATATATCATATAGATATAGCAATAATGTACCTATGTCAATGATGCATAGCTTGTATAAAAAATCCTACTTCCAAAAAACCTAAGGATTAACCCATATCACAACCATAGCTACAAATAATCAATTACAGAAAGCAGTGGAGACCGAGATTCTCGTTCAAACCCCGTGGTGCCAGGGAGTCCAACCTATAGATCCACCGCACCTCACACTGTAGAAGCTTAAGTGATCTATTACCACCTCGAAGAGCTTTTGGCACATAATCAATGATCATATAGCGTAAGGACGATACATTGTGTCCACTTTGTACAAAATGGCGTGCCACCGGTTGGTCACTGCTACCAGAAGAAATGGCAGCACGGATCGCTGACCGGTGCAATGCCATTCGCTCTCTTAATGTTCTATCGGTCTTCCCCACGTACATAAGCCCACAGGGACAAGTGATGAGATAAACAATGAACTTGGTGGTACAGGTTACTCTATGCCATATCGAAAGTTATAGCCACTATAGGAGTGACAGAAACAGCTGCCTGTTGTCAGCGAGTGGCATGTCAGGCAATCTAGACACTTAAAACATCCCAATTTTGGACGAAGGAAGCGGTCTACATTTGTAGATCCTAATCCTGTAACATCAGTTCTCATCACAAAGTCGTGAATATTACGTCCCCTACTGTAGCAAGACATGATACCAGTATCATGTAGGTTTAAATCAGGATCAGTACCCACAATAGGCCACAATTCCTTGGTGACATTACGGATCTTATTGCTGTGAACATTATAGTGGTTAACCCATGGCATACATTGTTTGGTCTTATCTACCACTTTACGTGATTTAAGTAACTCAGCCCATGGGATCGTCAGTGCTCTATCTTTAGTCTGACTGAGAATCTCCTCCGAGTATCCTCGTTCCCTAAATTTAACCATCATCTGTTCTATTTCCTGAATGGCTATCAACTCATCGCTACAGATTCTACGAGCATGCAAGAACTGCGAAAAGGGCAGGCCATATTTTAAAGGTTTAGGGTGAAAACTCCCACTATGGAGAATGGTATTCCTGTCTGTGGGTTTACTATACAGCCGAGTGGTAATCCTGCTACCCACCAATGTCACTTGAACATCTAGAAAATCGTCAACACAAAATGTGAACTTAATGGGACTGCTAGATAGATTATGCTGTTCAATGAATCCAAGAAATTCTGACCTAGTTCCTGTCCATATGATAAAAATGTCGTCTATGTAGAACAAAATTCTGCCAGACACATAGACATTCAGAAAAAAGATTTCCTCTTCTGCCTGAAACATGTAAGCGTTGGCGTGGCGATGGGGCAACATTGGACCCCATCGCCACGCCAACGAGCTGAAGATACAAGTCACCATCATACATAAAATAATTTCTAGTGAGAATCATCTCAAGCAAATCGATCACCAGATTAACATCTGGACCAATATACACTGTACTCTCATTAATCAACTTCCTCACTGCCTTTAAGCCTTCTGCATTCGGAATTACCATGTATAAGCTACTTATATCGATGCTACATAGCAGACTACCAGCGGGTATCTCAGAAAGCTCAAAGATCCTATTTAAGAAAGTTGTGGTGTCCAACAGGAACTTAGGATGTTCCTTAATGCACGGCTGCAATAATGTGTCAAGATACACAGCCAGTGCCTGGAACACCGAACCCCTGGCCGAAATGATCGGTCGTCCCGGGGGGTTATCCAGGCATTTGTGTATCTTGGGTAATGTATACAATAAAGCAGTCATAGGGCACTGCGGGACCAAAGCTTCACATAGATCGATGGATATGATCCCCTCATCAGCTTCACCTTGCAATTTCTCACGTAATTGTTTAAGAAATACATCAGTGGGGTCCACATCTAATTTCCTATATACCAATGCATCTGAGAGTTGCCTCTCAATCTCTTTTTTATACATTGACAAATCTTGGATCACAATGGCCCCGCCCTTATCCACAGGGCAGACCACTATGTCAGTATAATGAGATAAATTTTGTAGAGCATGCCATTCACTGGCAGATAAATTACTATATTTCTGTGTCCCCACATCTAGATCGTTAGAAGATAATTTAATTACTTCTTGATTAAGCATACGTGAGAATGTTTTTATAGCCGCATTGTTGGACATAGGTTCAAATTGTGATCTTCTCTGTAACTTACGAACTGCACCAGGAATTTCGGATTGTCCCTGTTGAATAGATTTGGGTGGAGCCTTAGCGCCATTGTAGAACTCATGGAGCTTTAATTGTCTTGTTAGACAATATTTCTCTATCTCCCATTGCATCCCATCAAACTTAGCAGTGGGCACAAATGACAGACCACGACTTAGAACTTTCACTTCTTGATCTGTCAATATATGGGAAGAGATGTTGATTATTGTCATTTTCTCGGGAGAGGTGGTCTCCCCATCCTCCTTCGATTGCGACTGTGACCCCATCCTCTGCCATTGTCTGCCCCTTCTAGTATATCTCCTCGCCCTCTTGGGGTAATATGGTTGTTCCCACCAAGTCTTAAAGGGGCCATATATCGGGTTTGTCTGCCAAGACTGGTGTCAGAGTCACTAGTGTTTAGATTATATGTGGATGAGTCAGAGTTATCCTGCTCCCTCCGAGCTCCCCGTCTATCTGTACTGCGCTGTTCATTGCGGCCATTGCCAATCCAATTATATACATGGTTATGTTCGTAATCCGCAGCTACTTTCACCATCTTGAGCTTCTTAAATTGAATGAGATCATATTTCTATTTAGCCACTTGATTGTTCAAATTCTCTAGCCAGCCAGTGCTCGTATCAGCTTCAAATGCAGTTTTATGCTCCATCTCGAAGCTATATATTTTTTCTTTAATTGCTGTAAGTTCATGCCCCACCTCCTCAATCACAAGAAGCATAAGGTCGTAGCTGCACTTATTAAGCACAGCTATCCACCTTTTGCAAAAATTCATATTTTGATGACCTATAGTAGGGCAGTTTCGGACACGAAAGCCTCGGGGGATCCGCTTAGGTTTATAATAGTCAATTAAAGTTACACCGTGGTAATGAAAGTCAAGTTCCTTCTGCTTTAATCTAAGCCAATCACGGTATAGCTGCTGTAAAGATCTAGTAGCGTCATCATCATCAAAACGTTCTTTGAACAATATTGTCTCTGCATGAGAATCAGAGAACCTAAGTGTACTGCCTTGTGTTAAAATAGCCATATTAATGGTCTCATAAGTTCCTTCTCCAGTCTCATCAATGCCTTCAGCCATGATGTGTTACTGTAAAACCTACACCAGTAGGAATCCAATAGAATGATGAGAAGTCTGTAATATAAATAATATAGGTGCCTGCCCAATGTAAGTTGCTCCTGTATGGCAGCCTACATCAATATATATTCCATATCGTGCGGCACTCTCAGCAATAAACACCAAAAGAACCCTGGTATCCAGCGTCTGATGCCTGACACGTGGGTGCTAGCGGTGGCTGGTTGACGTCACTCGGATGCATTTGATGTGTTGAGACGCATTTTTCTACCTGAGGGCCGCCGATGTGGATTGTATGTATATATATATATATATATATATATATATACAGTAAGTAAGTATATGTATTAACATACAGCAGGAAAGAAGATTAGAAAATGTGCATATATTGCTCATATATTGCTCAGTTAGGGCTTCTTTGTAACCCGCTAAGTGTACAATCATTAAGTTCTAAAGAGCTTCGGAAGAACATTAAATTCTTATTGAATTAACTTAATTGGCTTGAATCAAATGTCTTTAAATGTCAAACTAGCAAGGGCAAGCCCTATTTTTATCCTGCTATTTCTCATGAATGCTTCAAATGTAAATGTCTGTGTTTTTGCAAAAAATTATATTTTTTCTAGTCTAATCTGAAAATGTTATTGGCACATGCACGTATCGATAGATTGATATTTTGAGAAAAAAGGTTAGGTACAGATCCCAGATTTCCAGGCAACTATATATGGTTTCATATGAATATATTTTGTGATAACACAGGGGTAATTAGCTGATAAATGGGTCAGTGGTGCAATGTTAGGTGCTTGAATCAGGGTCCACACATAGCATTTCAGGTTATAAATAAAAGAAAAGTGCTTTACTGTCAGCATAACTTTGGAAAAAAAAAAAACAAATGCCTAGGCCCTTTCGGGCACTGACTCACTACTTCACCCTTGACAAAACTTGGGCAGCTAGTCTGCAAACATAGTACCTGATTCAGACCCGCTCGTAAGTGCATTGCGCTCGCAAGCAGGTCAATGGTGGCCCAGTGCGCACGTGCGGCATGCGTGAGCCCCGTAGCGAGTGAGACCATCACTCACTCCGGATCTCACAGCAAAATGGGTCGGCTGTCGATGTTGATCGACAGCTCGCCCTGTTTTGTAGGCAGGTGGGGGGGTGGCTGAACAAACTGAGGCGTCCCCGAAGGAAAGCCTGCCATTTGTGGACGGCCCTACTGTCATCACTTGTGATGTCAGTAGTGGATTTCTGGCTCTATTAGAGCTGGAAGATCACTTGGCATTGCGAGTGCTGAGACCCTACCACAAGGGTTTACTCGCATTGCCGATGGTCACGATAATCGCGACCATCGCCAGCCTGGAATAAAAAAAATACTCCCCGCCCTGATTCAGAGCATGCGCTCGCAAATAGCGAGCGGCTCTGCATCAGGCCCATAGACCAAAGGCTTTTTCTGCCTCCTGCAGAGTAACACTGGGATTATTAGCCTGGCCTCTTCTCTGGCTTCTCAATTGACAGCTGTCCTGACACAGGCTCCAGCCTGGTCTTTAGCTGGCTGGCTGCCCCAGCCTCACAGTCTGGGCTGCTTCCTTGCAGTTAACATAGGCTCAGTGCTAGAGTTTGATGGCTTTCCCTGTCTCCTACAGGTCTAGGCTTAGGCCTCCTGGCCCTCAATGGCTTTCTGGCACAATGAGCTCTGTCTGACTGGTCTGCCTCAGTCCTCCCTGGACTGAATTAACTGGGCAGCCATTAGGTGAGCTAACACCTGACTTTAATTCCCTCCTGTGTGGGCAGATCCCTCCAGCCTCACACACTATCCATGGCTCACTATCGCCAGCTCTGGTGATCCTGTCACAATTTTTACAGCATAACATAATAGAATGAATTCAAATAAGGGCAATGTAAGTGCGGCTATATGTCGAACTTACAGTACCACTGGATTTGCAGAAATGTGCTACCTAATTACATCCCCACTATACAGTCCACACTTAATTTTACACATTTTCTCTTGCTTCACTTGCATATTCTCTCATACAGCCCACTTAGAACCTTTGCAATCTGGCTGGACCAATATGCAATAGGTAGCATTTATCCTTGTGTATCAATGCCTATTTCGCTATAGATTATAAGTTTGCAAGCAAGGCCCTTTTACCACTCTGTCTGCCTGTTATTACCCAGTCTTGTTTTTTTACTGTATGTTCCCAATTGTAAAGTGCAACAGAATATTCTGCACTATATAAGTAACTATTATTATTAATAATAATAATAATAATAATAATAATAATAATAATAATAATAATAGTTCAAGTCCAGTGCGAGTCACAGCAGTAAAGGGGGCAAGTTCCGATGCCAACGCCGGCGTTTACATGCCTTCGCAAAGACAAATCGCCCTCTTGCATGCTGCTACAAGATAATTGACTCCTCACAATATGTATTCAACATTTTAAGGCATTGATCTAATTTTCCCCATACTACTCCCTTCAATGTGAATCTTATTTAGTAATCGGGATTAGTCATAGTTACCTTACCATCAGAACAACAGTCTCTCCACTGCTTCTGCGTTTTCTATCTTTCCAGAAACCTTTATAACAGCTTAAAATGTGATTACTCTCACAATAAATGAACTATTCTATAAAGTGCTATCATAGTATAGCATATTAAACTGAGCCAGATATGTCAGGTGAGCACAGACAATGTTGAACCCTGGAGCATGGTCAAACATTATAAACACAAGAGCTCAAAGATGTGAGCGGACACAAAAAAAAATAGTACAGTAAATAAGTTAAATTAAGTCTAATTGAATAAAACACTACCAAAGTGTAGTTAGTTCATCATATTTAGTGGTCATTAAAGGTGGATATTTATTTTTTGCAAGTAGATTTTAAGTCCCATTTTAACTACAACAAAAAAAATATTAAAAATAGAAAAACCAGATTGTTCTTAAATAAAAGCTTATATTTTAAGCATCACTAAATAAATAAATACACAATAAACAAAAAGTCTTTACACAGGGTCGAGGAATGAGAATCAATAATTGAATCATACCAACAAACTGTTTGATATAATGTGTCCAAAATGGTGGAGGCATAGGTGTATTTATAATGGGTACAGGGTGTGCAGTGCAGAGGCCCCTAAGTTCAGGGGGTCCCCGCACTGCACACCCTACACCAAAAGTATACTTACCTTGCACTGACAAGCAACTCCCTCCTCCTTGGCAGTGCCATCTTCCAATGACATCTTCGGGAAGATGGTGCTGCACAGTCAAAGCAATGACTCTGATATTGTGCCAGAGCCTTTGCTCTCCTTTGCGCATGCGTTATCTGCTCAAATATCACTGGGAAAATTGTGCCGTGAAGGAAGGACCCACTACACTTAGTGGAGCATGGTAAGAAGCAGGGCTTGGGGCCCGCTTTCTAAAAGGAGGGGTGTTTAGATCAAGTGTATTTAATTGTTTTTTTATAAATAAGAATACATAGAAACTATATATACAATAACATGACATATGTACGGTTATGCAGCAGTATACACATACATATAGATATACATACAAACATACATAGACAAATATATATGCAAATCATATCATTAGTAAAATAATAATAAAGCAGTGTGGCAGCAAATAAAATAATACAAAACAAGTGCTGGCAGCCCCCTCTCCCCACATTAGCCAGCGTCAGATGGTAAAAATGCGCCCTCGTCCTTTGACCATAGACAGATCTGTACCATGGTGACAATAGACAGATGTGTACCATGTTGACCATAGATAGATGTGTACCATAGTGACCATAGATAGATGTGTACCATGGTGACCATAGATAGATGTGTACCATAGTGACCATAGATAGATGTGTACCACGTTGACCATAGATAGATGTGTACATTGGTGACAATAGACAGATGTGTACCATGGTGACCATAGGTAAATGTATACATTGGTGACCATAGATAGATGTGTACCATGTTGACCATAGACAGATGTGTACCATGTTGCCCATAGATAGATGTGTATCATGGTGACCATAGATAGATGTATACATTGGTGACAATAGACAGATGTGTACCATGGTGACCATAGACAGATGTGTACATTGGTGACAATAGACAGATGTGTACCATGGTGACCATAGGTAAATGTGTACCATGTTGACCATAGATAGATGTGTACATTGGTGACCATAGATAGATGTGTACCATGGTGACAATAGATAGATGTGTACCATGGTGACCATAGATAGATGTGTACCATGGTGACCATAGATAGATGTGTACCATGGTGACCATAGATAGATGTGTACCATGGTGACAATAGATAGATGTGTACCATGGTGACCATAGATAGATATGTACCATGGTGGCCATATTTTGTGAAATTTGTGGAGAGATCCTCTAGCTGCATACAGAAATCTCTCATGATTAACATTGACCAGGGAGATCCAGCTATGAAAAGAAAGAGTATCCACCCCAGCCCGTGCTCTAATAACCTTTGCCAGAGATAACAGTTTAAAAACATACTGATAGATTATAATATTAAAAGATTCTTCAATGGAGAAACCAAAAATACAACTAAGTGGGTCGAGGGGGGGCAAAGCAGGTAAAGTAATATGGACACAGTCCCACATCTGGTTCCAAAAAAGGTGCACAACCTGGCATTCCCAAAGGAGAGGCCAGAAGTTGCCTCATTCATGCATGCCATATCTACAGCATGGGTGTTACTACATCCCAGGAGGAGGGTACCACTCAGCATGTGTACCCAGTACCCATTGTGTAAGGACACTGGTCCTCATTCAGACCCAGTTTCAAGTGCTGAGCGCTCACAGCGAGGTCAATGTTTATGCCCTGCGCACGTGCAGAGGCCGCACTGCGCGTGCGCAAGCCCTGGAGCGAGAGAGAAATTCTCTCGCTCTGGAGCTCTCTACAAAATGGGCGGCTGTCGATGTTGATCGATAGCTCACCCCTTTTTGTATGCATGGCGGGGGTGTAGTTTCACAAACGCCGGCCATTTTGTGGGTGGCCGCACTGACATCAGCAGTGATGTAAGTGGGGAGCTTCCTGCTCGATCAGAGCAGGAAGCTTCCTGGGGCTTGTGGTTGCTGAGACCCAACCTTAGGGTCTCATTGCAATCCCCGATGGTCACAATGGTCTTGACCATCACGACCATCAACCTGGTCGGTCTCTAAAGCTGTGGGTGGTAATCCACAGCTTAGCTAGCAACCAGGAGGCCGCACTTAAAATTACAAGTGGCCGCCCTCATTCAGAATGAGCGTTCGCTTCTTGCGAGCACCTCTGAATGAGGGCCACTGTGTGCAGATTGTGCTCACATAAATACGGGTAAGCTGCTGTCACGACACCGCATCCCAGCCTGCGCTCAGATATGCCAACCTGATGCAGATGGGCCATTGTGACATGGGTTTTACTAAAGCTGCCACCACAAAGAGTATTAGAATAGTGCTCTTGCATTTACCAGACACTTAAATCACACTTAAATTCACAATTATTATACAAATATAGCATGGGCCTCTCCAGGCACATTAATTCAATAGAGCACAGAGATAACGCTGATAAATTTTAGGATTTATTGAGTAAATATCTCCAGTGTTAAATTACAAGGAAAAAAACAGGTGAATAAACAAGACATACAGATATAAATGCACAGAATGATTTCAAGTAAAAGAAAATGATAAAGAGTCAGAGCCCTAAGTTATCTAACGCTGAGATGTTAGGGGATCTGTGTGGAGAGAGACCACCATAGACCGAGATGGGGAGCAAACCTAGCTCTCAGCTACTCTCTTCAAGAGTGAACACAGTGAAACAGGGGTGGGTGGTTCTTATGGTTCCACAGCCACCCTCTCCACCCAGCAGCCCTACCCTTTTTGGGGCAAAATGGCACTGTCCTTTGTTCTACACAGATCTGTGACTTGGAAAGGTCTTTTTATGGCAGGAAAACTTGTAAACCTCAAACTGAGCTGGACTGTCTGTGCACAGGCCTGGAACAAGGGCACCCTAGGGTGAAAAGCAAAACACTCCTTTCATGAACCTTTGTCTTCAAAGGCTAGGTATCACTTGGCCATTTGGTTCTCAGTTGTTGATGCAATGCAGTTTTTACATATTGTCCCAATTCATAGCAAGCAGACATTCCTGAAATATATTCTTTAGGGGAATTATAATAATACACACCACTCTCATGGTCAGGTTGTGGCTTATAGACCATGACCACAATTTACCCGGGGCACACAAAATACATAGAGGCACGACACGTGGCTTTGATGAATCGCCGTAACCCATGGTCATGGTCACAGCTGCTCTTTATTTTATTTCCTGTAAATGTTTAGTGTATTGTGTAAGAAAATGTATGTGTTTTTAAAATGTACTACATTATGTGGATATAATTCATAATATTTTCATGAGCCTTCAAAAATTCATGACCATGTATTACATTATGATTTATTGGACAGATGAGCACTTTTACCTTAATGTTCTTATAAGCAGTTACTTATTGCCTATTGATGGTTATTTTATTTCACATACAGTATTTGGAATGCAGTTTTGTACTTTAGGAGCACTTTCACACTTTGGTATAAATATAATAGGATGCTGATTTTGGTGCCAGATTGTACTTGTCTAAGCTTGCTGCAAGTTGTGATGCATGGTAACTCATGGGATGTAATAGCCTGCGAGTTACAATGTATCCACTTACTGTAACTCACCAGCGTCGTCAAGCTGGCTGGCTGCTGGCGGAGTGTCATTACATATGGTGTGTTTGGTATTAAACCACTGTAGGTATTGGTCTTGCAAAGTCATGGGAGTTTTAAATTATTAGCCTTATATTAGCATTATTTTAGCATTCTTTTCTGGCAATTTATACCACTTGAGTTACTCCCTGGCCTGCATGGAGTTTCATGCTATGCCAATATTTTCACAGTTGAACAATCATTGTTTGAGTACAGATCAGTTGATATGTTATATAATACATGGTTAAAAAATATATTTACACTTTAATAAATAGCTGCAGAGGCAAGTTGATTTATTGAAATATGTGTTATGTTGAAGTGGCCAGTTACACTTATGTGATCCCCCTCACAAAGGAAAACCTGGTGCAGCCCACCCTCACTGGACTAAGAGGCAATGGGGGGACACGTGCCTGGGACAGGACACTGTGACTGTTAAAAGGGGGAGCCTGTTTCTCATCCTGCCCAATGGAGTCCAGGGGACTGCTATACCTCTCCTCAAGTGATAACCACTACAGTGCATAAGTTTATATTACATCTGTTGGAAAGGACAAGAGTGTAGATAAACAGCAGTGAAGCGTGCACCTCATATCTGTGTCCCCATAGGACTTTCCATTATTCTAATAAAGTGACCTTCGTATAGAACTCCATATAGACCATAAGCCAGGATAAGCGTAGCCAGGAGAAACTGCTACAATTCACTTAAATTGAGCTTATTCAGTTACAAGTCAGCTACTTCTAAGGAGATAGTGTTGCATTAAACACAGTACTCAGGTCAGCTATCAACATTATCAAACAAGAGCAGGCAGAGAGGATTACTTTGGAAATATCCAGATCTACTAATAAAAACTAAACTGTAATTGATTAAAGAAAGACACACTGCAGGATTTGGCATAAATAGCAGACATATTGACTCATTTCTGCAAACTTAACCGCCAACCCGGGCAACATTGCAAATACTGTCTAATAGACAGATAATTCCTTGCATGCAGGAGTAGAACTAGAGACTTTGGTCCTCATTCAGACCTGGTCGCAAGCGCTGAGCGCTCACAACCGGGTCGATGTTTAGGCCCTGCGCATGCGCAGTGGCCGCACTGCGCGTGCGTAAGTCCCGGAGCGAGAAACTCTCTCGCTCCGGAGCTCACTACTAAAAGGGCCGGCTGTCTATGTTGATCGACAGCTCGGCCCGTTTTGTAGGCGGGGCAGGGGAGTGGTTTCCTTAAGGAACGCCTGCCGTTTTGTGGGCGGCCACATTGACATCAGCAGTGATGTCAGTAGGGAGCTTCCTGCTCGATCAGAGCAGGAAGCTCCCTGGGGCTTGCGGTTGCTGAGACCCAACATTAGGGTCTTGTCGCAAGTCCCGATGGTCAAGATGGTCTTTACCATCGCGACCATCAACCTGGTCAGTCGCTAAAGCTGTGGGTGGTCCAACCATCTCTGTTAGGCCTCAAAGACCAGTGCCCGGCTGCAGCTCCCGGAGCACTTAATTAATCCACATGTAGGTCTGTACGCTTCCAGCAGCTGACCCCTGTCTCAATGGTCTCTACAGGGCAGCTGAAATCCCCATTATGGAAAAAAAGGGGGAGACGGCCTTAGCAGCAAATATTCCAATATGGGTATATACCCCAAACCATACCAAGTTCACTTGGTGGCAAAGCAGGTAAGTCCTCTAACTAGTTTTGTTCCAACCTGGGTACATTTATCAAAGAGTGTCTATTTTATATATATATTTTTGCACACAGCAGCTTCCTACAGGATTGCAGCTGTGGGGGCCATTGCGTACAATGCTAAATTAGACCCACAGAACGAGCGCCCTTTCAATCATAATCTGGTGGGTAACACATATCAAAGTATATTTTTATGCTTATAAATCTACTATAACATGCAACCATTTTGTATTCACTTTTTTAATTGTAAATCTAACAATAGGGTCAACTTAAAATAATAGGACATCATAGCACCAAAGCACAAGATATGATAGGTCAAAATTTGTACAATGGTATTTTTTATAAGGAGACATTTTTGGACAAACAGTAAAATAAGTCCCAACATTAATTATGCCACACTGCTTTCATATTGGCATATGTGTAGTATTGTTCTGATGACTCTAACAAAAAAAACATTTTTGATAATGGTCCTTGTATTTTTAATACAGCCACACAAAGCAAGACAAAAATTTGAGACAAAGGCCCTGATTCAGAGCCTCTCGTAAGCGGCTGCTCGTTCGTTTTGACCGATGTTCACACATCTGCGCATGCGTACGGATTTTAATACGCATGCGCGAACCAGTCAGTGCGGCCGAAAATCGTTTGTTCGCTATATAGCGAATGCCTGCTATTTTGAGTGACAGAAGGAGGCGTATGTGGGTGGTAACAGGGGAAGGTGTTTGAAAACGGGGGTGTGGAATTAGATCGCAGGCGTGCTTAAAGGTCAAAACGGGCGTTTTATGGGTGTGCATAATTAATACAGCAGCGTCATTGACCACGTCACTTGGGTTTTTTTTATTCCAAACTGCTCGCAAAATAGCGGTTGAAAAAACCAGCCACAAGAATAGCGAGCATTTCATACGCTGTTCGATGTACTCGATTAATCTAATAAATAGCGGACATGACGTATGGTGCGAGCGGCAAGGGGGCGTATTTTTCAAAATTACAAACGCAAGTTTTGCTCGCACGCTCAGACTTAGAGGCGTGAACAGACCGCAATTAGCGAACAGTTCATTTGAATAGCCACCCCTTGTTTTAGAACGAACGACCGCAAATAGCGAGCGGCTCTGAACGAGGGCCAAAGGCTCCATCCCACAATCCATGAAGTTGAAATAGCTGGTGAGTTCTTTCAAAATACAAAATATAATACTGTAAAATCAGGCAATTGTTAGCAATGCCTTTAGAATTGTACAACATTGCACTGTAACAGAAACTGTTAATTTTGTTATCTTATCATCCATAATGCTTTGTAATGTTACAGTATAATGGATTTAACTGCAAGCAAGCCCTTCAATTATTGATTAATGATTAATGCATATACGCCTGTGATTTCTTACTTGGCCCTCAAGGCATTCTTGCAGTCCAGATTTGATCAATAACTATATTTAAGCACAGGTGGTTACATCAAATTGACAGAAGTAATAATTAAGCAACCTGTGCTCAAGCATGGATATCCATAAAACCTGGGGTGCAAGGGTGCCTTGAGGCCTGAGTTTGGAAACCATTGAGCTAAAAATTTGTCATAGGAAATGTGAATAAAAAAAAAAGCTTAACATACTGTACTATATACAGTATAATCAAACACATTATTAATGTGTCCACCTACTTAATTCTTTGATAAGTGTCTTGTTGTCAAATACTAGACACTTTTTTAATATATTACTCTAAAAAACTACTATAAAATACACACAGCAAAATAAGTACAGATTAAAGTATTGAAATATAATATGCAAACAATGGCACAGCCCATCAAAACATACTATTACTAAGTTTAAGTACAAAGCATACATATCATACCTTATGGGTCGTATCCAATTATCCAATATGCCATGAAAAGCCGCAAAAGAGCAAAACGTTTTTGCATGTTCAATCTTTTTGCACAAAACTGCGTATTGTGCAATCCTATTCCCGAAGTTTTCGCACATGTGAAATCTCCATAGACGAAAACCGTCAAAAAGTTTTCACCATCTCAGAGCAGGTGAAATGTTTTGCAAATTCCCTATTTTGGGCTAAAAATGTGGGGACTTGGTTGTGAACCCCTTGGGGCACCCCCCCCCCCTTTAATGATAAATTTGGCAAGAATATTTTTCTGTTTAATGCCACTTGGCCAATTTTAGCAAAAAAAATGTATTTCTTTTTATAATTTTCCCACTGTTACACAAAACTGCATATACAGTAACAGCCATTTGACACAATTTAAGAACCAAAAATAACTTTATTAGGTCCACTGATACACTTCTATATTGATTTCCTATGTAAGTTAGGCTTTTTATGGGGTACAGACAGATCTCCCCAAATTCAGATGTACTTTTCACAGGTTCGACTTGCAAATGCTTTTTTGCATCTATTGTAATTAGAGTTGTCAGCCAGACAATTTTTGCTGGATTTGGATTTGGCTCTGATTCATCATCTGGTTTTGGATTTGGATTTGAATTTGCCAAACCGCCGTGACTGATTTGTATTTGTATTTGCATTTTTTTGAAAAATGTACAAAAAAAAGTAAAAATCACATAAAGTAATTTTGGCCATTTTTGCTCCTAGAGTATTATTAACCTCAATAACATTAATTTCCAGTCATTTGCAGTCAATTTTGACAACCTTACAGCTCAAAATATTGTTTTCACTGAAATTGGCCAAAGGCTGCAGCGAGCTGACTGGTTATTAAGCGACAGATCTGTGACACAAACACATGGAAGTTTATAGCACATCTATGAAACATTGCCACAGAGCAGAAAAGCAAAGTGGTGCAAGATGAAATTGTCCTTCAGGAAAACTGAGTTTTTTCCTGGCAGCTGCCAGAGAAACTGAAAGAGGAGTTGCCATTGTGTTGTGTACTATTTGAGCTACCAACTTTCTCACCAGGAGCTCTTTGCATCTCTTCAGATCTGGGTCAGTTGGAAAGAAAGACACAACATACAACTTAAACTTAGGCTCAAACACAGTTGCCAAAATGTAGTGATCCTATTTTAAGATATTGGCAATCCTTGGATCCTGGCGAAGTGAACAAAGGACTTTATCTGTCTGACATATTCAGTGGAGTCATTTTGTTTAATCTCCTCCTTCAATTTCTAGAGCTGATTTTTCAAAAGCCTAATTAGGGGAATCACCTGACTCAAGCTAGCAGTATTTGAACTCCCTTAAGAGGTGGCTACTTCGAAGAGTTTGAGCACCTTGCACAAGATGAAAGCATTCTCCACTGTGACTAAGGAATACTCCTTCCATGATCAGGGCTGAGGGGCTGCCGAGATCATGGTCCTTACCACTCCAGGCGCTCTGGCGTGGGGCGTCCGGTGTGGGTGCAGGGTCCTGGAGAGCGGAGCTGTGCACAGGGAGTCTTTACAGACTGAAGGCTTCCATTTGGAGACAGGTGAGAGGGGATGTGACTGGCAGCGCTTCCACGTTTTGACCACTGGGTGCAGCCATCTTGGATCTGGGTCACATGTCCATTTTGGGCCAATCAGTGTGCAGCTTGGGCTGTCAAGAGGCTCTTTAGTTGCCAGTGCAACATCTGTCACAGCTTATGCTGTGAGCTAGTTCTCTGCGCTCCCTTGCCTCTTTATTCCACAGTACCAGTGTACTCCAGTACCAGTGTGTTCCAGTACCAGTACTTCCCAGCACCTCTGTCTCGTAGCCTGCTTCAAGTCTAGCTCCCAGTCGCCAGTTGCTCCTGGCACTCACCATCTACTGTACACCTGGCTGACCCCGGTACGCTAGTTCTGCCGGTAACTCTTCAGCCGACCTCACCCTACATACGACTCCAGATACTACTTCCCATTCATGAGTTACACCTTGATAAGACTGGCTCCCTTCCAGTACCAAAAAGCAACCCTTCAAACCTCTTCCGACTCCATTCCAGATCCAGGTTCGCTCCAAGCCGTGACAGTTTGCACTGGCCAAATAGATTCGGCTGGTGGACAGGATTTGAGAGCCAACCTACTCAAAGGTATCGCCAGCCAGTTAGAGGGACTAGAGGCTGCACAAAGGCAAATGGCTCAGTTCCTACAGGAAATGTCCACTTGGCAGGACATGTTTCAGGCTTCCCTGTTCACAGTAAATATGCCTGCCACTATGAACCAGCCACTGGCTCCATCTGTCCTTGCTCCAGCCACTCCACCATATCTGTGTCTCCCGATGCCCAACAAGTTTGACGGGAGCCCTAAATTATGATGGGGGTTCTTTAATCAATGTGATGTTCACTTCACGTTGCAGCCAATGAACTTTCCTTCCCCTAAATCCAAAGTGGCCTATATTGTCTCACGGCCCTTGAATTAGTTTCACCACTCTGGGAGAGGTCTGATCCATTGTTGGACAGTTACTCAGAATTTCTTACGGCCTTCCAAAGGATCTTTGATGCAGCAGCCGAGATTTTACGTCTATGTAAGGGGAATCACCTGGTCAGCCAGTAAATTATTTAGTTCCAAACCCTGGCTTCAGAGCTAAAATGGAATGAGGAAGCCCTTATTTCGGCATTTTGGAGTGGCCTGACTGACCGAATCAAAGAGGACATCGCTACTCGAGACCTCCCCACTACCCTTAATGATCTTTGCTCCCTCTGTAACAAAGTGCATCTACGATTTTGAGAGCAACTTAGTGAGAAAACTAGAGGTGATCATTTCAGATTCCACCCGGCCTCTACACCACCTACCCTTCCGCCAGAAACAATGGGTGATGAACCCATGCAAATCATCCAGGCTCGTTTAACCATTGAGGAACGTCAAAGATGCTGGTGGGAGAATCTTTGTATGTACTGCGGAGAGACTGGTCATCTGGTCGCTGCCTGTCCCCGTCGTCTGGGAAACTCCCGCTCCTAACCAGTACCGGAGACACCAGGTTTGGAGTTATGTCTTTGTCTCCATCAAAAGTTGAATCTGCCTTGACCATTACTCTGGAATTAAAACACAGTCCTAAAACTGTTCTCTCTCTCCTTGATTCAGGGGCAGCTAAGAACTTCATCTCCGCTGAGCTTGTCCTGAAGTTCCAGATTCCCGTGACGATCCTCGATCATACTATCACCGTATCAGCTGTGGATGGCACTCTAATTACTCATGGAACTGTATTTCACCATACTCGACCAGTACAGGTTCGTGTGGGGGCTCTTCACACAGAAGCCATCCAATTCCTAGTCATTTCGAAAGCCTCCCATGGAATCATTCCTGGGTACCCCATGTTATGTAAGCACACCCCCACGATTGACTGGAGTACCATGTGGATATTATCCTGGGGAGAAGCCTGTCATGAGTCCTGTCTACCTCGAATTATGCCTCTTAAAGGAGTCCATACTGAAGCTACCGTGCCAATACCTATCCACTATCAGTCTTTTAGTGACGTGTTTTGCAAAGCTGGAGCAGACATCCTATCTCCACACCAGGAGTGGGACTGTCCTATCAACTTGACTCCCAGGAAAACTCCTACATGAGGTTGGACCTACCCACTGTCTTTGCCGGAGACTAAGGCCATGTCGGCGTACATCCAGGAAAACCTTCAGAAGGGGTTAATTTTACCTTCTTCGTCAGGGGTAGGTTTCATTTTCTTAGCCAAAAAAGATGGAGGCCTGCGTCCCTGTATAAATTACAGGGGTGTAAATGACATAACAGTCAAGAGCCATTATCCGATACCCCTTATTACTGAACTTTTTGACCGAGTGGACTTAAGAGGGACTTATAATCTCATTAGGATATAGGCCGGTGATGAGTGGAAGACCGCCTTCAACACACGGGACAGCCATTTTGAATATCTGGTCATGCCCTTTGGCCTCTGTAATGCTCGTGCTGTGTTTCAAAATTTTGTGAATGAAATCTTCCGGGACTTACTGTATGTTTCTGTAGTGGTCTACCTGGACGACAGTATTGACAAACCTCGTCTTTCAAGTCAAAGAAGTCCTGGCTCATCTACGCAAAAATTATCTATATTGCAAGGCTGAGAAATGTGTGTTTGAGGTACCTTCCGTTCCATTTCTAGGTTATATCATCTCTGGCTCTGGCCTTGAAATGGACCCCAAGAAAGTAAAAGCTATCCTGGACTGGTCTAGTCCTAACTCTCTGAAAGCGGTGCAGAGGTTCTTAGGCTTCGCTAACTATTATCGAAGATTCATCAAGGGATTCTCCACTCTCATGGCACCCATTTCAGCATTGACTCGCAAAGGGGCAAATCCATCTATATGGCCTCCTGAGGCGGAAACCGCCTTTCAAATTCTCAAACAAGCCTTAATTTCTGCTCCAGTACTAAGACAACCTAATGTCAATAATCCATTCTTTGTAGAGGTGGATGCCTCTTCCAAAGCCATGGGTGTAGTGCTCTCACAGAAGTTTGAGGATAATAAGTTCCATCCCTGTGGGTTCTTCTCTAAAAAAATTTATCTGGCTGAAAAGAATTACCCCATTGAAGAACAGGAGCTATTGGCAGTAAAGTTAGCCTTTGAAGAATGGCGTTACCTTCTCGAAGGTGCTATGTTCCCCATCACCGTATATACAGATCATCGGAATCTTCTATATTTAAAGAATATCCAGTGTCTCACTTAACACCTGGCCCGGTGGGCAATATTTTTCTCTCGTTTTAACTTTGTCCTGACCTATCGTCCTGGTTCACTGAACCAAAAAGCAGACGCTCTTTCTCGTTCCTTCTCCTCTGAAGCTTCCTCTGAGAAACATAAAGGAACTCCAGTCCTGGAATCTAAAGTCTTTGCTTCTACTCGTATCCAACCTCCTCCTGGGAAAACCTTTGTGGCTTCGACTCTACGCAAACAACTATTAAATTGGGCCCACTCCTCTCATTTTTCCAGTCACACGGGCATCTGTAAGACCCTGGAATTCTTACAACGCTCATATTGGTGGCCCGCCATGAGAACTGACATCACAGAATTTTTTGCTTCTTGCCCACAGTGCACACAGCATAAATCTTCCAGACAAGCTCCAGCTGGTACTTTATTTTCCTTGTCTATTCCCACCGGCCCCTGGATGCATGTATCCATGGACTTCATAACAGATTTACCCACCTCGAACGGGTTTACCACCATCTGGGGAGTGGTGGATTGGTTCTCGAAGATGGCACACTACATCCCTCTTAGGAAATTACCATCTGCTCCTGAGTTGGCTCAATCATATATACTCAATATTTTTCACCTTCACGGACTCCCGACCGAGATTATCTCCGACCGGGGGGTGCAATTTGTGGCGAGGGTTCTTTGTTCCATTCTCAAAGTCAAATTAAATTTCTCCATGGCCTACCACCCTCAATCCAACGGTTCTACTGAAAGAGTCAATCGAGACCTGGAGACCTTTTTATGGATCCATATGTCTTCTTCCCAGGACAATTGGGCAGATACATTACACTTGGCAGAGTTTGCTCATAACAATTCATATCATTCTTCTACTGGTCAAACCCCATTTTTTATAGTCTTTGGTCTGCATACCAGGGTACCAGAATTCAAAAATCTACCAGTTGTTGATGTACCAGCAGTAGCCTCTACACTACAGAAACTCAAATCTGGACTCAAGTTCATGTTGCATTACAGAAAGGCTTGGATTGATACAAAGTTGTGGTGGACAAGAAAAGAAGAGCATTGCCCAACATTAAGGAGAGCGATCTTGTATGGCTGTCTACTCGTATTCTTCATCTCAAGGTTCCATCTATGAAGTTTGCTTCTCACTTTATTGGTCCATTTCCCATCATTCAAGTGATTAATCCTGTAGCGTACAGACTGAAACTTCCAGCCTATCTCAAGATACCCAACTCTTTTCACATCTCTCTGTTGAAATCTCTCATCCTGAATCATTTCCGCAAGGTTCTGCCTCATCCTCCCAAAGTCCGTACTGAGGACCTGATTCAGACCTGGTCGCAAGCACTGAGCGCTCGCAACCGGGTCAATGGTGGTCCACAGCGCATGCGCATGATGTAGCCGGCTCCGTCGTGCGCATGCATGAGACCCGGCTAGCGACAGGCACTCCATCGCTCCGGGGCTCACACCAAAGGGGTGAGCTTACGATGTTAAATGACAGCTCGCCCTGTTTGGTGGGCGGGCCGGGGGGGTGGCTGCCCAAATGGAGGCGTTCCCATGAGAACACCTGCCATTTGGGGGTGGCCCCACTGACATCACAAGTGATGTCAGTGGGGAGCGTCTGGCTCTGTTAGAGCCAAAAGCTCTCTGGGGCTTGCGATGACTGAAACCCTAACACAAGGGTCTCATCGCAAGCCCGATGGTTACGATGGTCTTGACCATTGCGACCATCATCATGGCCGCTCACTAGAGCTGTGGGTGGTTACCCACAGCTATGCGAGCGGCCAAGATGCCTCTCCAAAAATAAAAAAGCCCGGCCCTGATTCAGAGCGAGCGCTCTGTAAGAGCGAGCGACTATGAATCAGGCCCTGAGAGGGGTGTGAATTTCAAAGTCAAACAAGTCCTGGACTCTCATTTTCACTTCAGTCAGCTTCAATATTTGTTGGATTAGAAGGGCTATGGGCCCAAAGAAGGTTGTTGGGTAAAAGCAGAGGATGTCCATTGTCCCCGATTGGTCCTCAAATTCCATTCAGAAAATCCTGAAAAACCCAAGAGTTGTCCAGGGGCCACTCCTAAAGGAGGGGGTACTGTCACAATCAGGGCTGAGGGGCTGCCGAAATCGCGGTCCTTACCGCTCCCGGCGCTCTGGCGTGGGGCGACCAACGGGGGTGCAGGGTCCTGGAGAGTGGCGCTGTGCACAGGGAGTCTTTAAAGACTGAAGGCTTCCAGTTGGAGACAGGGAGAGGGGATGTGACTGGAAGCGCTTCTGCGCTGTGACCACTGGGCACAGCCATCTTGGATCCTGGTCACATGTCCATTTTGGGCCAATCAGCTTGCAGCTTGGGCTAGAGTGCTAGCAAACAATCCTGCACTACCTGATGGTACTAAAGGGCTGTCAAGAAGTTCTTTAGTTGCCAGTGCAACGTCTATCACAGCTTATTCTGTGAGCTAGTTCTCTGTGCTCCCTTGCCTGTGTATTACACAGTACCAGTGTACTCCAGTACCAGTGTGTTCCAGTACCAGTGTGTTCCAGTACCAGTGCTTCCCAGCACCTCTGTCTCATAGCCTGCTTCCAGTCTAGCTTCCGGTCGCCAGTTGCTCCCAGCACTCACCATCTACAGTATGCCCAGCTGGTCCCGGTTCGCTAGTTCTGCCGGTAACTCTACAGCCGACCTCGCCCTATGTACAACTCCAGATACTACTTCCCATTCATGAGTTACACCCCGATAAGACCAGCTGCCTTCCAGTACCAAAAAGCAACCCTTCAAACCCCTTCCAACTCCACTACGGATCCAGGTTCGCTCCAAGCCGTTACAATTCCCTCTCCTCTCCCAATGTCATGCCTTGTTGAAAAGCTATTAATGGTTTTTTTCTGTTCATCCATCCACTCAAGTATATAAAGGGTGGAATTCCACCAGGTTACCACCTCTTGCTTTAGTTGATGGCAGGTCAAATTCAACTTTTATTGCAGCTGATGCAATCTCCTGCATGCTGTGGATGAATGGTGATAATGTTCTGAAAAATTTTGGGCCACGGGCATTTCCTGCACACCCATGTAATTTTTAAATAAAAAAATACTGTACCACCAAGTTGATCATATGAGCAAAATTGGGAATGTGAATTGGAATTTACCCAACTGTAATGCTTTCACAACATTTGTGGCATTATCAGAAATTACAAATCCTGAGGAGAGTCCACATAGAGTAAGCCATGTTGCTTGGACATCCCTTAAATTTTCTAAGAGGGTGTCAGCGATATGGACAGTGGGTACAATGGCATTTTGAAGGCCAATAATTAGGTTTTTTTAAGGTCCTGGTACAGCTAAGGAATGGCTATTCGAGTAAAATGGAACCAAGATGGAATTTGGCACTAGGGACACATAACCTCAATTAACTGTGTAAAACCCACTGCATTAATGGCAGATATTGGATGCAGATTTAATACTAACATAGACGTCATGCCATCAGTGATCTGCTGTGTGACTGGGTGAGAGCTGTCATACTTGGCTGCTCTTTCAAAGGATTGGTTAACAGTCAATTGTTTTGTCAAACTACTACTAGTAGTCTTCTTGGTCCACTTTTTGGATGCAGAACCACCCCCAGCAGGTCTAGTGATCAAGGATTCTTCAGAGTATTCTTCTGGATAGGGGAGGAGTCACCTTAACAAATTGGATGCTCGCCCACCTCCGATCATTACTGTGGATATTGAGGATGAAGGTGTTGGTGGTAGAGATTGCAGGTGCTGGGATCTAGTTGAGAAAAGGAAGCTAGCTGATGCTGGACTGCTTGGTGTTTTTAGCTCCAGTTTCTGATGTTATCAAAAACTTGTCATGAGCTCACTGCAGATGACGTAACAAGATGGAGGTTTCTAAAAGCTTAATGTCCCTACCTCTACTAACTGTGGTTCCACAAAGGCTATAAATGGCTTAATAGATGTTGTCAATGTTTGGGTAAAAATAATTCCACACATATTAGGTGGACTTGTTTCTCCTATGCTCAGGCATGACAAAGGACTTCTTATCATGGCCAGGAGCTGCTACCGCTGGTGCCTGATTTACACAAACAATATCTTCATCCTCAGCATCCTCATAAGCGCCGGCATCAGCTACACAAATATCCCACTCATCCTCTTTCACTTCCTCGGTGGCATCCTCAATTTCTATGCAGGGGACAAAGAACAGAGGTGCACACTCTGAGTACTAAGAACAATGATAGTCAAATTAACCCTGATTATTATAATCCAGGATTATTTGACTATCATTGTTCTTAGTACTCAGAGTGTGCACCTCTGTTCTTTGACCCTGCCTTGTATATGAATACCTAATGATCTATACACCCTAAATGTTGCTATTTAGCATTATAAGTCGCACATGAAATAATTGTTTTCCAGACTTTGATTGTGGTTCCAATGCACAAAAAGATATTATTCACCAAAAAGCATATAGTTACACGCTGTGATCTAAATACAATTAGCGCAAACAAATTATACAATCACTACGTACAGTTAAATACATACGCATGCGCTGTGGATCCAGATTTCCGGCATCAACTATGAAACCTCTGTCAACAGAAAAGAAAGATGACTAACTATCAGATTCAGAGTGCTTGCTTATGTACCTTTACAGAGATAGGCAATACAATAGAACAAGTTGGCATAATCCCATTGATTCTTCTTCCTGGTTCTTTTGTTACGATGCAGTACATAGGTCAGTTTGTATTGTAATAGTTCAGCCTTCAACAGCTATTTGTGCCCGTTTTCCCACCGAAGAACAAGTCTAAACTGGCTAATAAACATTACATTACAGAGTACATTTCAATGCCTATCTCTCAATGCCTATCTCTCAATGCCTATCTCTCTATGATCCATAATTCACAGATGCATGTTGCGATTTCCTTGCCGATGGAACCAGAAGTCTGCAAATAAACAGTGGTTCAAAATAGCACCAAACACGGTCTGCTTATCATGTACTAAACCTTAGATCTTAAATACAGTCAATTCATAACATAATTAATAACGAATATAACCATGAATATTAACCTTAATGCTAGGGAACCTTTCTATGTAAGTGTGCAATGTGTAAGTGTAGGGATATTAAGAAAAGATGCTGATTAGCGTTGTGCATCTACGCGTTTGTGGAGTGCACCATAATACGTGTTTTGCAGGGTTGTTCATATTATATGTTTTAGTAAATGTATGTATTTATATAATGAGGACTTTTAATAGTTTTCTATTGCGTAGGAGTCGCACGATGCTAAATAATAACATTGCCATATGTACTGATATTATATGAGATTCGCTAAAATGGCGTTGGGCGGCCATTCGCAGAATGGCGTCTGGTTGCCATTCTAAAAATGGCGTTGTGCAGATTTTGATTTTTAACAGATTCTATCTCAGCCAATCATCCGGCTTCGACATGTAATACAAGTCTCAGCATTAAAATGTTTAAAATTAGGGTGTGCAGGCCAAGCCCCCTCCCCCTTTCCACTATATTTGTGTATTTTGTACACTTGAAGGCTGAGAACCCATTTTGATTGGTATTTGCACCCCACCCATCTGCCCTTATGTGCTTTTAATCAGCTGCACAGGTTCCTACAATACTGTCTACATATTAGAATGGGCACTATGAGAGGTAAGTCCTGGATAATTTGACATAATGTGTTAGTATTAGGGATGTTAGGCACCCATCTTATGGGGTTTGCCTTGACGTGGTGGATGGGCAAACAATTTGCCCAAACTTGTACTAAGAACCTCACTTATACTCCATTTTAATTGTAGAGTTTATTAGGATTTTTTTGACTATCATTGTTCTTAGTACTCAGAGTGAGCACCTGTGTTCTTTGGGCCTGATTCAGACCCGCTCACTAAGAAGCATTCGCACGCAGCCAGCCAATTGTTTACAAACTACGCATGCGCTTACATCACAATGCGTGTGTGTGAACCAGTGTGAGTGATCGGGAAGCGTACGCTCGCTGCACATAGACTGCCCAGCTGACTGAGTGACAGGAGAACCTGTTTGTGGATGGTGACAGGGCCTGGGCACTAGAAATGGGGGAGTGGAGGTGCGAACACAGGCGTGCCTGAGCATCTTAACGCCGTTTCAGAGGCATGCATAATTAAGAGGCAGTGTCATAGTACACGTCACTTGGTTGTATTTCACACTGAAGCACTCGCAGTGCTTGCAGTAGGGTATGGTTAGCCATGAGCACAGCATTCGCTTCCGATGGTACTCAATGTACTGATGGTTGCATAAACTTCCTGGAGATGACGTGCGCAAGTGGGCATCTTAAGACAGTCTGGTGGGCGTCTGCATACACTATGCGATCACACGCTATGACATAGAAGGCATGCTAATGCCATGCCATGCAATCGCTTGCCTTGTCGAAATTTGCATACGCATCTAGCGTGCGAACACATCTAGCCACCGGGTGTGACTCGAGCCCTTTGTCCTGTGCATTGTACTACATGTCTCGGCATGGTAGCACCTATTATTATTTTTAAAATAAGGGTGTGCAGTCCAAGCCCCCTCCCCCTTTCCTCAATTTTTATGTTATCAGCTATACTTCTGCAGCTCAAGGTCACATCTCTGTGTGTACAATATCAGAAAGGTCAGGCTCACACATAGTATTCATGAATGCACTTAGACTTTCTTTAGGGATTTGTGATATTTATGTACAGTTTGGTCTACTGCATAAGTGGTTTTAATTTTTTTGCACCTCTTATAGACTCTGAATGAAAATGTCTTGCATCGTCATGAGAGGCAAAAGATGCCTCTTTGACAGCTGTAGAACCACCACTCAGAAATAAAGTCTATGGCCTAAATCTTTCCTTGCCACTGCGTGTGGTGATGTTGGCAATTTTATGTTATTCTGCAGCAAACTTTCTCTTTATTAGAGGTGTTTTTTTCTTTTCCATTGTATATATTTTTTTTTCATTTTAGATGACCTAACTTAGACCTTCTATGTCCTTGAGCATCGACTTTAGTACATGACATTGAAGGACTAGAGAAGTCATCATCATGACTGGTGGCAGCAGCTGCAGCGACAGTATTTGGTTGCTCTTTTCTATACTGATCGTTATCCTTTTTTCAATTCACAGACCACTGCATGGAGTCACTGGGCTTATACATGCATAGATGCACGTGAAGCACATTAGGGTAATGCGCACCAAAAAGTACAAACAATAGAACTTAACTATATATATACTTTTTTTCTGTTTTTGAACTTGCAGCTTGGGGTAAAATACGTGGATCACAGGGCTTATAGAGGCACATAAGGAATTCACACTAGGGTAAAGCACAACAAACAGTACAAACAATAGAGCTACAGTATATTTTATTTTTCTGCTTTTGAACTTGCAGCTTGGGTTAAACTGTGTGGATTACAGAGTTTATAGCGGCACGTGAAGAGAGCGCACTAGGGTAAAATGCACCAAAAAGTACAAACAACAGATATACAGTAAATATTTTTTTGTTTTTGAACTTGCAGCTTGGGTCAAACTGCTTGGAATACAGAGCTTATAGCAACACATGAAGAAAGTGCACTAGTATAAAGCACAACAAAAAATACAAACAATAGAGCTTAACTATTTATACTTTATTATTTTTCTGTTTTTGAACTTGCAGCTTGGGTTAAACTGCATGGATCACAGGGCTTATATTGGCACATGAAGAAAGCGCACTAGAAAAGCACACCAAACAGTACAATTTACAGCAGAGTACAGTGTAGAATAAATCAGCAAGCAGCATGCCCCTATACACAGTCACTTTATATAGAGTACAGCCAGCACCAAACAGTACAATTTATAGCAGAGTACAATGTAGAATAAATCAGCAAGCAGCATGCCCCTATACACAGTCACTTTATATAGAGTATAGCCAGCACCAAACAGTACAATTTATAGCAGAGTACAGTGCAGCATAAAGCAGAGTGCAGCATGCCCCCTATACACAGTCACTTTATGTACAGCACAGCCACTTGTGAGTCTGGGGTCTCAGCACAGCCAATACAACAGAGTATAGCGCAGCACACAGAAGCATGCAGTGTGCCCCCTATACACAGTCACTTTAGAGTACAGCCACTCATTGACACAGCACAGTCTGAGCCAATACAGCAGAGTACAGTGAAGCAAACAGCAGCATGTACCCCATCCATGGCGCCATATATAGAATCCATAAGAGTGGCTTTTTATACCCTTATGTGGATGTCAGTGATGAACAGCTTTAATCTACTAATTACCTAATTAACCAAGCTATATAGAGCATAATGGTTGTCATACATTAGAAGCTAAAATAAATACATACACGCTGTTATAACTAGAGGTGTGCAGTTCGGTTTTACTCGAATTTGTTCGGATCTCAAAAACTGCATCATTTTGGCTATCTGGCTGTCGCATGTTTTGGATAGCCAATAAGAGAAATCTGAACAAATCCAAACCCGCACATCTCTAGTTATAACCATAACAGCATGTAAAACATGCTTTTAAGCTGGACCACGTGCTTTTTGTATACACCACATGACCTAGTGCCGTATTTCAGCCTGATATTAATGGGTAGGTCCTAATAGGCTCAGCCAGATCACGTGTTCATGGTGTACATCACGTAACCCAGCACCGCATTTCAGCCTAGCACTATCAGGTATGTGTATTATTTTAATTTGATACAAATTCCTCTTTGTTTTACTGGATGCCTTCCATAGACTGCTTTTATGAAAAATCAAATAAGTGAATACAATAACATCTCAGTTAAAAAAAATAGCAAGCGCAGATGCCACAGCACAATACAGTATATACGAACCAGAATGGCCACATCTATAGATTAGGGAATAAGCACAAGCACTACTCATGCTACATAGAAAGCTTTTTGTACCTGCACTGACATCGCTTAGCCAGTTCGCAGCGTGCTGTCTTGGACCTCAGAAAGTGTTGGACATCAGGTGAGCCCTGTGGAGATAATTTATGTTGTTGGGTGGGGTACTATATATAAGGTGCACTTGTGAGTTATAAGTTAACTATTTAGTTTTATCCAGTAATTATGATTTTTTTTTTTGCTGGTGTTATATTTATCTCACTTGCAGGCTCATGTGATTTAATAGGCGAAATTATATGCAGACGTTATATGCAGACATCCAATTGATGTAGTTTATTTAAGTGCATTATTATTGTGTGCCTTATAATTATATTTTTTATTGATTGCAATAAATTTGCTATATTATCCACTGCTTCTGAACAGTGGGCCTGATTCAGACATGCTCGCGAGCGCTGAGCACTCGCAAGTGGGTCGATGGTGCCCTAGTGCGCATGCGCACGATGGAGGGAGCTCCATCGTGCGCATGCACTAGACCCGCATAGCTACGGCCAGCCGTCGCTATGGGTCTCGCACCAAAGGGGGCGTGCTGTGGATGGTGAGTGACAGCACGCCCTCTTTGGTGGGCGTGCCGGAGGCGTTGCTGCCCAGACGGAGGCGTTCCCATGGGAACGCCTACCATCTGGAGCCGGCCCCACTGACATCACGAGTGATGTCAGTGGGGGTGCTTTTGGCTCTGATAGAGCCAAAAGCACTCCTGGGCTTGCGGCAGCGAGACCCTACCACAGGGTCTCGTCGCAAGCCCGATGGTCGCGATGGTCTTGACCATCGCGACCATCATTTTGGCTGCTCGCATAAGCTGTGGGTGGTCACCCACAGCTATGCGAGCGGCCAAGAGGCTGCTCCAATGTTAGGTAGAAGGGCCCTGATTCAGAGCGAGCGCTCTTGTCAGAGCGTACGGCTCTGAATCAGGCCCTGTGCTCCTTATCTTTTTGTTTGATTGCACTGGAGATAGACTGACAAAGTGGCAAGAAAATGGAGAGCACCAGAAACTGACTGACAACGTGGCAGACTAATGGGTAGACTGACTGACAGCAGAGCCGGTCAATAGGAGAATCTTGACAGGGATGGTGTGCTCTTGGCTCTCAGTGCTCATGGCTGTGCATGCACACAAAGAAATTGTACATATCTATGCCTATGTAGATTCAGATGGACTTTTGCTTAAGCCCACTTGTCCTTAGAATTGTGCAACAGAGAATAGAGGGAACATGGAAACATTGGCAAAGTACTATAAGGGTGTATTCATACAAACACATCCCATCCACAAAAATACTCAGCCATAGCATGTGTATCACTAATACCAGAGGTTCTCAAACTCTGTCCTCAGGACCCCACACAGTTCATTTTTTCCAGGTCACCCAGCAGGTGCACAGGTGTATTCATTACTCACTGACACGTTTGAAAAGTTCCAGTGGTGGAGCTAATTATATCACTTGTGATTCTGTGAGGAGACCTGAAAAACATGCACTGTTTGGGGTCCTGAGGACCGAGTTTGAGAACCTGTGACTTATACAGATGCAAAACACAAACTGATGATGATGATCTTCAGTCATTTCTGATTTGCTGATTGTGCTTGAACCCTCCCACTGATTCTATTACTATTAGTGAATTCTACTTTCTTTTGAGCATGAAAGCAAATTACCATTTAAGCTTTTAAAAGGAAAGACAATGAATGTTTATATTTGACTGCAATTAATTAGTATTTTTCTTGAATTTGCATCAGGATTTAATTGCATTTTATACACTAAATGCAACATTATTAAATATTAATTATACTGTTCTGGCATAGACAGACTATATTGTATGTAAATTGTATACTGGGACTTTAGCATTTATTACCCACACAGTCAAAAACCTGGCGCATAGGAGAAGTGGATGCATTTGAGAGCTGGATGCATCTACTAATATGTACAGATCTTCAAGATGTGTAAATTGCACCTATTTAGGTGCATTTTATGTCTGAATGTTTGAGGCATCCAGCTCAGCATGAGCTCTTCAATCTTTTAGAATCCTCTTGCAATGCCAGTGCCTTTCCTGAATCTTCTCCATGTTTTCCGTATAGCACAGAGGTTCCCAAACTCCATCCTCAAAGCATCCTAACAGTACATGTTTGAAGGATATCCATGCTTGACCACAGGTGACTTAATTATTAACGCAGTCAATTTGATTTAACCACCTGTGCTAAACCATGGATATCTCTAAAACCTGAACTGTTGGGGTGTCTTGAGGACTGCATTTGGGAACCTCTGGTATAGCATATTATACAGTGTAATGAATAGAATCTCCTCTCTTTTTTACTGAAGGTGGCTTTAATGTACAGTAAGTGTGTACTTCCTATTAGCATTCTCTATATCCTCATATTTCTCCTCTTTGATATTTTCCACCAAAGTTCTCGCTGGCTACTTTTATGAAGAGTACTTTGAACCATCCTCAAAGAGGGACTAATTCATTCTGAGTTGCACACACTGCGACCACTTTACTGTTGCTTGCCGTAGTCACATCTGCGACTTTATGCTAATGCTAGTATCAGCCCTTCCCTTGTGTACAAGCGTGCGTCTGACTGTGCAAGGGGTGAGACACCCACTTTTGATGTCTTTAGAGGCTTTAGTACTGCTTGGTGTGTCTTTAGACTTATCCATTGGTTGGAGCATTGAAGCTTGAACCAGCCCAATTGCAGGTGTAGATTTTCATTCTGAATATGACATTCCAAGCAATCAATAAAGCATATTTGTATGCAAGCACTTCAATGACATGCCTTCAACACTTCCATAGCATGCCCATAAGACAGTCCATCTCCAAGCGCCTGCTAATCCACCTTTCTGTCACCAGCCAGACCACTCCAAGGAATGCCCAGTACATTTTCAAGACATTTCTGAGGACATGTGTCTCAATGGCAATTGCAATTCTGTGCGCATGGACACTGGAAGTATGCGCAGTAATAAAACTGCCTCAACTATATCCAACATTGACAGTCCATGCAACATAGAATCAGGTCTTTAGAGAAGTGCCACTTTTAGTGAACGTAAAATGATTACAATCCCAAAATAGACAGTTATAATATCCGATCTGCCATTTGTTTCTGTAGGTTAGACTAAATTCTAAGTATGAAGATAAAATATTAGTTGTAAGTGAACAAAATAACTAGTGATTTATGGATATTGAAAAACCCATCTGAGAACCGAGAAAGACTTAATCGATATTCAGAATTAGATATTACACGAATTTTCTTTTAAAGTGTCAAAAAATCAGATTGAGTAAAAAGAAGTGTTCAATCAATATTGATAAAGACATTTTCAGTATTCAAACTAAACTAGGACCTTGACATTAAAGAATATACTGCGTAACATGAATTTATGGTTAAAAAGCTTGATATAGTACATTTAAGGAAGGCATAAAAATTATAAGCTAACTAAATCATAGAGATTGGAGAACTAATAAAAAAGAAGAGTAATTTACAAAATATTAGGAAGGCTTATCCAAGTATCATCGGCAATGAGACGTCTTCCACAAAAACATGAGCAGAAAAATAAATGAACCCTCCTGAAAAGCACAATAAATCACAATACAGAGCATTGTTTATGGAAAACATCTCTGAGCAAAGATCCCACAATGATGAGATACTCCCCATGTAACTATAAACCTCCTAACAGAAACGATTTTATTACGCCTTTGGAGAAACATAAGATTAATCATCAAACAACAACGAGACATTTTAAGCTAGATTCAATCGCAATAAATCATAACAAATACAAATGCATTAATCCACAAAATAGTAGGAAACAAGTAGATGTTGAAATATGAAAGTGATATTATTGAGTTGGATTAAGAGGATTTCATTCTTTCATTCGATATTGGTAAACTAGAACCTACGTACCTCTGATTTCAGCCATGGAAAAGAGATGCCCTGCACACCATATTGTACTAAGAAAGGGGCCATTGTTCTGCAATGAAATGCTTGTTTACTAGCATGTAATATTGTGCTATTATACTGTATTGTACAATATAATGGTGTTAGGAGACCTTGATTGACAAGCGTTCCATCTCTCCACAATGGAGGCTCCAGTGCGGTTCACTACTTGGCCCTGCATTTGTTTTCTGTGAGATATCTCCTATATTACAATGGAAGCTTCTCACTGTGGTCATTCACCTGATATCCAGGCTGACATATAGCAATTGTAAGACAGCACTTGGAGGAGTCTGGCACTGATTGCAATCACCACCAGTGAATTGTTGATTCACAGCCTATACTCCAGGTTTAGAATGAGAAGTGATGATATTTAGAAGAAATAATGACTTCAACTTAGGACTGTGAGTCAAAGATCATTATATCATTATTATTTTTTTTATTTTTACAGTATAATAACTTTAGGACAAAACTTATAAAACAACAAGACCTTCTTTTCTCAGAGTTATTCTTTTATGGCTATAAACAAAAAAAGAGAGAGAAAAGAAATGTCCTCTTTGTTGGCGTAACAAAGAGGACATTTCTTTTCTCTCTCTTTTTTTGTTTATAGTGATTTAATATTGTCCTTGGCAGCACCCCCAGTTATTCAATAAATAATATAATTTGTGAATTTTTCAATTTGGGGTATTCATGTCAGTTATAAGATAAACACACCTACTGGTGCAGAAGTTTTCCCAGACTCCCCTTTTCCTTTTATTCATTTATTCTTTTATGGGCATTTTTATAAGGCCCATAAATGTTTTTTTGTGTATTTTTTTACATTATTTTTAGAACCTTGGAGGACACCAACTGGAAATGAAAGTGAGGGAGAGGTTGCAACATGAGAAGAGACAGAGAAAGAATGGTCAGAGAGGTAGGAGGATAGCCAGGCGCGGAGTGTGTATTGCAGACCAAATGAGTGAAGGATTTGCAGAAAGAAAGGGTGATCCACAGTGTGAAAAGTAATGGATAGGTCAGAGAGAATAGGCACACAATAGTGGTCTTTGGTATTGGCAGAAATAAGGTCATTACTGTTTCTGTAGAGTGGAGTGTACAAAAACCAGACTGAAGTAGGACAAGGAGGGAGTGGGAGGAAAGAAAGATGTTTAGGCAGTTGTAGGTAACTTTCTTAAGGATATTGGAGGCAGAAGGGAGGAGATAGATGGGGCAGTAATTAGAAAGAGTATTAGGGTCAAGGGTAGCTTTTTTTAGAATGGGAGAGAAAAGAGCAAGCTTTAGCACAAGGAATAGTGCCTAATGAGAGAGAAAGGTTGAAGAGATGGAAAAGATGTGAATAGGCAAGAGAAGAGAAAGAGCAGAGGAGAATGGAGTGGATAGAATCTAAGGAGAGGTGGATTGAGGAGAGGACCAGATAAAGGCCAAGACATCATCTCCAGAAACTAGGGATCAGGAAGTCAAAGTTGGCAAGATTAAGGGAAAAAATGGGGTGATGGGGAGAAAGTGGGGTAAGCACGGTCTAGTGTTGCCCTGACGGATTCAAATTTGGATGTGAAGTGACAGAAAGTGTGGAGGGAAGGCAAGTGGGAGGCAGAGGAAGAAGTTGAAGATAACAAAGACACAATTGTAGACTGGGTGGACATAAGCATTTTTAATTAATACTATTTATCTCCTAACATGGTCACTGGAGTGAAATGTACTGTTGTCTTTGATAACAAGTGATGCCATATAGAGAAATACTAACATGTATCCTATGTTATATGATTATTAAGCTTGATGATCTGGATTTTGGATCATCAGGGGTCACTATGTGTCATTTCCCATGATATATGTGTTTCATATGCTGTTTACTGTCATGTTACTATTACAGGCTTTGCATCTTGTTAAATTTGTCCTTCCTGATTCTCTGTAGCTATGATCTGATGTCATTAGCCCTCCTTTCTTCCTGTCTATAGCTCATTGTGTATCTGTCATTTTAGCCTTCAGTTGTTTCCTGTTGAGTTCTGGCAAATTATCATATTTTCACCTACTATGGGCCATATTCAATTTGAGGCGTTAAGTCCGGATTCACGGTAATTTACCGCCGATGATTTAATTATCGCCTGTTTTAGTTTTCCTCCGTATTCAATTTGAAAGATTTTCTGCCTAGGCGTTAAGTCAATGCAATGTAATAGGCGGTAAAGTATCGCCTATGAATGGCAGGTGTTAAAATGTGCAGAATTGGGGTTTTGGGGTGCAACATTTCAGGAACCCCCGTGCAGCCTTCAGACAGGCCCCCAAAGGTAATCTGTGTCAAAAAAAAAATTAAGGGCACCCCAAAAATTGACTTTGAAAAAGGGGGCGAAAAAAAAAATGGGGGTACAAACTTTAAAAATAGCAAACTTTACTCTGGGGGGGTCCCCAAGTATGCCCCAAGTGTTTTTTTGATTGCAGGTGTTTGCGGCAGGTGGGTTTTTCATGATTTTTTAAAGTCACTTTAGCAACTTTAAAATATGCTGAACCCCATTTTCAAGCACCCCAAATTTTATGCCCATAGTTGTTTTGCCCAAAAAAACCTTCTAAATGCTCTTCTGCATCACCTAATTCAAAGCCGCATTTATGCACCTGTCGCGGCTATTATAAACCCTGACTTCCTTCCCCACAAAAGCCAAACCAGCCCCAGGCTTGCCAGCCAGTGGTGGTTTCTAAAAATACGGGGAACAAAATGTGTAGGGTTCCACCGTATTTTAGAAACCAAAACCAGGCTGCAGGGACTAGTGCTGGTTTTAAATATAGGGGGCAAAAAAGACGTGGGGTACCCCCAATATTTAAAACCAGCACCAGACCCAACCGACCGGGGTGTAATGCCACAGCCTGGAGACCCAATCACCGGGGATCCAGGTCTAAAGCATTACACCCCAAGTCAGTCAGCGCAAGCCGGTGATCTTTACAGTGAAATTACAGGTGCCACATTTCTGCAGGCATGCTGGCATCTGTAGTTCCACTGTAAAGTACAATAGTGTTACATTATTTGGCCCCCCTATTACCCCCATACCCACCGCTCCAGGGGTATGTGGATGAGCTCCAGGCTTCAGCGTAAGACTGTGGTACCCCAAATTTGACGGGACCACTTTTAAAAAAAAAAAAAAAAAGCTAAATGCTCTTCTGCATCACTTCTTCAATGTCGGAAAAAAAACACCAGCCGCGGCTATTTAAAAACCCAGACTTTATTCTGCAGGCAAAAATGGGGGTACCCATAGTGATCCCCGAGGTCTGGACTTCTTTAGGGGGTCCTACAATTATTTCCCAAAAATTCCTGTTTGCTTTTCGCTGATCCAAGTATTGCCGGGTCCCGTTTTTGCCTACTTTCAAATTGAATACGGGGATACGTGGGCACGCACGCGATACTTTAACGCCTGGAAAACAGGCGAAGGCAGCGTTAAGTCCGCGGCGCGTTAAGTTAACACGGCTCGGCTCAAATTGAATACGGGCCTATTTGTGCATAATTACAAGAATATCAGCTAGAAATAAACTCTCATCTGGATTCTTCATACGTCCCCATTTAGTTGAGTTGTCACTGTCTGACAAGGTCTCTTGGTGTTACTTGTAAGTACTGGTTCAATACAGTCATACACATATGAACTGTCTCAGGAGCCTTACACTTATAGCCTGGTTATTGAGTCAGAATACTATGTTAACCATAAATGCATGTAATTGCAATCCAGTATGATTTGAATGTGCTATGAGCTACATCGAATACTCATGATTGTCTCCAGAACAAAGTCAAAAGCTATTAAATGCTACATATATGCTTAGAATGAAAACTCTGCATGACACACCAACATCACATAGAGTAAAATGACATCTTCTAAAGTGGTCTTTTAATTGCATCTGTGGTTCTGGGCAAACACTGTCCAAATATTTTGAGCTTGCAATTAATGCAATTAATGAAAAGAAGAATTAAATGTATCGTAGGACCAATACTCTTGTCTTTGCTTTGTGTAGTAAATAAACTTATGCCTACCCTATCCCAGATTACGTCACAGGGCCTGATTCAGCAAGGGCCGCTATTCTGCTAATACGCATGCAACGAAGTTCCTAATATCAGCAGTGATATGCAAATGATTGCATCCGCATTGTGATCGCAGCCTAACATAAGGACGCCCACTTCCCCCTACTCACATCCATGTACTTCAGCAATATAGCGAAATAATCAGCAACATTGAGTAACATCGGACCCATTCGCACACTTGCACAAGCCCAGATCTCACTCAGAAATTGCTAACTTCCACGCATGCAATGTGGGCCTAATTCAGACCCGTTCGCGAGCGTAGGACGCTCGCAAGCGGGTCGATGGTGCCCTAATGCGCATGCGCACGACGGAGGGAGCTCCGTCGTGCGCATGCGCGAGACCCGCATAGCGACAGCCAAGCTGTCGCTCCGGGTCTCGCACCAAAGGGGGCGTGCTGTCGATGGTGACTGACAGCACACCCCCTTTGGTGGGCGTGCCAGGGGCGTGGCTGCCAGACGGAGGTGTTCCCATGGGAACGCCTACCGTCTGGGTCCGGCCCCACTGACATCAGCAGTGATGTCAGTGGGAGTGATTTTGGCTCTGATAGAGCCAAAATCACTCCAGGGCTTGCGGCAGCGAGACCCTACTGCAGGGTCTCGTCGCAAGCCCGATGGTCGCGATGGTCTTGACCATCGCAACCATCATCATGGACGCTCACTATAGTTGTAGGTGGTAACCCACAGCTATGCGAGCGTCCATGAGGCTGCTCCAAAATGAGGTAGGAGGGCCCTTATTCAGAGCGAGCGCTCTGGTCAGAGCGTCCGGCTCTGAATCAGGCCCTGAGACCTCAGATTGTGTATGGCATCACAGTGGATAATTATGCTCACTCCGGAAACGGCGTGCGAACGCACTTGCCCGCCTGCATTTCCCCAACCAACACCCCCCCCGCTACCACCCACAAATGGCACTTGCTGTCACTCACTCTTCAATGGGCCTGTACAGTCACTGCAGTCCGCATCGCAGCGGCTGGTACGTGCACTGTGATGTGCACGTATGTGCAGTGCGTAACAATCGACAGATTGCCTGCGATATTCACAGTTGCGTATGGTAGTGAATCAGGCCCACAGTTTGTTAATCCCGATGTGAAAAAATTTACAGCTCATGTGCACAGGTGAACAGCAATTTAAAACTTCTAAAGCGCACATTTTGAAGTAAAAATATATGTTTTGAAGCTCAGGTTGCATGGCGTGTGGTGCATACGGGCCCCTGAAACAAGTGCGGACCCACACACAGGGCCATCTCTACCATTGCTTGTTGGGCAGTTGCCCAAGGGCCCGAAGCTTGTAGAGGCCCACCAACCCGGGAGTCTACAGCCGCAAGTACTCACATCAGTCCCAGTTTCCCTTCATCCGCCGGCTTCAGACAAACATGTGTGGGAGGTCTGATGGGCATGCAGGAGGGTTTAATTTTATTGACCATTTTAATTTTTTTACCGTGAATGGGTGGGTAGGGGCCCCAGTGCATTGATTTGCCCAGGGCCCACACTGCTGTTAAGACAACCCTGCCCACACCACACACTCTAGACCTATTGCTTTCACTTAACTAGCAGTCACCCACACAATTATTCTGGTGATTTCTTCACATATATGGTGAGTGTGCAGAATAGTCTGGTATAGAGCAAGAACATTATTTTCTGCAAATATTTGTTCCACTGTAATGCAAAGGTACAGTAGATACACTATTCTGCTTTGTGCTGTATTAAGCCAATTATTATACTACTGTAGTGTCTAAATAAATTATGTTTATTTTTAATAGCATTTTACTTTAGTTTTTAAATTCACTTCAGTTCTAAATATCTAGTATCAATGTTGCTCTACCAGGCATCTTAAAATTATCTGCATAACATTAAATCATTTAATTTTCCAGCATCTTCGCATTTACAGGAATGCCTAATGCACCAAAATTACAGATAATCTTAATTAATAAAAAAAATATCATTAAACTTTTGAGTAATATTCCTGGCACTGAATCCTGCATTCACGAGGACTCTTCACTAAGAATGTAATTACCATGCTGAGTAGATGAAAGAAATGCGTATGTAAATGGATGTGAATGGCACTTACAGAGGTCCTCATTTCTAAGCTTTGAATGACAGATGGTCTCTTAATGGAGTCAAATTAACTATAGTTAAATAATGAAATAAAAACAGATTGATGATACAATATCTAAAAATAAATATTTTTTCAATGTAATATAAATGAGAGAATATCCCTTGTTCCTGTCTGCTAAACTACGCGGTCAATACACAAAAGTTGAATAAACATTTTCTTCAATATTTTCAAGACTAGTTCAACTTAAAATTGGACTTCATTGAACCAGGCTTGCCGAGTCAAATTTCAAATTGGCTCAAATTATTTGAAAACCTTTAACTGGTATCACTATCAACATCATCTATATATTCATTCCATGTAAATCGTACTCATTCTGAGATATGCTTCGTGAAGCCCACATAAAGAGTACCACAAAAAAGGAGCCTTTTCTTGTTTCTTTCTTTTCTTTGTACTGTAGGCTACCTACAGTGGTGGCTGCAGATTTGGGGCTGCAACATAGTCCAAAATTGAAATAGGGGTACCACACCAACTGCTAGCAAGTCCCAGAAGGCTATGTTTTGCAGAGTTTAGGGTGGCAGTTGGTGTGGCTCTGGTGTAGGGTGGCAGTTGGTGCGGTCAATGGTGGGTAATATTAATATCATACACACACACATATGGGGTCTCATTCAGATCCGGTCGCAAGCGCTGAGCACTCGCAACTGGGTCGATGTTAAGGCCCTGCGCATGCACAGAGGCCGCACTGCACGTGCGCAAGCCCCGGAGCGAGAGAGAATTTCTCTCGCTCCGGAGCTCACTACAAAAGGGGTGGCTATCAATGTTGATCGACAGCTTGCCTCGTTTTGTAGGCGGAGCTGGGGGGTGGTTACACAAACAGAGGCGTTCCCATGCGAATGCCTGTTGTTTGTGGGTGGCCCCACTTACATCACCAGTGATGTCAGTGGGAGAACTTCCGGCTCTATTAGAGCCGAAAGCTCTCTGGGGCTTGCGGCAGACGAGACCCTACCACAAGGGTCTCATCGCAAGAACCGATGGTCGCAATGGTCTTGATCATCGCGACCATCTTCATACCCACAGCTATGCGAGCGGCCAGGAGGCCACTCTGAAAACCAATAAGGACGGCTCTGATTCAGAGAGAGTGCTCTGTCAGAGCATCCGGCACTGAATCAGGGCCTCTGTCCAAATAGAGCAATGCTGTCCTGTATTGGTTATTTCCTGGAAATTCTAATTGCTTCTCAAGGAGAGTGAGCAGTGCTACTGCAACAGTTTAATCTTATCTTAGACTATCATATCAGGTACTGTATATTATTCCGTCCTTTCCGCTCACTTTTAGTTTTGTAAGATTGGTCAGTTTGATAAATCTAGTAGTTTAATTAAGGTTATTCCCTGACTCAGGCTGGCAGTGTGAACTAACTTTAAGATTACAAATTCAAATGGTCTCAGGGGCTAATTCAGCAGTGCACACAAGTGTACTGCTGAACACAGATTCACAATTATCGGGAATCTGCACATGCGCACGACCCAATCTGTGAGTGTGCGGAATGGGTCATGCTAACATGAACGCTAGCCCTTGAATGCCTCTGCCTGACTGACAGGCAAAGGCATTTAAGGGGCAGTGCGGGGGTGGGGACGGGCACCGTTCCCAGAAATGGGGGCATATCTTCCCCATTTTTCAGGAGTGGCAAGCCCAGGATCTGCGTTGATCAATGCAATATCCTGGGCTCACAAGCCGGCCAGACTGAGTGCGCTGTGGCTTATTAAGCTGTCTGGTTTCCCGGGAACCATCCACCATCGCGACCATCGACCACCAATGGTCGTGATGGTTATCCCAGTACTGCGACCTCCGTTGCAGTGCTGGGACCGCAAATGCAGCAAGGGGTGTCATGCAGCTCCTGTTGCATTTGCATTATTGCAAGGATGCAATTGCAATGCTCCGCCCACTGCACAGGACATCTAACTAGGATTTGCTCTCTTCAGTCTTGTTGCTCTGTTTCCAGGATCCCACACCATTGTTGCTCCATCAACGACAGAGGGAGCAGAAGGGCACTGCAATCAGCCTGCCCCGGGAAGTCCACGGCTACACTGCACTATACACGCTGTTTTTCAGCATATGAAGGAGACACCGGTCTTATATACTAAAGGGGGAGAGTGAAGCAACATTGCCGGCTTCCTCAGCCTGTCTTCTGCAGCACTGTTGGAACATCTTTTTACCAGTGAGCTTAGTATACTCTTTAAATTTAGCCATGCACGGCCAGTGATAATTACTCACAGGTATCTCATTTACCTATATATATTGCTGCTTTTGATCTTAGATGCATGACTGTGTGATTTATATTTCTGGAGGAGAGAATTTACTAACAACTGTATACTAACCCATAACTTACTGACAGACTTGTTCCTGTTTCCTTATATGAATACCCAGGACACTGACTATATACTAAACAAATAGCACTAACATGAGGTGACTACCAAATGGATTTCTTATGCTGCTGATTTCATATGCTGCTTATATTAAGTGACTAAGAAGGATGATAATAATATAATTAAACAAGCAATTAGTGTCTCCAAAATACACTTTATCAACTAGTCTATGTCATGTGATTTAAATGTTGATATTATAGACGTCTTATGCTGGTATATAATATTTTATCAATGTTATGCTTATATTGTTTTAAACATTGTATTTTCTTATTATGATCCTTTATGGATAATTATTGATATATTGCTACTTGAATACATTTTTATGATTATCTGTGGACAGCACTTTCTATATTGTTTATTCCAATTGCAAAGCTGCCTGCATGCAGGTTTGTAATTGTGTTTCTTGCCTAATCAGGGTCTTAGGGTCTGATTCAGACTTGGGAATAGAGAGAGATCTCTCTCAACTGATCATCTTGGTGAAACCATGCTGCACTGCAGGTGGGGCAGATTTACAATGTGCAGAGAGATTTAGATTTGGGAGGGAGGTGTCCAAACTGACATCTAAATTGTAGAGTAATAATAAAGCTGTGCAGTACTTGTAGGCTACATGTAAAAGCAGCCAGTATTTACCCTACATGTAAAAAAAAAATTATGTATTTACACCATTTGCATTGCAACATGGTTTGCCCAGGTACACAGTTAAGTGATATCTCTCTCTCTATTCCCAACTCTGAATCAGGCCCTTAGTTGCTTGCATAAAACAGAGAATATTTTCCAGTGTGCTGTAGTAAGGTAACACTGCCCCCCCTCTCCCTATCTCATGGTTTGATGGTTTGATGGCTTGTTGCTGTTCCTCTAGTTGGTAAAGCATTTAAAGGGTGGAATTCTACCTGGTCACTACCTCTTGCTTTAGTTGGTGGCATGGCAATTTGAACTTTTCTTGCAGTTGCTAGAGGTCGTGTTTTTTTTAAAGATTGTCAAACATTGTCTCAGTAGAATTCCTTTGCTTACACCTTCTTCTTAAGCCTTGATATTTTTTAAAAGTAGATGCTGAAGAAGTACTATGACCAGCAGCAGTAGTACTGGGATGCTCCTGGTTCTTCTATAGACGGAATCATGATTGATTCACACCAGGACAGGAGTAAAGCTACGGTACTTGAATTTGTAACTTTCACAACAGCATGTGAACATACAATGAGATAGGGAAATGAGGGATTGTTACCATCATGCAATTTATGAAAATACTCGAGAATTTTTATTTAAACCAGAAAAAAATGGTTATTTAAGATTTTATTATTTAGGGGTGCAACCTTCTAGTAAGAACAGTAATATATGCTGCCTCTCAAACATGCACAATCTTTCCATCTTTCCACTTTCAAGCAAACATACACAAGAGGAGCCTGTACTGCAAATTGCTTACTAATAGTGTCTCACAGATACACAGATTAAAAATGCCTTCTTTTCTACCTTTTATACCCACTCCAACCATCTACAACTCTCTCCAATGGCCATTATTGCAACACAGCTGCAGAGCAGCTAACAACCCTCTCCAGGCACTCTCCTATATAAAATGTCATCTACAATTACTAGAGATGGATTTATGTGTAACCCAGACCAGTAACCACGCTGTGATAGAGCCCGGTGTCCAGACTGACCAAACATGAGTAGACCTGGCACCCAGCAGTAGCGCTCCAGCCGGTGTCAGTCTGGACACTGGGCTCTATCACAGCATGGTTACTGGTCGGGTTTGCTGCCGGCCCTAACATCGCGGGTGTGCTGCCCGTGGACACAGATTGTTACTGCAGCGGCATGGCCCTATGACCTATCACTGGATGTCAGATTGTTTTCTAATAAAACTGAAATGTTGACATATAAGAGGCTTAGGTGGTATGTCACCAGCGTTTTTTTGATGCAACAAGTCCTGTGAGTAACACTGCTTCTCTCTTTATATACTATATATATATAGCCACAGGTTCGACACTCCTCCTCCGATAAGTGGTGAAAATTGGGTGCCCTCCGCAAATAATGGTGTACACAGCAAACGGCAGCGGCGGCACTCACAATAAAGGACAGATAAACAACTGGGTCAGGAGACCTCAAAATTTACTTCATTGCTTCAGTTCATTCGGACCCTGATGAAGTTCCGAATTGACTGAAACGTTGAAGTAAATTTTGAGGTCTCCTGACCCAATTGATTATCTGTCCTGTATTGCGAGTGCCGCAGCTGCTGTTTGATATATATATATATATATATATATATATATATCAATCTTATTACTCTCTATCCATCCCATGGAAATAGACATTTATTGTGACGTTATTACATTCATTACCTTGGTAATAACACATGGAACACTTGTGCACTATTGTTAAAGTACTGCTACATAAACTCAAGTGTTACTATGTTGCAACTTCCAGCAACAGTTAAACTTGCTACTGTTCTGCGTTATTCCAGTGGGGGATACACACATTCGGTATACTGTAGTTTGGATTAAAGCTCAGATAGTATCTTAATTACATTGACTTCCAAGCTCTACATTTAAATGCAGCTGATATCTTAGTTAGGAAAAATAGGACTGCATATATTTGCATCTCCTTGATTCCTCCACATCTATATTTCAAAGTACTTGACTGTTCTTGCCCAGCAACTAGTATCATCACAATTCTCATATCCTGCAGAAATTTTTATTTTCAAAGTGTTTCTCTCTATGTCATTGTAATATTGGTATATTCAATTAATACTAACACAACATATTCAAGTGAGGTGAGTGGGACGCCACTGCCGACGTACATTTCACTGAAAACAGTTTTATCAAGGCAACCCGATTGTCCCTTCCAGAGCGACTTTATGGATAACAGGGAGCCAATCGGTGCACTCCTGCAAATCACCTGGCAGATGCCATTTTTCCATCCAAGCATGGCCTCCTGTGTGTGTGGATGAGCGTATGGGTATGCAATCACTTTCACTAACACAACCATGATGCTCCCATAACACGCCTATAGGAGGGACCATCTCTGCATATTCAAAGCAACCTCCCTTTGTGTGAGTCTGAAATTGCAACTACTCAGTATACACACAATTGGGATCCATGTGCGGTGTGACTTAGATGCATGTGCATTGTCCGACATTGGCAGTAAATCCACCTCTGTATGGTATAACTTTTTAATAAATACACTACTATGAGCCATATTCAATATGGGAGCGAAAGGTCCATGCTGGACTTTTCGCTCCACAGCGGAGATTTTCCTGGGATAAAGTATCGGGCACGTGCCCGCTTTATCTCCGTATTCAATTTATAATCAGCAAAAAGGGGACCCGACGAATTGGGAGCTACGGAAAAAAAACGTGAATTTTCGGGAATTAATTGTAGGACCCCCCCTAAGATGTCCAGACATGGGGGAAAACTATGGGTACCCCTGTTTTTGCCTGCAAAAGAAAGTCAGGGTTTTAAAAAGCAGCGGCAGATGTATTTTCCCTACATTGAAGAAGTGATGCAGAAGAGCACAGGTTTTTTTTTCATTTTTTTAAGTTGTCCCATCATGTTTGGGGTACATAAAAATGGGTACTAGCATATTTTTAAGTCCCTAAAGTAATTTTTTTTTAAATTCTGCAAAAATGCACCTGCCGCTAATAGCCTATTCTAGAAAACACCTGCCGCATATTTGTAGAACATACCTGAAGCTATTTCCCTATTTTTAAACACTGTTTCCACTTTTTTTTTTCACCCCAAATTTTTATTTCATTTTTTTGGGGTGTCTCTCTTTTTTTAACTTTTTGTGACACAGTTTATTTTTAAATGACATTCCCAGGGGTGCAGGCTATTTTTTTTAAGCCTGCACCCCTAAACACCAATTCTGCACTTTTTTTTGCCTTATAAAACATGGTGAAAAGTTATCCCCTTTTTTTTCAAAGACTTTTCGAACCTGCGAAAAGTCTGTGAAATTGAATACGGGGATAATTGAAACATGCGAAAATTACATCATCGGCGATAATTTATCGCTGATTTTGACTTTTCGCAGAGTAATTGAATACCCCTATATAGCTCTTGTACTACAATAAAGGCGCAAATGATAAAACGCTGAAATAATTTTTCATCCAAACATTTGCTCATTCAATACATACAGTATAACCAAATGCAATTACATCTTGAAATATTTTCCCTGCAGTCAATTTTTTTTTTCAAAGTTTTGGCTAAATGTCCTCATCTAGTTAAAATATATTCTCTTTGAATTTGTATTACTGGATTTTTAATTTAATTGTATTGCTCTGGGTTTTTTTTTCATCAACAAAATTGCAGGTGGTTAGGCTGAAATTATACGATTACCAAAGTAATTCTTCCAGCTGTCAAATAAACAGCCAGGAGGCTAGAAATGTTTTAATCGTATGTCAAGCATTAGGCGACTAATAACTGCAGGTCGGTATTTTTCTTCTGGTTAATGAATATATCAAGTCACTTTTAAAAGAAAATCTTTAATAACACACTCTAGGGCTAAATGTGTTTGAAAGTTGTCTTAACTTGAGTTCTGCATAATCTTCTTAAAGTGTTTAGCACTATTTTCCATTTGGTTTTTGTATTTTTAATTACAGTATAGGGCATGCGAATAATAATAATGGGAAAATTGCTGTCTAGATACTTAAGCTTTTCTTTCCTTTCAGGGGATTTTTATATAACCGCGATCTCAGAAATCTAAATAGAGTCATTCATTTACAAATTGCCGGTAGCCCTCTCTCTACTGACATTGCATTTCAACACTTTTTGTTCCCGTATTTCTGAAAATATAATTTATAATACCATTTTGTGAAAAGGTCCAGTTATGTCATCTTTTGTTTTAAAGCAGAACCTTAACAGGGCACGGCTGCGCCTTGTGCTTGCCCCACTAACTGAGCATGCAATGTCATGACATCATGCACATGACATCATTACATCGCACAGTAGGGAGCATGACTGGGAGCTCTGGTAAGTGCAGCCCTGACCGCTCATCCTCATGACTCTCGATTGGCTGCATATACTGTGCAGAGTGCCCGTCTGGAGCATCAACAGGAAGCTCTGCAGGTGCTGCAGCAGCAATCCTGGCTGCAGGGTGCAGATTCAGACACCCTGCTAGCCTGGAGCAAGGGCTGGGGGACAGTGCCATCCACAAAGCCTCTGAGCTCTGGGCCTGATTCAGATCAGGGCGCTCACTCTGAATCAGGGTGTCCCTGGTTTTTTTTAAAGACGGCCTCCTGGCCGCTCGCTAAGCTGTGGGTGACCACCCACAGCTTTAGCGAGCGGCCAGGTGATGGTCACGACAAGACCATTGTGGTAGGGTCTCGTTTCCGCAAGCCCCAGTGAGCTTTCGGCTTTAATAGAGCCAGAAGCTCACTACTGACATCACTCTTGGTTCCTTCGGGAATGCCTCCTTTTGGCCAGCCACCCCCCTGCTCGCCTCCAAAACGGGGCAAGCTGTCAATCAAAATCGACAGCCGCCCCGCTTTGGTGCGAGACCCGTAGTGACGGAGTGTCCATCGTTGGCCGGGTCTCACGCATGCGCACGCCGGAGTCGGCTCCGGCATGCGCATGCGCAGTGGGGGTCCATCGGCCAGCTTGCGAGCGCTGTGGCTTCGCGAGTGGATCTGAATCAGGCCATCTGTGCGATGGCACCGGTCGTCCATAGCTATGGCCCTGTTTTTTCTGCCACATTTTTAAACGTCTGATAAAATATAAAATGTTCTCTTAAAATTCTGCACAGTTATGCGGTTGATTGTGGAGTTAAAAATATAATAATATCACTACAGGTGATCATCACACAATAAGTAGTAAAAGGTCCTATTGTTGGAAGTTAGGCTGGAGGAGATCTGCCTTCCTCCTAAACTGACTGCTGTTTGATAAATACAGAGCATTCCTAAATGGAGTAATAAAGGTCCCTAATCTAGGGTTTAGGTATGTGGTGCACAAAGTCTGGTCTTGCTATTTAAATAGGACAATTATTACAGTGTTTACGGAGTGGAATTTATGATAGTAGCATTATACTGCTGGTGACAGAGAAGACATCATCACTGTGGAGGGTGCTTTTCTCCAGAGATGTCCTGGCTGATAACAGTGAAACTACATTAGTAATGACTGCAAAACACAGAGATAAAGAGTGTTAGGGGTATATTTACTAAAGTGAGAGTTTTTAGAAGTGGAGATGTTGTCCATAGCAACCAATCAGATTCTACTTAACGTTTAACTAGCACCTTCTAGAAGATAATAGCTAGAATCTGATTGGTTGCTATGGGCAACATCTCCACTTATTTATTTATTTATTTATTAACAGTTTCTTATATAGCGCAGCATATTCCGTTGCGCTTTACAATTGGAAACATTGATAGAACAAAACAGGGTAATAACAGACAGACATAGAGGTAAGAGGGCCCTGCTTGCAAGCTTACAATCTATAGGGAAACAGGCATTGATACACAAGGATAGGTGCTATATATATTGCAATTTGGTCTGGCCAGAATGCAGAGTTTCTTGGTGGGCTGCTTGATCCAGTCACATAGGAATGTCGGCAAAATGTCAGGAGTATGTGAAAGAAAGACAATATGTGAGGTTATGTATGGACTGTGAGAGGGGATGTGATAAGACATGGAAGCTATGAAGGTTATGTGGTCGGTTCTGGAGTCTGATAAGCTTGTCTGAAGAGGTGAGTTTTCAGGGAACGCTTGAAGGATTGAAGAGTAGAGGTAAGTCTTATTGTGTGTGGTAAGGCATTCCATAGAGTAGGTGCAGCCCGAAGAAAGTCCTGTAACCGTAAATGGGAGCAAGTAATGCGTGGGGATGAGAGACGCAGTTCTTGTGCTGAGCGGAGAGGTCGGGTTGGGAGATATTTTGAGATGAGTGAAGAGATGTATGTTGGTGTAATTCGGTTAATGGCCTTATGTGTAAGTAACAGTATTTTGTATTGAATACGGTAGAAAACTGGCAACCAATGGAGGGACTGACAGAGCGGGGCAGCAGATGATGAACGTTTGGCAAGGAAGATAAGCCTCGCAGCTGCATTCATAATGGATTGTAATGGCGATAGCCTGTTTTTGGGAAGACCAGTAAGGAGACTATTGCAATAGTCAATGCGGGAAATAATGAGTGCATGGATTAGAGTTTTTGCAGTGTCTTGTGTGAGATATGGTCGAATTTTGTATATGT